>OU342438.1:6262500-7512500 GCA_910589575.2 Carcina quercana
TATTGGCTTGTAACAAAGGGAAAAATAGAAATGTCACAATGATCACTGAAAGTATATCACTATACATTTTTCCGTTTCAGAACTTAGTTTTGGTTTTGTGTTTTTAGTATATCCTACTTAGATGTTGGTATTTATTCAGAAATAAGTTTCTATGTATAGATTAAAATTTATATTCGTAACTGAGCAACGTTATGGTTGGTATGGTAACTACGGTTAAATCCAGATCAACATCAATACCGTTTTCGAAACCAACTCATCTCATCAACTTATATACTGTTATTAGAGTACGTTTACTATACACAAATCGGGTCCAACCTTTCGGTCTAAAATCTAAGGCTGAAATCTTAATTGGGTCGGAATCAGAGTTTGTTTTCGCCGTTTTAATAAGATTAATTTGATATCTGTTATTTATTAAAAGAAAGATCTAGAGATAATAAATTTTATAAGATAGAACAGTCTATCTAATGATGCTTTTATTGTCCAAGCTGCGACGCTTCCGTCAGGACAGGACTAATGAAATTCTTTCTGTAAAAAATGACGGGGAGCACGTGCTCGGGAAGAAAATATGTTCTTTTTTTGAACAAAAGAGACGTTTCTCGAATGTAGGGTGCCCCGTCCCGGACAGTACATTTCTTAGGCCTTAGGCCTAAATTGTAGGGTTTCGTAACTCAAAATCGAGCCGCTATAGCAAGCATATACACACAAGCAAACTCACAGACACACCCTCGAACTCGCACTCACCCGCACCCTAATTAGTACGCGTTAAAAAAGAACGCATTAAAAAGAACTAGAAGCTGACTTCAACTGCCCTAAAAGTCTACTCTTATGAGGGAAATTTAAGATTTTTCTCATGGATGCCATTTTCAGACCAAAATGGGACCACACGGACAGCACCAGCTTTGAAATAAAATAGAATCACCCAAATCATTTCACCCAGTTAAAACTTCTGAGGTAACAAATATTTAACTAATACACACTTAGCATTCCCTATCTAAAAAACTACTAAACCGATTTTGAGTAAACTTGCAGTCTTCTCTAAGTTGAACAATACCTAGTTTAACAAAAAAGAATCATTTAAATCGTACTTGTAGTTCCGGAGATATGCGACGACAAATATACATACATACAAACATACATACACTTTTGAAATTTGGCACACTTACATACCTACATACACTGGTTTCGAAGCTTTTTTCGTATATGTTAGTCTATAACTCACATATACGAAAACTGGTTCTGGAAATATTACGTACATACAGGTCGAATATATAACCTCCTTTTTTTTGAAGTCGGTTAAAAATAGGGAACACATATTCAATAAGTAAAGATGGCAAAACTGTGTTCGCTTTTCGAATTCTTTTCAGACTTATTGTGGTTGAATCTTGACCCTCACTCTTGATCGCAATTTAAACTCATATATTAGCATAATCGCTGATAGAACTGTTTGGGAGCTTTTGACATATTGATATGAAATTGACTAATTCGTTCCTAATTGTGCTGAAACATGCAAATGTACGCTTGATAGTCACCAAGTCAGTTCGGACTGTACCTAGATGATACACTCCGAACACACAAAGCACAGCCGCCATCTGTACAAACTGTCTCTGTTTTGATGTATGGCAGCCGATTATCTCACCGCAAGGTGAAAATATAAAACGTGGTTGGCTTCGGAGCCGGCGCGAGATTGGGCACGCATCGAGGTACATACTCGTATGCGCTATTCGCACGCGGCATGAATAACCGCCTCATCCCTGCTGACATTATGGCCCATAAGCTGAAAGTATGGACAACACTACCTACGTTTTTTGGACAATTCGGAAGATTTTACAGGATTCGCAAAAGTAACTAGTTAGCCTCATTTAATAGACTTCTGGGTGATAAAGCTTTTATTCTACGCCATTAATAAAACTCGGCTCGCGAGATGTGCTTTAAAATGTATTTTAGAGATATTTCTAACATTACAAAAAATGAATTTAAATATATTGCCACTGTCACGTTCTGCATATAAACATACAATTATATTCCCACATGGTAGTGTGCGCAGAACACTTATATTCTTGCACATCCTTGTCACAAAATTGTTGAGAAATTTATTGAAATGTAGTTAATTTTTTTTAAAGAAAAAAGAATTTATTTTTCAATGCAGAAGCTCTTATAGTCTTCTTTTTTGTGTAAAAAATTATGCAGAAGAGCCACCTTATTTAAATAAAACACTAATAAAATACGCGTGAAAATATATTGTTGATATAAATATACTGTTAATGTTCCTTATTTAATAAAAAAAAATATACTTAAAAATATATACTTCTCATCAGAAAAATCGAAACACTTTGCAAGTTTTGTAAGGATTATCAGAAAAATGTGTATATTTAGGAATATGTGTCAAATGTCGTTTAATAGTGAATAATATGAGTTTTCAAATCCTAATGTTAATGTTCTAAATTCAAATTCAATTTTAATAGGGTTTTCTGATAATTCTTACAAAACATAAACTTGCAAGGCAACTTAGATTTTTCTGATGAGAAGTATATTTAATTTTTCAAAACTACACCGTTACGTTCATACGCCACGTACACCATGGAGTAAGTGGGATGCAAGGTTATAATTTTCGAAAAATTAATTATTCATAAGTGCTTTCTTTAAGTAATATTTAAATAACAAACACCACAATACTTAATTTTAATCTAGATTCTTGAATTTAAATACACTTTTGGCCGCAACTTTGTCAGCATTAACTAATTAAATTGAAGAAAAAAAACAACAACACGGGAACTGCTTTCTTGATGGATGTAAAGTAACCTTTTCCTAACCTTTAAATAGCTATCCCTATGCAAAGGATCAAGTCATTCTGAATCTCCGTTGCAATGTAAAAGAAGCACAAACAAACAAACTGACTTTAAAATTTGTTATAATAACTTTTTATTATTTGGATGTACGGTGTACCTGAACGTAAACCCAAACTTTGCCTCGTAAAAAATCTAGCGCGCCATTTCATTACAAAACTGCTTGAAAATAGTTCATATTTATGTCTTTATTTTATTTCCTCGCAAAATGCTTTGAAAAATATTGAATGATAAGTGAGCGTCAAATATTACTTCGAAATCGTGCCTGTTTTGCTTTTATTCATAATAACTTGTTTTCAGCACGCGTAGGTACAATGACTATTAATGATTTTCATAGGTAATAAACAAAATAATATTGTATTTATGTATGATAGCGCTTCTGTAACTGCCTAATACACGTTGTCAAAATATGTTCCCACTTTTGGGACACGTCACATTCACGAGGAAAGTGTACCTACGAGGAATAATTCTTTCTATGCAGTGTGTTGGGGAAAATATCAATTAAAGGTGAATATGGCATGGTGAAAAAAGGGTACATAGTTTTGTACTCCAATGCTTTTACATTCCGTCCTTTACGTTGCCAAGTGGAAAAATCTTTGATGTTATATGATACATGCCTATTTGTTCACTGCTTTAGAAACGTTTACTCAAAACAAACTAAACACAGCATCAACGTTATCCCGGACTGTCCCTCTAAATCCCGGGTAGTTGGCAACCTTACCCGGGGAACGAATAGAAATTCCACCCGTTCATCCTTTCTATCAAAAGGGATGAAACTCGACTCTGTTTCTATTAGGGTACGCTTGAACGCGAGCCGTTTCGTGCCTGCAATAAATTATGGCTGGGAATAACAAAAGATGTTGCCTGCCCGTGATATTTTTTATCGACTGATGCATGAAATGCATGTTCACAGAAAAATTATAGAACACTGAAGTGCATGTTACTCGTAGCTTTATCGGAATTGGCAGGCGTAGCACTTAGTTACTGCACTGCCGTATTTAATTGCTACTTTTTTGTGACGACAGCATTTATTAGAGACTAAGCTTATGTGTGGGTCGTCAGCTTCCTCATAGAGCTATGAGAATTCTACGCATGCCAAATTTTAAGGCAATTTAGGAGCAATCAAACTTTAGCATTCATAATTTAGCAGCAACCATGACTCAGTTACAGCGAGTTGTTTTTAGTGTGTCAGCTGGAGACATGGGTCTCCAGCTGACACATGCTAGGAAGGCAAACCAGTGAGGTTAGGGCTTTAGACTATAGTCAGGCATTTAAAGCACAATTTCAGCAATGAGAGCCAAAAAAATTAACGATCACATTGATAAACTGTTGGATCTACGAACGAAATACCGTGTGTAAGCTGGCGACCCGTGTCACCAGCTTACACATCTGGATCTTCGTAATTATTCAAGTTACGATTATGTATTGTACCTCATATTTTAGAGCAAAATAGCAGCGCCAGGCTTCAAAATTTTCGAATCTCTAGTGCTAAAACTGTTTGAGCTACGAGCCGATATGTGTGTGTAAGCTGGTGACATGGGTCGCCAGCTGACACATGTTGTATCTCTGAAACTACATAAGTGAGAACTTCGTTTTAAAGATCAGATGAGACCATACAATAGGAGCGTTCACGAGTCAAAATTTCAAATCTCCTGGCTGTCTAGATTCAAAGTTATAAGCAAAAAACTATTTTCCCGCCAAAAAATTCAAAATAATCGCACGGACGCCGCTGAGCGGGCCGTTGCCGTTCCGTGCGCTACGCTATTACAATAGAGTTTCAACTTAGCCGTCATTGTTTTAAAATTCATTTTAACCTGCACTTTCGTATCTATTGAGTCTATCTATATCTATATCTATCTATATCGTATGGTACATTGAGCGTGTTAGACCAGGAGCCGACAGAAATAAGCAATGGTATACTACCGATTAACTTTATAGAGAGATTACGAACGACCTTCACCAAATTTGAGGTAAAGTGATAATATAACCCTTCATCGTTGGTGCATAATTCAAATCTACTAATTTAACTAATAGGAAATCAAGATTTAGTTTAGTAATGAATCAACTTATCAGAAATAACAATTTACAGTGTGATATAACATAGTATAAGAGGTATATGTTCAACATATACAGCTTATATCACTATGATCAATAATTGTTGAGCTCGGTATTTAGTATATTTTCAGTAGCAATTATTGAATAAAACATGATATAGATTTCACAAACATTTAATTTTAGTTATTTTCACCGCTCCAGTTCCAGCTAAATGTTTGCCTGTCACAATGTGCGTACTCAGAAGGCGGCTTTTAGCTATATTATAACTAAATGGTAGGCTTGTGAACTCAACTTCATCCACGTTTACTTCAGAAATGAACCCACGGGAACTATTGATTGGGATAAAAAGTAGCCTTTGTCCTTTTCTGATCCTTTAACTACTCCTATACCAAAAAAATGTGATGATTCCGACTCTCTGTTACGACGTAACGAATAAATAACGTAATAAATAAATAAACATGAGTTTATTTTTCTTTACATTCTTCAAACATATGATGATATATATTTAACTAAAAAGTTGAAAATTATTGTGAAATATGTGAGAGACTGGAGCCTAAATTAGGTTAACTTAGGTATCCAGGCCTTCCTTATCTCCGAAAAAGAAAACAAAGAGTAGTATGTTTCTTAGATTAAATCAGTAAAGTAAGGACAAAAACCCTCACTAACGCATTTAAAATATTACTATAGCTGGATGTGCATGGACAACTTTCTAGCATCCTGTTACATTTTACGAAACGGTAGTGGTATACAAAAAAGTGTATACGATTATAATATTAGTGTAGAAGCCAATAAAGCTCATATTTACTTGTACTAGGCCACGAACGACGGCTGATCCCGAAGTAACACGATTTATCAACCAATACGGCAAAGCGTCACGGGGAAGTTGGGGAGAGGTTGGGTTGGTGCGGGGAGATGCGTATTCCAGTTAGTAAGAGAGCCCACGACCAAAATTTTTGTCCCATAGCAATATGGCCTCAACCGCATCAAATTGATTGATTCGATTATCGTGAACTCGAAAATACCAGTATCAGAAATTTTTCGCGTAGCGTTTGACCCGGCTAATTTTCAACAAAATGTTAAAATTTTTTACCGGCCCGTATCATAGCAATCTGACTGATTTCTGGACTGTAGTTGGATGATAGCTGTAAGATACCGAAAACAGGTTTTTCAGAAGTCAGTTGTGTCACCTTTTTTTTTGACACATCAGAAATGGCCTCCCACGCAGTTGCTACACTTCTTGATGTTATTATCCACCTAGTCGGGTTCAGAATCATATAATTTGACGATTTTATACAGTTTCGACCGTATTGCTAAGATACATGGTTTTGGTCGTGGGCTCTCGTACTAAGTGTTGTCCATGCGGCGGCGGCGGCATGTTAGAGGCTAGTTCCCATAGTTTGAAGCTCCTATACACGAGACTCGGTAACACGACAACAGCGCGTGCCGGGCGCGTGCACAGTGCGCCCGCGTTCCAAAGGTGGTGTGTTTACATACAGCGTAGAGTGCAGTGCAATGGTCAATTTTGAATCTAATGCGATAAGATATCGTGTCTTATCTATGTCTGGTGCAGGTATGTTATTTTGGTTTTTTTTATCCGACTATATTTGTATTCATTAGAGAGTTAACAAAAGGGGGCGCTAAGACGGAACTATTGCAGAGTGAACGACTCGTACTCTCTGACTATTGCGCGTAAGTTTTTCTTTTTCTTCTTCCGCGCCCCCTTTTTTGTACACCGTAACCAGAGCTGTGTTTCATATAAATACAATTCGTAATAAACTGACAAATTTTATGTCATTTTTGCCAATAGTGCCCGTTGATTAGTCGAGAAGTCTAAAATGGCCGACATTTGTCAGTTTATTACGAATCGATAACTCAAGGTAATTGCACAGGTAATTCGGTTCATCTTGTAATTCTATTGTGAGCACATGAATGATAAATTTGAAAGGCTTATCAGTTTTCAGTGTCATCCTAATTATAAAAACGTACGATATTTTTTATAGAAATAGGTAAGTGCTTTTAGGTTTGTTTAAGCACTATTTTTATTGCTTTCAGAATATATGGTGCTTCTAAGAATATAATCAAACCACCTAAAGGGATGTCGCCAATCTAAGGTACTTAAAACCATAGCTAGCAAAGTGCTAATAAACAAAAAGGCTATTTTAACCGACTTAAAAAAAGGAGGAGGTTCTCAATTCAACGGGTATATTTTTTAAAATGTTTGTTACCTCATAACTTTAGACTGGGTGAACCGATTTGGATGATTATTTTTCATTTGAAAGGTGGTGCTCCCCGTGTGGTCCCAATTTGGTTCAGTTCAGACCATCCATGAGAAAACAATATAAATCTTAAATTTGCCTTAATAAAAGCAGACTTTTAGGGCAATTGAAGTCGGTTTCCAGTTCTTTTTGAACGCATTTACTTGTATTGTAATTTAATATCCTGGTTTTCAGATTTATTCCTATGATTGTACCTTGCTTCTTGTCAAAGTTCCGGATTATAGGTCAACGGGAAGTACCCTGTAGGTTCATATCTTTTTATTGTATATATTATATTTTATAAATAATATTAGTATGGATTGCTATTGAAAATATACTAAATACCGAGCTCAACAATTATTGATCATAGTGATATAAACTGTATATGTTGAACATATACCTCTTATACTATGTTATATCACACACAATAAATTGTTATTTCTGATAAGTTGATTCATTACTAAACTAAATCTTGATTTCCTATTAGTTAAATTAGTAGATTTGAATTATGCACCAACGATGAAGGGTTATATTATCACTTGACCTCAAATTTGGTGAAGGTCGTTCGTAATCTCTCTATAAAGTTAATCGGTAGTATACCATTGCTTATTTCTGTCGGCTCCTGGTCTAACACGCTCAATATACCAATTGAATCGATACGAAAGTGCAGGTTAAAATGAATTTTAAAACAATGACGGCTAAGTTGAAACTCTATTGTAATAGCGTAGCGCACGGAACGGCAACGGCCCGCTCAGCGGCGTCCGTGCGATTATTTTGAATTTTTTGGCGGGAAAATAGTTTTTTGCTTATAACTTTGAATCTAGACAGCCAGGAGATTTGAAATTTTGACTCGTGAACGCTCCTATTGTATGGTCTCATCTGATCTTTAAAACGAAGTTCTCACTTATGTAGTTTCAGAGATACAACATGTGTCAGCTGGCGACCCATGTCACCAGCTTACACACACAAATCGGCTCGTAGCTCAAACAGTTTTAGCACTAGAGATTCGAAAATTTTGGCGCCTGGCGCTGCTATTTTGCTCTAAAATATGAGGTACAATACATAATCGTAACTTGAATAATTACGAAGATCCATATGTGTAAGCTGGTGACACGGGTCGCCAGCTTACACACGGTATTTCGTTCGTAGATCCAACAGTTTATCAATGTGATCGTTAATTTTTTTGGCTCTCATTGCTGAAATTGTGCTTTAAATGCCTGACTATAGTCTAAAGCCCTAACCTCACTGGTTTGCCTTCCTGGCATGTGTCAGCTGGAGACCCATGTCTCCAGCTGACACACTAAAAACAACTCGCTGTAACTGAGTCATGGTTGCTGCTAAATTATGAATGCTAAAGTTTGATTGCTCCTAAATTGCCTTAAAATTTGGCATGCGTAGAATTCTCATAGCTCTATGAGGAAGCTGACGACCCACACATACTAAGCTTGTATAATGTATTCCGATTAACTTTTAAAATTCAGAATGAGCTTATATTCACACGTCATCAATCTCTCGACACCGACCCTCTCCGTTTGTTAAGTTAATGTATTGCCATTATTGTTATTTGAAAACACTATTAGTTCATTATTTAGCTAAAATATGGAATACGCTACCAGTTCCCATGTTCCTTAAAAACTTCCAGTTGGGAGTTTTTTTAACAGCAAATAAATAGACACCTTTAGGCACACCTTAGCCACTAGGCAGACGTATGTCTGTCCTATGACGATACACTTTTTCAAACAATTGGTCACATGCACAGTCTGACTAGCGATAAAATCAATGCCAGCCCACATTTTACGTGGTCAACAACAGAAAAAATACGTCGGAAGCAGCTTTTCTCTATTGTAAGAATAGTAATGGAGCCATCGGTGTTTCATTTTGGTCTTGGATCTTTTAAATGTAGACGGCGAAGAACCACTTGTTTGTCAAATTGAGATATTGAAATGTGCGAGTTGAGACACTCACTCACTGCACTACAAAAGTTCTATTATCAATATTTTTGCAAGTGACATTAGCTAGCACTTAATAGTTCGTCTCTCGAATTAAGGATCGGACTGCAGACTGTTAAAACTGTTTACTTCAGTAATCTCAATTCGAATGAGACACTGGCTATGACATAATTAATTTTTGGGGGGATTCATGAACTCATCATCATTAGCGTCTGGTATCTGCCTCTATACATATAGTTAATATGGTTTTAGTTTAAAATATCGGGATGTGATTCTAAATAATTCACTTTGTGTATCTACTTTGTTCCAGGGCTGGGAAGGGAAGACCGAGTCAGGCGGCGAAATGGAGCCACCGCCGCCTGCGCAGTCGCCACAGGACGCCGTGTGGCAACCCGTCGCTGGGACTAGGTGAGTGCACATCTATTATTGTTATATTTAATATTTTTACTTCGATGTTTTTTTAGATTAACAATTTCATACGAACGTATAAATTAGACTAGTGGCTCTGTGAGCTGTAGACCTCGCGAGCACATACTGTACCCACAGATGCTGTCAGTTCTGGAAATTGATATATAAACAACACCTAGTACATATTTATTACGAAGGTGTAGTTGCGCCACCTAGATGACATCATAATTGGTTTTAGCCCTATTAATTTTGTGATGAGAAAATAGTTCCAGGTGCTCTATAAATCCCTGTCTTTATGAATTCGCCCAGATAACAATGAGAATAACTTGATTGGTCCTTCCAGCTTATGTCATTATTATTTCTCACGATTTCTAGTCACTACCAATCATAGGGTGCTTGCTAGCTTTAACCAAACTTTTGCAACTCAATTCGACAAAGAATTCAAGCTGTTTTACGAAATTAGCAACAGATTCTGTCAAATACTATATTTCACCAATTCTGCTTCTGGAGCTTGTGTTACGTGGCTGAAATTATAATTCTGCGCTCGTTGTAGACATCTCATCGTTCGTCCCTAGGCACGTTATGTATCTTGCGTGTCTACGAGAGAATCTAGGGTGGCTACATCTCCGAAATACGACAAAAGTTACGCGTTAACTCGGTGAATGGTTTATGTAAATTGTGGGATGCCCGCTCGAGCTGCGGGAGTGATATCCATTCATAAAATAGTAGGAATTTATTACCTCGGAAGTCTACGTGAGTTGACTGAGGCGCGAGTTATAGTTGCACACCGTGTGTTACACAATTTATGTAACACCCGTTTTAGAGTCGAATACTTCATAAATAATTTTAGGTTCGTACCTCAAAAGGAAAAAAGCAACCCTCATAGGATCACTTTGTTGTCCGTCCGTCCGTCTGTCTGTAAGACCCTTTTTCTCAGAAACGCGTGAAGGTATCAAGTTGAAATTAATATTAAATACTCAAATGTGCTTGGACCTGTGAAAAAATAAAGCTAAAGCAGCAGACAAAGGAATCAAAACGTATAGGGTGCTTCCCATTGACCTAGAATCCTGATATCTGGCAAAAAGCAAGGTCTAACCGCACAAGCATGGGAACAAAAATAAGAAGTAGAAGTTATTTATTATATCTCATTAAAATTTTACGATCACAAACTGTTAAAGCGCCTGTCGTAATATTAATTTTAATCTGTAAATTAAAAATTGCTCATCATTTCTATCCAGGCGTTTATACTTATAAAATATGAATGTTAGTATATTAATTATTCATATTCTATACAGAGCCCACGGTGCGTAAGTATGACTCGCACTTGGCCGTTTTTTAAAATATGACTGCCTCTTGCCTTCTGGCCTAAGTGTCTACAAGGTTGGGACTCGTAAATCTGTAGGTCCCGGGTTCGATCCCTAGTGTGTGATATTTATTGGTACTCGGTTTGGTTGGTAGAAGGCACTCTCTATGTCCGCCAACACTTGGCTAGCTGCGACCCATACGTTATCTGGTTGACGCCTCAATAGCAATGTTAATAAAAAATATCTTAAGAGGCTATGTTGGTAAGACCACGTGGTCGGTTTCAAGGTTGCATTGTTTTGTAGCTGTCCCTCTCCGAGCCCTATCCTACCCGAGCGCGTACGGTGAGACAGCATACATTACGCGTTGTTATCCACCCGTTATTTGGATGTTTCGTAGTCCAGGGATCATTTGAAGGATACAGTATATTATGTAGCCATTTTTTCAATACAGTATACTAATAAAATTTCAGATGTCGGTGGTTTTTTCAAATTGTTCTAAATTGATTCATACTCTTGTAAAACAGGTTCAAAGTTGGGGCTTTTTATTACCGAAAAATACAATACTTTGACGCCCTGTAACTCTGGAAGTATATATTTAAACGAAAATCTGACTCACCACCTACACAGATATTTGTTTCTAGATTGTGTCTTGAAAATTTCATAGATTTCCATAGCTTAATACTCAAAATATGACTGGACTACGTTTGTATGGGCGATTTGACAACAGCATACCCTCTTAAATCTGTGACCTAATCGGCACCATCAGGTGAGATGAGGGCCAAGTGCAAACCTATTATACATTTAAAACAAAAAGAAAGTTCTAAAATTGGAACCAAACTACGACATAAATGTTGCCTTGATATTAAAATTCAAATGGTTGGGAACATGGGAACATTCATATGTACAAGACATGTATATTTACGGAATGTACGAGTATTGGTAGCACATGTTTGCTACAAGCTGCCATCTTAAATTTCATGGTCTAGTCTACTGCCTAGAACTATTGAAACTAGAACAATTTTATGTGACATCATATAGCCCATGATGAAGCGCGACGCATCCGATGATATTTAATTTGGGTAAAAAAATTACGACATGCAGTTTAAGGAATAGATGGACATACATACAAAGGTTGCTAAAATCATAACGCTACTTTTGGCTTTGCCGTAGTCGGGCTAAAAGGTTATATTAAAACATATATCAAGTACGTTATAACTCGGCCCCTGCTATTAATGCGATCCACCTCCATTAATGTTTCATACTAAATTGTTGCCATAATCTTTTAAAATATAATAGTTGGATTTGTGTAGTAACTATCTAAAAATAGGACATCAGGTTGTGATGTCGCGAAATGAATATAATTAACATACAACTTCACACAATCACAATGTTCATTTTAAACACGTTAACATCCGATTATTGTTCAAAGCGCCATCTATGAACCATTAGCTGCGCAACTGCTATTGTAGCTAACTATACAGTTGTAAATTAATGATATTTATTTCGCGAGGTAATTACTTATCAAATCCAGCTTTTCTATTTTAAAAGTTTATGGCAACAGAAATTTGAATGGAAGCGTTGGGAGAGGGAAAACGTTAAATAATATACCTATCTTTTTATTCCTCTCAAGATATGTTTCTTTAATGTTATTTACTTGGTTTTGATACAGACATAGTACCATAAGTTGAATGAAGGCGTCGAAGTGAAATCACAAGAATAAACGTAGCGCGGCGGGCGTCTCCTTACCCTCGGAACTTGGCAGCCAGCCAGCAAGTAGTAGCAATCAACATTACGTACAATATTTCCCTCTTTACAATGCATAAACGGTCTAGGAATGTAGAAAACTTTAAGACCTTGCACTTATAATTAATTTTTTTACATATAAGTTTGATTACCATACTTAAACACATACATACATTATTTCATAATCACTGTTCTATTACAAGATAATCGGGTGAACTTTGGCGAAATTAATTGTGATATCGAAGTAGTTACAAGATAATTAACGCGATCAAAAACAACTAGAAACCGACATCAACTGCCCTAAAAGTCTACAGCAATTATCCCCTAAAATGTTCACTCTTAGAGGTAGAATCATTTGGTTACATATTTGATTTTTGTTGATTTTCTCAAAAAGCGAAAATTTATATGGGACCGCCTCTGAAGTATGCACTATCTAACAAAAAAAGAATCATCAAAATTGATTCATTATTGGCGGAGTTATCGCGTAACATGCATAAAAAACACAGTTGAATTGAATCCTTTTTGAAGTCAGTTGAAAATCACTTTTGGTATGAACTACCGTTTTAAGATTCGGGATCCTAAAACACAGTGAAGATTAAGCATGCTTACAATATTTCATGATAACTGTGACCTAATTGCTTCCCAGAACCATCTGACACTTCATAGCAACCATCTGACGGAACATAGCATAAGGTGCGCTAGGTAAAGCGAACTGATGTGAGTGGAACTTCTGAATTTGTGTCTGTAAAGGTAGAGTGAATAGTGGGTGGGGGTGGCATCGTCATCCATCCTATTAAAAATATGGGTCAAGGCAGTGCATGTTTTTACACGTAATCAGGGCAAAGGGTTCCAAATCGTCATTAAAATAATTTTGTTTCACAATAAAAGGATAATAAATGTTGGAAAGTAACGATACAGCTTTGGATGGTAATTCTGCGCACCCAAAAGCCTCAGGCTGGTGAGGTGCTGGCTCTGCTAAATTTCATACCAGAAAACAACATATGTACTTAGGTAGCATGGTGGTAGATAGTCGGTCGTAGAAAATACCATAACATCCAACCAAACCTAGTACCGATAGGTAGCCATCCCCACTGATTGATGGTGGGTTTCATTTAGTATTGTAAAACTCTATAACACGTGTTTGAACATTGTAGAAATTTACAAAAGTTGACGATGTGTTGTGTAGGTCTGCCTGACTACTTTACCTTATTACTGAATTTAGGCTTTTGTATGTTTGTCTTTGTTTATTCGAGCGCCACAACAAATACTGACGAAATACGATAGAACTCATAATTTAAATTGGTCCATTGTATCTCGCTACGATGATAGGAGCCATAAATATAGCAAATTCAGAAATCCACGCTTTAGCAAAAGCTTATGGAGTTGTTACCTTTAGCATGTCTGGCAACAAATGGGCATTTACCCAAATCTGCCTGATGGACTCTCTTTATGGTTGCTTCCAGTAAAGCGGCTGGATTGATGTCTGAAAACGTAACCAGCCCCCACCATTTGACCTTTCGGAATGCCTTGGATAATGTCAGGACCTTCACTGCTCTATCAAAGCTCCTGGTTAAGTTTGTGGTCTCTTAGTTAGATAACAAAACTGTTACTTAAAATCGTCGATGCGGATAATAATTTTGTTTAATTTCTAACTAGCGGTGTTAGCTCAGTTGGATAGAGCGTCAGTCCTTGAACCAATGAATTCCAATTTATTATTAGGAATTTATGTACGAATGATAAAAATTATTACCATTGGCTTTTTGGTGAAGGAAAACATCGTGAGGAAACCTGCACACTCCTCAGAAGAAATTCAAAGTCTACCAATCCACACTGGTCCCGCGTGGTGGACTATGGCCCATACAGTCTCTGTATGAGAGTAGACCTGAGCCCCAGCAGCGGGGACATATAAACTGTTGATGATGATGATGAATTTCTTAATATCAATAACAGATAATACTAATGATGAAATAGCCAACATTGGATACATTTTGGTTGTTGGGGACGAAATATGTCCAAGTAAGTTGCTAACAACATAAAATATTTCGACCACAAGTACGTGTCTAGCGAGAGATTTAGAACTTTTCTCAACTCCCCTAAAGTGTCACCAACTTTATCGATCAAGATGGTTGTGCTCACACGAGCAAGTAATTTTTGTGCTGAGATTATGTCCAAGACTTTTAAGTTTTGCTCCAGTTTAAAACTTCGGAGGAACTGTTTCATGCGCCACAGGGAGCTTAATTAAAGTCTTGACAACTTTGTCTTGACGTTGAGTTCTTGTGCTGGTGGCTTCCGATTTGAAACTGAGAAACCACATCCCAAGCTGACGTTAATCCAAAAAAGCGGATGTAACTATGAAACGATTTATTTTCTCGTCAGAGGAAGGGGTCGTAGTGTCCACATGTGTATGAAAATCGTATTATGATCGTCTGGATCATCTGGAAACTGTGATGTTTAGAACAACTTAATATGATCTTTGGCGTGAGAGTGGCTTTCTGATGTAAACAAGGAATGTAATAGCGTATTTATTAGACGGATTTTTTTTGTGTGAACTTTACTATAGAATTTACTGAACTCAAAATCCTCGAAGCGTTGCACATGCCACGTTTCATCTATAACTGGCTAATTTTGATGATTAAACTCGTGATACTCAGTTTATAGTTTGTGATTTGCAAAAATGTAATCTTCCATCGCTGTGAGGCTACTCAATTTAGGAATTTCATCTAAAGTGCCGCGGGGTCCGGTATGTGTTGCTAGCACACTTCATAGTAACATAATTTGATAATCTTGTTTGAATTTTAAGCTATCACAGCCCACGAAATTTCCTAGACACGATCTATCACGAATATGTGTGTCGTAGCCTGTCAGAGTTGTTTCTGATCCTGAACGACCAATTTTATGAAAACTTGATGCTGATGAACAATGATGCTGAGATGTCAGGAAAGCTAACAATCACAGAGGGCCCTTCAGTTTTAATTAAAAATGATCAACCCACTGTATAGTACTTGATAATAAAATCGCAATTTTCAACATATTATACTTTTTAAAGATGGTAGACTAGACATCTTGGTACAAAAGTGAATACATATTTTTGTACTCAAGTGTACTTTGATACAAACAAAACACCACTGAATTTGGAATTCTAGTATTTTTGAATAATCCTTAAGAGGCTATGTTGGTAAGACCACGTGGTCGGTTTCAAGGTTGCATTGTTTTGTAGCTGTCCCTCTCCGAGCCCTATCCTACCCGAGCGCGTACGGTGAGACAGCATACATTACGCGATGTTATCCACCCGTTATTTGAATGTTTCGTAGTCCAGTGATCATTTGAAGGATACAGTATATTATGTAACCATTTTTTTAATACAGTATACTAATGAAATTTCACATGTCGGTGGTTTTTCCAAATTGTTCTAAATTGATTCATACTCTTGTAAATCAGGTTCAAAGTTGGGGCTTTTTATTACCGAAAAATACAATACTTTGACGCCCTGTAACTCTGGATGTATATATTTAAACGAAAATCTGACTCACCACCGACACTGATATTTGTTTCTAGATTGTGTCTTGAAAATTTCATAGATTTTCATAGCTTAATACTCAAAATATGACTGGACTACGTTTGTATGAGCGCTTTGATAACAGCATACCCTCTTAAATTTTTCATTTATTTCGTAAATACCTCTAGTGTACAAAGTACAGGCCAGATTTTAAACGTTCATTCACATAGTTTTAATGGTCTTAAGACTGTCGATTATCACGATTATTAAGACCACATTAATTTTTAATGCACATGGTTTATTTTAAATGAGTGCGAGTAAATTTGGTTTCTGAAACAATTAATTGAAATTAAATGAAATTGTGTTTACATTTTACAAGCGTTTATCAAAGAACAGACGTTACCACTGCGTTTGAAGATGTTTTTTTTGTTTAACATGGGGGCGAGCGATTGCACCCAAGTCGAGTGTCACCGATGAGTGTCATCTAGTCGTTGGAGAGCTCTCGGCCTCGGGGTCCCGCTCTCGATACTCTCGACACTACTATGCATGTTATTCAATATATCTTTCAGTCAACGATTAATTAAAATATTATTTAGATGATTTAAATTAGTTTTAAGGAATATAAATGTAGATTATGATTTATTACAAATCTGTTTATTGCTGTAACAAACAGTCTGAACCATTTTAATAACAGGTGGAATTGGTACATCATCGTTATATACCCAAACGCTGAAACATAAATGTCATTTTACTTTGGCTCCTTTGTACATTCTTTGTCAACCGGTAAAATCAACTGTTGAATATAAGTCCCTCGCTAACAGTTTCGTTTATTCGTTTCCTAAAATGCACACAAATACATGTGTTATACAAAGCTTCTTTATAATCCTTTTGACAATTATTATTTAACTATCCTGATATTGAGTTGAAATTTAATTTGGGATGAAGGAGGGCAGTTGCAAACAGTAGAATTTGGCAGGCATTTTCAATGTAGGATTACAGGTCTGCACAAGGCCATCCATTCTTTTATACGTGCTTTTAAGATGTGTTTAACTCTCATTGCTAATGATGAGCACTAACTAGATACATGTATTCTCTGTTACAGTTGTACAAATCGAATTTATAATCTCCCAGTTACCAAATAACCTTGTATTAAAATGTACTAAGTATAGTTTACGTAGTTTGTACTCTCGATACGTACTCGATTTGACTGACTCGAAACACGCACTGTCGAAATAGAAGGCAGACAAAATAGCCTATATCTTATCAATACCAACATTTAGCGATTTCAAATCTATTAACGAAAAGCGAAATTGATTTACTTTGCAACATGGACTGTCCCTATTATCTAAGCATTGTAATATTTTTACAATAAAGCCATTGTAGTCCAACCGAGTACAGGATGAATGCACGAAACCGATCCAAGTGCAGAAAGGTTTGTTAAAGCTAGTGTTAAGGCGATCCGATCCATATCCATCAAAGTCTAGTCTACTGCCTAGAACTATTTAAAATCTATTCAATTTTATGTGACATCATATAGCCCGCGATGAAGCGCGACGCATCCGATGATATTTAATTTAGGTAAAAAAATTACGACATGCACTTTAAGGAATATATGGACATACATATAAAGGTTGCTAAAATCATAACATAACCCTACTCTTGGCTTTGCCATACTCGGGCTAAATGGTTACATGTACGTTATAACTCGTCCCCTGCTATAAGGGCGATCCGATCCACCGCCATCAAAGTTTCATTCTAATTTTCTGTTGCCATAATCTTTTAAAATATAATAGCTGGATTTGTGTAGTAACTATCTAAAAATAGCACATCAGATTGTGATGTCGCCAAACGAATATCATTAACATACAACTTCACAGTGAATCACAATTTTAATTTTAAACACTTTTTCGATTAGCGCCATCTATGAACTATTAACTGCATAACTGCTATTATAGCTAACTATAAAGTTGTAAATTAATGATATTTATTTCGCGACACTATGATTTCATGTCCTTTTTTTAGGTAATTACTTATCAAAGCCAGATATTCTATTTTAAAACATTATGCCAACAGAAGTTTAGTATGGAAGCATTAGGAAAGGGTAAACGTTAAACTAATAAACCATAGCTTTATCGTAGTTGTGTACAAAATTCTGAGTTTAATAGTGAATGTCGAGGGAATACATTTAATTTTGCTTCTGCAAAGTTTTAATAGTTTTAATACCGATGAAGTTAGTGACCTAAATATTTAGATGTCGCGACCCGAGGTGTTGCACGAGCACAAATATAATTATTGATCGTTCCCGTATCGCTCTGATAAAAATATATATTACGGCACCAACAGCGCCGGTACATATTAATTAATGAGCTAGGTTCGTTACGGACGACAAATGAGTTTAGGTATGTTATAATAGGAGAGGACTTCGCTTTCCGTCCGTCCGTCTGGCTGTGTGTCTGTTCGTCTGTCACCAGGCTATATATCATGAACCGTGATAGTTAGTTCTGTAGCCGCTATAACAACAAATACTAAAAAGCAGAATGAAATAAATATTTAAGAGAGCTCCCATACAAAAAACGTGATTTTTGCCGTTTTTATAGAAAATGGTACGGAACCGTAAGTGCGCGAGTTCGACTCTGACTGGGCCGGTTTTTTTATTTATGGATTTTACACTATGCATTCATCTTTAATTGGTAGCTTAGCTTCGTATATATGTATCTAGTTATGAGTTGTAGGCACCTGAATATGTTTTCAGGATTTTCTTTGAATAAAACCGCTGTGAACGAATAATTTGTAAGTCTGACTGATCGTATCGTCTCGCGGAGACAAAAGCGTTTCTATTGTTCCGTTACGTTTGTCCAGTTGTTTGCGCTAACTGTGCGCGAAAGTGAAAAATTGATAATTATGTACCGAAGCTTCTTGCGTCTCTATGATATAATTTTTTAATACATTGGACATTTGTCATGTTATGTCATTCATCACACTGATAACACTAATGTTATAAATGCGGAAGTATCTCTGTCCCTCGGTCCCGCTGAATGTTTACCTTTTTAATGATCTTTACGATTGATATATGATATGTATGGAGAAAGACAATACTTTTTCTCCCAATTAATAATATGATGTCCATGCAGACGAGATCGACTGCATCAAGTAGGACGGACGGAAGCGCAGTTGTCTGAGCGTAGGGTTAAATTTCCCGTGGGGACGATGTCAAAAATCACTTTGTGAGGTTTCCGGGACCTTTGCCAGTTTTATTAGGACATGATTGTCTTAAAATGATTGCATGCTTTGAAGGGCATGTCAAGCTGTGGATCCCGGTTGTTGTCCTTGACAGCACTCGTTAAGCCAATTTATAGAGACCTTGGAACGGCTTGATTAAACAAACGCATCCCACAAAAGATTGTGTAGTTTCCTCTCTATGTTGGAGGATCAGAGGGCAGTCGCTTGCGTAAAAACTAGTACCTACGTCAAAGAGATTTAAATATATATGTATAGTAGGTTAGTAATAATTTAGGCCTTTGACCTACGCTAATACCTTGGGTAGCTTAGGTAGCCGACTACGATTGTGAAACGGGATAAGACAAGGGAATAAAGTCCACATAGACGCGGTCGCGGTAAAAAGCTAGTGATTTATAGCACATATCCGGAGGGCACGAGCTTCTTTCAGTGTCCGCTAGTCGTGGTAACGGGTATGTAGTATGATGTGCAGGGCGGAGGCGCAACAGGATACTGGGAGTGTTTAATAGTGATTATATATATATATATATATATATACATATATATTCTGATTAGTCCTCCGCATCTGCCACCGAAGTTTTGCCATTTCATTATTAGGGTTCCGTGCCCAAAGGGGTTCCGTACCCTAAGACTCCGCTGTCCGTCTGTCACCAGACTGTATTCCACGAACCGTGATAGTTAGACAGTTGTCATTTTCACAGATGATGTATTTCGGTTGCCGCTATAACAACAAATACTAAAAACAGAATAAAATTATTATTTAAGGGGGCTTCCATACAACAAACTTGATTTTTACGTTTACAAACTTAACTTTGTATTTGAAAGCCATACATCGGGTATGTAATGTAACCGCAAAGTAAAGTTGGTTCTTCAACCAGACTTATATTTTCGGTAGAGAATGATTTAGGTATGTTAGGTAGGTATGACTCGCACTTGACGCACTTTTTTAAACAATAACCGAGTTGTAAGGCTGTGCAAATAAAACCAGGAGTTTGAGCGAACTGCTTGTAGTTATAACTTAATCATTGAAGAATTTTTGTGAATTTTGCCATGTAGCAAGAAATGGATTGATTAAGAGGGAACAGCAGATAAAAAATTTCATATGAAATTAAGGGTTTGGGATATAGCTGTTTTCTCAACGAAACGTTAGCCAAATTCAATCATTTTGATCTTATTCTCTTTATCAAAGAATAATCTAGGCCCGTTGGTTTTGCTTTTTTCAATATTTTGTCTACAATTAGAATTATGGGCATCTCAAAACTCAAAATTTCAGAAAAAAATTCTTTCAACTTATGGTACTCATTATTTAGAGTAAACGTAACATTTTCAGAAAAAGCAAAACCAACGGGCCTAGATTATTCTTTGATAAAGAGAATAAGATCAAAATGATTGAATTTGGCTAACGTTTCGTTGAGAAAACAGCTATATCCCAAACCCTTAATTTCACGGCAAAACTAGGCAAATACCAAAAAAAGCTTCAACTGTCCTTCTCGCACAGTTCGGTTCGGGAGGCAGGGTACACTATATCACAACTATATACTGTGTATTATATGTATAAAAATAAAGTAAGCATGCATTAGTGATGTCAATAAGCTTTATCGATTTTTTCGACTAATAGTGGTGGGAAAAATATATCGATAGATACCCTTTCTCGAGCTATAATGGTTTTACCTGTTAGTTTTAATGTTTAGATTGATCTAAATAAACAAATATAAAGACAAATAATTCTAAGGAAATTTATTTTATCTCTAGAACAGAACATTTTCCCTGAAATTCTTAGTTGTTGTTACGTTTTGTTACGTGTAAATAATTAAATATGATTTATGAATAAGTGACTTATGTTTCAAATATTTTTTTTATGTTAAAGTTCGAGTCGGACTCGCATACAAAGGGTTCCGTACCATTGTAAAATATCTAAACAGAAAAAAACCACAGCAGAAAACATAACATTTATTGCATGGACATCCGTTTATTTATAACTTTTTTAAAAGCTTTTTTATATTATTTTTTGTTATTTATTATTATTGAAAGTCTTGAGAGAGAACGAGAAGTTATATGGACATCGCATGTACAAATCGCTACGGAGACTATATGACCCGACACAGATATCCCGGAGATCAGCCAGCAAGAGCTTGAAATGGCTCTCCAACAACTCAAAAACCGGTCAAGAGCAAGTCGGACTCGTGCACCGAGGATTCCGTACAGAATATGAATTAATGACATACTGAAAATCATAAATAATAGGTACGGTAATATGCACCCAACAATGCTCTACCGAAAATGAAATTCTAAGCTAAATTACATATTACGAAGTTAAGTTTGTAAACATTAAAAAATCAATTTTACTGTGTTACAATTAAAAAATTCAGATTTATTCCTATGGTTGTGCTGTAAAACCTTTCTTCTTGCCAAATTTCAAGACATTAGGTCAACGGGAAATACCGTATAGATTTTGGGTTCATTGCATTTTGTACGGAAATGGTCTAAAATACAGCTATATCTTTTTATTGCGTTGACCTATAAGTTTCATTATTTGACAGATCTAAGGGACAGCAGACTGGAGTATTCGATATCACAGTGATCCTATAAGGATTCCTTTTTTCCTTTTGAGGTACTTAAAATATAATAGTATAATATGAAGTATGACAGTAGGAAATACGATAGATTTCGACGATATTATTATTCATGTCGACAAATAAAAACTTGAAATATTTTTTCCCAGTTATACATCTCATACACTTAAGACGGGATTTTTAACTCGTCTATTCTATTGTGTGAGGTGTCGTGAAATTACAGTTTTTTAACCGACTTCAAAAAAAGAGGTTATCAATGCGACCTGTATGTATGTAATATTTCCAGAACTGCCCAGTTTTCATATATGTTAGTCTATACCAGCTTCTAAAGAAGTGTGCCAAATTTCTAAAGTGTATGTTTATTTGTCCTCGCATATATCCGGAACACACACACAAAAGAAAAACACACGTAGGGTTCGTGGATTTCAACAAAGCATTCGACACACTCGAACATAGATTTATCTGGGACGCACTGGAAAAACAAGGCGTACATGCAAAATACATAAGAATACTGAAAAACATATACACAAAAAGCACCGCACAAGTGAAGCTAGAATCTACAGGCGAAGAATTTTCGATTGAGAGAGGGGTACGCCAGGGAGACCCAATTTTACCAAAAATATTTTCAGCTATCCTGGAAATGATATTCACAAATCTGGATTGGACGAATAAAGGACTAAATATAAATGGCAAAAAGCTGAGTCACCTACGCTTTGCAGACAACCTGATCTTACTTTCGGAAAACCCGAAAACCCTACAGACAATGTTCCAACAGTTAGCGGAAGAGAGCGAGAAAGCAGGCCTGTCAACGAACTTAACGAAAACAAAAGTAATGTCAAATTCCTCACAAACAGAGCCCATAACAGTAAATAATGGAGAAATAGAGTATGTAGAAATGGACAAGACTAATAACTGAATGGCAACCACGAGATAGCAAAAGAAAAAGAGGCAGACAGACTAGAAGATGGGAGGACGACATCAGACAAGTGGCGGGTCCAACATGGACCCGCATAGCGAAAGATAGAATAGAGTGGAAATCCTTAGAGGAGGCCTATGTCGAAAGACAAGCTGAAATGTAGGAACGACCGGTTACTGATACTTAATATAAAAAGATATGTAAGCATATTTTTAAGAAAATTGTAACAAAAAATTAGTTCAGCAATAAAGGCTATTTTATTTAATTTATTTTTTATATATCCGGAACTACAAGTTCGATTTAAATAATCCCTTTTTTGTTTACCTAGGTATTGTAAAACTTAAGGAAGACTGCAAGTTTCATCAAAATCGGTTCAGTAGTTTTTGAGACTGGGAATGTTAAGTGTGTATTTCGGCGTTGCAGTGCAGCAGAGCAAATTTAAAATTAATGTTTTAACTGTACTGTAATCTGTATGCCGAATAAATTATTTCTATTCTATTCTATTAGTTAAATGTTTGTTACCTCAGAGCTTTTCACTGGGTGAACCGATTTGGATGATTCTTTATTATTTGAAAGCTGATGCTTTCCATGTGGTCCCATTTCAATTTGGTCCGGTTCTTAGAATGGAATCCATGAGAAAACAATATACATCTTAAATTTTCCTTAATAAAAGTAGACTTTTAGGGCAGTTGAAGTCGGTTTCTAGTTCTTTTAGAACGCTTTAACTTGTTAGTCCTTAGACTCTAGCACTCTAGGTACTAAAACACCTCTAGGTCACCTAAAGTATCGTTGGAAGACGAACGTTCGGATATGGTGAAACTAAAAGGTTTCTTTGTTGACCGTAGAACCCTAAAATAGCAACGCCATAATTTATATTGTATTTATATGTGATAGGTACTTACTAGTCAATTATATCAAATACAACCACAGTATGTCGAGACTAAACCAATATGCGAACAATAATTTCTCAAAACGTAAAAAAAGGGTTGACGCACGCTCACGTCAAGTTTATTATAATTTTGAAAAATACACTCTAGCCCAGGCGGAGGGGTAGCGACTATGCGCGGCGCGCAGGGGCCTCTTTGGGATGTTATGCAGCGTTATTTGTGTGAGTGAAAGCATGTGAAAGGCTGTATGTGTGCGTACCGAATCGCGACAGCAATAACATATTCAAATACCTACTATTCTACGGAGACTTTGCTTCATTGGCCTCTTAAGAGAAGGAGAATATCCTCTAATATTGCAAGTCTAGTTTATCATTATAGTTTTTTGCACTTTTGATAAGGGGCAGGTGGTATTTTTGTCATTGTCCATCACAAGTCGATAACTATACGCCATAAAATAATTAAAATGTATTTGTGAATTAACGGAAATTGAAGCGCATTCCATCGACCTCCGCTCCACTGTAACATTGCGATCCCCCGTTGTTGCCTGTTTTATCATTGTTTAAAAATTAAAATATGCAATAAAAGCAAGAAGGAAACCTTCCTTATTAATATTGCTTACTCTAAATGTTAAGTCAAAAGTAAAAATACAGACAGAGACAAGAGTGATAAGTGGTTCTAATTTGCTACAAGATGTACGGAACCCTTTATCCAAACCAAATCCCGAAAAAATGTCCTTTAGAATCTTCAAGGTTGATCGGGGTTTACGGAAATACTTTAAAACAGAAAATACCACACTACAACCTTTCATCTGTGGTGCTCTTCTAAAACTAAATCTAATATACAGTAACATCGTGTTGATCCGTTTCTTTCACATTCCATTCTACTCATGCTGCAGCCGTGTAGCGAGCGAGTTAATATTTAAAAAAGCTACCTTTGAGGAGACGTGGAACTCCTTCATATTTCATTCAGACTAGAGCGACTTACGGCGATACGAAGAATGTAAGTCTTTATCTTTATTTCCACGTATTTGTAGCGCTTTGTTAGTTTGCCTTCTAACAAGTACATACTAGTTTTCTATACAAACTTTCATTCAATGTCGTTTTATAATAAATAGCTTATTAACCTTAAACCTTAGCCTTAAAGATCTCCAGATTGTTGTGCTCTGATAACACCGGCAGGGTATTCCATTCCTTAGCAGTCTGTATAGTTCGTTAAGTAGAGCTCGAGTTTTAACTTTATAGATTACGTTAAATCAAATAGACTGTATAAATTTTTTTATATAATAGATTTTTGAATCATTCAATATTCCAAAGTGCAGCCGCGTGGCAAACAGTTCACAAAACATCCCAATCCCCCTTCACGTCCATTCCATTCCCCTTTACTCAGTACTGGGAAATGTACGCGAACGAAAAACCACAAAGCACTACGTATATATTGATTGCAGTCCACCTTTCATCTAGCTGAGTGGCGTGAAGAAAGTGCTCTCTTGGAAATGACATTTTAAAGTGACGTAACTACGAGTATAAAACAGCTTGAAGCTTTAAACGGAAAAGTACTGGAATTTAATTAATGTCTAAGAATGTGAACTGAAATTTCTTGATGGAGGTGGCCCGCTTAACATACGTCCTAGGAAATTACTTGGAGCACGGATATCTAAATGACACACAATAGATGCGTCTTCGTACCGTGCCTTCAGAAGTAAGTCAATTTGTTCTGTTACATCCGTTACATCTCAGCTGTGAGCCGGGAAAAGGACGTTTTAACATGCGTATAAGACTGTTTATGACAATCGATACCACACGCTCAAGAGGTGTGGATCCATATCCAAAACCTGACAGTCAAAAGTTTTTTTCATAGGCGTAGCAAAGGGATCGTAGATTTCTAACCTGACTGACATGACAGTGGAAATGATGACGCGTTTAACAACATATAAGTATAGTGAACAAACAGACTTATGTTTTCCTATTTGGTGTTTTTTTGGGACGATGATTTGACACATCCAACGATATCGACGTCGGTAATCAGGAAATAGTCGTTATTAGCAAACTACGAAACGTCGGCTGTAACTAATGTTCAGCCCAAATTGCAATAGGGGGTCTAGCGACATAAACAACGACAACATTGATAAATAACGGCAAAGCGGCAGGGTAACAGGCTGTTCACCAAAGATCCCTATATTTTATTAGACAATATACTGCACTACGATGTATAACCATGTATAACGTTCTTAGCAAGTTTGCAAGATCTCGTAGTTAAGTTGTAAAAGTAATAATAATTTGGTTTGGAATTGGATTGGTTGATTTTTACGCAGTACTTCATATCGCACAGTACTGTAATACTGTCTAGAGCAATTCTATTGACGTACACCAGATTTCTACAGCTCGGATCTTCCCCGCGTCCTTATTAATGTCGCGAGCAAACTTCGCTCGGCGATATTACATTTTGTAAATTTCATCTCTGTCAGTTATACGGATGGCTTCCCAGTTTAACGCGTGAGAAATCCAATCAGCCCCGCAGACTCTGTAGCGATCATCAACGTGATAACGTATACTACGATTGATGGGTACATCCACTTATTCAAAGAGGCAGTACCATACAATCGCTGAGGGAATTTCAAATACGTATTCGATACTTTTTAAAAAAATAATGGCTTTAACCAGTGGTTATCTAGCCAATGACGAGTAAAATTTGGTAAACAAATTTTGAGGTTATAAACTATGCCGGAGCCATTTCTTCAGCTTTCTCAATAAAATGTATAATGTGTACATTTTATCGCTTAATTTGGATTCTTGACGAGAACTTCAAAGGCCAGCCTTGGTTTCAACATTATCCGAAAGAATCCATATGCCGAATGTACTCGACATGATAAACTCTTCGGATCGCGTCGAAACTCTCGCAATTTTGCGTAATTGATACTATAACACTGTCCGTGACACTTTTTGCACTATATCACACCATTATAACACAAAAAACACACATAACAGTATTATTAACGAATTACTAAAATTGCAATGAACCACCATTTTACAAGTTCGCGCCAAGAATCTATTCGATACTTACCTGTGAGTATAAAATACAAGTGGATTTTATGTCATCATCTATTTGTGTAGTTTGACGCGAAACCGAAAATAGCATACTTATTTATATCGGGATTGTACGTCCTATGATAAGTTTTATATGTCATGAATGCAGAATGATCGAAACAATAAGCTATCGATTTTACGTGTTCGATCTTATGATTTTCGATGTAGTGTAATTCGATGTGGTGTACCCTTCGAATAAATGATTCATTCGTTTCTGTCCAAAGGTTTCCTGGAAGAAATCGTTTTTAGCAAATAAGGCCGCCTAATTTTACGCTGTATCTGTTTGAATGTACATAATAATTTTATTGATGAAAGTACATAGGAGTATTTTAATTCTTTCGATATTTTGTCAGTGGATCTGTAAGCGTATGTTATCGTACCAACAAAAGGCTGATCCGATTTCCACGTAGGTTGTTTTGGTTCAATATTTAATATTTAAGTATGTTCTTTAGGAGATGCTTATTTTCTCTTGTGGGAATTGAGTACGTAGTTTCTAGTATCAGATTTCAGTATACTCTGCGTAAGGATATAAAATAAGTAGGCATTAAAAGAAGAGTTTTCAATTTTCAACTAAACAAACCCGAGACAAGTTATTTTCATTTTATTTCATTTATTTATTTATAGTAAAATACACAAATACATCGCCATTACAGTACATTATGTATTTGTTCTATTTTAAGTCTATTTTTCAACCAACTTCAAAAAACTAGGAGGTTCTCAATTCAACGGGAACGTTTTTTTATGTTTGTTACCTCAGAACTTTCGACTGGGTGAACCGATTTTGATGATTCTTTTTTTATGTGAAAGGTGCTTTCCGTGTGGTCCCATTTCAATTTGTTCCAGTCCTGACAATGGAACCCATGAGAAAACCATATAAGTCCTACATTTGCTGTAAACAGTTGTTAAGGCAGTTGAAGTCGGTTTCTAGTTCTTTTTGAACACCTTAACTTGTATGTATTTAAAATGTCACATGCTACATCTTTTCATTCTCTTTATTAAAAATTATGTACTTACCTGTGATTATCCTATTTGTATGTACAATCTGTATCAAATACATTTATAGTAGAACCATAACCAAGTCTTCCCGTAGCGTCACACATAGAAGACACTGGAGGTTAAATTCCATTCTTGTATCTACCTGAGTTTCAATGATATCTACTGCGTTTACGAATCCACAAGCTGAGAGCGTTAATCGATATTTTAAGTTACTTCATAAAAACCTGTCTCGTCGTGGTGATTCATGAGACATATACTTTTCTGACTAGCGATGAGTATATATTTTATGTATAGCGTCTATCGGCATCCCTATGATGTAGAATACATTTGTTTTCAATTCAATTATTGTATTACTTCATGTCGTGTATACAAGAGATCTTAAGACATACATCGGTGCAGACATGAACCCTGGTAGGGCACTGTAATATTACTGTCGTTTCATTCTTTCATATGTCCTAGCGTGACACTAGGGAAACTGTTGACCTATTGCATGACTCAAAGTGACCTGTCTGTTACTGAGTCTTTTATTATAACCATTATCGTAATTATCTATTATTATAATCGCAGGACGCGTGTATGCGGCACTGGGAATTGTCGGCATTATTGATGCAAATTGGTTTTCAGAATTATCCATTTTATAGGTAGGTTCCAATATTTATGTACATCTACTAATTTCTGGGGCACACATACAGCGTATGTTGTTGTGCCGCAATAACATTGCGAAACCATGTATCGATACAAAAGTTTCAAAAGTGAACAAGGCATTACTGATTCATCACGAAATCTACGGAATTGCCTATGTAAAGCCAAATAAAATATAGGCTTTCTATGAGGCAAGAAAATAGTTTTTCGAAAATCAAACACCGATCATCCATACTAATATTATAAATGCAAAAGTGAGTGTGTTTGTTTCTTTGTTTGTTACCACTTAACAACTTAGTAGTAGTACACTTGGTGATAAGGGTCTGATGATGAAGCCAGGAAGTAGAAAGTGGAACTCTTCAATGGGTACTGGTAAGCACCTCGAGTTTGGGCTCATACATATTTTAAACTAAATTTATTAGATTTAACACGATTTTCAAGACTTGACTGTGGCAAATAAACATACAATTATAGTGTTGTGGTATTGTTGAGTTCCCCGGGGCTTCTAAGGCGTTGTTTCTCAACCTGGGGCACAGCTGACTTAATCTGTGCCTGGGGGTTGTGTTTAGCTACAAGGGAGGGTCGAACTCTATCCGAAACAAATAGATAAGAAATATAATTTTGTTCTTCTTTACGTTAAAGCGATCAGCAACCATTGGGATTTTTCAAATGTTCAAGCGGCTACAAATTAACTTCGAATCGTGTTGGATAAAGTGTGAAGTATTTTGTAACAGTGTTTGCCTGTGATTACATCTGCGTGGACTTTTGAAATTATTCTACGGGAAATACTTGTTCGTATCATAGAGCTTACAATGTATGAAAGGAATCGTAAGGTACTTTTCAGGGTTCCGTACCCAAAGGGTAACCAATGGGACCCTATTACTAAGACTTCGCTGTCCGTCTGTCACCAGGCTGTATCTTATGAATCGAGTTAGACAGTTGAAATTTTCACAGGTGGTGTATTTCTGTTGCCGCTATAACAACAAATACTAAATAACAGAAAAAAGCGTTTTATTTAGTGACGATTAGCAAAACTAAACCGAGGCGCATTCGTTAGATGATTGTTCGGTGTATATTGTTTATGGTTTTCCGTGTTTTAAATATTCATATTCTGTACGGAACCCTCGGTGCGCGCGTCCAACTCGCACTTGACCGTTCTTTGTTAATATTCAGGGGGTCGCAACACTAAAAAGGTTGAGCAACGATGCCCTAAGGTATTGCTTCAAAGTACCTGTACGTGGTATTATCTTCGTGGCAACAACATGCCTTTGTACTTAGTGGCAGCTCGCGAAACGCTCGGGGATACGTGGGCTTGGTGTAGGTAGGGTAGTAGGTAGGGTAGGGGCTGCACGTTAGTAATATTACAATACTACGATTCTGACAGAAACCTCATACAGTATCATTGACTTGTGTTTTCTTGCATACGGTCCAGAGGTAAATAATATACACAATACTAATCTTGAACGCAGTACTTTTTTCTGTCCCTATGTAGCTCTGTATAACACACTAATATTATGCGTGCAAAAATCGGTGCCGCAATATTTAAACGCCTTCTTGGTCCTGAGGTCTCGGGTTCGATTCCCAGTGGGTACCTGTTAGTTGGCTGTGGGCTGGTTTGGTTGGTGTTATTGTGGACATTTTCTATGTCCGCGAGGCTAGCTGTCATTATGTTATCTAAGTCTGCCGCCAAACAGCAGTGTTAATGGCACTGGTTGTGTTTTGGTGTGAAAGCTAGCATAGCCAGTGCCTCACTAGATTGAGACTTCTGGGCGTACGCTTACCATACCACGGCCTTATCGTCACAACGTCAAGAGCAAGCCCGACATATAAAAAAATTGACAGTATTTTCGTCTGTATATCTTGATAGTAAAAGTAAAAGAGGTAAAAGTAAGTCACGGGAGAAAGATTATGAATAGTAAAATGTGAGCAATAAAGAATTTCTCATTTCCTGATTCCTGTTACTGTATAAAGAAAGCTTTTCAAATATATTTTTATAACACTTCGATATGTTTCTACTTCGTTGACTCCAGTAAATTATTTTTTAAATCTTATTATGCTCGTAATATGGATCAGTAAATATGTATAGTGATTGAGATATTTTTTAGATTTTTATATTCTACCCGAATGTTTCTCATAGATAATTTGTGTCATCATCATTCTTTTTACCCGCGACGGAACGGAGACAGTGTATGCGTTTAGGGTGAGAGGATGTTTGTTTGTGTGTTTGTTTTTCATCATTAAAATCTGCACACATACAATTGTTTAAAAATGCACAAACGGTTCCCACTTGGACTCACCTAATATTAAGTCGTGATAAGACCGATGGGCTTAAGAGTGCTCACCTAGAAGCCTCGCGTGAATTGATGTCAGCGAACCTACTGCCAACAAATGTCTGTAAAAAAATTGAGAATCGAAGATACTATGATTGAGTTGTAAAAACTGATTTAACGAATGAGCCAGTATTTCGTTGTTTATATGCCCGGGCATGGAAATAATGATATTATGATTATAAAATGAGCGTTGCCCCCGGGCGTGATATTTGACGCTTTGGAAGGGCTTTCTGCTCGAGTGAGTTTTTGGAATTGCGAGAAACATGATTCTTATTAATTAATTGGGTTTTAGTTAATTGTTGAATTCGAGAAGAGCTTGATTGAGACTTTCGTAGTTTAATTTTTAGTATTGGCATATAATATAGAGTTTCGTTGCTTTCTGGAGGCACATAGTAAAGTATGTATGTACGAGACAGTAAGAAAATACAGACAGGTGCGTAATTAGGTATCAGGTATTGGAAAACTATTCTGTACTTGTGATATTTGTGATATACTGACACCTCCGTGTCACCGTGTTTAACGGTTTCCGTCGTCTAGTAAACACGTTTGGATTTACAATCCGGAGGGCCCGAGTTCGATTTAGAACACATCCGTCAGATTCCGCTTTCTTCAGAAGCAGTTTTTATTATTATTTCCGTTCAGTTTCGTCATGAATTACGGATGTGGATAGCCTTTAATTAACCTTTTGTCAGATTCCGCTTTCGTCATAATTCGTCAGTTCCTATTTTGGCAAATGACTATAAAACAAAACTTTAAAAATATACTTTAATGTCCTTAAAAACTGGGTATATCTCACTAATATTATCCATGTGTAAGTTAGTAAGTTTGTTTGTACACTCGAGTACAAAAATACTTATGTATCCACTTTTGAACCATGTCACATTATCTTTAAATTGTCATTTTCTTCAACACACTTCATAGGAACAAGCAAGAGTGAATGTGACATGGTTCAAAAATGGATACATATTTTTGTATTCGAGTGTAGGCACAATTATGCTAAAACGTCTGAACGGTTTGGATGAAATTTTGCATACAGATGACAAAGACGTAAGATAATTTTATGTTGAATGATAATCGTCGCGGGCATAGTCTAATGTGTACATGTGGTTTGAGCACCCACGAGATATGTTTATTCTGACCTAAGTCCCTCTATGGAAAACAGAAGTAATCTGACGAAAGCGGAATCTTACAATCGAGGAATCACGAGAATTGCTGTTTTGTCACCAGTTTCAAAATTCTGGCCTATACGGAAAAAAGAAATGATCTGACGAAAGCGGAATCTGACGGATGTGTTCTAAATCCCGTGTTCGATGCCCAGTGGTATAAGTAACCAACCGGTTACTAGTACCCTTGCGAGGTTTGGTTGAGGGTATTCTCTATATACGGCTGGCTAGCTAGTAGCCACCACCATGTTACCTAAGCCTGCCAACAAAGCATTGCAATTGCAAGGTCGTGTTCCGGTATGAAAGGTTGCAGAGTCAGCCCCTGATGAGCTTGAGGCTTCTGGATAATATGTCCTTATCGTCACTTATCATAAAGTGAGATGAAGGCCAAATGCAATTCCATTAAACATAAGATAGACTACATAATTCTACTGACTGGACTTGTCTGTGGTAGAAATCAACCAGTTGTTGATCAGATCAGCTTTTTCACTCGTTTACTGCGGAAGGAGTGTATTGTGTTTGGTGTCTATTGTACGTATGTGTGAATCTTTATTTCCTTGTCACTGCTAAAAGTTTGGCTTGATATGCCCAGTCTAAATTCCACATGGTCGATTGTCAACCGAATGAACTAATTGCACAATCCCGGAATCTAGTCTACCAAAAGGATGCTGCAACGACTATTAAATGAAAACTCGATACGCAAATGCTTTCGCGATAATAAATCTCAGAATCCAAACGAAGCTTGGCCAAAGTCCTTAAGTAAAATTTGCAATTCTTATTACACCGTTTGCCATTGCTGTACACATGAATTTTAAGTTCCTTATTTAAATGTTTTGTTTTGTTCAGCGTTGGCTTTGATTAATGAATTGGAAAACTTGAAATAGGACAACATAAATCATTTAAAATACCGTAACTAATTAAATATTACAGTTTGTTTTGAATATCAGCTTGAAAATCTCCTCTTTAGAACATAGGCCTCCACTGTGGTAAACCATAATGGCTGGTCTCGAGCCTTTTGCATCCACCATCAGCTTTATGGTCCACCACATGCTCATACACATTTATGGTCTTCGACCTATCTAATATGGACAGGAGGCTGTCCCGCTAAGCATTTCCCGGTGCGTGTCAATCGTGCCACCTTTATTTATCAAGCAGTGGTCAGTTCTATCGATGTGGTTAGGATTCTCCGCCCTGACATTTCAAGTTTCGACGATGACCTACTACAACGGAGATTTTAACACGTAGATTAATTCTGAGTGTAGCTTGCTCCGTAGTTTGAAGATATTTGTTTGTTTGAAGAAGTTTGCATTTCTGAAATTCAGAATATTTTCCTGTTGTTTTCATGATTACGATTTAAACACCTCCCCGACGTCGGCGTAGGTCGTATTAGTTGCCAATCACACGGGATACTCGATTTGCTTAGCGGAAGGACATTTTTCTATGTCCGCTTAGATGTTCTATAAATCGGCCACCTAGTATTTTTGTTAAAATCTGTTTAATGAAGGGATGAATTAATGACACAGGGGTGCTTTTGTTATAAAAAAATCAGCTAAGTGCGAGTCAGACTCGCACACGAAGATTTCCTTACCAACTCACAATGTTTAACACAAGATCGAGCAAAAACGCCGTAAAAAGACATTTCTTTTATGGAGACTATCTTTTTACTCTTTTAGTTTATGTTATAGTGGCTATAGTACTTTGTGCAAATTTTAAGTGTATACCTATTATGTTTAAAAAATACACTATTGTGACAGACAGACGAACGGACGCGGAGTCATAGTGGCAGGACCCCCGTTAGGCACCTTCCGATTTGTAATTATATGAGACTATACTATCATTGTTTTATTGTTTGAAATTTAATAAAAATAAAAGAGTAAATAATAATTTATTAGGCATAGTACATTTACTTAGATCAGGAGTATGCATAAAAGTAGCAAAATAAATTAAAACGTGATCAAGCAACCTGATAATGTGTGTTTAACACGAAAACGAGCGGTTTTTAGTTACGCAAGCAGAAACCCTACAGCTTTTGGACAATCTATGGAGCTTCTCGAAATCAGGTCAACTGGACTATTTGAACGTCGAGCAGGTACCGACGTTTCATTTCAAACGAAAATTGCTTGGGAATGTTCAGTTAACGATAGTTCACACTAGACGTAGAGTTATTGTAGATACTTAGAGGTTGAACTAGATTTTTGTGGTTGAACCACTTTGAGTTTGAATGAAAAATGAAACAAGATAAAATGGTTCTATATAAATTGGTATATTTCTGTGTCCCTCAGTCTCTCTGCTCGTTTGTGACATTTTCACGACTAAACGGCCGAATATGTTTATATAGATTTTAATGAAATTTTGCATGCACGTTGTCTATAACATGTAGAAGGACACATACATCCATTTTATTTACCCATATCGCATATCTAGCAGTGGAGTTATCTGGCTAATGGATGACATATGATGCATCATGGTCACAGGCCGAACACTTCGAACAAATGTCGTGATATCGGCACACATCGAACGGATGACGTTTGTATACATGCTCATGTGTAAGTAGCACGCGCCATCCGGAACTGTCATTTTCAGAGTCAGTCTCTTGCGGGGGTAGTGAGGTTTCGCGATTAGCTGGAGGGGGTCAACGTCCGTACTGTGCATGAAGTAGTTCTGTGCGGTGTCATGGCGATTGACGCCAGCAAAGACATCCGCGAGGTTGTCAGGATATTTGCCCTTAGTGAATTGCACCACTGCTTTATCAATCAGTCATCGTCATCGTCCTGTTTCTTTTGAAGATAGATAGCAGTCAATGGGTCAATCCTAGTTGAAGCTTTTGGGTAAGCACGCTTTTAATCTGCGGATAGGGCCGTCCATCTACCGTCTGATGGGATATGAAGAATTTTTTTTGAGAAATCTCTTTGAATTCCGATCATTTGTGACTTTATCATTGCCAAGTAATAGACGAAAACGTATGGAGATTTAGTTTACCACGTGGCTTACCCTTTACCCATTAAACTTACCTAACCTAAGTCAATAATCTACAACCTTGTTCAAGCAAACAAAGGAAACTTCTCAAATTATACTGAGAGGGTAACGAAGACATGAATTTGAAACAAATGGTCTTCAAAAGGCATTAACTTGAAAACTTTACTAAGACATTTTAAAGATAATTACTTTAATTTGTAATTATATATAATTATAATGGCATTGATTTAATCACGACCTCCCCGAACTTGATGACACCTTACATACCTTACCTTACACGACATAGATACTAAGAAATGGATTTGAAAATTCAATTCCTACCGCAAGCCAGCTGCGAAATTGTGTTTCAAATGGAGTTGCATAAAATTATTGTGTTGCAGTTTGCACTGTATCCTTAGAACGTCTGTCTTCCACCTAAGAACGGTGTAAGCGAATGAAAGTCGTTAAGGTAACTAGGACTTTACATGAACTTCAATTTTTTTAAACCAAAAACCCGCCATTTGTTCCGAACGCAAAAGTTTCCAGGTGTTCTCCGTGCCATATTCTTCTTATTCCGTTCAGACCTTTTATACGTGCTTGTGTTACAAATATCTACATTTTCTCATTATTAATAAAGTCGATTCTATGTTGATCTTTGTGTTTGACAAGTAAATGCGTTCAATTAGAACTGGAAACCGACTTCAATTGCCCTAAAAGTCTACTTTTACTATGGCAAATTTAAGATTTATATCGTTTTCTCATGGATGCCGTTGTCAGAACTGGACTAAAATGGAGAAAATGGGACCACACGAGAAGCACCACCTTTCAAATAAAAAGATATTCATCCAAATCGGTTCACCCAGTCAAAAATTTAAAAAAAACATACCCGTCGAATTGATAACCTCCTCCTTTTATGAAGTCGGTTAAAATAATCCGATTGATATTCTTGGATACCCTTATTTACTTACCTAGCTGAAGTATACGTATGGAAGTTATATGATAAAACTTGAGGTGAGAAGATAAAGTTATAGGTTTTTCTTACGTCTCTCGAGTGTTACCTTCTCATATAAATATCTTGATTTATTTCCGAGTAACTCGTCGTCCTCGAAATTTCAAAAGTCATGCACCAAAATTTTTAATTTAATTTTTTAATTACTCTTTGATAATTAGTAATCGGTAACTGTTATCGACTCGTCTATGAGTTTGTCGCGAATTGCACGATAGTTACCGGTCTATATTGATAATACTTAGCAGGAACACAATCCTCATCATCATCATCAACAGCCTATATATGTCCCCACTGGAGGGGCTCAGGCCTACTCTCCTACAGAGAGTGTATGGGCCATAGTCCACCACGCGGGCCCAGTGCGGATCGGCGGACTTCACATGCCTGTTCAAGACATGCAGGTTTCCTCACGATGTTTTCCTTCACCGTTAAGCAATCGGATAATGTACTTGAATTGAAAAACAACTCATAGGTACACGGCTGGATTCGAACCCGGTACCCTCAGATTGAGAGTCCGCGCCTTATCCACTGCGCCACCGACGCTTGCCGAACACAATCCTATTTGGGAATAATTATGGTGTGGCTGTTTGAGGCAAGTCCGTTGCGGGAATTCAGTGAAATGTAGTCCAAAGCTTGTAGTGCGGCCATGTGTGTGTGACGAGTGAGCTTATTGTTCATGCCTCTACTTGCTACCTCATATCTGTGAGGGATGAGCTAGCTTATTATGTACGAGAATGTATGTGTAGCGGCTACCGTTCGAGCGAGAGAAATAATAGCAAAATAGTTACAGGTAGGTACGTGCGAGAAGGCGGGGTAAAGGCGGGGTAACAACGTAACCGTGTCCAGGCCGGGGCCGAGGTAGCTATAGTAACGTGTCGTATCTAGGCGGGAGTTAAGTGTCCATTCTGTTTACTCGTAAAACTGCTAGAATTTTCTGTGGTATCATTGTCGTGATTGCTTTTCCAATCACATACTTATCACTTCTCTTAGTTCTAGGGCTGCCAAGCTAGAAATATTGTCAGGGTAAGACAAAGAAAATAAAGAAACAAGAGATTTTACCTTCTCCGTCTTTTGGCTGAAATGATCTAAACTCACAATCCGGAGAAAAAAAGCGGGCGGAGGAATCATAATCATAATAAAAGGTTTGAACTGAAGCACACGCACACATAATAACGTTTATTTGCGTCGGCATTTTGTGACTTATGAAGCCTTACCAAGGATGGCGCATGCTTTATCGAGAAACGGTAAAAACTCAGTGTAGAATACTCACCCGCCTAACCATTCAGATAACAGGCGATTTAATCATTCAAAAATTAATAAAGAACAAGTGCGAATCGGGCCTTCCGTAACTTCGTACATATATTATTAGTACGCATTATTATAGTTGACTTTCAACCGCAGAGGTTTTACACGCTTTAAACAAGCTTTATATTAGTTTCACTTGTATGTAACTGTCTATGTACGTAAACAAATCTAGCAGGTCAATTTAAAGGTACTTCTAATCGTCGTAGCGTCATTTAGTAATTTAAAACTTTGCAATTCGGATGACAATACAATAATTTGGCACCATCGAGCTGATCTAACCCTGGAATCAGGAGTTGGATGGAAAAATTCTACCCTGGGCCCCTCTACTTTTTTGAAATAAGAACGCTTGTCTCTTTTTGGAAATCTTGACCATCTAGATTCCAACCATAGTTTGATTGACAGTTCTTGGGACGACGTCGCTGTCACTAGTGTATTTGACAAACGAGATAAACATAACCTACAAATTTACAAGTGAAATATTTATTGATTAAATTATATCCTTTTTGTTTTAGTCCTCTCAAAGTGTATAGCGTGTCTGGCAAACCGATTATTTCCTATTACATGTAGCCTCTTTGGACACCAGATTTTGGCAGAATTACCATGAAGTTGGTAGTTGCCATAAATATCAAGAATTGAATTGAATTAAATAAATTTTTGTTTTTAAACAAACTAGTTAAAAACTAGAACAGCTTAAAGTACACTAAGCGCTTGACAAAACAACGCAGCAACCTAGTGTCACGGGAACATCAGTGACACCGCCAAACTCAGCCGACCGTCTTAGCAAGAAATTTTAAAATAAAAAGCCGCTATTTGCGGAATTATGGTAAATCGTAATCGTCGACCTCATCGTCACTTACCATCAGGTGAGATTGAGGTCAAGTGTTGGTCTATCTTTAATAAAAAAAAAATAACCACAGGAGAAAGAAATTGATAAATGAACACAGTTTCTAGTTAACGCCTACAGATCCGTCCTCCATCTCTACAATAAAGTCTGTGTGAGTAATAAATACGTACTCGTATATAACTATTTGTAAATGATTTTCTGTGATTTAAAAAAATCTTCTCTAGCGCTAAACGTATATCACAATATTTTCACTTTACTAACCGGTGATAGGTGAACGATAATTTGATAATATTATTAGGACATTTGTCAGGAAAAGTGGAAACCTACGTGGCACGAAAACGATGTATTGGAATGGACTAACGAAGGCCTTGATTCTCATAACAGTACCGCAATGAATTCGCATGCTGTTCCCAGTGCGGTGCGGTAGTGCTGACGACCTAACAAATGCAAACTAATCGCACGATCGTCAGGACTCGTGAGAAATAAGAGCATTTGTTCGTACGAATTTATCGTGCGATCACTTGCCAATTCGTACGAATGGTTACACAAAAGAGTAAACGCGACACTGCAGCCCTACATTGTACACCTCGTATGAATTATATGCGGAGTATTGCGGAGCTGTAATGAGTGAGTGTATGTTTGTTTGTGTGCGGCGCACGTCGCGACGCCCGCCACCGCTGCCTGGAACTCATTTGGAACTGTCACCTGCAACTCGGCTTTGTGCTAATTTAGGAGTTACGGGCCCGCACTGAACGTGTTTTATATGCCACCCGCCTTCGAATTCCGGAAACAATGCAAACGAGTTTGTTTTGAAACAGTCATGATATTTTTTAGTAGTTTTTGCCCGTGATTTCATATGTGAGGACTTCAGAGACTTTTGCTGGGATAACAGTAGCCAATTTGAATAGTACGAGTAACCTACATGCCATAGTCTCCGTTAGAGGTTTTGCATTTATAATATTAAGTGTGATTTTGCCGTGACTACTATATTTTCCAATTGTAATCTATCACAATCAATAATGTGAGTTCTCCTTTATCATGTTGAACAGTGTATTTAATAGAGCGCGAGAGAGGTTTCAGAAACATTTTGTTGACGTAGAAATTATTCCGTCGATTGACAGTCGACAGACATATATTGATCGGTCCGTAAATAGGCAATAGTTGGCAATTACAGGTCTATCGCATAACGAAGCTCGAATATATAGCGACGTTTGACGTTCCATAAACACACCCCTTCCGTACCGCTCCCATACCTCAGGAACAGACTCAGTTATACATTAGACCTGTTATATAGCGATTGCTAAAACATATTAGTGTCACACTTATCTCGTCGAAGTGTAGCTTTACGGCCATGAAGGTGTGATTTAAACAAGGTGTGTTCATCACTATTAATATTTTAATTGGAACTTCATTTCCAAGATTTTATCATTACAAACGATCGGAACATATTTATTCGTTCAAGGATCACTTCTGGCGACCACGACCCTCAGTAATGAGGGACCGACCGGCCAGTGGGAGATTTTAATTAGGATTAGAATAAACGAAAATAAAACTGACCCAATTTTTGCAAAAACCTAAAGTTTGCATTTCCTTCATAAGATCTGTCATATCAATTGTCATCGGCGTTTACAGTCAGATTCATGTCGATGGACTTTTGGACATTTATTTACCACACAAAACCAAATTATCAGATGATTTCCACTCATGTAAGCCGTGTTACAATGAATAGGAGATAACACCGCAAGCTCTCTCCAGCGAAGCTTTATTGCACGTTCCTTGCTACGATTAATAGCACATCATCTAACGACAATTGTTGAACAAAAGACCCATAAATATATAATATTATCTAAAATACTAACAGACTTCGTTTGTATGGGTGCCAGCGCGTTTGTATCAATACTGGATTACGAGTGTCTAAGAGTATGAGAAAGTAACCATACTGTTACGTAAATGATAGGTCCTAACAAGAAAAGCACACATTTCTGTATACATTTTGAAGTGGCTGTAAAGGCCAAAGACCTCGTTGAGACAGACGTTTATCGCAGGGAAACGGCACGATCATTTTCTACTGTATATTTTTATGTGATTGTTATTGTTTTGGAGTCTCAGTTCAAGACGGCTTTGCATAAGGATTAGGCTTTTTTCAACCGACTTCAAAAAAGGAGGAGGCTCTCAATTCGACGCGTATGTTTATTTTTCCATGTGTGTTACGCGATAATTCTGCCAACAGTGAACCGATTTTGATGATTCTTTTTTTCTTTGGTAGAGCATAGCAGTGGTCCAATATAAATTTTATCGAAATTGATTGATCTCTCTTTGAGAAAATCAACAAAAACCAAAATTTTATGACAATTGAAGTCGGTTTTTAGTTCTTTTTGAACGCGTTAATAACATCAACAATTTGATTAATAAAATTAAAACCTGAGTGAAAAAAGAATGAAGTGAAAAGTTGTTGTACTGCTTTTTATCATTTCACGATATAAAATGTATTTAAAAATATTTAATTTTCCTATATCACGTTTTCAAATATTTATATAAATACTTTTTTGTGTTATTATGAAATATTCGAAATGTTTCAGTTAACAAACTGGTTAATTGTCACTGTTCTCGCTGTAATTAAAAATAAACGTTATTTATTAAGTTAATGTTTTGTTTAAATGAAGGAAGAAATAAAACTATTTCCAAAAGAAAAAATTTGCCTGAAATTAATTCGTTACTCATCAGACGATTAGCACTTATGTATGTTTACTGTGGTACCGATGTCAAACTTATTTTTTGTTAAGGATGCTGTTTTATGCAATGCAATATTATGTAACATAGAGAAAATAAACGAAAGTGATCTCATATCAAACTCGTCATAATATTATAATGAGAGCGTAACATCATTAGTACTCGTACACTTTTGTGTCACGCCGCACCGAGCTGAACATCCTATTGCCTGTCCTATTATACAAGCAACAATGCTAGCTATGCTGCTGATGTTGGAGTGATGAAATGGCTGCATTTGGAAGCTGATTTGTATTCATTCGGTTAACGAAATCTCCAACAAATTACGCAGTTATTGCGTTAACTCTTGAAGGATTAATGAAACTTCAGCTATTTTGAATATTAAAATAGCATCCGCCACGTTTTACTCGTACTTTAATCTAGTTTTGGATCGGTTCTAACTAATCTTACACGTAAAATTATTAGGTCGCCATCTACAACAGAATGTTCTTACATTAAGAAAGATTACCCTTTTATCGCCACGTGAAACAGCCTTCATATAAATCTATTACACAAACTCCTCGATTCACGGAACGGTAATCAGCATTTAAAGTCAAGACAAGACATTTTCATGCGTTCGCATTAACTTAGATATTCAGTGCTGATTATACAAAATACTAGGGCGTTACTGTCTGTCGACTGACAAAGTGTTGCGTCTTGCTCGCACTTGCGTGCTTTAAGCGGCAACAAGGCGTGTGCGGGAGAGAGTCATTGGTTACATGCACAGTCAGCAAGAAGAAGAATATACCTCTATACAAGTTCAATAAATCTCATCAACGTGTACTGTTCAGTATTCTGAATGTTAACAGTTATATCGCCAAAATTTTCTAATGTTACACAGAGTGAAATTATAATAAAATTTCAATTAATATTTAATACTACTTCATCAAGTACCTGGACCTATCGTACAATTCCTGACGAGCTCGGTTGTGATGAGGTTCTTTGATCCATAGGAGACGGTCACAATATATCTACATATAAGGTAAGCAGGACCTACGGACTACATTCCACATCTACAAATAAATACTTTAAAAAACTATTTTTCTGTTCCTTTTCCTCTATACGGTGCCAACATTTATTTCATCATCGATTTCTTCCCAGGCTCGATTGACAATGTAGGAACCATCAGTCATCCATCGCCTTATACTGTATAATATTGAGTTTTTTCAATGTTTTGTAAGTGCGAGGCAAGTTTTTATCACTGGTTTATTTTTCTTGGTGGACTTTAGAAACTATCCCGGCGTGAAGACTTCATTGGTATAAAGGTTGGCTGTGTCCCTCTGAATATCATAAAGTATTGAAATACTAGTGTGATAAAAAATCAAATATTTTATAATGATATATGCCATATATAATGTTTACAAAAGTTACAACATCTACTACTATTAGTACATCTACAAAAGTTTCTGTCCCTGCAAACGTGACTTTATCGTAGAAAACGATATGAAGTCATACAGTACCTCTTTCCCTAGTTGTTAGTAGTGAAAGCAGATAGCGCTGTGCCTAAAATAGATGTAACAGATATAACCTATATAATGACGCTCTACAGTTTACACACACGGCGGTATGTATTGACATTGAAAATGCCGTAACTAATGGTGTTTTTCACTATAATAAATTGCTGGTATGCATAGACGTGTAATGATATAATGACGGTCCATTTCAAAGTCACTTTGGAAACACTCTTTGTTATTAGGCGAACAAACAAAATAATGGCACTTAATGACACCGCTGCCGCTGTCGATATCTATCTAATTCAACCTCGGCGTGGAAGCGTTGAATACATGCTTTTATCGAAGTAGCTTTACCTGTGGCCTTGATGGCGTCACAACTGCTTTTCTTTATCACCATTAGATTATTTGTCCTCTGACCTCTGTCGTCATAGATTACAAAGACGAATTAGCTTTTCATGAGGGTACTTGTCAGAATCACGTTTTCAGGCGGATCCGTGATGGAAAATTTCCCTTAAATTTTTTACATCGTTTACAACATGAAGTCCATACACTACACATACTCGTATAGTAAAATGAACAAGCAAAGGGATACAAAACAATTACATTTATTGTTTTACTTAAACTTATTCGCTTGATTGTCTATTTACACGCGATTTCAGCAATTAGGGCTTGCTTTACTTCACATGTTACGCGATAAAATGCATAAATTACAGTTAAAATTAGTGTAATGCTTTTCCGAATGCAGCAGTATGTTCAGTGACGTCTGCGAGTATTTATTTCGAATGAAAAATGTAACAATGATTATTAATATTAAGTCACATTTATACTATAGTATTTTAAAGAAAGTAGTTATTTTCCTGCAAAAGAAGCTTTGGAGCAATTTTATTTTATGAATTTATTTCAGCCAACCACTCACTGCTACTTTGATAGATCTATTGTGGCCTATCTTTTAGGAAACTCTTACCATCATTATCTATTAAGATAATTATAACACTATGTTGATAACGATTTTACAAATTGTTGTTTTTCTGTGTTACAGTTGGTTTGACGTTGCATAGTGTGGCTTAACCGTTAATACATTTGTCACTTAAATCCCAATGGTATGTGTTGCTTTAAAATATAAACGCAATTACTTTAGTATAGTTAATTAATTAACTCCAGTTATAGCCCTTTTCCCAATTGCGTAGGGGTGAAATGTCCGTTTTGCTGGCATTCAACTCTGATAAGGCTAAAAATCTATTGACCTAATTATTCCTTTAAGTAATTAATAAAGGTTATACACCATATATGTTTACGTGGATCAAACAATAGTGAGCGTGAAGAGGGAAACACAAATGGAAAAATTATTATAAGCCATAGTCAACCACATTTTCATTATCATCAAGTGAGGTTTGGTCATGCGTTAATCTAGAAACAGAAAACAATGGTGATAATGGCAAGCTAATACTGTTTCTACTAGTTACTAGTCAAGCTTGCATTTCATTTCGCTTACAGGGTTTTTATTAGGTAGGAATAGAGACGCTATAGAGCGCCACTACATCAATTTTTTAAAATACCTATACACACAATGTATAACAGTTGAAAAGTGAAGCAATAATGTACGAGTAAGTAAAGGTGTTTACATCGTTTCGTACAATTTCATTAACGGTAACTGTATGTATTTATAGACTATTATTTTGTTTGAAATTTATTATTTAGCTACATAATTTTTGTTTAGGTTGCAAAAATTATCTTCAAAGATCTTCTGTACGAACAATTTATTCACGTCTCTAAAAAGCGAGTTTTTATTCTGATTCTATGTGATGCGAATGCGAGCTAGAGGCTTCTGGAGCTGAGGCTCAAGTAGATGAATTGACTGACTTGAATATTTCCAGCAGTGGGAAAGAGAGGTTGATAATAAAGATGTTGATGGTGGCCTTCATACAAAATAGTATGTTGACGGGATATGTTGATAATTTAAATTTTCATCCCAGCCAGACGTCATGGGATTAGTTACAAACTCATTAGTTCCATCCAAGCCCCTATAGCACGAGTAGTAGTCCAAGCCTCGGGGAAATTATCGGACAACTGCGACCTTCTGGAGGGTCCTTAATTGGCTGTGTAAATGTTAGTGTTCACACGTACATGTGGAGATTATTAAACAAATTATGTACACAAGAAGGTTTGTCTACTTGAAGAGAATATTCCTTCGCTCGCGTGATTTTTTATACAGTAAAATATTTCGGGTATTATATTTTACTAAGCCGTACGACACCCTTGGGATGACATGGGGTGGTTCTATTCTAAAACCGAGACGACAGGCAAGGTTTCATTGACGCAGTATAGCCGATTTCAAGTGATGTGCAACAAAGAAGCAACAAACAGGAAAGCATCTTGTTTTTTGTAATTATTATTAATTTTGAATTCTAAAGTAAATATGTCCCTCTGTCTGTTTTACACGGCTAATACCAATCTCAATGAAATTTGGCACGAACGTAGCTTAAAGAATAGAAAATGACTATTTATCCTGATAAAAGGTTTTGTGAAGTAAACACAGATGAGGTGTCCGGAGGAGTTTTTATGTAAATATCAATACCGACTGTGTCACGTAATCAGACTGTGGTTTCATGAAAGTTACACGTTTGCTGAAATTGGTTTAGTAGTTAAAGTCCTGACTTGACAAGTTTATGCATTGGCAATCAGGGTCTGAAAGTGTAGTGGGACGAGCAATTAAACTATTCTAATTATTCTGGTCTAACGAACTTTGATGAACTTTTTGTTACATCGCTTCTGATATGTATCAAACATATGTAACGTAGGAACCTATGTATATTATAATATAAGCTAAGATTGCAATTTGTCTCGGTTTTTTTATTAGTCGTGTACACTGATATTATTTGCAATATTTTACTACCTAAATCGTAGTCATGTATTATGGTGGTTATAATAGGTAAAAGCTACTTTCCAAATGGATCTCTTGCTTTCCACCCACAGACGAGCACGGGAGTCTGTCAATCAACCCTACCTGAGCCTCATTCAGTTCTTATTTGTAGACTTACCAATGTAACATAATAGATAATCCGTTAGGATTATACGCCAGGATTATCTGCTTCTATTTTAATTTGTAATATAAAGTGGTACCAACATGGCTGACTTATTTTGTGCAATAGGAACTATTGTCATCCAGGTACCGGCAGCTTATGAGAGTAGGCGTGACACATTGATTAAAAACCTTGACCTTCTGGCTGTTCTTTCAGTCGTCTTTTATTAGAGACCTGCAGGCGTGATTCTATGTATATAAAAGCCGTTGGTTTCTATATCGTTCGTACGTATACTGTATTATCTTCTTTATTAGAATAGGGATGATAACTTAAATTTTTTGTGAAACCGTGTGAAAAGATAAATAGCCTTGTGAAAGATTTTTTGATATGACCCATCGAAAAATGATTCTAGTCACGTGGTGCAAAAATGCTCCATACAAATCGGTACCTAGGAGTGACGTCATGTCTGCGAATTGAAGTAGATAATGTATGGAACTCCTAACAATATTTGAGTTATCTCGTAAAATAACGTTTTCATGTTACTCCTCCACTAAAACATCTTCACAATGTGAAGCAAAGCAAAATGTAAAAAAAATTGTATTCGAGCAATTTTTTTAAAATTTTTGCGGGCTTTATAAGCTGTAAAAGTTCAGAAAAAATTAAATAGTATTAGATTTTCAAAATTTTATAGCCCTTTTATGGTTTAAAATACAATTTAACCCCAATCTGATTTGGTGTCATCTAGCCTATTCTAATCAATGATATTCGTTACTATGACAACGGGGAACGCATACGAGTATATCGTGCGATCTTCCCGTTTATAAGGTGCTCTTTGTGAAGAAAAGGTTTTTCTGCTGCGCTGCACAGATTTGGTTTCAGAGGTTGATTATAAATATCCTTTGAGCGAAGTTGGTTTATTTCTTATCTGAACACAGAGGCTATAAAAAGTGCTGTATAGATCAACACGCCTACACACTCTCCTACAGTTTTCCCGTAAGGGTTACTACTCACTAAAGAGACTGCTTAATATATCGCTACAAAATACGGTCTACCGTCTACGGTCTACGGTCACTACCGTTTTGATATTATTATTTGGTAAACCATAAGCCTCAAATATCAGAATGGACTGTGTATTTGATAAACCGGTCTAATAGAAATCGTATCCCCGCGACTTAGTCTGTGTGAATTTTGAAATCATACCATGGTTACTGCTTGTTCGGATTGCATGCGCACATAGTACAACATCCAATAAAATATGTCAAATAACATGTTTAAAGAAAAATTTTACGCAGTTAAATTAAGTAGATAGTAGTAGTAGAAGTAGATACTTAATTATTTAAAAGAAAGTGTATATGAATTATTCTTAATGTTTAAATTACATTATATTAATTTAATATTTTTGGAAATGCATGATGGGTTTGCTGTTGGCCTTCATCTCACCTGATGGTAATTGATGATAAGGCTTGTTGGATGGTAAGCGTGCGAACCGAGAAGTTTCAAGCTAATGAGGCGCTGGCTCTGCTACCGTTCATACCGGCCATAAAAAATTAATTTCAGCCATTTACTTTATCACATTTTACAACATCCACCAACGAAAGAATGGGTGACACAATTCAAAAGCTGTTTCTCATATTCCTTGTTTATTCTAAATGTGTAGTTGTATGTTCCCTAACCCTGGATCCTCCCCAGCGTTAGTAGCCTACGCCTTCACATCCGGCGTATGCAAGGACCGCGAAATTACGTACATACAGCAACTGATTGATTGACGCGACCCGTTTGAAGAGGACTGATTGGCACAACGCTGTATCAATCACATATTGTAAATATTTTCGGAAATTGCGTTTCATAGTTATATTGGTATTTGACTTGTGACGTGCTACAACGAGGGTATGTTCAGCAGTGGAATTTGGATTGCTCTCATCATCAACAGCCTATATGCGTCCCCACTGCAGGGGCTCAGGCCTACTCTCCTACAGAGAGTGTATAGGCCATAGTCCACCATGCGGGCCCAGTGCGGATTGGTAGACTGCACACACACCTTTGAATTTCTTCTCAGGAGTGTGCAGGTTTCCTCGCGATGTTTTCCTTCACCGTTAAACAGTCGGATAATGTACTTTAATTGAAAAACAACTCATAGCTTTATGATTACTTATACGATTACTTACGTTCCGAAAATTTTCAAGATTTTTTTTCGGCAAATGACCTCGGCGTAATCGCCACTGGTAGTTATTTAGTTGAGGTATTCCTGTGCATGAGGATATAAACGAGGCCGTCTTTACCTTATATTCGAATAAAAAAGGAATCTTTTCGCTAACTTAGTCCATTAAAAAGACAACCAGTCCACAAATTTTTCTAAGAACAAACATGACTTTCCACATTTAACTTCACGAGTTCGGATCGGAGTGTGACGATCTGCAAATTTTGTATTGCATTATAGCCTTCCGGTTTCAATTCTACCTAGATCAGAATAGGACAGAAACGGTTGGTGTGGACGAGGCTTAGTATAGTTACATAATTACGAGCATGTCTTCGATCTTTTTGTACTTTTTGTCTATTTTACTTTTGTGGTATTGACCTTGATTATTATCACTTCCTTGCATAATGTTATTATAGAAAAGTTATAGCTGTTAGTTTATAATATAATGCAACAGTAGCGTAGCGGAAAAACTACGGAATGTCCTGTTAACATCCCTGTGCCCTTATTACACGTTAGTGTTGTAAGGGAAAAAAATTCAAATATGTATGTATATTGGCTAAACGACTCGTTTAGTCTGGATACTCATTTCCTCATCTGTGTGTCGGTGTATTATACACGAATATAATATATCATGTTATGGAGAGTCCGTATCTCATTACAGGTTTAAGTTCTACGTGTACTCGGCATACGTGGAGCGTCGCACGCTGGCGGCGGTGCGCGTCATCGCTGCTACCAAGACGCGCAGCCCCGACCCGGTGTTCTGTCGCCTGTGGCTGCCCAACAACCGCACCGTCACGCTCAAAGCGAGGGTACAGGTGAGCATAGATTTCAGCTTACCTGTGCTTACTATTGTGCGGCATGTATGTCACATAATTAATATAGTACTACGAACAGAACGGACATTAACCGCTTCCCGCCGACCTGCGATACCTCACTTCCCCCGCAAGAGACTGGCGCAGATTAGCGCTCACGGACTACTCACATGCGCGCTTATACAAACGTCATTCGTTCGATGTGTGCCGATATCATGACATTTGTTCCAAGTGTCCGACGTGTGCCAATGGGAAGGTGATACGACATAAATAACACATACATAAACATGTTTCAGACGATCCGAGAGAACTGGAATCTGCGATATAGCGCGACGTACGTGCTGTGCCTGCTGCGCGACTCGGGGGTGAAGCCGCAGGACACGGTGGGTGCGCCGGTGGCCGTGCTCTCCAAGACAGACCCAGCGCGCCCCCCGACCAACCTCCTAGTTGTACTTGACACGGAACCCAAGACCGGAATAGAGGTACACAATCAAACATCATTTATTCATCATAAATATGACAAGTCAGAGATGCAATGCGACAACGACGCGATGACGCTGACGGGCCTCTCCTAAGCCGTGCCACTGAACTCGATTTATTGCTTTGCTCATCTATAAAATCCATAAGAAGTTATTACTAAAGGATGAAATATAACAAATTATTGAAAACTTGCGGTGTCCATGTTTCAGGACACGCTGCATGTGTGCGTGAAGCCGTTCCACTACTCATACGCGAGAGATGACTGGCTCCTCGAGTGGCTGGAACTGAACCGCCTGCTGGGTGTCAGCCATTTCTACATGTATAACGACACCATGAGCGACGCTACATCTTGTCTCCTCGACTACTACCGCAAGAATGGACTTGTAACGTTGCTGCCTTGGAAGCTACCTATTCTTACGAAAGTTGAGATAAGGTGAGAGCTTAGTACGCTGAGATCAACATTTACCAGAGACTAGGATATCAACATCATCGTCAGCCAGGAAACTTCCACTGCTGGACATAGGCCTCCTTCATGGTACACCACATCGACCGGCCCCAAGCCACCTGCATCCAGCGACTCCCCACGACTCTAACCAGGTCGTCGGTCCACCTAGAAGGGGGACGGCCTGGTAGACGTTTCCCGGTACGGACTAGGATATATTTATCATTTATTCGGTCAGGCAAGAAGTTAAACGAATGAGAGTACCTATAGAAAATACAGCAGAATTTTCTTACAGAAAGGCGTTAGGCCTATTTCACTAAATGACAATTCGTAATAAATTGACATATGTCTATCATTTTCGACCAATCTACAGACGAAAAATGCGAAAACGACTGACATATGTTAGTTTATTACGAATTGTAGCTTAATGAAACAGGGCCCGGGTGGGGTAGGCGCTAAGTGGAAAGGAGCAACCTAATAAATTTTATTACATAGACTTATTAGAGTGTACTCGTAACCTAGGCAATTAGGCAATACAATTTTTTAACAACACAGACATCGTGAGAATGCTTAAAAGGGGTAAGGCTTTTGTAGTAGCGTGACAAATAAAAGTGAAAGTGATATTAAAAGAACTCAGTCATTAGTTATTAAAAAGGTGTCTTCGGATCAACAGAATCGCTGAATCCGCTGCACATAGTTCTTAGATTCCGGTAGATATTCGATCTGAGGGTTTAGGTGTCATTTAAACACCTGAGGTAGTTGAAGAACCTTAGGCGTCTTCATTATAATTGAGAAGGGATAATACAATAGTTAGATCGACTTTGCGAACCAACACATTAATATGAGAGTTTTTACTGGCGGTCATGCGATTAATTTGAGTTTGTTACCGTTGTGTGATCGTCTGCCAATTAGGACGAGGCTTTAGGCCTAGGGTATGTTCCCACCGCCTCAAGTAGATATGCGCAAAACAGTGCATTTTAAAGTAATGTTATATGTCATTACATTATATGATATCACTTCGAAACAGCACGCATCACTTGAAACATCACCTGAAATGCGCGCCGCGCGCTGCCATGAGACAGCGCAAACATTACTTTTCGTACTGCGTGATATCACTTCGCATCAGTACGCATCGATCCAAACATCACTTGAAATGCGACAGCGCAAAGAGTGCTTTTGCTATAGTAATGTAGAATATAAGCATTACCTGCTTAGCAATAAAGTTGCATTTCAGTAACATACGCGCGTTCTATCCGTCTTTATGGTTTTGTTGGAGGATCCGAGCCTGCGCAGCGCGCCCTTTCGCTCGCGCCGCGTTAGGTGCGAGTGAGCGGCGCAGAACGTACGCCTGGCATGCCATGAGTAATGATGTAATGTGTACTGTTTGAGATGGTCAAGTGATGTGTTCTGTAACAGTACGCGGTCGGGTAATATCACGCATGATGTATTACTCGCAACACTTACACATGTCTACTCAATAGCTGTATCCGTTTCCAGGACAGAAGGTCAGTTTGCAGCGTTCAACGACTGCCTGTACCGGTCGATGTCGTCGGCCGGCTGGCTGCTGGTCATAGACATCGACGAGGCGGTGATGCCGCGTCGCGAGCGCACGCTGCCAGCGCTGCTCAGCTCCATGATGGCGTCATACCCGCCCATGTCGAAAGTCCCCGCGGCCTTCTTGTTTAGAAACGCATTCTTTTACGTGAGATGGGAGGTTGGTGTTGTATGGTTGCTATGGTTTGCTCGTCGTAATAGTAGTTTTGTGGCAGAAACACAATTGTTAATGTAACCACTCAAATGAATTTCTTACTATTAAATGTCTTTTTGATGTAAATGAATTCTTTGATTTTGGAATGGTGCTAAGAAGGGAAGAAAGTTCTAAAGAAAATCTATTGATAGGACATCTTTCATTGTATGAAAATTGATTTACACCAGCTAACTTGTGTGTGTGCACAGCTTGAGTAAAAGCTTATGTATATTATATAAAAGCGTTATATCATCAACCGCTTCTGTGGCTTAATGGCTAAATGTTGGATTAATAATCCGGAGGTCCTGAGTTTGATTCCCAGTGAGGTTACCTATCGGTACTCGGTTTGGTTGGTGGTAGGACATTTTCTATGTCCGCCTGGCTGTCTACCACCATGTTACCTAAGTCTGCCGACAAACAACAGTGTTAATAGCACTGTTGTGTTCCCGTTTGAAAGGTAGCATAGCCAGCGTCTCATTAGGTTGAGGTTTCTGGATCTGCCACTTATCATCCAACGGCCTTATTTAGGCCTTATCGTCACTTACCATCAGGTGAGATAAAGGCCAAGTGCAAACCCATCATACATATAAAAGAATAGAGGCTTGCGCCCAGCAGTAGTAATTTCCCGTGTGGTGATGATGACATTGACACACTTCAGGACGATCCCGAGGCGCCGGCGCCGCTGTTGACGGCGCGCAAGACGCGGCGCTGGGCCAAGCCGCACGCGCTCAAGAATCGCAGCAAGTACGCGGTTCGACCGCGTGACGCCGTCGAACTGGGCAACCACTTCCTGTGGGAGCATGCGCCTGGTGCCGCATCCATCGGTGTGCCCACTGACCGAGCTCTTTTACACCACTATCGGGTAATGCTCTGCTGTCACACAGAAATCATTAAGTGTCTCATTAGAATTAAGTTAGTAGGGCCACACTAAGGTGGTCGGGTCTAACAATATTGTAGCGTCTTTAATTATCGAACATATTTTTGGCCTTTAAGGAACATATACGTCACATGAGGTTGAAACAAACAAAAAACAACAGCAATGCAATTGCAGTTATCTTAGGGCTCCGCTGAAAACCAGCGCTGTCACTACATGCTATAGCGACAGAGATTTCAGCAAAGGTCAATCAAAATGGTTTCAAAGCATTTTCCTCGTGTCTCTTTTACACACATAGGTTTTCCCATAAGGTTCGCTTTCTCACTCGGACATGTTATCCGTCTATCCTGTAGTATATTAAATTTAAAATAGCTTATAAATACTTATCAGCTCGTGTCTCTCCATAGTGGACTGAATATAGAGGTAGTTTCTCTCAACGTGCGCCAATCTTTCTGGCATTCAGCACTCGACGACTACGATAAGATGCGATAAAAGTTCAATACAATTTGTTTTACCTTATTATTTAAAAATAGGCTTTGTGCAGTACAGTATCTAAAAATAGTACATCGGATTATAATGTCGGCAACAGAGTATCATTAGCATCCAATTCATATTGAATCATAAGTTTCATTTTTACACACTTTTATTATAATTTTTTATCTTAACTATATATCACGTTGTTACATTGTGTAGAAGTTACTAGCGCTGTAAGAAGAAAACACTGTATACGTAATTTACTTAAGTTTAACCTTATGTTGAGTAAGTGCTTCACTTTTCTTAAAAATTTTCCATTGTTTATCAGCCTGAAGACCTGTAATTGGTTTTCTGTCAACTAGTTATGCTATACATATATTATTAGCTTTTGGTCTTCCGAAACGATAAAATAAAAAATAATTGTTCCAAACGCCATCTAGAGACCATCATTACACGCCATTACAAACCGATGTCCTATTTTTAGGTAATTATACTTGATTATACCTATCAAAGTCAGCTGTTCTGTTTTAAAATATTATGGCAAAATAAATATTCTATTCTGAAAGAATTTCCGTTAAAGAAAACTTACCAATTTCAGGTGAACTGTGAATACGGTGGGATGCAATGCCTGACTGTGCCATCTACTGTGGACCGCACGGCACATCGGTGGTCAGAAGAACTGATGCAAAGAATCACTAAGGAGAAGGAAACGCTTACGAAATTATGTCCAGCGTAAAGCCATGTTTCCTGCATCGTAATATTGAAAACTGCCTCATCTCGAGATTCCAGAATGTCTGAATAGCTAAAGGTTTGATGTACTGAAACTAAAAGTCTATCATAACATGGATGCGCCTTGAAATTGGATATTATAATATTTTATTTTCGTACGTGTAAATTAAATCTGATTTATTTATTGAATTATAATTATTATAACGTAAAGGTGTCATAATAAGAGACTGTATATAAATTTAATGGATTTGATATATGATCCATATTCTGCTATCTTAGTCGAGTTCTCTAAGTACATAGAAAACTATCATTCGAGACTTAGTTTTAATGTAAGAAATCTATGACCTGTTAAAAATTGGGGTAAATTGTAAATAAAAAAAAATATCTGCATACAATAATTTGCAGTTATATAATGAGGCCATGAGTTACAACTTTTTCGTTGATGCGTTTTTACGGTTCGTATTACCCATAATAATGTCATTATACATTATTATAATATCATCAAAATCGATTACTCCGATTTTACGTTGTATCTTACAGTGGCATGTAGTCTTGAGCTAAGATTTTTGAATAAATATATATCTATATAATATACACAAACAGTTGTGGGCGTCTTAAAATGTACCTCTGCTACTGATATTAGCTTCAATGGTAGAGTATGATCTCCATAGAATTTGGCAGACAAATCATCGCATTATCCATTAATTTGTAACTATCTGTCATGTATACAGCGCTCGCGATTTGCACATAGACCGCCAACTTTGTCGGTGATACAGTGGGCCAGTGGGCCAGTGGGCCAAATATTTACATTTTCTACAGTTTTATGTGAGTACCGTCCAGTGTCACAGAGAGCATGCAGTTACATCTCTTAGAGCCCGCGTCACACACCAACAGCTCAATATTTTTTCATTATATTTGACCCCATGGGTCAGTAGTCGCTCACGTACTTAACTTATCCCTACACAAAAGTCATTATGACACTCGGGTACGACGGCAGGTAAATACATATAAACAAACAAGCAACATTATTTTAAATGCGAAAGTGAGTTACTTTCGCCTTTAATATATTAACATAGATGAACACATAGCTTATACTTCGTTTCAAACATAAATAATTATTTTGTTTTTGTTAATTTTATACTTATCTTCAAAGAAGAAACAAAAGCTCATTAGGTATGTTTATGTATTTAGATGAATGAAATCCTTAAAATATTAGGCACAAACTTGTCGATATCTTCTTTTTATCATGTTTTATGTCAGTATATTTTTAATGATTATGTAAATATATACATAGACTTATTGTTGTAATATAATGGTATAAAAACTGTCTGTACAATACCAACGTTTAAATTAAGACGTAAATTCTTACTAAAATAATATATATGCTTATATAACAATAATATATAAATATTTTAATACAACAAAAATGCCCCACAGCTAGAAGGACCATGTCTCCAGTACAACTTAATATTAATTTAAGCTTCTCTAATAATTATTATTTAAGTTTGTCCGAGTATTAAAGAATGTAGCTGAATGTTATTTTCCTAAGGCACAATCCTTCCATACATTTTCATGCAAATCCATAGAGGAAAGTTTTAGAGGAAAAAATATTTTCTTTTATATAATTTGCTTTATATTTTACTATCACGAATACAGAAGAAATACAACATAGCTCGTGAAATTTAAAAAAATCTAAAGCGTCTTACTTTGTATAAAATATTCAAAATATTGTCGCTGAATGTGTTGCACAGGTGTGCAGTGATCCGTTAGATTTTAAGAATATGACTGTGTATATACACCTTTTTGTATAATTATAAAGTCTTAACTCATTTTGCTCAATATTCTTAATTGTGACAGTATTATATGACAAGATATTTGATGTAAGCCTTTTTCAAAAAAGTGATATCATTATTAATTTTAGATTCGAGATTTTCCGATATCAAAACGCGTTAACGTCAAAGTAAAACAGTGTCCGGTAGTTTGCATGAGAAGGCAGTACATCAGTTTTAATCTTCTGGGTCTTTAGCTACTCTGAGTATATCATTCAGTTTCACAGGTATCGATTGATGTTACAAGTATCTTATTTTGACTTTACGATTCAATTTTGTTTCTGGATTTTTATGAATTCAAACTTCGTCTGCGTGGTAACACAAAATCAGTGTCGATTAAACTGGTATAACATTATAGAAGCTCACAAGTGTGCACTGAACATAAATAAATTTTGTTAGTTGTTAAAAATTGCATCTAGTGGCATCTAGGTGCGTAAAGGCTGTTGTGTAGCTTACGTTGAAGTTGTTAGAGTCGTTAGAAAAATTGATTTCCTATTTCTAAAGTTTTTTTATGAAACCATTTTATTTTGATTCACGTTAATACACATATCTTGTGACCGTTCGTCATTGTAATTTTGGTAAATTGATAATGGAAATGTGTTTGTGAATATTTTAGTATTAGAGCTTGGAAGCATGAAAATATAATATTTAGGCAGGTCATAATTAAGATTTCAGAAAAGCAGCAGTCGTAAAATTTAGTTAAAAATGTGATTCGATCCAGAATTAATAGTTACATTATGAATAATCGTGCTTATGGTCTAGCTAGTCTGGTATGGTGTATTTTAAATTATTTAAGAGAAAAATCGATTTTAATTTAATGGCTCTCGGCAAACTTAGTTCTTCGTTAGTCGTCGTTTTACAGCTTTATATAGTTCACACGGAAATAAAAACAAAACTACAATTGTATTTGTATATTGTACAATATGTATTTAGTGCTGCATTTAAATTATTATGAATGATAAATATTAATGGAAGCATTCGATTGCAATCGGAAATTTGATTATTTCTGAGAACCAATTATGTGGTATGAACATTAATTTCTCACTCATAAACCAAAATCACGACCCCTAGTCGAATGTTAATATTGTGTTAAAAGTAGCAATATTTTAATTTGTATTGCCGTATTGTATTATTGTTGTATTGTATGTTATTAAGATTTATAGCTATTTATTATGCTCATTTATTTGTTTAAACAACAATAATCTTGTTTTGTTACACCAGCTGCCGTAGCGTGTAATATAAATGTGTTTGTACCTTTATCAATATATTTTTGTTCAGACAATTGGTTCTGACTGAAATATTATCAGCAATGGTAGCAATGGTATGGGTATTACTGGATCAATTGGTTATTGAAATGTGTAGAGGTTGAGTCAACCTTGAGAAAGAATCGTATAGTTTAAACAAATTAAATAATAATACAAGAACAATTAATTCGTTATTATTGTTTGTATGTGCAAAAAACCGTACATATGGTGTTAAATCATAGACGTGTTTGGCACTATAAATTGCAAACAAAGCTTAATGTACCTTAGTCATTACATCACTATGTAATCAATACAATTAAATTAAACATGTCAAAAATTGTTTACCAAATGTCTAAAACTAAAACTTTTCATTGTCATGCTTATTTTAAAATACTACTATTAAAACGCAAGCGAATGTCATGCATGACACATGAAATAAAATAAATTGGTCTCGTCTTATCCATATTATTGCTAGCGTTCGTTACCTCAAGCTCTAAGTTTGAATATAAATGCGGCTATAAGATGATTCTAGATGATATGTATGTTGGCGCATAATTTTTAGTTCTTTCAAAGGCCATTGTGAATAAAAAAAGCATAATTTGTAAATATGTACCTACCTACTATGTAAGTTTATATATTGAGCACGTGTTAGCATGTAACTATGTATTTATTTTTACTATGAAATGTTGTTTAGCTGTTAAAGTTATTTTTATTTAAGTAGATAGTTACGTAATAATAATGTTATTATTTAAAAATAGAAGATCAGATTGAGAGCGAGTATTTTGTAAAAATAACGGATGAAAATAGTGCCTGTTTTCTTAATAAAATTGTGAAATAGTTTTTGCATCTGCCGCGTCATTAAAAAAAGTTAAATTGATACGAAATATTTTTTGGTGTTGCCAAAAATTACTGAAAATGTTATAAGTACCTACATGAATATAATTTTTATTGTTTTTTTTCCGTATACAGTGTTTTTACCTGGAATCATTATCATACCATTTTAATCGTTTCGTATCGTGTCCTCGACTAGAAATATTCATAACTAGCGTCTACCCGCGTCTTCGATCGTGTGGACTTCAGGATTTATGACATGAGAACTACGTGTTCTATCGGTATAAAAAGTACCCTTGTAAACAGGGAGGAACTTGGGAGGACAAACATATACATTTACATATGTATATAACGCAATTTCCGACACATGACCGAAACAAACAAATTAACGAAATCAGTCAATCCGTTCTTGAGATATCATCTAGAAATTACAGCAAAATGTATGAAAGAATGAATTTATTTATTTTATCCCGAATATTTTTTTCTAATGTAGATCATGTTTTTATTGTACTTCTGCTATTCGGGGCGAAAACAAATTCAAATATCATAAAAATCGGTCCAACTTTTCGTGGGTTATAAATGGTGTAACTAACCCGAATTTGTTTTATTTATATAGATATCAGAACTTTCCTTAAATATCTGTAATGGACGGTGTGTTTTGTTCTTTGAACACTGCGTTGTAGTTAACACATATCAACTGTTCAGTATCCATCAAATAATACAGATACAAACTGTCACGAGCGTGTTATATAGTTTACAAGAAGTTTACCATTCTGGTTCGAAATCCTAAGAACCGGCTAAGTGCTAGTCGTATTTGCGCACTAAACGTTTCATACCATTTTCTATTAAAAGGCCCCAAAAAATCATGTCTGTTGTATGGGAGCTCCTTAAATATTTATTTTATTCTGTCTTTTAGTATTTGTGTTTACAGCGGCAACAGAAATACATCATCTGCGAAAATTTCAAATGTCTAACTCTATCACTCTTCATCAATTAGAGAGAGCCTGGTGACAGACGGACAGTGGATTCTTAGTAATAGGGTCCCGTTGGTTACCCTTCGGGTACGGAACCCTGAAACATGATTTAAACCAAATTTAAACAGTGTGATTTTTTTAAATTTGTTGCGCAAATTAATTATTTTGAATATCACGTCACGATCAATTTTTTTTCCATTTTTGTATGAAAAATTTCTCCAGTTGTCAATTGTGTATTGTGTGCTTTAGAGCTTTTTAGCCATTAAAGGACTACGCTCCGCTAAATCTGTGTCAAGCACTGCACTATTAATTAATTTAAGAAGCTAAACAGCGTTTTGTAAAGATCCTAGATAGAAATGTTATCGTCGATGATATTTAGGGTCAAAAATTTTTTTTATGTCTTTGTCATGGGCCATGTGATGAATGGTAGAAATAGGTAGGTATTTTAAAATTTTGTATTGTTTTTAATGTTCATAACATCCGTCTCATCCTGTCCCGTTGTATATCTATGGGCCTGCAATGGCGCCAAACCACTGGAATTCTGTAGAATTAGGACAGCAGCACGAAGTGACGATATATTATAGTCGTAAAGTATTATCATGGTATAGATTAATGATCGGAATAATCACTTGGTCCATTACACCTATATTTTACTGTGATGTCTATTTTAGAGAGAGGGAATGTACTTGACTCTGAAAAGTGAATTGTTGGTCGAATGTTGACACTGGTCTTTTGTAAAATAAAAGAAAACCATTTGACCCTTGCATTTTTATTATCACGAAAACTAACCTTTTTAGCTTCACATAGGTAACTGTAGTATGCATGGGTGGGTAGGGTACAATTATACCGTTGGTACATTCGATTACAAAAATATGTATCCACTTTCGAACCATGTCACAATCACCTTTAATTGACAATTCCTTCAACACACTACATTAATTAGCAAGAATGTATGTGTCATGGTTCAAAATTAGATACATATTTTTGTACTCAAGTGTACGAGTACAATCGAGGTCACATTCGCCTTTAATAAACTTTTCTATCAAACACACTACATAAGACCGAGCAAGGGTGAATGTGACATCGTTCAAAAGTGGATACATATTTTAAGATACACATCAGAGATGACTAGAAAAAAATATGTTCGGGTGATGGGGTGGGCAGCGGCATTTGCATCTGTATAACAATGATATCTTACTACGATCGCCGATCCGCGTCCCAACCGTTGTGTGGATGTGAATGACGACGTGGCGATCTATGAGGTTGGTTCTTATCCAATATGCGTCGTACATAAAAACGATTATTATTTTGTTTCAGTATCATCCTGTCCTCACGCCGCACAGTATCTTGACTTCAAGTACCACTGACAAGGTAGGTTGCTTCAACGTCAGTGTTGACATTTTGTAAACTTTCAATGGATCAACATAAATGAAATTCATAGTTTTGACGTGGTTTCATTACCGATAAATTGCTATAATATTATTTCATTGTAGTGGATTGACATAGTGAAACTATGTGCGACTACGCTTCAAATGGAAAATGGAAATAACTGAGAGCCAGAGTTTTTAACAAACTCACGACACTGAAATAATATATGTAGCAATGTATCGGTAATGAAACGCCATCAAAAACCGTGCATTTTAATTATACTAGTGGTTGCCCAGTGGTCTAAATCGACCATAATAAATGTAATTTAAAAAAAATAGGCACCTAGACCAACACGTAACATCTTCGACCTCATCGTCACTTACCATCAGGTGAGATTGAGGTCAAGTGTTGGTCTATCTTCAATAAAAAAATAAATCCATTTTTTTCTGCACCCTCTATACGTATAAACAGTAAATGTTACGAAATAAGTAAGTGTAACGAAATTTCATACGCAATTTTCGTAAAAAAGGGGTTAAAAGTTTTTAAATCACGATATAGAAGATAGATTCGTCGGTTGAATGTTTACAATTTACAAAATGTCGACACTGACGTTGATAGAGTTCTACTTGTAATACATGAATGATTTTTGTAACTAATATTGATGTGATTTAAATAAAAGTTAAAATTTAACAACGTTTGGCCACTGTTTCACCTGAAAATGTGAATGTCATCCGTTCGATGTGTGCCGATATCACGACATTTGTACGAAGTGTCCGACGTGTTTTTGACTCGCGATATAAAGAGAGGGCTGCACAAAGTTTACCGGGATAAAAATATTCAGTGTGGGACATGCCATCGTCATCAAAACTTTCATATTTGTATGTTACTGAAAACAATAATTGTATAAACATAGTTTCGATTCGCCGTTATATGCCTGCTAACGTTGATTCATATTACGTGGGTATTTGAAATAAGTAGTTTTAATTTACTTAATTGCTGTGAAAAAACTCCGATAACAGTGACCACTGCTCAACGTTGAACAACACGACGAAATGTTTTGATTCATTCATATTCATTTATTTTGCAACAAAATATAAGGTTAGGTACATTTGTAAATGTACAATAGTTACATTATACAATATGTTATTGGTACGATTCGTGAAGAACTTAAGAGGGAACAGCAGATAAAAAATTTCATATGAAATTAAGGGTTTGGGATATAGCTGTTTTCTCAACGAAACGTTAGCCAAATTCAATCATTTTGATCTTATTCTCTTTATCAAAGAATAATCTAGGCCCGTTGGTTTTGCTTTTTTCAATATTTTGTCTACAATTAGAATTATGGGCATCTCAAAACTCAAAATTTCAGAAAAAAATTCTTTCAACTTATGGTACTCATTATTTAGAGTAAACGTAACATTTTCAGAAAAAGCAAAACCAACGGGCCTAGATTATTCTTTGATAAAGAGAATAAGATCAAAATGATTGAATTTGGCTAACGTTTCGTTGAGAAAACAGCTATATCCCAAACCCTTAATTTCACGGCAAAACTAGGCAAATACCAAAAAAAGCTTCAACTGTCCTTCTCGCACAGTTCGGTTCGGGAGGCAGGGTACACTATATCACAACTATATACTGTGTATTATATGTATAAAAATAAAGTAAGCATGCATTAGTGATGTCAATAAGCTTTATCGATTTTTTCGACTAATAGTGGTGAGAAAAATATATCGATAGATACCCTTTCTCGAGCTATAATGGTTTTACCTGTTAGTTTTAATGTTTAGATTGATCTAAATAAACAAATATAAAGACAAATAATTCTAAGGAAATTTATTTTATCTCTAGAACAGAACATTTTCCCTGAAATTCTTAGTTGTTGTTACGTTTTGTTACGTGTAAATAATTAAATATGATTTATGAATAAGTGACTTATGTTTCAAATATTTTTTTAATGTTAAAGTTCGAGTCGGACTCGCATACAAAGGGTTCCGTACCACTGTAAAATATCTAAACAGAAAAAAAACACAGAAAAAACATAACATTTATTGCATGGACATCCGTTTATTTATAACTTTTTTAAAAGCTTTTTTATATTATTTTTTGTTATTTATTATTATTGAAAGTCTTGAGAGAGAACGAGAAGTTATATGGACATCGCATGTACAAATCGCTACGGAGACTATATGACCCGACACAGATATCCCGGAGATCAGCCAGCAAGAGCTTGAAATGGCTCTCCAACAACTCAAAAACCGGTCAAGAGCAAGTCGGACTCGTGCACCGAGGATTCCGTACAGAATATGAATTAATGACATACTGAAAATCATAAATAATAGGTACGGTAATATGCACCCAACAATGCTCTACCGAAAATGAAATTCTAAGCTAAATTACATATTACGAAGTTAAGTTTGTAAACATTAAAAAATCAATTTTACTGTGCTACAATTAAAAAATTCAGATTTATTCCTATGGTTGTGCTGTAAAACCTTTCTTCTTGCCAAATTTCACTTTTGCTTTTTAACCGACTTCAAAAAAAGAGGTTATCAACGCGACCTGTATGTATGTAATATTTCCAGAACTGCCCAGTTTTCATATATGTTAGTCTATATCAGCTTCTAAATAAGTGTGCCAAATTTCTAAAGTGTATGTATGTATGTTTGTCCTCGCATATATCCGGAACTACAAGTTCGATTTAAATAATCCCTTTTTTGTTTGTATTATTAAACTTAGGAAAGACTGCAAGTTTCATCAAAATCGGTTCAGTAGTTTTTGAGAAAGGGAATGTTAAGTGTGTATTAGTTAAATGTTTGTTACCTCAGAACTTTTGACTTGACTGGGTGAACCGATTTGGATGATTCTTTTTTATTTGAAAGCTGGTGCTTCCCGTGTGGTCCCCATTTCAATTTGGTCCGGTTTGTAGAATGGAATCCATGAGAAAACGATATACATCCTTAATAAAAGTAGACTTATACGACAGTTAAAGTTGGTTTCTAGTTCTTTTTGAACGCTTTAACTTGTTAGTCCTTAGACTCTAGCACTCTATGTACTAAAACACATCTAGGTCACCTAAAGTATCGTTGGAAGACGAACGTTCGGATATGGTGAAACTAAAAGGTTTTCTTGTTGACTGTAGAACCCTAAAATGGCAAAGTCATAATTTATGTTATATTTATATGTGATAGGTACTTACTAGTCAATTATATCAAATACAACCACAGTGTGTCGAGACTAAACCAATATGCGAACAATAATTTCTCAAAACGTGAAAAAAGGGTTGACGCACGCTCACGTCAAGTTTATTATAATTTTGAAAAATACACTCTAGCCAAGCGTAGAGCGATGACTGACGAGGCGAGGGGTAGCGACTATGCGCAGCGCGGGGGAGGGAGGCCGCGTTGGGAGTGAATGCAGCGTTATTTGTGTGAGTGAAAGCATGTGAAAGGCTGTATGTGTGCGTACCGAATCGCGACAGCAATAAAATATTGAAATACCTACTATTCTACAGAGACTTTGCTTCATATCCCTCTTAAGTTTTCGACCTTGTCGGTATTGTAAAGATTTCTCTACTTAAATTACACGCTCAATCTTTAATACTCGTACTTAATGGGTTCTTTAACATTCATCTACCTTTTTGACATATTACAGAAAAATTATATAGCTCACCGACCGTTGCCGTGCTCTATTGATAGAATAGAGATTCCAATCGCCTTGAGTTCGTAACTCTCCTTCATTCCTAGCTTCCCCAAACCGACACTTTGCAAATACACCGTCACAAAGACACTCCTTCCAATCGACGTGCAATAATCGCTTACCGCAACTATCAGTACATTCCGGACCGATTTTCTCCGATCTCTTCATCACAAAGCTACGCCTTAAGTAGTAATAATTCTCCCGACTGAGCGCCTTCCGCGCTCGTCATTGTCCGGGTGAAGCTGTAGAGGTCGCAGGACCAACAGCATCAATTCCATTCGAAGAAGAAAAAAACATTCCTAGCTAATTTCGCGTTACCGAACAAAAGCAATGCTAGCGTAGCAATAGGTTCATCATAGTTTCACGTCTTTATCAGCCGCGGTAATAGTAGAGGGACATTATCTTGTCCAATTAAATGAGTCGGTTGCGCTTCGTTAAAAATTGATATCGGTAGGTCTCGTGTGTAAACTTTAAAAATTATCCCAGTAGAACTAGTTGTTCGATCGGGAAAAAGTATTTTATTCTGTGCCATAAACATAAAATATTACTTACAATATCTGAGTAGGTATGGTTACTAAGTGTGGGTTTATCATCTTATTAAGAGCTACCATAGAAATAGTAACTTGCACGTAGAAGTATCCTTATCGGCGACAATGTAGATGTAACAATCCCGTTAGAAATGACCATGTTCTAGAAAGACAAGTAAATTAAATATCAGTAGATTAACGTGACGGGTTAAGCTTGTTTAGTCATTTGTAGTTATTTTTTAAATAAAATGTATGCACTTGGCCTTCATTTCATGGTAAGTGTCGATAAGACCGTTTGGATGGAAAGCGTGCGATGCGATGGAAGTGGATATGGCGCTGGATCTGTTTACTTTCATTACAGGAACATAACAGTGCTATTGGCATTGCGGATGTGGCGACAGATTTAGGTAACATGGTGGTAGCTTGCCATGCGCACATAGAAAATTCGTCCAATCTGTCATCGCAAAACGATGGTAATATAGGAAACAAAATAATTCAAGGTCCTCTTACATATAGTAGTGTACGTATTCGTATACCTTTGTGTTTGTGAACAGTATGGGAAAAGATAAATTTCGAAAATGGAATAATTAGAACTGATACTGATTACGTTCCGTCCCGAAATATGATTCACACAACATAAAATTACTATAAAAAGTCACGCATTAGTTTCGCGCAAAGGTAAGTTCCCGTGCCGAAGGTGAATCCCTAGTCATAGACTATTTGAACTGATATTAATTACGTTCCGTCCCGAAATAGCATTCACAAACATAAAATTACTATAAAAAGTCACGCATTAGTTCCATGGGAAAGTTGTAAAATCACTTATTAATGAGGCTGTGCTAGGTCTTGAAAATATAGAACGTCACCTAAGTTCATATTATTCAATCCCGCGGACGTGCGGAATTAAGTACGGTATAATGCATGATATCGTGGGTTTTAAAAAAATTATCCGCTGAGGATATAAAGTGTGAAACAGGATGTTCGGGAATTCAAAGCGACTTCTATGGTCGACTGTACTGTGTTTAATCAGTCTTGAAAAATAATCATATGCGGTAGTTGTACTGCACGTTGCTTGTTTGTGCTATATAATTTATTTGTAATTTAATTATTTAAAGTTACGTACCTGTTAACTGAAAAGATGTAACTATTGAAATTTCGATTGAATTCGCAAGATATATCTATGACAATACGCATGCAGTGAAGTGTTTATACTATATGTATAATTTTGTTCGTAAAATACTTATTTACCTGATAGATCTGTGTTCGATTAAGTTATTATTTTAAGTCCGTTTCTAATATATAAAAAACACGAATTTCCATATTTTAACCTCCTACGCAGAAAAAGGTTTTGTAAGTTCGGTTTGAAGGTTTTTTAACGTTCGCGTACACTTCGGAAAGTATCCCATAGGAATTGCTTGCTCGATCGGGATCAGAAGAAGAAGTAACATATGACCTGTTCCAGCCCTTCAACTATCCCTTTACAAAAATTAGTCATTCTGTCCCTCCGTTACGACGGGAACAAATCAACAAACAAAAAAGCGACTTTCGCATTTATAATATTAGTACCTATAGATTTTTAGACTTATATATATTTAGATTAATTGTCTAAATAATCACTCAATCATCATAGATCTATAGCGATGAAGAAGTCTTCAGCTGTCCTGTGGCGGATGAAGTATCTCCGTGTGATAATCATAGTAGCAGTTGTGTCAGTGCTGTTGACAATAATCGCTTTAGGACATAACAATTATTACAAATCGCAAATATATTCAGAATCAATATTTATTCCTAATAATCCGAATAAGGTAATTTTTTACGTTTATTAACAATGATACTAGTAGTACTGTGTTTTTCCTGTAATGTGCTCGAAATTTTCATACACAATATTGTGGTTTCTATAAATACTATTATTTGAATTTAAAAAAACATGTGTGCAATTCACACGCGGTAGAATTGAAATCTTCAAAAATTTTGAAATTCACGAACACGTTCCTTTGAACTTTTTGCTGTCTTTTTAATCTTGTGTACCCTTTTTTTCGATAATCACGACAATATTCGTTTTCGGCATATTTGAAGAATTTTACTATAAATAATACGTACACGTATACAAAACACCACGGTTGTTATGATGCCGCACAAACACGTTCAACGCTTGAGGCCTAAGCAAACCGCCACTATGCCTTCGTAAACACGAGTGGAGGGGGTACGAAGCAGAGCACAAAGAGAACCATGAACATAAGAAACACTTCCTATCTCTTTTTCCCCACGTTAAATCTTATGAATTCATGTGTTTGTCTCTTTTTACTGTCGCTTTTTCGTTTCATCGACTTTCAAATCACAACGACGCTAAAGAAGTTTTCACTTTAAAAAATTCTCGAATATTCTCATTTTGCGACACTCGGGGACGTATAAAACTTATATTAAGTACTACTAATATGCATGTATGCAATATTTTCCATTAAAATCGTATTTAGTTTTATAAATATAAAGTAATTCTTTTACAATGTCGTCGGAAGGCAAAACAACCCAACACCAACCACGTGTGAGTCGGAATCGCACACAAAATGTTTCATACCACGTCATCAGCCAGCCATCACATACAACAATCATCATTATCATCATCAGCCAGGAAACACCGAACAATATTTAACATAAAATCTCTTGAGTCATTCGGATCTTTAAATCTTTTAATTTGCTATTCAAAAGATAGAGCCCTATGACAGAGGGACGGACAGTGAGGCGATAGTAGTAGAAAAATATCCAATGTCAAAGTTCGACATTTAAAATGAGCTTGATTTTTCCAGAGATTTGCATCTGAAGAGGTCGAGAAGCCGACGATTCCTGATGAGGCGCTACTGGTAGAGGGTACACGTCACCCACTGAGGAATACGAGTATAGAGCCCCTCGACGGAGTATGGCAAAAAGTTGTAGGCACCAAGTACAGTATAGTGACTTATTCTTAGTTATCTCTGGCATTACAATAATCAAAACACAACCTTCACTTTGCCTTGTTTTGTTGAAATCTTTTCAATTATTATTAACACGCTTTTTTTGTAAGTTAAGCTTGATATGCACGTATGTTATTATGTAACGGAATTTTTGCACGTGATTTTCGCTCCCTTCAAAATATCGGATTAATTTGAAACTTAGCACACTTATCAAGGACTGATGACAATGCAATAATTTAAATATTTTGGCCCGTTATCCTTAAAAGGATCTACAGGACTAAAAAATTTAAAATATCCGATACCCGCCAGTGCCTTTGTGCCAAGAACTAAGGCGCGGACACAATATGTCATAATCGTGTTTTTTAGTTTTTAAATTATTTTTCAGGCACAGATTTGAGGTTTACTCGGCATTTCTGGAATGGCGAGGGACGCCAGCGATCCGTATTATAGGAATAACACACACTCATCATCCAGTTCTGGTTTACTGTCGAATATGGTTACCCGGAGACCGCTCGATTACTGTCAAGGCTCATGTCCAGGTGAGATCATTTGGGCTTTCACGTGTACTGAACTGAACTGGCTTGCAGTTTATCCCCGTCTCAACAAGGGACATTGCCGAACAAAATGAAAACTGTTTCATACTAAAACCTGATCTTTGATACTTGGTACAATACACCAGCGACAGCTTTAGGAAAATTATAGTGGTATAGCTAAGCATGATACAAGTTATCATGAATTGTAGGTTCTCAAAATCATGCCAGACATTCAAAAGCTAATCCGAACAGAAACAAGTAAAAGTTTCCTTCTACTCGTATATCTCGAAGTGTATTATAACTTTCGGCTTACCGGGTACTTCGTGACAGTAAGACAGAGTCGTTATTTATGTCTGCTCGTTTGATCTGCTGGCCATTATTACCATACATCCACCGACACTCATATTCATACTGTTTTCTTATACTATTTCTGCCCTATTTCTATGGTAAAACTGATCCTACTATGCATATTTTTTACAGGCAGTGAGAGAGCATTGGGACCTAAAATACAGTGCTGTTTACGTTCTTTGCTTTCTCGACGATGATGTGAATTTCAATGACTTAATCGGAGCCGCAGTAGCGGTCATGACGCGCAAGAATCTGAACATGGCGCCGGATAATTTGCTCACGATTATCGATACAAGACCAAAACCAGGAATAGATGTAACACACATTACATTATATATATATATATATATTACATTATATTAGTGGCTGTGATTTGTTATGTTTTTGATTTTTTCGTTAAATTCTAAAAAAAACTACTTGTTAAATTAGTGGACACTGCGACTGCGTAACACTGCCGAAATTATAATTGGGTATTTGACAAAAAATCTTTTTGTTTCATTCGATAGTCCATGTAAAATATAAATAGCTCTATCATTTTTTTTCTCGATACGACTAATAGCTTTTTTAGCACAACCCGCCGAAAAGTGATTCTAGCCATGCGGTGCTAAAACGCTCCGTATAAATCGGGCGTGTTTTGTGACGTCACATTACTGTATTGGAGCGTTAAGTGTATGAAGCTTGTTCGCTATTCTGAGTTATCTCGTAAAATACTCGTAATGTTTTTATGTGCTATATACCCTTATAAAAAAAACGTTCAAAATATAATGAAAAAACTAAATCTAATAAGCGTTTTACTATCCGAGGAACTAAATTTTTCGCAATTTTTGAGACATTAAGATCATGAAAATCCAAATTAAAAATTATAACGTATTTTTATTTTGGAGGCTTTCTTTTGATGTCCGTTGTGGTATAAAATACAATTCAACCCCAAACTAATTAGGTGTCAAGTACCCAATTGTATAAAAGTTGGTATATTTACTTGTTTCACACCGGATTTGTCTGCGAAATATTTTAGGATGTAATTCATGTCTGTGCGAAGTCTCTTCACAACAATTTCCATAGCAACTGGCTCGTGGAATGGTTCGAATTTAACCGCCTGCTCGGTGTGACACAGTTCTATATGTACAACAAGAGCATGAGTGGAGCCACAGAGTGTGTACTACAACACTATCACAAGAAAGGATTGATTACTATGAGAACTTGGAATTTCGACGGCTTGATCTCCGAAGTTGACATACGGTGAGGTTTCTATCCATAAAACTGGTTATAATAAAGCTTTTAGTAAAGTGCAAATAAATCTTTTAGTTTGAATTTTTAATATTTTATGTTTGAAGGCTTTGAAGGTTTGAAGGCACTTGGCCTCTATCTTACCTGTTGGTAAGTGGCGATATGGCCGATGCCTCAATATTCAAGTACAAGTATACGGAAATTTGTAATATTACTTTACATCGTCTAAGCCAAGCCATGTTCAAGCTAACAGAACTGGCGTGCATCAGTATTACAAAGACGCATCTAAATTATGGAATCAGATTTAATTTTAGACCAATCAATATGTCAATCAATAGTGCTTACCTGCTTTCTGTGCACGTAATGACTGTTGGAAATGTTCTAGGATAGAAGGCCAGTTCGCTACGTTCAGTGATTGCTTGTATCGCTCGATGTCGTCGGCTGGCTGGCTGGCCGTTCTCGATATTGACGAACTGCTGGTGCCCACTCGTGAAAGAACCGTAGTAGAATTACTCAACTCTCTCTTGGAGTCTGTTCCAAAGCGGTCGAAAGAGCCGGCTGGTTTCATATTTAGGAACGCTTTCTTTTATACGTTTTGGGAGGTGCGTATCAATAAGCGTCAATGTAACAATTTTATTGACTTGTGTAAACTCGGTTCACTTGGAATATACGTACAGTGGGAAAAACCTCGTTTGAAAATTGGTACTATTCTGACTAGAAGTTCCAATTTTACAATTTTAAAGACATTATAATTTAAAAAATCATACATATACCACTTAATATTGAAGAAAAAATGCAATTACAATCGATAAATATTTTATTAATTTGTAAAATTTTATACCCAATCACGATTTAGAATATTTCGGATAAGTTTCCTTTATGTGCCATTTTTAAAAGTCTTCCTTTACCTTGGGATCACATAAACTTCGTGAATTATGTTAATTACAGAACGATGTAAGAGCACCAGTGCCGTTGTTGACGGCAGTTAAGACTAGAAGAGTGCAGACTCCGCTACCGGAGTTCCAGAGGAGTAAATACGCGATCCGGCCACAACACACTGTCGAACTTGGGAATCATTTTGTATGGGAGCACTCGCCTAATTATGAAAGTAGGATTGTGCCTATTCACAGAGGACTTACACATCATTACCGAGTAAGACAGTACCTTTATTAGATGTAGTGTCAATAAGGATATAATATGATCCTAGCAAATATAGAATACTAGAGCATTGGACCTCGAATCCTTAAGATAACCACTGGGTTTTCAGTGAAGGGAAACATCTTCAGAAAACTGGTTCACTTCTGAGAATCAATAGCTTTTAAAAGCTGGTACTAAAATTGGTGTCATTGTAGCACATTGTAATTTTTAAGCAATAAGAACATCTTTTTTTTGATTGGCCAACCAATTCTATTATACAAGTTGCCTCTTCGGATGCCAGATATTGTCACAATCACATGAATTTCTTTGACTTTGATCTGATCAATTATTGGGTCAGATGGTAGTTACCATACCAATAAAAGGTTGAAGTTTTCAACTAATTTATTGAAACATTATTCATCATTTAATAAAAAAAGTTTTCTCGTTGAGAAACTAAAATGCATGAATATGTAACTTCAACATCTGTATATTGGAAGTACGTATAAACAAAAAACTTTAATATATGTGTATAGTTTTAATGAATAGGTCATCCAAACTGTGCTCTTAATTTTGCTATAACTTAATCTTAACGATTTTTTTAAATATTACGGTCCTTTCAAGTTTCATATGTGTTTGAATGTTTAGCTAAAGCGTTAGTGTAGCTTCCGAGATTGCAACACTGATTTTATACACATATACACATAATTGCAAGTTCAAAAGTATTACATGTTATATAATAAAATAAAGTTATATTATCTATTACGTTACAGGAAGATTGTGAGGGAGGTGATGCAATTATATGCTTGACAGTGGACACTGTCGTCGACCGCATAGCGCACAAGTGGTCCAAGGAGCTGATGAGTCGTGTCGTGACGGAGACTGAGGAACTACATCAATCTTGCCCTAATCTATACTGGGCCTGAAGCGTCTTCGTCTCAATTGCTCAACAACTGATGAGAACGAAAAAACTTAAAATGAAACTTGACAGAGTTTTTAGTCACCAGTAAATTACGGTGGACCCCATCAATCGTTTAAGTAGAAGAAAAGTAGAATTCTATACATATTAAACCGATACGCGGCTGTTACGTGAATAACGTTCTCATCATTAATTCTGTTCGCGCAGAATTTAAAGGCATATTTAAGTTTTTCTACCATGTTGACAATTCTTCAGTCTTCTTTGATACTTCTGTATGGTACTTATAAGGAACCTCAAGTGCAAACTCATTGTACTTAATAAAACAGGCTAAGTGTGAGTCGGACTCGCGCACGAAGGGTTCCGTACCATTACCTATAAAATCGGCGAAAAATCATGTCTGTTGTATGGGAATCCCCTGTTTTATTTTAAAAGTCAATATTAAACTAAATATTCTGTGAATATTACAAGCCGTTACCTGTTGCCGTTATTAATATCGAGCAAAAAATCACGTTTGTTGTATAAGAGCCCCCTTAAATATTTATTTTATTCTGTTTTTTAGTATTTGTTGTTATAGCGGCAGCAGAAATACATTATCTGTGAAAATTTCAACTGTCTAACTATTACGGTTCATGAGATACAGCCTAGTGACATACGGACAGCGGAGTCTTAGTAATAGGGACCCGTTTTTACCCTTTGGGTATGGAACCCTAAAAATTTATTAACAGATTATCTACAGGTACATATACCTATATAATGGGGGTTTCCATTGAGAACTCATTGAATTAGATCGCTGTATTTATTGGGTCTTCGAACCAAAAAATCTGTAATTTTGAAGTAACTAGTAACTTATAGATATATTTTCTTCTTATTCGTACGCGGCCGAACCCGTATGTTCAACTTTCATGTATGCTTTTGCTTATCCCAGCATCTCCTAATGCTATCGAATTGATTAGAAATTTCAGAACAGATCTATTAGAATAATGGTTGCCCATTATTGGAATCGAGCAGCGACTTCATTTCAGGGGACTTCAAAATGTATCACTTGAGGACTCATTACAGAGATAAAATATTCGAAGGTTTTGTAGACTTGTTCACAAATATCCATTCTAGTTTGATGCAATAATCAATTTAGAAGCGTGTGCCGTGTCTTTTTGATATTGTTGTATACTGTGAGTTTAGTTTTCTTGTTGTGTATTTTTTTTGTAATGTGTTGTACTTTGTGAATAAAAATAAGAATTTATTTCAGTAACTATGACTGAAGTGGTTCGAGTCAAATCATATTGCGTAATCATAAAAAATATTGCGAGTGTTTTGATTATGTTTTTATTGCCTTCCTGACTTGACTCGAACAATCTAAATGGTTTCTTTTCTTCTATCATCATCATCATCATCATCATCAGCCGAGAAGAGTCCACTGCTGGACATAGGCCTCCTTCATGGTATGTCACTATGTATATTCTATATTAATAATAATTCAATAAATTACTTCTAGTAATATCTGTATATCAAGTCAACCATACCCAATTGTTTTTTCATTTCACTCACATTTTGGTTTTCTACTAAAAAACGTGGTAAACTGTGATGAAACCTAGTGGTGACTGTACCTATTGTCGATTAGATGGACATAAAAATGAGCCATTGACCAAACTAACAACTATTCTTTTGTAGCACAATGTTATATGGCAGTACCACGGTGTGCTACTAACACGTCTGTTTGGCGGTAGACTTCGGTATCATGGTGGTAGCTAGACCGGTGGACAAAGAAAATGATCTATTATTTACCGATACCGACCACTGGGAATCGAACCTGGCATCTCCATATTGTCAAGGGCTTACAATTTATCATGCATACTATTATGGAATGGAATTATCTGCCAGCTTCGGTGGTTCTCAACCGGACTACAGTACAACCTGGATTTCATATTCTCAGCATTCGATTAGTTATTCAGGAGGAGGCTGCTTCCCCTTAGCACTGTATGGATTTCCCTTTCTCACCTCTTACGACACCCACGGGAAGAGAGGGGGTGGAGTTATTAAGTCGGAAACCATACGGCATGCGGAACCACACGGCACTAGAGTGTGAGGGACCGAACACAAAAGATTATTTTCAAGTCGATCGATGCTCTAAATTCATAGACTTTATGAAACTGTGAAGCTAATTAAATAGCACCCACTTAAACATTTAGAAATGACAATTTTTACTTTGATCGGGTTGCTAAGTGTGGTTTTTGCTTTGTACGAAAACATTTTTTAATATTTTTCTTTTTTTCTGTATTTTTCTTGTTGTTGCGGGGTATAAGACATTAGTCAAGGCGCAGGCGCAGGGGTGATGAGACGGAGACGCGCCGTTATATCGTTTTGTTTCATTTTATAGTACCGCAGCCGCGACGCCTACGACTACTCTGTTATGTATGAAGGTTACATAGAGTTGGCATAGTGCTACCGATTGCTTGAAACTATTGGAAAGTTAACTAAGGGCATCTATAGTACATCATCAAGGGCATCTATAGGACTATAGTAGGCATCGCGCTACAAAATCATTCATTGGGCACTGAATCTGTTTATTACCTGTATAACTGGCTTATACTTATGTAGCTTGTTTACGACTGCGGGATATTTGTTTTAAAATGATTTTCATAACAGCCATTATGTATTGCAAAGAAATCGTAATCTAATTGTATAAAATGGGTCGCAACTGCAAGCAAACAATGCAATGAGAGCAAGCGTACACGTGACGAATCAATTACAAATGTTGATTTGTTCACCTGGTCACAATAAATTATTGAAAACAAAGAAACTGATAGGTAACAAGTTTTTTGGTGTTACGCAAATCTAAATTATCTTCCGAAAGCAAAATACGCGTCGGGCACACGCAAATCACCACGTTTAGCAGGCGGATTGATGATCGCAGTAAGATGTTGTTGTTACATAGGTCATGCCCATCTCCCGAATAGTATTTCCTTAGTCCCCCTTATACGACACTCGTGGAATGACATGGGGTGGTCGTATTCCATGAAGGTACATAGATTATCGCCCGGGCGGCACAGTACCATTGTTTAGCTTGATGTCCTATTCTAATGCCGAGACTACACGGATGATATCATTTGATAGCCATTTGCTTGAGCCAATTGTTGGACATGAGCCTCCCTCAGATCGCCACGATGGAATTCCTATGTTGATATCGTGTATTTACTACGTGCACGATGTTTTACATTAAAAAACGATTTTTTGACAGTGCGTCCTGGACCTTATAGGATGACGGCCTCCGGGGCCAATGGCTACACGCTTGGATATACAATCCGGGGGTCTCGGGTTCGATTCCTAGTGGGTGTACCTATCGGTGCATGTTTTATGCCTACCTGTCTAGCTACCACCATGTTACTTAACACTGCCGCCAAACAGCAGTGTTAATAGCACTGTTGTGTTTCGGTATGAAAGGTAGCAGAGCCAGCACTTCATTAGATTGAGGCTTCTGTATTCGCACGCTTACCATCCAACGGCCTTATCGTCACTTACCATCAGGTGAGAAGTAGGCAAAGTGCATATTATACATTAAATTAAAAGATCGAGTCACCTAAACTGAACAATTAGCAAATTAAGAAGAAAAAACAGTTGCTCGTTTAATTGCAGAAGGCGCTTAACGTTTGCTTGATGTATTTCCACTCATAAACATGAAATTGGATGTTTTTCAATGTTGAATGGCTTGAGTTCAACTGAAAGCTTGCAGTAAATGATGTATACATATACATTAGATTTAATATAAGCAATGCAACATCATGTTTGATAAATTATTATCGTCGATTCGACCTCATTGCCATGCTGCCTGGAGAGCTGCATCTAATTCATACAGTTGAGGGTAAATTTTTCATAAACCCTTTATAAGGCAGATTTTTGAGGTTTTTTTTGTTTCAATGTTTATGGTTCCAAATTTCTGCCAAATTTCTGTAAGTTGATTCCCTCGAATTTTGCTATAGCTGATGGTTTCGAGTACCAATAGAAACCACTGAAAATCCGAACCGGGGTCCTACGGATTTGAAGTCAAGCCATATCATCAATTATCAACAGCCTATATACGTCCCCACTGCAGGGGCTCAGGCCTACTGTCATACAGAGAGTGTAGTCAAGCAATTAAATAAAAATAATAATTAAATATTATGAATGAAGACATTTTACTTTAAACTAAACAACCTTCACTTTTGAATTTCTAACAAAGTGTCGTGCAGCCTTTTCAAGACATGGGTCCAAGTAGAGTTGTTGATCCATAAGTGTATTCAAGTGGACTCAACAATTGGCATACCGTCACGTACACGTCATTTACATAATCGGAAATCCCACAAGTACGACAGTGCGTATAGAATCGGTGACCTTTTTCATTATTCGGAGTTGCGTAGCCACACGACCCAACGTCAAGCAGACCGTTCGACACCATTACGCAGACGCAGTATACTCGCACACCAAGTTTGCCTCTGGAGTTAGCTCTCCGTAATTTCAAACATGTACAGACGGAATGTACGTGTATTATTTTCGATAATAACTATCCCTAGATGAAATATTTCTTTCCACCCGCTAACTTGCCTTGCCTCCCGCTTATACTTCGCGGTCTTTTGTGGCTAACTTCAGAGGGGCAAACAAAGTTTTCGAGTATGTACTGGAGCAGTGATTCTTCAACAAACTCGTATAATCAAACGACTCCATGGTAATGAACACAGAGACGCATGAAGCTAATGTGCTCGAGTATTTAGTTAAGTAGATTGACACGGTTCGTTAAGAATTTCCGAAATAAAGATCATTTTACGACGCACAAAAGAGTATGGATAATTTGTTTTAAACGGTTTCGTACTGGTGCAGGCAGATAAGATACTCGAGAGTATGGTTCGTTTAAATTCAACAAAGAAACATCATACTCGTATTATATCAGAGTTATACATACAAACATAGTTCCACAACTCTATTTATGATGCTTTTAGTCTACAAATTATAGTGCAATCCGGTTCATCATGATCATCAACACTCTATATGTATGCCCCCACTGCAGGGGCTCAGGGCTCTTACAGAGAGTGTATGGGCCATAGTCCACCACGCGAGCTCAGTGCGGTTTCGTAGACTTCAAACACATATTTGAATTTCTTCTCAGGAGTGTGCAGGTTTCCTCATTGCAGGTTGCCGAACAGCCAAGTACTTCTACTGTAGTGAGTTCTACTATTCTATTTTTGAATACGGTGTATATTTGGAAGAGTATCATGGTAGACTATTTATCGATTAATTAGGATTGAGGAAAGGGTTGGATTGTTGCTGATATGTATTTATTTACTATCACTATATCTTTCGTTATTCGTTACATACTTCAATATAACTTTATTGTACACCAAATACAAACTAAAAATGGACCATTAAACTAAAAATAATGTACAACAGTCGGTCTTGTCAGGTCTTGTCGCTAACAGCGATCTCTACCAGACAACCTTTGGGTAAAGGATATAAGACATAATTAAATATATCATAAAAGCTATATTGTTATAAATTTTTGTTTTCAGAAAAATTGTAAGTATACGGTTTGGACCTGCCGCAAAATGTGGAGTGATCTGCTCGCAAGTGGCCGAAAGAATTAATACAATGAGTTATCGATGAGAAGACATTCATAGACGTAAATGTTTTATGAAACAAATATTCAAGAAAATAAATGTAACTTCGCAATAAAATGTATGTTCATTTTAATATCATTTAATGAGGTAAAATATGTGTTACAGATAAGTAAATAACTGAAACTCGTATGTACGCATCAATTACTAGTAATATAAATGCAAACATGATTTAGGACATGTGCAGCACCTAATTTTGTATGGAAACACGACCTTGGTTAACATATGTCATTACTTATTTGAAAAGAATACTTTGTATTTGTAAAAACTATCTGAGATGCATTTTTTATTCGGGCATGAGGTTCGCAGTCCTAACTGGTCCTAACGTCCCGCGTGTCACTGATGAATGACACGTGACTGCGTGACAAGATGCATTTATTAGAACTACAAATTATGAGTAAAATGTGATGATGATTGAGTTATTGTGAAGTTTATTGAAAAATACTTGATTCATCTCAACTGTACACGACTGCAGTGAAATACGTAGCATTTTTACCTCCAAGACTGATAAAGTGAGTGTACTAAGTTAGTGATATTATACCTTAGTAGTACCTGCTGTTAGTAATAAATTTTGTTAAAAATTTCATGTTGAATACAAGCTTTCGTGTTGACGGTACTTTTTATTGCATTGTCATCGGATCTACTTACACGATATTAAAAGATAATGGCAACAGAAGTAGTATGAAAGCATTAAGAGACGGATAACGTTAAGTATATTTTATCATACTTAGTCTATCATTGCAGTGTCAACGTTCATTACTGTTTCATGCTGGAGCCCTCAGTTCAGACATAGTTCAAGTACACGGTTGCCGAGTACTTGAACTATGCGTCAGAGTTAATTGACTTGAATTGTATATAATTACTTTTCCTGACGTTCCGTATTGTTGTCTAAATGGTTGGATAATCGTTTTGCTATTTTTTGCTTTTCTTTACTTAACAACATCTGGACTAACAGTATTTCTGCTATTCATTGTTATAACTTTTAGTGTTCAGTTCAGTATGATTTGACTTTACATACGTAGTCCTTTCGCATTCATTAGGTTATCAGGTTGAGGCGTTTGTGTGAGCACACTGTCCATCCGACGGCCTTATTGCTACTTACTATCAGGTGAGACGAAAGCTAAGTCCAAAATCCATTATGCATAAAATATATATTAAAGAACATTAGTTAGGTCATACAAGTAATATGAACAAGATTTTCAAAAAAGGTTTTAACATGTTCAATTAGTTATTTTAAATCACCCTGATTGATTGATCCAGACTTCAATGTACATATTTTTTGCTACGACTATTTTATTTTATGCCATGGTAGCTCAGTTGGGTAGAGCGTCAGTCGTTGAACAATCTAGGTCTGGGTTCGATACTGGCTCGAACCAATGAGTTCCAATTTGTTATTAGGAATTTATGTATGAATGATAAAAATCATTACCATTGGCTTTTCGGTGAAGGAAAACATCGTGAGGAAACCTGCACACTTCTAAGAAGAAAGAGGTGTGTGTGAAGTCTACCAATCAGCACTGGCTCGCGTGGTGGACCTAGGAGCATTTAATCACTCCGTTGTGGACTATCGCTTTCACAGATTAGGTACTAGATGGTACTAGATCGCTCTTCATTTAAAATGGGAATACTACTACAAATAGCTCATTCAGAAAGCAATTCATAGACAAAATATTTCTTTCGCTACGATCTTTAGAACAAGTTAATAAACACATTCGTTGAATACAAACGGCGTTCACAATAGAAGGAACACCTGGTACTCGTAAGTAACAAACCGGGTAAGCAGCTCTAAGTAAGGTAAGCAGTATATTCATAGGAGAGATTTAAATATGTAGGTAAATATTAAACAAATACATTATCTTTTTTTCTTTACATTATCTTTTTTTGAGAATTGGATTTCAGATACCAATCAATGACAATCCTTTGCAATAATATAGGATATAACAAGAATATCATACATGTTCGTACGACTTATATATGTACCTATTGGTATCTATATTCGTACCAAATTCGTACTTGAACGTAGTACACACGAGTATATATAGTTATCTGTTTGGTTCTAGGAGCATTTAATCACTTGTTTGGTTATCTGTGACTTGAACCACCAACCACCACAACACTTGAACAGTGTAACTGACGTTAGAGTGACATGACCATTGAAAGCTCTATGTAGTGATTACTTGCTCAGTGGGTCTATGTATAAAACTCTACGCCTGATATGTAAGCTATTTCGTGTCCAACTTATTACTCACAACTTAATGTATAATTCCTTTTAATGACAAAGAATGACGAATACATGGTGTCATTTTTATGTGATTAATGATTAATCTTTACCCTTCTCTCACAAGTACTGGTTTTATTTCGGTTAACTTCACTTTTACAATAATCGAAAAAGGTGGCTCTAACTAAAGCAATCAAACCGGCCGGTTGAAGCTTGAGAAGACCGAAGTCCTTGAAATCCGTCTGAGGAACGTACCGTAGGTACTGGCCGACTCACTCGGCGTGCGAGTGGCGGTCGCGGCGTCTTACTGGCTGGCTACCAACCATGTGTATTTATATAATAGTATGATCGGAAACCAGTCGTGCGTTGGTCGCGAGTGCTAATAGCCGCTCCGCAGCGGCACAATGAAATGCCCCGCATTATTACGAGTCCGCTTCGGTCCTAACTTCGCGTTCTTCATTGTTCTCATCATTATCATAACGATAGTTGATTTCCTTAACTACGATAAGAGTGTCTTCCCTAAAACATGGATCTGGAATCCCGATCCCGAGCTGGTTAGTACTTATACTATTTAGTGTTTATAAAAACAGGAGTAGTTTTGTTGCCAGAAATAGAATTGATGTGGCCAGTCAGGTTGTGTTAAGACCACCTAACCGCTTTAAGTGAACCGCTTGTTCTTTTAAAATACATTTATTATAAATAATAAAATTTTGAAGTGGCAGTTGGCATAATATGCCGTTAAAACTTTGAAGCGATTGCTTTATGTGGGTGCACACACGTGACTTCATAGGTCATAGATCAAACATGTACTTCTAGTTACATTATGTTATTGCAACTTTATATTTAATAGGTTCTTAATTAATGTTTTTACGTTTAATATACTATAACGGGGGTATGAACTCAAAAAGATGCAAAGCGAGGCTCGTTTGCACTTTAGGTGACTACAACAGACCCGGAAATGAGTGCAGGGCAGAAATCCCATCTCCTATTCTACAAGCAAAAACTGTGTTAGGACCGAATTGTAATTCACCTAAAGTGCAGTCTTTCGCAAGGCGGTTACATGCCGAGGGACTTTACCATATAACGATAGGTACTCGTAATATATCATATTGACTCTGATTCTCAATGCATTTAGACGTACCTAGTTTTGATATTTGTTTTCCGCACAATGTGATGACTGTTTACAGCGATACCTATAAATATGCAAACCCTATAAACATGTTCGTTCGGTTCGGTGACATTATAGTCTTAGCTTATTTCATGTCTATTAATATCAATCAATACTATAATAAAAATCTGCGTAACGTATTCGTTTCCAAAAGTTAATTTGCTTAAATATAAAAACATCATTACCCACATAACAGCTATTAAAATGCGCTGGTTGCTATACATATATACTTCTAAATGATTATTTAAACATCTTTATGATCAATTAACAACCTAAATAGATATTTATATAAAATATTATTATTATTATTACTCTATTATTTAGAATAGCGACATTGACGGATACATTACAATATTACAAGTGGATTATGGATAAGTGGGTTATCCCATTAGCGAACCGCGTTCCTATTACGGTGATTCAAAATAAAGTGGTGACACACGAAACTATTTATTTAATTATACCAGTATCTTACAATTGAATTATAATTTGATGACCTATTAAAATTGATAAATTTTAACGGGATCTTATCACGGTTCATTTCTCGTAAGTTTCTGATACAAACCATTTTTCCTGCGCTCGCGCTGTAACAAACGCCATGATCATTGAGCAACTCACTATCAATATAAGTATGATATCTCATAACCATGATTATTAATTCTGTTTACTCGTATTACATACTTCTCAAATGAAGCCGTTTTTGTCGAAAGACATAAAATTATCCTAGTTACGTTACAACGCAGCTGTGCAAGCAGATTCGTCCTTCCCTGCACCATCTGCACTGTCGTCTTTATATGAAGTAGTAGTATTTCATTTTTGCTATCTCTAGTATAGTAATAGTAGTAGTATAGTAAGAGCTAGCGCGCACTGCGGTGTGGCGAATTGCGGTTGTGGTGCGTGGGGTTTGATACAAGTCCCTATGATGCAAACGAACCGTACGGCGGCGCACCGCAACAAATCTGTGACAAATCACAGATTTTTTTGCCGAATGCAGTTGTTTGCGGTTGAACAACCGCAGTGCGCGCATCTCCATTGTCATTCATATATCACAGATTTTTGCGGGAGCAAGCCGCACCCGTTGCTGCCGCGGTGCGCGCTTGCTCTTAGGAGCGTCTTTCTGAAATGTGAAAAGATCTAGTCTACTCAGCACCATATTTTATAAACTAAACTTTTTTTATTTTGTTACAAGATCAAAGATTAGCGATCCAAATTCTTTTTATATAATGTATATTTTCGTGATACTATATCAGGCTCACCATTTCAGGAATAAAATAAAAGGTTTATATTAGTATTTCAACAGCCTCCACTTGGTCTTAAAATACGGAGGTCCCGAGTTCGATTCCCAGTCACCGATACCATTGACACTCGTTTTGGTTGTTGGTAGGGCATTTTATATGTTCACCTGGTTAGCTATCACTATCTCAAGAGGGTATGGTGGTGGTGGTGTCAAAGCGCCCGTACAAACGTAGTCCAGTCATATTTTGAGTTTAATATGAAAATCTATGAAATTTTCAAGACACAATCTAGAAACAAATATCTGTGTCGGTGGTGAGTCAGATTTTCGTTTAAATATATACTTCCAGAGTTACAGGGCGTCAAAGAATTGTATTTTACGATAGTAAAAAGGCCCAACTTTGAACCTGATTTACAAGAGTACGAGTATGAATCAATTTAGAACAATTTGGAAAAGCCACCGACATTTGAAATTTCATTAGTATACTGTATTAAAAAAATGGTTACACAATATACTGTATCCTTCAAATGATCCCTGGACTACGAAACATCCAAATAACGGGTGGATAACATAGCGTAGTGTATGCTGTCTCACCGTACGCGCTCGGGTACGATAGGGCTCGGATAGGGACAGCTACAAAACAATCCAAATTTGAACGCGATCACGTGGTCTAACCAACAAAGTCTCTTAAAGATTTTAGCCGTTTTTTTCCAGATACGTTGGGCCATGGGATAAATTATGGCCGACACAGATATTTGTTTGCTCTTATTTCAATATACTTCATCAAGCTACATTCAAAAATGTTTTATTCTTTTCCTTCCAGGAGGTCAAAAACTTAGTATTCACCGGAGCCACAGACTTTGATCCATTCTCAGATGATATGGATCCTCAAGACGCCTTGTGGCAGCCGGTCTTAGGCGCCGAGTAAGTTGTCACTTATTACCATTATATTTGTGTACCTATATGCTTTGTGGTGTTAGAGTGGTGGACCGACGACCTGGTTAACGTCGCGGGGAGTCGCTGGATGCAGGTGGCTCGGAACCGGTCAATGTGGCATACCATGAAGGAGGCCTATGTCCAGCTGTGGACGTTTCCCGGCTGATGATGATGATTTAGCTCATGTGATGATAAGCTTCGAGATGGTAAGTTGTAATGAAGCCTTTATATGGAAAATGTGCTCACACATAAACCCCAAGTTGAAGAGGTTATGTTATCGTTAAATACTGGAATATAAAAGTTGTACGGGAATGTGCGGGGCTCATGTTGAACCAATCAGCGCGCAATATACCTCTATGTTCTCTCGGATGCCTGTTTACAATTTGACGGTTTGTCGTGGATAGATTAAAAACTACCAATCATTAATACGTTACATTGTAAGCAGTAACAGTTCACAATTTGTCGACAGTTTACAATTTAGCGCGATAGATTATGAACTAACGGTGTTCACAATCATACGGTGACATATACATAATGATATCTAGTATTGGTAGTGTTGTGTGAATGTGAAATTGTAATGAATTACACATGTGTAATGTGTATGGCCGGAAGTAGATATCCGTTTTGTGTGGTGGCGTGAACGTGATGAGCATCAGCTATTTTTAGACTAAGTTGTATATTTGTGCGTGGTGGGGTTTTGTAGTCATTTAGACTTGTCTCACTCATAATCGACATGCACTGTTCTTTTACAAAACGCTGGCGCCCTCAATTCTATGACATTTGATAGTCAGAACATGAAAACCTTGCCATGCCATTTACCAGTAAAGTGAGCATTGCGGTAGCTTGACTGCGGAGAAAATAGATGAGGTGTTACAGCAAAACGGGTGTCGTTGTTGTTCAACACCCAAAAAATCTGTTTTGGGTTTGTAGGTGCATGTGTAAGTGGTTCTTTATCTTGTTTTAAGGCGAATGCGTCCTTGGATTTAGAGCTATAGCGTAGAAAATCCACAATCAAATGATTGAGACTATTATATATATATTTTAATGCAATTATCGAGGAAGCAACGTTTAAATAAATGAAGATTGCGTTGTTTAATTGGCAGTAAGCAATAAAGCACTCGTAAATACATTTAATAATAATAATACCAAATATAACTCTATCCATATTATACATACATTGTTTGCTATCTGCAGAAATGACACCTGACAGGTATGGCCACGAGAAACGCATCTGTCTCTCTATATCGAAGTTTCTTTTTGCACTCAGTATGTCTAGACCTCAAATTATTTGTTTATGAATAGTTCCGACTGATACCTCTGAGTTTACCTATAAGAAGTTGAAATGTGGTGCATCGTCACTTCGGCTGGGATTGTGACATTAATTAATTACCTTAGCCAACCGCTTACTTGGTTCATCCGTTCAATGTAAACAAGGCAAGTTTGTAACATCAAGAAGGGCTAGTGTAAACATGACATTCGACAGCTAGTGTATCCGAAATGACGTTTACAGTTTTTATTGCCATAGCTTCGTGGCTCACCTCATTTGACCTTGAGTTCCTTTTGCGGTATGGAACCCTAAAAAAGTGTTCTTCGAACTTAACATAACACGCTTATTATAATATCAATGTGTCTCTGTGACATGTTAGTTTTCAATAATGGGTTCACATTTTGCTGCCTGATAACTTATCATTCGCTTATCTTCCGCCCGCCACCCGCACCACCCCAACTTCTCTCCCTCAAGCCCGTTGATGTAGAGTTTGAATTGGCTCGTTACTTATTCGCACGTTTTGTTTAATAATATATGTATTTCACCATAGTAAACATCTGCAAAGACCAATGCACCCATGAGCTTGCAATGCAGACCATGCATGAGCCGCCCTCGTAGATCGCTCTTTGAACGGTTCAATGAGAGAATTGTATGAGATCTAGGTTGCTGCATATTTCCTGACATTTCCCTCAGTCAACGTTCTCAATGTCATTGTTAATCACGGCATTACAAACTGATTATATTCTAAAGCCGGGAACACGAGGTTTCTTCACAGTATGTGGTAGAAGATTGTTACCGTTTCACTTGTCCTCAGGAGGTTCTATGTGTACTCGGCTTTCTCTGAATGGCGGATGGCCGAGGACTCTATCCGGGTGATCGGCTCTGCCAGGATGAGGTACCCGGAGAAGGTGTTCTGTCGGCTGTGGCTGCCAGACGGTCGCAACTACACGCTCACTGCCAAAATTGATGTCAGTATTACAGGTTAAAGTAATTCATATCACAGTCTATCTTAAACTAAAAGCATAGTTAAACCGACTCCGTATCCTAATGGCTGTTGGACTTAAGAATCTGGACGTCCCGGGTTCGACTCCCAGCGGGGGTACCTATCGGTACTTGGTTTGGTTGGTGGTAGGGCAATTTATATATCTGCCCGGATATCTACCACCTCGTTCCCTGAGTCCGCCGCCAAACCGCAGTGTTAATAGCACTGTTGTGTTCCGGTATGAAAGGTAGCAGAGCCAGCGCCACATTAGCTTGAGCCTCCTGGATGCGCGCTTACCATACAACGGCCTTATCGTCTTTTGCCATGAAAACCACGTCTGGTGGTGAAAGACAAGTGCAAATCTATCATATAAAAAATCTATATAGAAATATTTAAACCTGTCTATTGCATTGTCTGAACTCGTAATTAATATACCGATTCTGTAATACTGCTTTTAGGTTAGGATGGAATACCCTGTACTAGGAGGCCCCGCTCCTCTTTAACGTGTGTAGTGTTTCGGGAAGATAGCAATGAAACACCGTGTGCGTTCACTGAGCGTATAATTCGAACTGACGTACTCGTATTACAAGCAATTGTCCGACCACCTACATAATATAAATATCCATTTATTATAAGAAACATGTGCTTAACATATTCTTGCGCAGATAAAAATGAAAAAATATGAAATCACATTGTATTTTTTGGTTACAGTAATACTGAAATAATCAGATTCAGAAGACTGATCTCTGTAAACAGATATTAATATTTCTGAAAACTATTTAAAACAAAATAAAAAACTAAGTCCGCATGGAGTCACATGAGAAGGATAGGATTTATGACAATCATCTACATTTAGTCATCACACTTATGTATGTACTTCGATTGCTCTCGATAGCTCTGTGTGATTCGTTCTGCAGATTTGGCTCAAATCGATAGAAATCGTTTCGATTCCTCCGTCAATGTTTTCAGTCCATTTTGAGTACCTACGCTACACTAAGGCACTTATCAGGCTGCCATTGAAACGTTATACATAATATATATAAATATAACTAAATACATAAACTGTTCCGTTTCAGATAATATTAGAGAACTACAAACTGAACTTCACTGCTGTATATGTGATGTGCTCGCTCAAATTGTCTGGTCTACGCGCGTACGAGACAGTGGGGGGAGCCGTCTCCATCTTAGCCATGGAAAAGCCACATTTCCCACCTTCCAATCTGCACTACATCCTGGACACTATGCCGAGAAACGGTACTGAGGTGCGTGTTTTATTGAACGCTAACTATTCTAACAGTCCTAATTGTTGAGATTTAATTATAGCTAATTAGCTACGGCCGCAAATTGTGAATCGATTATATTGAGAGTTTGAACTTGATTTGGAAGATCCCTGTTCACTCTGTCAACGGTTTATTTTGCATTATCAGATTCCATGATCAACTATGGTGTTAGTGTTTATGGTCGGACTTTTTGTAGTTATATAAATGAAGTGCAAAAATTACAGACTAGGATAGTCAAATGCTTGGTTAATAAAAAAACAAAGAAGAAATGTAATAAAGAATACAGAAAGTTGTACTCGTTGTGTAAAATATTGCCGGTAGATTTAAAAATTAAATATAAAACATCAATCGATCACTACTATAGTGACGACTATAAGATACCTATTGTCAGTAGCCACAGCACCAGGAGCGTGAGAGAGGGGAAGTTCTCTCAGCCAACAGCCGTTAACTACTACGGGCAAAGGCTGAATAAATATGTAGTGCCAAGAATATTTAATGAGCTCGCTTGGCTGAGAGAAACTCCCAAAACTAGTAAAACAAAACTAAAGTGTAAGCTAAAAGAGATTTTTCTAGATAGAACTTAGATAGTAAATAGCTTTAATGTAATAGAATTATACAAGGAACAGAGCGTTACTCGCCAACAAACTGTTTTTCAGTTTGGCGGGAGATAAAATATTGTAAAGTGTAATATATGTACTATGGAAAATAAATGCTTAAAAAAAAAAAACTTGATTTTCAATAATCATTTATTTTGGAGAAGGCTATAAAAGCCCTTAAGGTCTCCGAATAGGCCCACCTCATGCCATCCCATGAGTGTCGAAATTCAAGAGATGGGCAGCAGCGGCTACCAATTTTACAAATACATCTTTCTGCGATCACCAATCCGCTTGTTAAGCGTAGTGATTATGACAAATCCTCTCATGGGATCTTTTGTTCTGTGAGGGAGGATTTTGGTCGACAGTGGGCTGTTCGTCTTCCACAGGAAATTTTTACTTTATATGTCAGTATTCAAAAAAAAATTATTTTCGGCATTTTTTGTTGGTTCATAATAATTTTAATAAACTTTGAAAAAATGTATATGCAATGTTCAATATTTAAAGGTGGGCAAAGAACCTTTCGTGTGATTTTCCAAGTCGCACTTGGCCGGTTTATTATCAGCCAGAAAACTCTACTACGGAGTACGAGTATCATTATTATTATTTTGTAGGTGACCATACGAACAAGTTTTCGGGGCTGGCTGTTGGTCTAATAAGCTGTAAGATATCAATGTTCCACAAATGTTTGTACCTTGTATTTCCCCTTCCACTCCTAGGAAGACATGTATTGTAAAGTGGGAACTGGACGCTCTTTGCAGGACAATATCCACGTTTGCGTGAAGCCGTTCCACTCGTCGTACGCTCGCGATGAATGGCTGGTGGAGTGGTTCGAGTTCCACCGGCTCCTCGGGGCCACTCACTTCTACATGTACAACAAGTCCCTTACGAGAGAGACGGAGTGCGTGCTGAAGCATTACCACCGGGAGGGACTTGTCACTCTCCTGCCGTGGATAGTGCCGTACATCTCGAAGGTTGAAATAAGGTAAATTGCATTGCCTTCATACGAGTCGTGTTACAGTCTCGCTACAGGCTGGACACTTCAAACAAATGTCGTGATATCACTCGTCATTTTCTTGCGGTGGGAGGCGGTAAGCGTCCGTTCTGTACGTAGGACTATATTAATTCTGTGGGATCGCATGTACCGCGTGCCCTTCGCCATAGTCATATTCTTTAAAAAAGACTTTTCTATGTGTAATGGATTTGCACTGGGCTTTCAACTCACCTCAGTCAATGACGATAAGGCCATGTGATGGAACGCGTGCTCATCTAGCAGTGTCAAGCCTCTGGCCTCTGGTTTTCATACCAGAACACATTAGTGCTATTTACACAGCTTTTTGGCGGCAGACTTAGCTAGTACGATGGTATCTAGCCAGACGGATAGAATGCCGATAGCCACCACTGGGAATCGAACCCGGCAACTCTGGATTGTGCAGTCCTAGCTATTAACCCGGCCACGGAAGTTTTCTCTCTTTCAGATTTGTCACTGTTAGAAACTTTCATTTTAGAGGAAAACATTTTATGCTCTTAGATTTTCATTGCCTTCAGAACAATAGCTAACGTTTAATCAAAAAGTCGATTGCGTTCAGCTGATTTACCTACCATGCCAATTTTATAAAATTTGTTTTCATAAATATACACAGCACGGTAACACGAATCTACAATTATAATAAAACTGCACGCTCAGCGTCTTAGCACACTTTTTTAAAATTCCAAGGTGAAATGGTTCTACATATTCTCATCTATGTGCTTGGCGGTACTCTTACTGTCCCTTGAAATTATCTACTGTAATCACCTCATACTTTGTTTTACACACCTTATTACAAACCAGTTTTCAAATCTACCGCTTATCCGGCAAGCAAAGATAAAATACCCATTACCTTGTCTAATGTAACTCAAGTACCTCTAGAGTAGCACACGAGTTCAACGCTAATGCTAGTGTATCGGTTCAATCATACTTATGGCCTATTATTCAATACGGAGATAAGGTACTCTTTTTTTTTCTTCAAAATAGAATTTGAATAATAATAATGATGCCTAGAAGGCTGGTTCGCGCGCGGTATGTGAAGCAAGTGATACTCAGTTTCACTAAACGTCAGTCGGTGATCAATAATAAATAAGGAAAAAGTATAATATTCTTATGCTTAACTTTTGACACACCTGATTGATATAGGAGTGTATTTCTAAGCGTTATAGCTCTAAGTCCTCTACCTTGCGACATCTTGCGACCATGTGATACGCGATGCCCAATGCGATTGTAGGCGATACATCGCGACACTTAAATGTATGTGTTTTTTTAAAATTGTGTATATTTAAATTGCATATATATTGAACAACTGAAATAGCAAATGCCAGCACCATACTATCCTGCTTCCAACTATAATATCTTGTCCCACGAGTGTTAATATAATACATTGAATTTGCTTGCTTTGTGACACGAAACAAATTCTGAACGAATTTTGATTTGGCACACTGGTGTAGGCAATATGCTCGGGATAGGATAGTTTTAATCTCGGTAAAAGTTTCTGACGAAGTCGCGGGTAGTGGGAATACACCTTGAAATAAATTAAGGCAGTTCAAAACTCATTATTAACGATAGTAAATAAATGCCAATAAAATACAGTGACGTATTTTAATCATTTGGTGTTCCGACATAACGAAACGGTATCGCATGATACGATACGGTTTCCGTTCAAAGAATATTCGCTTTGAATCTGGCTGACAGTAGCAATGAGTGCTCTTCATACATAACTCATATTACTCATAGTCATTAAATATTATAAAACGAAAGTTACCCGCCGCGTCAGTCTTTTTGTCTGTCTGTTTGCGATGATCTCAAATATTACTGAACGGATTTTCATGCGGTTTTCATCAATCGGAGTGATTCCTGACGAAGGTTTAGGTGTATAATTTGTTAAGGCTTCGTTTAAATTGGTTGAAATATCACGATGATTATTGAAGATGCCGGAAAAAATCAAGCCACCTGTGAGATATCATGAGATATACGAGTAGTAAAACGATGTAGAGTAGGATTGTTTTTTTTTATGGGTCTACAAAAAGTTTGCGATGGCATTATGTCTATCTTTTAAAGCCATCTTACAACACCTAACTTCACGTCTAATGTGGTATTTGCAAAAACTATTTATTTAGACGGTTACAGTACATATTAATAATTATTAAATGAAATACGCAAGTTACCTTAAGCATTTCATACATATTATAATAGCCCTTTACAATACACATTTGAAATGAGTATCTTAGAAGTCATCGTAAATTATAAACTACACGCGAGAATATAAATTCCTCGCTGTATGCAGCTACTCCCGCTCGCGTTCCGCCACCCGCTGTGGGCTATTGTTTGTTTGTGTAGCCTTCCTTCACGCCGTAACGGAGAGTCAGAATGTTTTGTATAGGGCTAATTGAAGTGCCGAAGAAGGATGTAGGTTACTTTTTATCGTGATTGAGCAAGCAAGATTGTGAAGTCTACGCGGATGAAGTCACGGGCATAACGTTGGTTAAAATAATTTGAATCTTCAATCTATAAGGAATTGTAATATAATAAAATAATGTTATTAGTTAACGAAGTAATCCTCGTAACGTTACGGTGCTTTTGTTTCCTAATCTTGCCTGAAACGAAGTGTAGACGATGTGATTTTATCGGTGCTGTGGAACCACAATCTCACCTGATGTTACTTTCATCGAGTAAAGCAATGAAGCAAGCAAGAATACAATTAATTTCACGAAAAATCGCATTGTTTTGGTAGTATAAGTATTCAATGATTTTTAGCGATTACTTATATAATATTATTTTATGTAGTTTGGTCGCATGCGAATATATGTAGATATGGTTTACGAGGACATACCTATACATTGAAATATAATCAAATGAATGAGAGTAAATATTAGAATAGACTAAGAAATAGAAAAAGAAATAAATAAAGCAATAAATTTATTTTTCTTTCTTTCTTCTTTCTTTCAAATAGAAAGAGACGGGCATTAGTCATAACGTCGAGCCATGCCAATTTCAGGACGGAAAACATGTTTGCAGCATTCAACGACTGCCTGTACCGTTCGATGGCGCACGCGGGCTGGCTGGTGGTGGTGGACACGGATGAGGTGCTGGTGCCGCGCAAGGAACACACCCTCCTTCCGCTCTTCAAGGACCTCTCCAAGGATTATCTACCCGCCAAGAAACATCCGCCCGCTACGTTCATCTTCAGAAATGTCTTCTTTTACGGATTTTGGGAGGTGATGAATTATTTTCTGTTCACTTCAGAAATTCTCCCACGGGAACCATTTGCCAAATTTTTATGTTGATCGATTGATACGTTTCACCATGAAAACTTATCAAACATTAAGATCAAATATGATGAATAAAGTAATATCCCACGCTATAGAGAAAAAAATATTCGATCGTGATAGAAAGTCGCCTACATAAAAGTAGCCTAATACCCTTCAACTGTCATATACCAAAAATCAAGTCAGTCTGACCATTATGACGTGAAGGAAAAGGGTTTGAAAATTGCTACTAATACTCTACAATTTTATTAAAATCATTAAAGTGAAATGAAAATTTTAAAGTAGATAACGAATAAGTTATATTTCATGTAAAACTTATTTGGATGAGTCACACTACCTCACACAAATAAAGTGTGCTCTGGATTGACACATACATCCCGGAAATATATGCGGACAAAGTTGTGCACAAATATTTAGGTAGGATTTTTTTTGCAAAACTGTGTTGTTTAATTTTACTCTAAAACTAAACGAACGGTGAACGACCGTCCGTCCTCCGCTTCCCGCGTATGTCGTCTGTCGCCCGCACTCTTGCGCTCTATGAGACGATATTAATATAATACAACAAATGTATTCACAGAATGACACGGAAACAACGGAGCCAGCGTTGCTGACAGCGCGTAAAACGCGTCGCCGGAAAGAGCCGCACATACCAAATGTACGCAGCAAGTACGCGGTCCGGCCGCGGTACGCCGTCATGCTCGGAAACCACTTCATATGGACTCATATGAAGGACTACAAAGCTGCCAATGTTCACGAGAAGAGAGGGCTCTCGCATCACTATCGGGTAATTTTTTTCGGTCTAAAAAGACGAATTCACTCTAATCTCGGACATAATGTCGTTAAGAGGATTGTCTGTTTAGAGCACGTGGCCACTCTTGTAAATCAGGTTCATAGTTGGGGCTTTTTATTACCGTTAAATACAATTCTTTGACGCCCTGTAACTCTGGAAGTATATATTTAAACGAAAATCTGACTCACCACCGACACATATTTGTTTCTAGATTGTGTCTTGAAAATTTCATAGATTTTCATAGCTTAATACTCAAAATATGACTGGACTACGTTTGTATGTGCGCTTTGACAACAGCATAGCCCCTTGAAGAATAATTAAACAATCATGTATTGAGTTTGTTTGTGATCGAGTATCGTAATAACTATGTGATAAGGTACGGAATGAGGAAATCGAAACGAACGAAGGTCACCGGCATAGATCGACTAGTCAGTGAGCTGAAGTGGCAATGGGCAGGCCACATCGCTCGAAGAACCGATAACCGGTGGGGAGTAAAGGTTCTCGAGTGGCGACCACGTACCGGGAAACGTCTACCAGGCCGTCCCCCTACTAGATGGACCGACGACCTGGTTAGAGTCGCAGGGAGTCGCTGGATGCAGGTGGCTCGGGAACGGTCGATGTGGCGTACCATGAGGGAGGTCTATGTCCAGTAGTGGACGTTTCCCGGCTGATGATGATGATGATCGAAATAGTGCTATTGTTACGCAGCGTAATCTTGACCTACGAACTGCGTAACTGCGAAAATGATGTGGATGCAGTTTATTGGGCAGTAATTTTATGTTCAAATCTGTCGGGTTTTTTCCACTCCCAACAACCCCGCAGCATAGTTATCTCACTTTGCCACGGACCGATCGTTTCTATTTGTGTAAATATTGTAGGCCTGTATTGAAAATATTAGAACTATATAGTCAGGTGTAAGAAAACAGGGTCCTTACCACAAGAGTTGTTTCGTTTCGTTTTTGTTTCGGATTGCTTTCGTATAGGGTGCAAATTATTAGAACCCGAATTTTGAATTTTAAACGGATGTCGATCGGTCGTTTTTCATGGTACACTCGTGCACAAAAATATGTATCCACTTTCGAACCATGTCACATTCACCTTTAATTGACATTTCCTTCAAACACAACACAGAATCAAGCAAGGGTGAAATGTCACAAGGTACAAAAGTGGATACATATTTTTGAACTCGAATGTACCAACCCAGGAACGTATTACATACATTTTATAGATTCGAAAGCATATCCGAAACTAACGAAGCTCTGGCGAAATAGTTTTCTTTGTAATCAAGTTACCAATTCCTTTTCAGGAAGACTGCGAGGAGGTTCTTGAACCAGAGAAATGTGTGAACGTGACAACGGTTATTGACCGCACGGCACACAAGTGGTCGAAGGAACTCGTGCAGCGGGTCACGTTGCAAAAACAACGTATCACCAAAGATTGCCCGACGTAAACTGTGATAGAACTACACGTTAGTGCCAAAGTACATTAAAGAGGGTCCAACTTTTAAAGATAATTTGTATTATATTTTTAGTTATTATTTTTAAAAATCTCCTCAATTTTTGTATTTGTATTTTTTTTGCTTTTGACATTGCCAGATCGTCGATCCATTGTCTAGAATTTTTACAAGTATACTAAATGGTTGTTTGATGAGATGAATGTTTACATTACGATTGTGCCATGCCACAACTTTTATTTAAATAAATACATTTTTGTATAATCACTTTTTGATTTGATTTTAACTATTTTTAGGGTTGAAAAAAATAAAAAATAAATAAAAAACGGAACCCTTATAATCTCACTTTGTCGTCTAGCTGTCCATCCGTCTTTTACAGCTTATTACTCGTATCTTAGCAACTAGTGATACCATCGACCTGAAAGGATGATGCAAGAGATTGTATGAAATCTGGTACCCGCTCCAATAGTAATGTTTGATATGTCATTGGAAAGGTATTATCTGATAGAATAAGAATTGATATGGTGCCTGTCTTGATTTATAGTTATCACAAGGTAATGCGAATTTTGCGTTAACACAAGTAAATGCGTTCAAAAAGAACTGGAAACCGAGTTCAATTGCCATAAAATAAAAGTCTACTTTTACTAGGGCAAATTTAAGATTTATATAGTTTTATCAAGGCTGCCGTTGTCAGAACTGAACCAAATTGAAATGGGACCACACGGGAAGCACTGGAAGGGTTCACCCAGTCAAAAGTTCTGAGGTAACACACATAAAAACAACCATACCTGTCGAATTGATAACCTCCTCCTTTTTTGAAGTCTGTTAAAAATGAAAAGAAACCAGAACTAAATGGAAGAAAACAACAAAAACGATTATGTTTTCCGTATTATTACCATCTATTGTACACAACAGCAGAAAACCCGACCAAGTGCGAGTTGTACTCGCGCACCGAGGGTTCCGTACAGATTATGGATATTTAAAATAGGCATAGGAAAGGCATAAACAATATGCACCGAACAATCCTTTAACGAATCGCCTCGATTTAGTTTTCCTACTCGTCACTAGATGGCACTACTAATACGTTAAAACGTACATCTCCACAAAAAACACGTTTGTTAACCCCTTAAATATTTTATTCTATTTTTAGTATTTGTTGTTACAGCGGAGCGGAGTCTTACTAAATGGGTCCCGTTCGTTGGTTACCGTTTGGGTGCGGAACCCTAAAAAACACAGCCCAGCTTATTGTTACACAGCTTATCTTATACAGCTAAGTGAGATAACAATGTGAAATGATTACAAAATCAAATGGAGCGATAACATAATGAAAGGTATGATAAAAAATATTACATTTATTGTCCTATTATTTCAATAGAACTACATTATGTACTAGCATGATCATGAAAATCGGATGAAAAGCTAGTACATACGTAGTTCTATGGAAAAAATAGTGCAGAAAATGTGTTATTTAGTAAAAGTGTAGTAAAAAAAATTTTTTGTTTGTACCTAGATTTTGCATCATCGTTTGGAATGGTTATGAAAAATGGTGACCTGAAAGGGTCCAGAATTGGGTTTGGTTTGCTAGGTCTAGTGCGGTGCATGCAATTTATTTGTACGTTCCAGACATAGAACCGATGCTTATTTTTGGTGGCAGCTATTTTAAACCGTTCCATTAAGTTAAAAATACACGACTTTGTGTTTTTGCGGTTGTGAGATAATATTGTACAGTGACAGGGACGAAACCTGTCGGTAGAATACTGAAGCTGCTTGAGGGCACCAACGTCAAGTTCTGTGCGTTACACTGCGCTCAATCTAGTCTGCGACAACGCGACGGAGTGTGCGCCCCGTTTACTAGATGGCGCTAATTTCAGATACTACTACAATTTTCTAGACAAGAATTTTATATTATAGCATCGCGACATTTTCTTTGGAACACTGTTGCTCTTGTACTTAGTAAAGTCACGTAAGGTTTATCACCAGGTAGAGCATTTTCTATGTCCACCTGGCTAGCTACCACCATGCTACCTAAAAAGCAAATGCAAATCAAGTGCAAACCCATCATAAATAAAAAAGATGACTATTTTTTTAATGAAGCTTAGACAAATGATGATGAACGAATGCCTATGAAATCTTCATAACGGTAACAAAAGGGCCAAGCATCACGTTTTGACTAAAATGTAGAGTATGTGAAGTTAGGTCTGGTAAAGTAAGGACGCATAGATCAAGAATCTTGGCTCTACATGAGATTTGACCAGTTTTTCACAGATTTTGATTAAGGTGTAGAGCGTGTGGTCTTTAGAGCTTGGCTTTATACGAGATATGATAACTTTTTCACAGGGTCAGCTATGTAGACTCGTCTTGGCAACATTTTTACATGAAAATGTTTTTGGTGGGATCACCTTTTCCGTTTACCTTGCCTTTATCTATTACTCGTAGTGTGCTATCTAGAAATGCGGCAGCGTGTCAATCTAAGTTCAAGCTTACAGAACTGGCGTGCAGCACCGCGTTTAGTAACTACAGTATGCATGTGATGTTATTATAAATTAACAACTATATAATAACACAATGTTTCCCGCGATTTATATCCGGAACAGTGATTAGGGATAGCTAAGTCGATTTTCTACGATAAATGCCAAATTCCTGGTCTTCTCCAAAAAGTAATGAGGATGTAAATGTAGGCAGTTTTCGTGAGGCTCTCGTAAAAACACTGCCGTGTCATGGCCGTGTCCGCCGTTCCCACCTAAGTAGAATTAATCCGTAGCTTGAAAAATTCAGGTTGAAATTATTTATTCCTAATTTATGCGAGGTTCGATTTGTATTCCAGTTGAGTCACAAATCTTACTAGATAACTGCACACCTAACCATTTGTAGCCGGCCTCTGACTAATGGGCCCAATCAGCTTCAGACAAATGTCACAGACATTTTTAGTCCAAAAAAGAAAAGTTGTGCGAGTGATTTGTACGAGTGAGATTTGGTGCTTTTATGCTGTTTAATAAGATTTGTACACTTCTCTTACAGCATAACAAAGGTATTGGAAGCGGTTCTAGCGATTTTGATGACATCCACAGATAAAGGTGTTTTGGAGTTACGAAATCGATTGGTCTTATGGATTCAAATTCATTTTTTCACAGTCCGCACTCAAACAAACTACCCTTATATTTTCATTCATTCTGAGCTATTATGTAAGATGGTGGGCGAAGTTTTTAAATCTTTGCGGTAGCTAATAAGTAGTTTTGTTTTATGATATTTTAGCCGTCATCATTATTAGCCGAAAACGATCGCTCTGCCACAGAATAACTATCTGCTTTAAAAGTCACAAGGTTTTATATTTTAATAGAAGTAGATTTAGTATAGCGATTTTATGCCGGAGATTTTTGATCATTGGAGGAGACGAGAGCAGTGCATCTACCATAAGTTTACGCAGGCGATAACGTGTGTCGTTAACAACCGCTCTGTACTTGTCATTCGCATCTCGATTGAGCAGCATTTCCGATAGTATTCGATATATGTTATCGCCTGCGTAAACTCACGGTAGACACACTGCAGAGTGGATACCACGGTAAGTAAAGATAGAGACGTAATTGTGGGATGCACTACTCGGACGGTGGAAAAAACTCGACTGGACGTGGATGGATGTCAGAAAATGTAAGTTCTTCACATTTCACCTAATATAATATGTTGAGGTATGCAATAGACCGTGTATGTACCACTGTACAGTTGAATTAAGATACTGTGTTTTATATTTACCTATTCGTACTACAGGGGTTCAGAGATGCGTTTCAGAGACTGTAAATGTGATATTGGAGAAAGAAAATATCACTTTAAGGTTTATAATCAAGTATATAATCTTTCAAGCCCGCTGTTACGAAGAAGACTTTTAAAATCAACATAATTGGGTGCCATATGATAAGCAAATGAAATTAAAAATTGATAAATATATCCTTATTCCGATGGTACTGTAAAACAGGCCAGAATTCAATAAATTCAATAAATAAATAAATAAAAAGACTTTTATTTGTTCCTATTTGTTACACGGTATACAAGTATAGTATAGTATAGTATAAAAGAATTAGATATTGCTTTTTAATTGCGCGCAGGCGTTTTTTGTAGTAATGTTTTGAGCGTATAAAAGTTAATAGTACATTACATTAATGATATGTGGAAAGGATTTTTGAAAGGTAGCCCGGTGGGAATCGGCTTGTATGGACCCTTCGCCACTGTACAAGAGGCAGATCTTACTAAAAAACTAACGGAACAAAACGGCCGATGGGCTCAGTTCTAACGTTGGCAAGCCGCCGGCAGACCTGCTTTTCAGCCCACGCCTTTACAATATAGTATAGTTTTTATATGGAAACATTGGCCTATTTATCTCGATTATTATTATTGTTCATAAAACTGTCTATCAACCGAGTACATATAATCTGACTTTATTATATCCGGATAACTGGTTGTATACGTATTCTACTTATACAACCGGTTATCCGGATAATATGATTTTCTCTAAAATACTAAATTCATAAACATGTCCACGTAGACACCGTGTCTATAACACAGTACAAGTAATAAAACTGTGAGACAAAGTAATTTGTATTTGTGGTGTCACAAATCATGGGAGATAAAGGTCCAGTGCCCGCTGTACTGTAGCAACCCTAGATATGACAAATGTCCTCAATTAACTCGATCCGGGTCAAGCGCTAACAAAGACCCGTGCAGTGTTTACTTTTCTAACTTACATTATTGGTACGAATATAATTGAGAGTGAGGAATTTGCATTTTCCGCGCTGATTGACAGATAACTATCTAACTAGCGAAAATAGGTTGAACAAGATACTTAAAACTTGTAAAGTTTTGTTTGGTAGATCATACATCAGGGGTGAGTGAATCTGAATGCTGTAGACTTTTAGGACAGTTGAAGTCGGTTCCAATTCTTTTTTAACTCGTTAATTTTGTCTGTACCAGGGTGAGAGGCAGCCTATTACACTCTTAGGCCCCTATAAAGTATCTATACAAAAAAAAAACTCCATAGATTCGTTGTTTTAGTTTTTATTATTATTTAAACAGTTTATTGTACACGGAAAATAACAAACAGAAAAAACACAAATAATATATACAAAAGGAACAGCTTATTTCTAAAAGAAATTTCTTCCAGCAGTCCTAGGTCAAGGAGAAATATTGAAGAAAGGGGGCAGTTAGGCGTGTACGGTATAATAAATATGATAAACGATTACATAAATACGAGATACAAACAAACTAATATATATTAATAATAATACATACATACTATACATACTATAATTATATATTAACTTATAGTGATAGAAAATGTTCCTTGACATTTTTCTTAAAGGCGGAAACAGTTTTGCTGTCGCGTACAGTGTGAGGCAACGAGTTCCACAATCTGGCTGCATGAACCGTGAATGAGTAGGAAAAGAAATCGGAGTGATGGGAAGGGATGGACAGGATTGTCCTAATGTGAGCTCGACAAGGTTGGTCAATAGGATAGTTATTTGTGGTTGAAAGAAGGACAGACCAATTACTAACAAAATCTTTGTTTAAGTTTCCTCCCAGATCTCAACATGCATAGATCGTAATCTACCACAACTTAGCAACCTAAAGATTTGTGACGTCCCTCACAAACCGGTCTTCAGACGATCGACTTTCCTAATCGACCCCTGACATATATATTATGCACCACGTGAATTGGTGTTATGCTTCAATTTATAGAAATGCACGACTTAGCCTTCCAATTCCATTCCAACAAAAAAATAGACGATGTAAGATTGAATGAAAATGCGGAATTTTTGAAGCGCATAAAATCGATGTTGATATTCGGTAAGAAATTAAGAAAGACGTGTATGCGTTTTTTGAAACTCATCGTCAAGTGTAAAATAAGGCATATTGGTATGTACGAGTATGAAAGTTTGGCTTTTTTTATAGGTGTCATTTGGTGCTTGAATTTTAGTCAGGAATTAAAAAGATGTGTTGCTGAATTTAGTATGTACCTAGTCGTCTCTTGTCTTGAAATTATTCACTATATTTCAGAGCGATTACACATATAAACCTAATATATCGTTCTAAATTATAAATCTTTAGTTGAATCCGTGTAATAATTCTATAGAGACTTGCAACATAAAAGACATTTGTGACATGCTGTGATTTAGATACAACAGCAATGTAAAATTATGAAATGTTTTAAAAATAGCTATCTTGATGTACAAATAAGCTATAACAAAAGGTATGAGAAATTTGTCCCGAAATTATTCCAAGATCGCCAGCCAACCTGTACTCAGGCGTAGCAAACTCGAGAGGAAATCTAAATGAGAATTCTCCAAGTGTCTTTTATATTACATTTCTTTCATCTCTAACATTTCTGTATGTATTACCGGTTTATTAAATTGAAAGCTAACGTTACGAGATATATATTTTACAACAGTTACTTTCAAATAGGTAAGAGCCGGTGTTTCAGTGGTGTTTATTTTTTATCAGTACTTTTGCCTCTTGGCCTCTTCCATGGCACGCCGCCTTGCATCCAGCTCTCCCGACGTATTTATTTCTTAAAATGATGTTATCTGTACGGGTCTTATATTATTTTATTATCGCTATGAAATAGCTTTCAAAACATAAAAACTGTATTTTCTATCCTCTCTGCGTAATCTGATTAAGTCTCTCGGAGGGTTTTATGTTATTAACTTAGCTAATATTAACTTAGTCGCAAAATTACTTTTGCAAATACCATTTGTGAGTAAACAATATGATTTAATGAAATATTATTTAGAAGTCAGGCGATATTTTTTAAACTGTTGATAAATGAAATGTGAGTTTTTGACAATTTGCCTAATAAGTGCTCGCTTATCTTAGGATACGCACCGTCGGCTTTATTGGCCATACCATTAAAAGACTGGCCGTTATGCGAATCAAACAGAAGCTAAACAGAAGAGTCCATACCTTTGCGGCGAAATGCGAAGCATCAATAATCTTATCCACAAAATTAAATGCCCATCGTGAGCAATACAAGACAAGAAAACCTCCATACGATGTCAAGTAAATAACTATTCAACGGGGATACCTATCGGTACCCGGTTAAGTTGGTGGTAATTTCTATGTCCGCCTGGCTGGCTACTATCATGTTTCCTAAGTCTGCCGCCAAACAGAAGTGTTAATAGCACTGTTGTGTTTTGTCATGAAAGGCAGCAGCCTCATTAGTTTAAGGCTTCCGGGTACGCATGCTTATCATCCACTTATCATCAGGTGAGAAGGCCAAGTGCAAATCAATGGGTCAAACATTAAAAATACTGAAATAACTCGCTCCTAACCCGTGGTTCATCTGGTTTAACCACCTAGGTGAACCATGAACAATTAATTTTTTTCGTTGATTCACCTCTTTCACCTCAATGTGAACCGAATGTGTATTTTTATTTCAAAATATGTATGGGCCGTGGTCCACCTTCGTTTACTTAGCAAAAAATATTCTATGAAATAAATGCTGGTGTTGTAGTGTTTTTTTTTAAAATATGACCTCTTTTATCACATCGTTATAGTAGGAATTTTTTCATGCAATATATCCAGATATGTATTTATTTATTGGATTTTAAATATGACTAACTTCACTATGAATATAAAATTGTCAAATAAAACTCAAAATAAAAATGAACTTGCTTATTTTAAAGAAAGAAAGAAAGAAAGAAAGAAAAAATTTATTTGCCAAGGACATAGTTTTTTACATGGTGTTTAGATAGTAATTTTTATTTTGTTCGATGTACTTAACCTGTCCACAGGTGTGCAAATATTATGAACATATCTAATAAGGAATTTAATTGTTAAAAAAACCTAAACCAACTAAATAACTAATAACTACTGGACTTGTTTATAACAAACTATCGTAGTTTTTCTAAACGCGTTACCAACAGAAATGTATTAATTAATTGCACTTGTAAGTCCATAATGCATTCGTCGTTTTCTACTCGTTTATTTTTCCGTTTCGCATGTGAATCTCAAGACTCGATAGTTTTAATGCCACTAGCAACGGAAAACCGTGGAGATCTAATAACAAGGTTATCCACGGGTTAATAAATCCGCCTGTAGTCCACCTTAGACTAGCTTAGCTGGACTAACGAGGTGATCCAGGGGATGAGAGCGAAATAACTAACCAAAGTATCATAGTATTTTGATATACTCGTACCCCAGAGATTCGAAGAATACACTACACAACGAGACGAGAAATCTTACTCCCGACATAGACGTCGCATTACTCGACATCAAGCCAAACAAAACAGGGGATTGACACGCGAAATGAGGATGTAGCCGACAATATCCGAAAATACACCCTGTTACTGCTCAGACTAAAGCCAAAACTAGAACACGTCACTAGGGATCCGATAAAAGAAATCAGCATAGTGCGACGTTGACTGTCTGTCCGTCTGTAAGAGCAGCTTATCTCGGTAACTTTAGATTTTTAAGAGACTATGTTGGTAAGACCACGTGGCCACGTTCAAGGTTGCATTGTTTTGTAGCTGTCCCTCTCCGAGCCCTATCCTACCTGAGCGCGTACGGTGAGACAGCATACATTACGCGAAGTTATCCACCCGTTATTTGGATGTTTCGTAGTCCAGGGATCATTTGAAGGATATACTGTATATTATGTAACCATTTTTTTAATACAGTATACTAATGAAATTTCAGATGTCGGTGGTTTTTCCAAATTGTTCTAAATGATTCATACTCTTGTAAATCAGGTTCAAAGTTGGGGCTTTTTATTACCGAAAAATACAATTCTTTGACGCCATGTAACTCTGGAAGTATATATTTAAACGAAAATCTGACTCACCACCGACACAGATATTTGTTTCTAGATTGTGTCTTGAAAATTTCATAGATTTTCATAGCTTAATACTCAAAATATGACTGGACTACGTTTGTATGGGCGCTTTGACAACAACATGATTACCCGCCCCTCTTATTATACTTGTATTTAAAATTGCATTACTAGGTCAAGTAGGGAAATGATATAGCTTCATTTGTACAATTAAAAAAGTTTTCATTCCATAGTTTTTGACTTACGATGTCGACAAGAAATGATTTCCTTTTTGAAATCATAAAAAATTCGCACTGAGAGACATTGGTTAAAAAATCTGAAAATAAAAAGAAATTCGATCAAATTACTAGGGAAGTGTTTAAAATTCATTTAAGATGATAATTTCAAAACTTTATCACATGCTGATATTTTTGTGTATTCTTTGAAAGTGTGAATATGTGTGAGTGAAAATGTTTGTTCTTCTCATTTAACATAATTTATCAGTAGAGCGCCAATGTTTAAAAAATATTAAAAGCCCATGTCCAGCTGTGGTTTAAAGCGTCTTTGCCATGACAAGTGGTTATTGTGGTAAAAGGTTGTGTCTAAACTTTTGATGTAGTCTAAGATTTACCTGGCGTGAGATATTGAAAACCGAACCGGGCGTATCCCGTTTGACCTTTTTTATTGGCAACATTTCACTTGTTCCGCTTTGTTGACCCTTTGACTGGTGCGGGCCGCGTTGTCAAATCGACCTGATATTTCAGATGGCGTGTCCTGATAACCTTCATTAGCATATTTAGTTTAGCCTTTAAATTGTGGTGTGGTTGGGTGCTACGCTACCGTGTTCTAATAAAGTTTCATGATATAATTCTGGAACTTATTTGCCAAAATCTGCTCGATTTTCAAGGAGGCGTGTGACCACAGCAAGATTCAGTGGTTCTCAAGGTGCACGTAATCTATGGAATTTTCTCTAAATCGCCATCTAGGACACCTGCGATGCGAAACTCTTCCTTGTGCTCCTATTAGGTTCTTCTACTGGTAGGAGGATAAAGAGGACTAAAATGACTGGATTGTTCTAGCGTGACCCTACATTAGTAATAGTAGTATTTATTATCATCAGACAGATTTGACAAATGAGGTATTGAATTGGAGATGGAGTGGTACCAAAAACAAAAGGTAGGATTATACTCGTTTTGGATATACTATGATGTTAGCACCAGGACATGTTAATCCTCGTGCTCGCATCCATTAGGAGCACAAATTAGGAGATATGGTAACCATAATATGAGTGATTCTATGAGGAGAAAAGCTAATCTTTCTATTTTAATGGTAGGTTTACCTTTACCCAAAGCACATTTTTGGTACATAAAAATACAAATACATGCATGGTACTCGTATTATGGTGTTAGTCGAAGAAAGCTTGTAAGTAAATCGTCGTTGTCGCTGTACCTTGATGCACCTTGAAGGCAACCAATAATACATAGTTCATGATTAATTGGAGTAATCAATTTGTATCGTGTAATACACTGAAACCATGATTGATTATTGTGTATCTCTGAAAATAACTGACGTCGCTAGGATGTGCGTTACCTGAGATAAACGTACGTGTAACGTCACCGCAAATATGCCAGATTATGATGAATCTATCAATAAGCTCGTTCATCAAACGCTCGACCTAAAACACCTAAAAGACAAAAAGACTGATGGGTTCGGGGATGAGAGGAATTGCTCCCATTCTATCCGGGGTGAAAGATTTATGTGTGTGAAATTGTCTAGCTAGCTGGTTAAAACAAGACGGTTTGCTATCCAACTGCGCAACGACAAAGAAAGGTTAATGTTTTTTACGTGTATCTGTGACTTTATGTATATTTATATATTTTTTAAGACATAACATGGCCCAAAAAGGATAGGTTTGTATCAACCAAATCTATCGAAAACGAAGCAAAAAATATTGCGTGTAAGCGTGAGCAACGCGTAAATAATTGCATAAAGCGTTTGTCACAATATTTGTTATGATTTTCCGTTATATTGTGACACTCATTTACTGTATATAAAATTCACTAAGGTTTGATTCGGCCTTTTCTTCATTTATCATCACGCAAATAACTTTCAATTCACAAATTTTTTTTGCTTCGATGTAACTATACTATAAATAATTTTATAAAGAATAACAATAGTTAGAACTGCACAAAGTTAGCACAAATGGTACTGTTTTATGTGCAACACTTTGCAAGGAGTTTACGAGGAATCTAGTGCAGATTACCAGAGCGCAGCAGCAGGGCGCCTCGCCCGCCCGCTGCTAGGCTCGCGGAGGATATTACTTTAGTCGCATAAGGCCTCCGTTATGGGCGGTTAGTCCAACTTCGTGGACGTTAGTGCCCCGCAAAATGTAGTACTGCGTATACACAGTCGGCACACGAACCAACTCAAAGACGAACACGACGAAGCGGTAGTTTTGATTGAATCTTATACAGCAGGAAGAGTTTAATTAGTTCGTTTAGAGTTTCAATTTTAAGTACGTATTTAGTCTATGAATTCCAATTTACCACCTTGTATGTGTGGTTAGTGGAAATAGTTTTGGTTTTATTGCAAAAAAATTGATTGTACATAAAATAAAATAAAAACCCGCCAAGTACGAGTCGGACTCGCGCACGAAGGGCTCCGTACTTCCGTACCATTATTTATAAAAACGAGCAAAAATCACGTTTGTTGTATGGAAGTCCCCTTAAACATTAGTTTTATTCTCTTTCATGAGATACAGCCTGGTGACAGACGGACGGACAGCTAGGTAGGCTTAGTAATAGGGTCCTGTTTTTTACCCTTTGGGTACGGTACCCTAATAGACCGGACGGACCGACTCGCACTTTTCGTTACTAGTCGGGACAGTCTTCTGTTGGAAACGTGTCTCCCGCATATGTCACGATGAATCGTCTATCCACGGGAATATCTACAATAATAACCTCTGTCAGGCGAGTTCATAACTGGAGTTCCTTGGAGATGTTCCTTATTCGATTCTCAAAATATCTCATGTCATTTAGAATCTGTCTGTGGCGAGAAACTGTATATATTAATTTACAGCACACAATTTGTGGAGAAAACATGCATACTTATTGTGCAACAAAATAACAGGGCGACTTGTAATTTATAAGCGACTGCAGAACTCACTTTAAAACCGACGTTGGTCGACGATTTTCTTGGCAACAAAATTGAAGAATCGAATGCAAAAGCAATTGCTTTTTATTTCGAATGGAAAGTAGCTATTCAATAGTCTTTTTACTGTCGCTTATTTTTATGATAAAACAATACTGCAACTTTACTGTGTTCACAAAAAATAATTTTAAAGTTTCATAGTTGTAGAACTTCATTTCGTGACTACAGGCTGCTTTGAAACAAGTTAGATCTTGGGTATATAGTTTGGCAAGCTTTCCTGGTGCCTATCTCTGCTAGCGCTTTAAAAGTAGACGAAATACAGTAATCAAATAGTTTCCGTTGGTTTAATAATTTCCTACAGATATATGAATATAGTTTTTGTTTCCCTTTGTAGCCTTATAGACTTTAGAAGACTTTAGTAGACTTTAGAATAAGATCTGACCATTTCGTCACGCGGATGTCGTAAAAGGCAACTAAGGGGGAAAGAAGAAACTGAGGTCAAAAGAAGAAATTCTAAGAAAAAATTGAAGACATGAGCATCTACTTATGCATCAACTACATCTTATAGCGCTTACTAACTCGCCTGCCAAGCTTGGTCACTTTGGCTTCACATGGAATGGTTTTTTGACGCGACGATTTATAAGAAAGTCTCATGTCCAGTTGTGGGCTTATGCAGCTGATGATGATAGATAGACTAAATACATACCTATTAAGTGCAAGCAACTATAACAAATAATTCATAAAACGTTTATTTCTCTTGCCCTTTCGATTTTCAGATTAGAATTGTATTGCGATCTAATTAGCTGTCGTTTAAGTCCACTGATCTTAAATTTTATTCGAAATGTCAATTTAATACTAATATTAAACAATTTTAAAACAAGTTATAAACAGTTAAAGAGCTTCTCGTAGCTCGAGAAGCTCGCAATAGGTTTAACTTAACTTTATAATTTCCCGTATACGGGTAAGTCCGCATAAGTCTGCACTCGCTGCCTACTTGCTACAATATATAGTTAGTACAAGCAGTACAATCTGTTATGCTATTACCCTGTATCACTAGTATCGAACTCAAGCACGAGTGTGCAAGTGACTTGCATTTGGCTATAACCGTTTCATGGCTCATCGGATAGTCTCTTCAGTAGATAGCTGTCGAGTGCACTGCTTAGCTTGCATCGGAACGTACTTTGTGGCATCAATAGTTGTACTTACGAGAACAAATATAGTGTTGTTGTTTTGCGTGTGACTTCTGTTCTTCTGTGACTTGTTGGTACCTACAGTAGCGCAATCTATTGTGATATTGACAAATATTTGTGTTGTATTTTGAACCGCGTGAGCAATTAAATTCTGGTCGCTCGGAGTGCAATCCAGCCTTGTAGATTGCCAGATCGATGTAATTATTCGCATTAAAATAATTCAAGGGTGTATCGGTTCTGCGTCGCGAGTGCCAAATAGGTGTCCAATAAGTTGCATTCCAAACGAGCACGTCACTGCTGAAATGGCTGGACATGAGTCTTCCGCATGAGTTGCCAACACTAAGGATTTCATTAGCTGCCATAATCACCACGCTTGACGGACACGATTGGTGCATCGTTGTAATAGAGTTAGAATCAACTATGAATCTCCTGAAATTTTCCCTTAGTTGCCTTTTATGACGTCCACGCCACGGGGTGGTCTAATTTTAAAGTCGGAACTACACGGGCAGATCTTATATATATCTGAAAGAAAGCCAAGAATTTTTCTTTATGTGTAAAACAGCTGTAGTAAACATCGATTTGATTTTACAATCCAAATAGAACCGAAGCGAACATAGAACGGTATTTCGGTCGATTTGGAAACGCTACCGAAACCAATCAAGTTTGAACATTGCCAGATATGTGAACCTGTCGGACTCATCAGAGAGGCCATAGACGTGAAAATCTGACACTCCCTTTGGGAGGCGCACACCTGGCATCTAAATGTTAGGAAAGATTGTGAGAAAAAAGCCCCTTTGTCGAAAATAGCCGGGCCAAACGAATTTATCGGGATACTTGTGCTTTGTGCTAGCCATAATGGTATCTGTTTCAATTTTTCTGTGTTAACTTAGAGTGTGTCCATTTTGTTTATGAGCCGTCAGCATTTGTGACGTAAATTTAAAGTACCTAAATAGTTCTATAGGTGATGTCGTTTAACAGAAATTATGTAAAGAAATATGAGACAAATCCCAGAAAGAAATATAGATTAATATATACACTCGTAATACTCGACTTTTAGGCTCATGTATAGCAGTGATGTTAAGTATACATATGTACTAATTTTAACAAAACGTAGGGATTATAATGGTATTTCGACACAATTCGGCTATTGTATGTCATACCACGTCATACGAGTACAATAACCGTAGATTATGACACTGTTATTATCAAGTTATTATGCAATCAGCAATAAGACCGCCCAACGGTACCAAATCATAAAAATAAGCGTACATATATTTATATATCCTTTTATGTATAGGTACCTTAAAATAAGGAACCATGTTTATTGAAGTATCTACTTCAATATAAAATCAACCAGTTTCCTTCAGTAGTGTTTCCGACCGATGATCCGCCTATACCCAGAGAATAGGCACCGAGATCTGCAGTGCAAATCTGTGATCAATAGCTTTGCAATATGGATTTCCATGACGAGCAAGGAACAATTGATCCTTACTTCAATCAGATTTAGGCAGTAGACCAGTAGACGAGTAGACCAGTTGACCGAGTTCCGAGACCGAGACCATCAGAAATTAAAACTTATTGTGGATATTTAAACACATCCGTAGAAAGACATACTCGTATTGTAACATAAAAGATATTACGACAATGGTCGAAACTTAAGGCCAAGATCACTACATATATACAAACCGCCTCCGTGGTCTCATGGCTAAATTTTGAACGAGAAACGTTCTAGGCAGATCAGAACACAATCGGTAGATCTGTGAAGGGGTTTATAATAAATAACTGTTTATTTCTCGAAAACTGTGCTCGACAATGTTATTTGTTATTAATGTAATATTTACATAGACTTATATCAATATCAATCGATGAATTCTTAACTATATCTGGAGGGAATATTATTATTAGACATCTTTCAGTAAAAGTAAAAAAAAGTATGTGTCACAGGAAAGTTTGATTTAAAATACGAAATGTACGAATAATGCCCTTTTATGTTGTGTACCCCATTTGATCTAGTAATTTTATTTAGTTATCTAGCAAGCAAAGGCTCGGTTAGCAATAAAAATATTCTTTGAATTTCATTTGACATCATTTACAATAATATTCGGGTTTAGAAACCAGTTTCAGTTCACTTTTGAGATATTCCCATTTGAAACATTTAGAAGTGATGTTTCAAATTCGGCCTGCACTTGTACACTATTTACAAAATCGAGTAATAATCTAAATATGTACAGAAAATTACTTGAATTACATTTTAGCATTTATTTGAGTTACAGCGTCTTATGTCATTTTATTGACGCCATCTTTGTTTTCAACGTTAAGTCTTCCCTGTATCGTGCGTTTTATATGCATTCCGAACAAATAAAATTTTGTACAAATAAACTAAACCAAAATATATAAAAATGGTAACTAAATCTCTATATAATGGCCTATTAAAATTATAAGTGTACAAGACCAGGCCTTGGCTCCATACATTCGCGGAACGTGTCACTTGTCAACATCATCAGCAGGAACATACACTGCTGTATCGATAACAACATACATCTAGGTAAGATTAATTTTACCACTATTGTTATATTATACAACAAAAAGCAATTCTATTTACCAGGGGCTTATAACAATAATGTTGTCATATTCTTACAAAAGTCGCAATCGTATACGCGCAAAGAACGGTACTGTTTTTCATTCCGATGTCTGCACAAAGCCCTCGGTTTAACGTTGTCCCGACCCGTTTTTTTACCTCGCATAAATGTAATAAACCCCGATTGTTAGATGTATTTTGATATGCCTATTTTAATATGCCCGGGGTGACATCTAAATCTCGCACGGGAAAGCAGTCTTTGCACATATTATGAATAACGCCCACATTTAACTCCTCGTTTCTGCTGAACGATATTGAAATTCGGGCGAATGCGATCCGTTTTACCTTTTTATTATTGGAACATTTCGCTTGTTTCGCATTGTTGACTCCGCGCATTTACTGATTTTTATTCCCGAAAATTTGAACGACTTATTTATCAAAGCTAATTTTGGTGTGATAAACATATCAAGTAAGCAATAATGCAAAGATAATGGATATTTAGCCAAAGTCTATATATAAATGAATGTGTCTGTGAATTGGGAAATTTTTGAAGAAGAAAAAAGTTTCAAAGTTAAACGGGATCGAAGATCTGTATGGCGAAACCAATTTTAAAAAAGATGAACATTTACGTATTATTCACATGCGCATTATATACTAGACATATTTGTTTCTAGTGAAAACAATTTCATTGACTTTGTGGCTTTATAATCAAAATAGAAACAGCGTAGGTACTACGTTTTTGTGTGTGCTAGTATCTACCGTAGAGGTATTCTGATCCTCCGTTATGACAAACAAACAAACAAAAAAGCAAAATCACTTTTGCATTTAAAACATCAGTATTGATATGTTATATTAAAATTTTACGAATCTAGTAACACCAAAAAACGTTTGGTTCTTTTGATTAAAAGTTGTTATTTATTTCTATAGCCACCTTTACAAAGATTCAGCTAAAAAGTAATCACCTTCTCAGCTCAAGGCAGCCGACAGGATTATGTCCTTATTGCACCCATTGACCTTAATCCAACGCTGGCGTTAGTTCATGCCTCGAGGAGATGAACGGTCAATGTGACGAGTGTTTTGTGTAGAGTGACAATAGAGGCGGCTCACGAATAATTTATTCAGCCCCGTTGTAGGGAACTATCCTTCCTGTGTGCTAAGTAATAAGTATCTCGTTTAATTTGAATACCGTCTGTGATCGGGATCAGCTCAGCCTGGAAGAACTAGACGGGAAGTGAAGGGCCGCTTTGTCGGATCGCATAAAGGAAGCAGGTGCGTAAGGGTAAATTTCCGCCAACGAGAAAAATTTCTTACGTGAGACGTGAAAGGAAAAGGTATTTTCTAATAAACACAAGCCCACCCTCATTTCTCGCTTCCTTGGAAATACTTAATGGGAGAGCTTTTTTACACAATGTTTCAGTGTATTGTAAGTGATACTAGACATAATATTATATTAACACAAAGGGAGCCGGGCGGCGATGCTTTCAGTTTTTTCTTCACACACATTAAGGAAAACCGCGAGAATAAAGATTTTTTTCTCTCTTTCCTCGTGTTTACTTTGACTACACGTTGCCAGATTTAGAACACTTTACTTAATGTTGCGGTGTTATAAATGTGTCACGAATGTAACATACAATTATGGAGAATACATAAAACAGTAAACTAAACAGGATTGTTGTTAACTAATACCAAGCATCCATTAGGGAGCATAAATAAATTCATTGGAGACTGACGAGTTAGTATTGTTGCTTGCTATACTATACATATATGCTATATATATATATATTGCTATACTTGTGCTTGTCACATTGGTAACGGAATACGAATCATAAATAAAGGACTATTTTCTGCAAAAGTTTTCCAACTGACGATGAATTAGTTTTTGCAACTGACAATATCTAATAAACTCACAAAGTAAACTACTAAGCTACAGAACCATTAATTTAGCTTCATCAAGTGTTTTTAGAAGCTGGCAACAAAATACTCCCGCCGACGGTGATCAAGTGCTTTTTGTTACAGGTTGTTTGAAGAAGCGTGTTCAGTGTTCACATATGGAGTAATTGTTGCTGACCGTCGCGACGTAGCTACGCTTTCCGAGTACTCTCAAAGTTTGTCTTCCAGGACCCACCGAGATACTTTTACGACTATTTTTACTCTAAATGAGTAATGAAAATTACATTTTTGGGCGAAGCTAGCTTTATGTGTAAAAACCTGCCTAGAATTTTATTTCATCGATTGCTATTTGTCCATGTCATCATCAACAGCCTATATATGTCCCCACTTGAGGGGCTCAGGCCTACTCTCCTACAGAGTGTATGGGCCATAAGTCCACCACGCGGGCCCAGTGCGGATCGGCGGACTTCACATGCCTGTTCAAGACATGCAGGTTTCCTCGCGATGTTTTCCTCCTTCACCTTTAAGCAATCGGATAATGTACTTGAATTGAAAAACAACTCATAGGTACACGGCTGGATTCGAACCCGGTACCCTCAGATTGAGAGTCCGCGCCTTATCCACTACGCCACCGACGCTTTGTCCATGTACTAGTTAGTATATGTATATATTTTTAACAAAAGATAGAACAACCCTTGACCTCAATCTCACCTGATGCTAAGTGACGATGAGGTAGACGATGTTACGTGTTGTTCTAGAAGGTACTGTACTCTTCTTTTGAAGATTCCCAAGTTGTAATTTTCGGGGAACACGGAAACCGGTAGTGCATTCCATATTTTTATATATAGTTACAATATATTTTTTACATTAAATTAGAGTTAATAATGTCAGTGGGCTGAGAATTTTTTTTTTCCACGGATAATCCCAAATATGTTTTATATTAGTCTTAGTATAAAATTGGACATGTTCCATTCTACGTAAAAACACATATATTTATTCACAATGAAACTTCTCTAATTCAGTGTTTGAGTTAAGCGAATAAGATTTGTGCTTTCAAGAGTCTTCTGATCACTACATTATCTGTGTTTTCAACATAACCGTTCAATACGTAAAGCAAAGGCAAGGCCAGCATTTCGCTTCCTAAAAGCAATCGGGCCTATTCAAATCCTAAGACCCTATCAGTTGAGAACCACTTCCCCGAGCTCAGCGGAGAGGGTAGGTGGCAGTAATTGCTCAGGTCCCGGTGCAGCGGCGTGCAACATCGGTAATTGCTCGCCGGGACACTGACATTCTCCTGATGAATGGCGGACAATTCACCAACGAGAAAAACTAGACGTTTGTGTAAATTAAAACTGTAGCGAGCCCGATCTTGTTATCTAGTTTCAGCTCGTTTGTCTCCGGCTTTATTTTCAACGAAACTGTATTCAGGAGGAAGAGTAAATAATGTCATTTTGAGTTCTCAGAAGTGGCGGTATCGTGAAAATATACAGCGAGAAGGATAATTGGCCGCACGCGGTGCACGCGGTTTTCAGTTTAAGGTCTGCACTTGTGGAATATGTTACCCAGTAAGGATGTGAGACAAGCTTCTGCGACTTCTAGTACAGAGAGTAACAGAAAAATGACAAGCAATAAAAGTAAGAATTAGTTTCATTTTCCGTTGCTGGTAGCCTTGTGGGAACAGATGAAAAAGAATTGTTTCAGACGTTTTCAAAAATTGAAGTTATGATGACGCAACTGCGGGCATCATGCCAGAACGGTTCTTTCTTAATTGAACGATAGTAAAAGGATATTATAAAAATTTCTAGCGTTATGGGAGATGGTTTAGTCAGACGGTTCACTAGCTCATAGACTATAAAGTACACATGTAAGTACATTATACCTTGAAACCTAATATTATACAAATTTTAACACAGCATTTACTTTTAGGTACAGTTTCCTCAACAATAGAGTTCCTCTTTGATTCTGCGGTTACGGAACTCTTAGAGAGAACTCAGCTTTAGTTTAGCAGACATAGTAAGTGTACGTGTACAGTTGAGTACAAAAATATGTATCCACTTTTGAGCCATGTCACATTCACCTTTAATTGACGTTTCTCTTAACACACTACATAGGAACAATAAAGCGTGAATGTGACATGGTACAAAAGTGGATACATATTTTTGTACTCGACTGTACATGCCACGAGCGAATCATTCGTGAATATATAAATGGCTAATGAGCAATCAAACTCACTTTATCATTTACAATAGCAAAGTTTAAAAGGTCAGGAAAGGATCTAAAATGTCAAAGTGCGATGTCACGTGTATACAATAATGTGCAAGTTTATTGGTTACAACAGAGCTAAGAACTCGCTATATACAATGTATTATGTTCTTGTAGTATGTAATATGTAACAAATTTAGATGCTTATTTTCCACTGCTTCAAATGGTTTCTATTCAGACCCTGCCAACTAGAAATTATTTATAGTGGGATACGTTCTTAATGAAATAAACTTTGTGTAATATTAGTTTCGTCACCCCAAGGAACTACTTTGTAAATGTCTAGAACAGATTCATCTATCAAATCCCACGCAACGTAATTCTATTTTAATAAGTTTGGATATTTATTATACTGGACAGGTAGATGTCTTGTTTTGTTATTAAATTTTCTGCAGAAAACTTTGCTTTCAAGTAACAAAAAATACCACACTACTTATCTAGTTTTATAAAACCAATAAAAGTGATGATAATTGAAGGTTTACGTCTCCCTTAGGTTAGGTTAGAAATTATTTATGTGAAAAAGGTTTCTTTACTGATAAGCTCAAATCTATATATGATAGTGCAGTAATTGGCAAAAATTAATCATATTGCCAAAAATCGGCCTAGTGCGAGTCGGACTCACGCATCGAGGTTTCCGTACAGAATATGAAAAATTAACCTACTGAAAATCATAAATTAAAAAGTCATCGAACAATGTTCTAACGAGAATGTAAGTTCCATAGAATCGTAAAAATACTACTTTTATATGATACTAGCTTCTGCCCGCGGCTTCGCCCGCGTGGACTTTATTTTTCGCATTAAAAAGTAGCCTATGTCCTTTCTCAGGGCCTAAAGATTGTCTGTGCCAAATTTCATCAAAATCGGTTGAGAGGTTTAAGCGGGAAAGCGTAACAGACAGACAGAGTTACTTTCGCATTTATAATATTAGTAGGGATTAGTAGGGATAATTTAAAAAATTTGGCTTTCAGATTTATGCCTACACTTGTGCTGTAAGATCTTGCTTGTTGCCACATGATTCTAGGTCAATGTACCCTATAGGTTTTGATTCCTAGCGCTATCAAGGGAAATATTAAAAACAAGCTGCATAATCGGCCGTGCGTTTTTATTCCGTTTACTTAGAAGTTTGATTTTCCATGTCAAAGTTTTTGAAGATTTGAGTATTTGATATTTCAATTTGATACCTCTACGCGGTCCTGATAAATACGGTTATTGACAGACAGACAACAAATTGATCCTACAAGGGTTCCTTTTTTCCTTTTGGGACGAGGAACCCTAATATACGTATATACTATTGAAATTATACTAGTACTGCCAGTAGTAATAGCGTAAAAAGAGTCGTGACAAATTGCAGAGAAGGCGACGTGAACCGTCATTCAGTGGTACAACCGCCAAAACGTCTGTTTATTATGTACATTTTGCTCAAGGTTTGGCTTTAATAAATAACAATATCTAGGTATAATTTTGCCTTTTAAAGCGACATCAAGAAAAATGTACCAATTAACTTAATGAATACAAATTTGACCATTTGACTCATACAGTATATATATAACATATATTTAAAATAAGATTTGTAAGCCACTGTTCGGATTTGCCTGAAAATTTGAAAATATCAATAGTATTGCATCGAATAGAAAGTGTTTGAAATATGCGGTGAATTCATTGGATTTTCCCAATATTTTGCGCCTTTTAGACAAAGTGTAACCCGTTTGTTCTACATCACCAGCTCATGTGTAAACATTCTCGAACGTGGAACTATTTAACAGGCCATATTGTGATTAAGCGAGCGTTTAATACGCACACATTCTATCCGATCAACTTGTCCAACATCTCCTGATATTGCATTTACACAGTTCTAACAGAGAATGAATTCTTTATCTCGGTGTAACTGTTAAAATACGTGACACTGTACGATCATTATATTCATTGAAACTGGGCTTGCATTACTCAATAGATGGTGTGACGATGAGGTTTTAATAATAACCTCAAGCAAATGAGGATTTGACTACCTTGTTGACTATTACTGAAACACAACAGTGATATGAATTTTCGTCACTTACCATCAGATGAGATCAAGGCCAAGTGAAAGCCCTTCTTATATAGAGACACTACTTTATTTTCTGTTCATTTAAACTAATACCGGTGGCAATCGGAAGATTTATACAATAATATGTTAGACAGAGTGGGCATTGGGAAAAGTTTCATAAAAAAATTGGGATCTATAAAGTCAGTCGTGTCTTTACGTGTGTGACGTGATGTGATATTACACTGTGACTAGAGTGTGTGATTTTCCGATCTGTTATAGTTTTGTCAAAATATGTCTTAAGTAAATTAAAAAGTAAGTTAAAAATACCACTAGATAGTAATAAAAAGTAGCCCATAAAAATTCAAGTCATTCTGATTTTCCGTCAAAACGTGAAGGAAGGATAAACAAACTCACCTTCGCATATATAGTATTAATGTGTATTGATCTCCTGATTGAACCCTACAAGTAAGAGAACAATATCTCACTGGTTGAGATCATCCTGTTAACAGGCGGTCTAGTGTTATTTTGGTATGGCTGTAGAGGAACTTCTGGCAGACGTGAATATTGATTAGATCTTCTGTGAACACTGAATTATAATTGACTTATATTTCAAACCAAATTCAATTACAAATTCATAGCTGAGTAACTACAATAATATCCAGTAAAATGATTCGAATTACGATAAATAATTGGTCAAGGGCGAGTCTGATTTCCATATGGATGCTCCCGGATTCAAGCTGGACTAGTGTGTAGTAAAAAATATAAAGCAAATCTCACAATAAAAACTTAAACCAACTTAATTTGCGGTCACTAGCCCTATATTCGTATTGAAAACGGCCGCAAATAAAAAGTGTAAAGTAAAAGTTAAAAAGTCTAACTTAAAATCGCCTAAGTAATTAACTTTGAAACCCCTTCTTTTCATGTATAAGCCATGTATACGCGCCCCTTTAAAATATATTTTTACTTTAAAATATAATTTAAAACGGCAGTTGAACTACATCATATATTTTTGTGTAGGAGCTAGAAGCCTCTGACAGACAAACGGACAGCCATACCTACGGATACAGTAGCTCCAACAATACGGCTCAGACAGGATCATTCGGATTCGGAACCTTAAAAAGACAAAAATGCAAGCTAGAAAAAGCGTGGAAATGTGCACTTATAAGTTTTAACAGCACTCTTTTCGAAGTTTTTAGATACTTTTTCAAGTATAAAAAGGTTTTCGTTGGAAAATATATTCAAAACATTTTGTGCTGGTGTTGGAATAAATATAATGTTTTTTTGTGCGTTATACGATGTTTTAATATTGATGTTGTAAAAAACATGCTTCTGTAATACATACAAATGCATACTAGAGTTAGATATAAATTAATACAAAAACATTATTTAAATACTAATTTAAAAATACTAGCTTTTCCAGTGACATTGTTCACTGTTTAATCGGAACCACTTGTTTAATCGGAATAAAAAGCCTTTTCTAGCCCTTTAAATTAACAGAACTATCCTTATACTATCCTCATTCTGATTCTCCGTTTCGACGTGAAGGAAGGACAAGCCAAACAAACTGACTTTCGCCATATAAGTATTAGTATGGATTAGATGATATTTTAACATTATATTATTTCGCGTTAACTAGCACATACCAGAACATAAAGAAATATAAAAAAAAAACTGGTTAAGTGCGAGTTGGACTCGCGCACTGAGAGTTCCGTACAGAATATGGATAAATGAAATACGGAAAATCATAAATGTGTATATTATTTATGATTTTCCGTATTTCATTTATCAAACAATCCTCTAACGAATGCGCATAGATTAGTTTTTCTACACATCACTAGATGGCGCTACTAATACGATAAACGCACGCCTAAAAAAACTCGTTTGTTGTATGGGAGCTCCTTAAATATTATATATTTATTATTATTTTATTCTGTTGTTTACTATTTGTTGTTATAGCGGCAACAGAAAATATTTAATCAACAAAAGGGCCAAACAATTTGACTTGAATAAAACTAACTCAGATAAAAATTTTATAAACCTACCTATAAAAAAAAGTAATATTAATTTTTGGTTCTGAAAATTGTCGCCAGTAATACAGGGACATTACTAGTGGCACTAGTACCATCGGAGTTCTATTTTAGCAGTAAAACAAAACAGTAAACATTATACAGGCTCTGACAGATATTATTACGTCTATGTTATATGTAAAGCCTTCAACTGGGAACAAATCGCAGTGGGGGCGGAGAAGGTCAGCACGGACTAGTTAAGGCCCCGTGTAAAACAAAACGATGCCTCCCCCCCTCATCCGATACATTAAGGTTCAATACCTCCGAGCTTAACCACGGGTAGGGTCCACGTGTAATAATTTATTACTTGCTTCGTATGGGTGTAACTACTTCGGGTTCAAAACTAATATGCTATATTTGGTTCACAGTTACGAAATTAGTTCGCCTCGTCTACCTGTCGGTCCGTCACTGCTCGTGGCGTGGCGCGGCTCGTGCTCCCAGCCTCCCAGATATCGATCTCGTTCGATAAAAATACACAGAACAAAACGGGGGCGACAAAAGGAAACAAAAAAGTGTATTACACTTTTTGTTTCGAGGGAAAGGAAAAGTTTTATTGGCGTTCTTTATTTAAAGCGAGATAGAATTTAAATAATGAGTTTTGTAACTCGAGGCTTGAGATGATACGCGGCAGATTTTGACGGAAATGTCTTTAGAAAGACTCAAATATCTAAAAGAACTCTCCACTAGTATCCAGTTTTCAAAAGCGGTTTCCGGTGAGTGGTTCGGTCTGGACGATAACAGTTTCTTCTTCTACCAAACTTCTACAGCACTTCTTATACCATAATTTTTAAAATAGGATAGCTGGCTTTCTGCAGTAATTATCGAAATATATGAAATTGGATGGATAATGTCGAGAAATGAGTATTATTATTATACAACTCCATAGTGAATCACAATTTTAACACACACACTATTTTTGATTATTGTCAAAACGCTAGATCAGTTAGGCGGCTATCAAAGCCAGGTATTATATTTTAAAAGATTATGACAAAGAAATGTTGTATGGGATCATTCTTGCACAAAATTTACGATATAAAGCTGTATGATAACTTTCTTTAAAAATATTGTCTCTGCTAGAAAGTTGTATTACTTTACCCCCGCCCATATCTCCGAAGTTTACAAAATGAAAAGATAGTAAACAACATTGTGGAAATATTACAGGAAAACCAAATTGAGGTCTGCATCTTGTATAGTTTTTGTGAAATCATCAAAAAACCTTGACAATCAAACTTAGTTATACGGTCGGGATAATGAAGGTTAACCCCAAGTAATCTCTGTACGTTTCTTTCCATGGTAGTGGCTGAAAAAACGACGAGCTTGTTGAAATTGTCTCGCGGAGCTGTTTGATGATTGATCGGAACATATATTTGAACCGTTGCATTATAAATATCATTTTGAACGTTAAACATGATTCAGACACACGAGTATTCCACATATAACAAGCATCTATGGTGTTATACCCGTACAATGAAATCTCTACACTTTTCAGTCAGTTCAGGTAAACATTTCAGGACCCTTTTCACATTAAAGAATCATATAAGGTGTATTCAGCGTTCGTATTTTCAACAATGTCTTCAAGTTCACGTGGCTAAAACGACAGATCCCCTGAGATGGGGTAATATATCTTCTGTTAACAAAGAAATAAGACACGAGCAGCTCGCACATTGCTCCTTGAAATCCTTTATTTACATGGCCTTGCTCCCCTTAAAAACTACTCATTTGCAGTGTAATAACTTTTGTGTATTTCATGTAGGTGTGAGAATTCAGTTATTGGGAAATAAAATCAGAAGAAAAACCCGGCCAAGTGCGTGTCAGACTACGCGCAGTGTTGGGTTCCGTAGTTGACAGAGACAAAATGCTGGTATGATAACTCTCTCTCTCTCTCTCTAACTCGAGTGTACCGTACTAACACATTAATCGCCTCCTAGTCTAATGGCTTAATGTGGGATTCACAATCCAAAGGTCTCATGTTCGATTCCTATCGGTACTCGGTTTGGTTGGTGGTAGGGCATTTTCTATGTCCAGCTGGCTAGCTACCATCATGTTACCTAAGTTTGCCTCCAAACAGCAATGTTAATAGCACTGTTGTGTTCCGGTATGAAAGGTAACATACCTATTGCCTGGAGATTAAGGCCAAGTGCAAACCCATCATATATTCAATATTCATTTATCTAAAACATTTTCGATACATGTCCGAGTCATTAATTTTTATTTGTTAATTTAATTTCAAGCAAGATTTCAACTAACTACGCTGCTGAGTGTTTGAGGTAAACCTTGTGGCAGGACGGACGGACACGGAAATGTCGATCTTATAGACAGCGATCTGAGTTTTATTATTATTATTTTATAGTACGGAACCCTGAAACACATAACTCCGGTACATTTATCTTACATATATGACTTAAACATACGGACATATAAAAATTAAACACTTCATAAAATAACATCAGCATTTATTCAATTTACAGAAAAATTGACCAAGCATTACATTCATCAAACAATGTCATTTGTTCTTCTTTCCCTCCATCCAATGGATGGATTGTTTGTTCAATCGAATTGAATTACATTTTAATACATTCGTAAATCTCTCCATTGATTGCTCGTTTGTCTGACTGTCTATGACGGAAGCTCATGTTGGCAGTCGGCTTTTCTGACTGAGAAAGAAAGAAAGTTCCAGTTTTATGTGTAAAGCTTGTACGTGTAAAGCTGCCTACCCCAATATTTTATTTGAATTGTATTTATATAACATCAACGGAAATCGAACTGAAGGCTAATTTGCAAACACAAATCATGTCACTTATTTCCCTAATGGATTGAAATTGGATTGGATTTATGTTTTGATTGCCGGAATAATGGGAAATCGGATGACGATTTGAGGCGGCATTATATATGCATCAATGCATGTCTGGAATTTAAAAAAAAAACATCTTAGCTATTGTCTCCTTCTTTCCTTTTAATTTCTTTACAGTATATTATTTATTTTTTACGCAACAGTAACGTCTCACGAACTCGTTGAAAAACCGATTCATCTCCAATTTAAACTTAATAAAATGTATTATTTAGGTAATGTATGTAGTGATGACAATACGATAATTTGAGGGGGTTCGATCTGATCTGATCCTAGAGCTAGGAGGTGGATCGAGGGTATTACCCAGGGAATTACACATTGAGGGTAGCTCCTCAATGAGTAATTGTAAACCAGTTTAACCCGTTATAAGTGGTACACTTGGTGTTAAGGGTCTGATGATGAAGCCAGGAAATAGAAAACTCTTCAAGGAGTGCTAGTTATGATCTTGAGTTTGAGCTCATTCGGTTTTGTTTGACGAATCCAACACAATTCAAGTGGTACTGATGAGTGGATCTCATGATGAAGTCAGGAATAGAGAGTGGAACTCTTTAAATTGTTTTGTTTTGTTTGACTTGTATTTTTTAAAATGGCATAAAAAGCGTGTTTAATTTATTGAACTATAATTTACTTTTATCGAAAGTCCGTGACTTCTTACGCGTGGAATTTAGAATTTATCCCCCGGGAACTCCTTTTTCGATCTTGTTAGATAGTAGCGAAAATGAGAAAATAAATATTTTTTGTGAATTTATCCTATATTTTAATCCCAGTTATTCTGCTATTCTGAGCGGAGTAAAATTCAAAACAAACAAAAAAAGATCATAAAAATTTGTATAGATGTTCTTGAGTTATAAATAGTGTACTAACCCGACTTTGTTTTATTTATTATTACAAATTGCGGTAGGTAGCTCAATTATATTTGACCGACATCATGTTTTTGGACAAATAAATCATTTCACAAGGTTACGTTACAATTACTTTACTGTAGACACAAAAACATTACAGTACAATTTTTTTGCGTAAATTGTTTCATAATTTTTTTCAATTTCATTTTATGTCGCTTGATTTGAAAATGTAGTCGCTGAATACGTTTGGTTTCCCGTATATATTTCCATGTCGTTTCCTAAAGTGAAGGCGTCCATGCATATACAACCTTTATACAGCGTCGTGCAACAAGCGACATCACCGGAATTTAAATTGGCTTCCTCTTTTACAGCGGGGAAATGCCGGCCACTCGTTACTCTAAGTGGTTTTGCAGTGTAAATCATTTCTTTTTAGCATAGGTCAATATCAGACTATTTTATTACTCGGGTTTATTTGGAAATCTTGAGTAAAGTTTTAAATAATCTGTGTAAAATTTGCCATGTTAAAAATATGGTTCTTATTTTCTAACATTGGAAATGTGTCTTGGAATCTTTTTATCAATACAAAATGTTGAAAATTCTACATTGTTGGCAGCACGCGAGAGAATCAATATAAATTACGCACTATTCTCACTATAGTACACAAATACTTTTCATAATAAAGGCACGACAAAAGTTAAATTATGCGATGTTAAATTTAAAGACTGAGCTCTGCTCGAAGCTATATTGAAAGCTATTTACATCCTAAGTAGAGTAATCCAGAAGTATACCCAACAAAATCCTTATTTAGTCATTTCCTAAGCCTTCCTTTTTCCTCATCATCATCGAGCTGAGGAACGTCAATTGCTGGACATAAGCCTCCCCATGGTGCGCCACAGTCTGGACCGACCGGACTAAATAATATATCTGAAAAGTAATTAGCTAGAGACACCGCTTGAAGAATGGACATTGGACAAGTTGTTTAGGAATTAAGTCTGTTTATGGTAAACCCTTACAGGAAATACGCGCGGAAACCTTTGCCAAAATTTAAGTCGTGAAATCCGTCTTGGATCCCTATCTTTCTGAGGGTGAGAGAAACAAAATATCTCTAACGGAAACGACGTTTCTAACAATAGTGAAAATAGTGTATAATAATTATTTCCCGGCATTACAATCGAACTTTCTATTTTTAGATAATTACTTTACAAAGCCAGCTGTTCTATTTTAAAAGATTGTGGTAAACGAAATTAATTATGAAACTTTTATTGGCGTAATTACCTTAAACGATAAGTGGTAAGTGACAATGTGGTCGATAACAGTACACATTGACCTAGCTAGAAGATACGAGTACCTATGATTTAACTGCTATAAGATTACTCGTATAGCTTTCAGACAAGTAAATGCGTTCAAAAAGAACTGAAAACTGACTTCAATTGCCCTAAAAGTATACTTTTACAAGGGCAAATTTAAAATTTATATCGTTTTCTCATGGATGCCGTTGTCAAAACTAGACCAAATTGAAAAGGGACCACACGGGAAGAACCACCTTTCAAATAAAAAAAGAATTATCCAAATCGGTTCACCCAGTCAAAAGTTCTGAGGTAACAAACATAAAAAAATTCCCGTCGAATTGATAGCCTCCTCCTTTTTTGAAGTCGGTTAAAAAAAGACACAGGCGGGATGTTTCACTTCACTTCTATCGTTGTAGATTGATAATAATAGGCCTGTTTCCACTAATAACAAATGGCTTGGTTTATAGTTGCTAATTATAAATGAAGACACGAAGTTGAGAAAAAACCAGTCTATTTCTCAAAAAAGTTAAAGATTATTAATATTTTTAGAAAATGAATTCGAAAAAAATAGGCATTAGGTCACGTGACAACGAACACGAAGAACGCGGCGCAAGAAAGTGTGACGTCACGCCTCGCAAAACATCATTGTTGTTGTTGACGTTTTCATACCACAGAGCAGGTTATTTCGCGAGCTGTGACGTCATTCAAGACGCCATGACACTATTCAGCGTTTTCGAGGGAAATATAAATTGCTTTTTTTAAATACAAAATACGTAATGTAAATTTTGCTTTTTCTTTAAAATATAGCTTTTTGGGGATATAATATAGATTAAAGTATATAATTAACCAAGTTTTCAAATTTTGTCAACTAGCCTATTGGAGCAAAATGCTTCCGTGGTGTGGTTAACGATGTAATTGAGGAGAATTTAAATATAGAGGTGGCACCAACCTCCACCAAAAATATATAGTCTATAGGTAAATATCTGTTGCACACATACGAAACGTATCCTTTCAAATATCAAAAGGCAAGATTTAGATTTTTTAAATTTAAGTTAGTCGTTGGTTATTGCAATTATTTGTGTTTTACTAATAAATAATCTTAATCATGTTCTATTGAACTACCGATGGTTGGCCAGTGCACTTGCGTTGATAATTTTTGTGAGATACATTTATGGTCATTTCTCATCTTCAGGGCATGTGGAAATTTAATAACTGCTCACAGTACTCCAATTTTGGACATCATTACAAGTGTAATCAAACTAGCAATATGGACAGAATTCAATTTGCCTCTTCATTTGAAGCCTTGAAATACCGGTGACAGTATCAGTTATTAATTTAGTTTATATTGATACATAATAAAAACAATCAGAAATTCAGTTTAGATTCATGAGGTCATAGTCGTGAAGCGATGAGTTGTAAATAAGCTCTTATATGTATCTGCTGACAGCTCAAAATAATGTTGGCTTAGTTTAGATAGTGCCTTCTCAAATGAATAATAGATGAATGATGAGTAGTGTGATGAGATGAGTTATACACACATACTTTCAAGGTTATATTACAATCTCAACCGCAGCTAAATTATGATTGTAATACAAGTATGTGTGTGTATACTTAGAGAAATCGTAAAATAAGTTATAATAATCGCTGCAACAACAGTCACTAATATACATTTTAGATTACCCTAGCCATGTGTTTTTGCTCTGAATCATGATATACCCGACGATCGTGTAGGTAGTGTCGTATGTTTGGAATACATTCAGTCTATTGAAGCATATCAGGTGAAATGGACGCGTCCATCAGTTGGACGGTTCGCTTCCTATTGTTTGTGTCGCTCAGCCGTGCTTTGGTAAGAATTTAATCAAATTTCCGATTTGCTCTCGACGCTCGCGTTGAGTGCATGCAGATGAAAATTGCTTTTCCTCTACCTTTGATCAATTATTGATCAATTTATAAATCTTACTTGATATTATAAATGCAAAACCGCGTTATTCCTTTGTTCTTTATTCACGGTGTAGCTAAACAACGAATCCACTTATGTTTTAGTTTTTAAACCGAACAATATAAAATGTGGTACTATTATCCCTTATTTTTATATATTATATTATTATAGTTTCCGTGGGATGGTTTTAGATTATATTATTTATTGAATTAAGTATCATGTGCCAGTTATAATATAACATTCGATTCGATTCTATAAAAATCAATAACTTTTTTCTTGAAATTTTTCTTCTTCTGTCTTTTCCGTCCGCCAAACTGTGGAACAGATTGTTGGCAATAAGTGTTCTCTATATTGCATATTATATCTGTACGAATACATATAATGTATATATACTAATAGTGTTGTAATTATAACATATCTTATTTTACACTAGTACATGTTTATATATCAGTTCCATCCTCTTAAATAAATTTAAATCTATTGTTTTATCTTCATCAACTATACTTACTTTTAAGAAATGTATTCATATATAAGTACTACTATTGTCTATGGCGTAGTAAAACCCTATATTTTCAGGTTATTGGAAAAAAGGTGTTGACATATAAATTGAACGATGGAAATGAGATTCCAGCTATCGCTTTGGGCACCAGTTTAGGGCACCTGGCCGATGTAAGTTTTATCTCATGATATTGTATATTTTTGAAGTCTAGATAGACAAAGTCAAGGTTTCAAGTGTATTCAATTCATACATGAAATATTGTTGCCTTGTTTTTTAAGCCTCAGTCACGTCAGTTTCACATAAACTGCAGATTGGTGCTAAAATTAATGTAACGAAAATGTCTGAAAAGATGACTGTAGTGTCGAGAGGGTTAAATATCTTCTATATATCAATGCGAAAATTGCGCAGACGAAGGAGTATGAAATTTCGCACGCTTATGGTTTACTGTATAAACCAGAAGGCAGTGCAAAATGCTAATCTTTTGTCAAATTTTTTAAATTAATTTATGGTCAAATTTCGACCACTGGACAACCACTACTAGTAGTAGATTCACTAGTGATGTGAAATATTTTTAGTGTAATGTGTACAGTGCTTGAGTTACATTGATTACAACAGCGTGTATTAACATATACGTGTTGATATTATCATGGATAATATTGTTAGCAACTATTTAAACACGACTATTTACTACATTTACAGCACGATCTTCTTACTCTTTTGGGATTTATCAGTAAGCAGGTTTAGCCTATATTTTTACTACGTGACCCACCTTCTGTCAATCTCAACCTATCCTTTATCAGAGATCAAAGCCATCCGCAGGTAAACATGGAATAAATATTCAAATCAGGGTTCAATTTGGGAGTAGTTTGAAAATAGACCAAGTCAAAGGTTGCCACAGGTACTGCGAGACATTTTATTTATTATATAGTGTAACTCTAATTTTAGATATCGGTACCATACGCGTCTTAATATAAATGAAAATACTGCTACTTGGAATTAGCGAATAAATCGAATTTATTTAATTATGCATTAGAAGGCCTCGTCGTACATAAAACATAGGCTCGTCAGTCACGTAATACAGTATTGTATTACGTGGAAAAATAAATTATGAACAGAAACTATGAATGTTGTACAACCCATAGCAAGTTAGTTATTAGCAATGTTTTAATACGCACAAACTGATAAATTTACAGACCCAGTTTTCTACAATGAACTGGACAATATTAAGACCGTTAAAAGATATTTAAAATTACTAGTGACAAACTGGAAAAAGCTAAAAAAAATTCAACCTAAACTTTTTACCGATTTGTAATGATAAGTAACTTTGTCTGGTGTCACATCTCGTCACGCGCCCGCAGAATACATTTGGCGTACTAGTGACTTTTGAGATCAATATTTTTCTTTAAAAAGTTTATTTCCCGCTCTAAAACTGGTCAGCTATCCCAATTTATCAATTTATTCCACATTTTTCTGTTATCGTTACTAATCTGCTTGTTGTATTTCGGTAATAAATATATAATGGACATGTGTGCCCGTAGGAAGAATTATCATATAATCGTTTAAAATATGTTCCACTGTGGATTCTGCTAACACATGAGTAGCGTGGTGCTGATAGCCAGAACCTCATTTAAGGCTTTTAGATAAGCATGCTCATATGGATATTGACGCCGTTACTTACGATTAGGTGAGATGCCACATAAGTGCAAGACCATTTTATGTATAAATGAATAGTTAATATATCATATCAGTGTTATTGATCCGTAACAATGTTACGTATGCAACAGTGAGTTTGTTTGCTTGATTGTCCTTCTTTTACGTCATGATTCAGACAGATTTTTTTATGTATAGGGGTAAATAAAGGGTCGGAAAATTTCTATTCAGCAAATTCTTCCCATGGGATAGTTTGTAGTAATTTTAGTAAGATGCGGGCAAACGCGCTTAATATGAAATAAAAAATATTTACGTATAAACGGATCAACGGCTTTCTGTTATTAAATGTTAAAAATATTCTAGCAAAAATCGACCACAAACCGACCATATCTAACTGGACCACTTTATTTCAATACTCTCAAATAGGACAGCAATTTCAACAATGGAACAATGAAATCACACAGCAAAGCAAATTCCTCTGGGTTCGTATTTTTTGTGGAAATATTCGATTCAATTTTCTATAGGATCACTGTATACAATTTCGGCGTTATACCTGCAGTGAAAACTTCATACAAAAAAGACAAACGTATCGATGTCAGCGGATTCAGGGTTGAAATTTTACAGAATTTAGATTCTATTCCTATACTAATGAAATGCAAAGGACAAAAAGTCGAGTATCGAATGATGATTTAATCTTAGTTTTTCATAATAAATTGTAGGCAGTTCAACCGCTGACCAAGAGGAACTTTAGTAAATATCAATTGCTCAATTGTAACATTTGTCAATTTTAAGTACGATTTATTTTACTCAGCCTCAGTGATGTACAATAAATTATATGTAACGAAAATTATCCTTTTTAAGTGCGATATAAATATTTTTGTAAAAATGTCGTACATCCGTCATTTTGTAATATGATTTTTCATATTAATTAATTGACTACAATGCATAATACGAGTATTGCATATTCACAAAATCATTTTATCGCAGGGGACTCGAGTGCTGTCAGTGTACCATTCGCTGGCTCGTGCGGTACAATGGGCTCTCGAGGCCGGGTATCGACACATTGACACAGCCTCCCTGTATCGTACCGAGGATGAGGTCGGACTTGGAATCAAGGACTACGTTAGAGAAAACAACGCCAGTAGACGGGACGTTTATATCACTACTAAAGTAAGTATAATTTAATAATGATACAATAATAAAGTAGACGCCATAATTTCACGACTAATTTGACATAAGGGTGTGTACAAAATGTGTCTCTTGAAAAAAGTTGACACTTTTCCAGATGACTTATAAAGAGGAGATTCAAGTATCGGTATATGGTTTGGTTGGCAGTAGGGCATTTTATATGTCCACCTGGCTAGCTACCACCATGTTACTTTAGTCTGGCGCCAATCAGCAGTGTTAATAGCACTGTTGTGTTCCGGTATGAAAGGTAGCATAGCCAGTGTCTCATTAGGTTGAGGCTTGTAACTGAGCACGCTTACATTATACGTATTTTCTATACAAAATAGTTTTGATGTACATCTGTCTGCAGGTGTCCCGCCACCGACGGTTTTTTTAAAGTCATTCCTCATGTCTACATTATTTATCATTGATTGTGATGACGAAATCTCAAGGATGGTCTAATTTTGACAAAAACATTCCACCTCTAAGTTTTTGAACTTTAATAAAAACAGTCTGTTTTATAGACTACGTGGGCAATTCAACGAATTCAATTATCGTTGTTGTTAATTAATGAGAAGAACTGTATATATTCGAATACAGTATAATGTTAAAAACAGAACAGATAGAAATGACGTATTTGTTATATTGCTAAAAGTAAAGTAGACGTCAACTGTCAAAGGTCAGAGTGATGTAACGGCGCTTCAATTGAGACGGTTTTTCGGAAGACATTCGAGTTAAAGAGAGCATTCTTTGTGTGGCTCATCGTATTTTATTGTTATATTATGTCAAACTGAATAAATATCTGTAAACGTTGAAGATTCTCGTCAATATTGATGTACGTTGTAATATTGTTTCAACTTGCATAGTAGTAACGTTTTCGTGGAGAGATTCCTAACATCAATAAATTCATTTTGAAAAGAGAAAAGCATACAATCGGGGTCGGTATCTGCTTCTTTAAAAAGCCTTCTTAATGATAATATAACAAAATATGTTTTTTTTTATATTTATTTAAACAGTTTATTGTACACAGAAAATATTTACATAACACAAAACAGAAAAAATATATACAAAAGGAACAGCTTATTTCTAAAAGAAATTTCTTACAGCAGTCCTAGGTTAAGGAGAAATATTGAAGAAAGGAGGGCAGTTAGGCGTGTACGATATGATAAATATAATAAACGATTACATAAATACGATATACAAAACAAACTAATATATATCAATAATAATACATACATACTTTACATACTATAAATATATATAATCTTACAGTGATAGAAAATGTTCCTTGACGTTTTTCTTAAAGGCGGAAACAGTTTTGCTGTCGCGTACAGTGTGAGGCAACGAGTTCCACAATCTGGCTGCATGAACCGTGAATGAGTAGGAAAAGAAATCGGAGTGATGGGAAGGGATGGATAGGATTGTCCTAATGTGAGCTCGACAAGGTTGGTCAACAGGATGCGTGTATGTAAATCGCTCACTTAGGTAGCTAGGATAAGAAGGGTTATTTAGGATATTGTACAGAAGGGAAAGGATATGAGCATTTCTACGAAGGCGGATAGGGAGCCACTTGAGCTGAGCGCGAAAAACTGACACGTGGTCATATTTTCGCAACCCGAAGATGAAGCGTAAACAAAGATTCTGAAGTCGCTCAAGTTTGTTTAATAGCTCTTCGGTGACGTCCAAGAAGCAAGAATCAGCATAGTCAAGAATAGGGAGCAATAATGTTTGGGCTAGAGAAATCTTAGTTTTCAATGGTAGGAACCATTGAAAGCGCTTGAGAGAGTGAACAGCAAAGTGAATTTTCTTGCTGATCTCATTGACATGCTCCACCCAAGAAAGATTGCAGCTAAGGAAGACACCTAGATTTTTAGCTGTCTGAGTGAAAGCAATTGGAGTATCGTTATACAGCACAGGGGGGACAAGGGATAGGTCAAGTGAGTTGCACATATGCTTGGAGAACAGAGATAATGGTTGAGAAAACGAACTAGAAAACAATACACGTATTTCACGATTGCCTCTACAACAGCAATGGGTTGGAAATGCAACAATATGGGATCAGGGTTCTCGTTTGCTTAATACAATGCACACTTGAGTCGAAACGTTGGCATGGCCTCTCTGTACTGTGAGACAGGAGCGAGGCTGGTTGCGAGGTAATATTAAGAGAGATCGGAAGCTACATACAAAAAGGCATAACGTTTTGCTACCCCTAAACCTCCACAATTTGTGTCAATTTTTAGACACATGTAAGATCTTACAGAAAAGGATGTCTGTACGTTTTGCTTTTTTCGATATTTTGTCTACAGTTAGAATTATGGGCACCTTAAAACTAAAATTTTTTAGTTAGTTGTTAATGAGGTTCCGTTGGGCACCCTTTGGAACTTTAAAAGGGTGGTAAAGGAAGTTGTCCCTCTCAAAATAGCTGCATACTCGTATGTTCTTTCTTCCTTCCTTCCTTCCTTCCATTTATTAATAATTTCATTAATCCATCACGTATATGTATTTATGACTAAGACTGTATTATATACTCATACACAAGTTTCTGTTCTCTCCTTCCCACACACGTCATACACTCTCTGGCCTCGCCAGAACACCAGTGCTGTGGCCTCACTGCGTCACATGCTGAGACGAGTCTATTTTAGCAACACACTAGAACACAACCAAATTTTATGTATGCTATATAGCTTCAATATTTTGTTTATAAGTTGTAAGTAATATTTTTTAATCTGTTTTTCGTAGTGTTACACCCTGAATTTAGTTTGATAGATTTTTTATTGTGTGTTTTTTAAATGTGTATTGTGTTGTGTGTGTTCTTAAATAAAGTTGTGTATATGTCTGTTTTGAATTTAAAAATTGTCGCTGTTTGTGTCTCACTCTTTAACTTGTATCCAATACACACATACAAACAAACACATCCTCAGACAGTTGCTCCTTGCTAGATGTTTGATGTCAGACTTTTATTTTTACCTATTATTTGTAGCTCGCCTACCGGGCCTTCATTCCCTCATCAAACCTTATATCTATTTCCTTGTTACCCTATTGGTCGTTTACAGCTAAGTTTAATTAATAAACAAGTTTTCTGAAACGTCAGTTTTCGTAGCCTTTAGATGTCTGTGTGAACGCATTCTTCCAAGTAAACGTAACTTCCTATCGATAAGCTGATGAGTAGTTATAATTACTTTTAAATACAGTTTAGTTAGGAACAACAAAGTTCTAAGTAATTTGTATTAACAATATGGATGGTTCCCATTTCTAGGAATAGAAGGGCGTGTGATTAATTGTGACTCGAAAGTGTCAATTTGTATTCAATCACCTTACAGTTTTATGTGTGAGTGAAGACACTCACTACTAGTGAGTATCGACGACCTACAACCTGCTCGTGGGTGAAGTAAACTGTGTTGTGGGCGTCAGCCAATAATATAATTCAATCATCCAGAGACAACATGACATTTGAATTACTTACTCACCTACATCTGTGTTACAGAGATATATTTTTAAAATAGTTCAAGATAATTAACGGAGGAGCGAAGCGAACAAAAGGTCTTCCTTTCAACTACGAGTACTAGGGCAAAAAGCTACTGTCTGTGTGTTTGTATGTTTTCCTCTACAGGTCGCATTTATCAACCGATCTGGATGAAACTTCGTATATAGGTTAAACTGTATATAGGGTAAATTTTTAAGTCAGTTTCTTGTTACATATTTGAAAGTTTAGTGGATGGAGTAGAGACAAAGTTAAAAATCAAAAAATTCTAAAGAGTCTAGCTTTTAAGCTAGTGAGCACCCTATGATTGTAGTAATTAGAAATCGTGAGTGAATTCATAAAGACAAGCTTTTACAGAACACCTGGAACCATCTTTTCATCACAAAACTAACTAATAGGGCTAAAACCAATTAATATGTTCTAGGTGGCGCCACTAGACCTTAGGGATAAATCTGTGCCCGGTGTTATTTATGTCTCAATTTCGTTGATATATAAAAAGAACTGTGTGGGGCAAAGTATGTGCTCGCGAGGTCTACAGCTCACACAGTCACTAGTTATGATTAATTACGACTTAGTAGTAGGACAAACAATCAAATTCATATATTAGTATGGATAATTTTAGAATTTATGTTGTTCAGCTTTAAAAGTACTGAGAATTTGTAAAATTTAATAATAGAATAGCCTATCTTGTGTCGAATACTTCACACGATAAATTTTACTTTTTCCCCAGCTGTGGAACAATGCGCATGAAAGAGATGAAGTCATACCGGCCCTAAAAAATTCACTTGAAGAATTACAGGTGGACTATGTTGATTTGTACTTAATGCACTATCCTATGGCTTATAAGGTAAGTTTTAAATAAGTTTAAAATTTTAATTTATTCAGTGTATTCAAGAGTATTTGTTCAACTTACTTTAATATCTGGATGTGATTCTTATTTCAAAATAAGACTTGGATCTGCTGATTTATAAATCTAAAAATTTCATCTAGCGCTAGATTCGTTTGATGTTTATCGTTTACAATATGTACTAATTTTGCTACATAATAATATAAATACATGTCTGAGTAGTTTTACACAATCCCAAAAACATCGTATATCGATTTAAAAATATAAATGTAAATTTCATTTCAACCAATATCAGCCTGAAACATAAGAACCTTCAGTAACACAAAAATATAGCACCACAAAACTTATTATATTTTTCAAATCATGTTTATTTGCGTTAGATAATTATGATATCATAAATATGTCAGATACTTTGTTTGAGTATCAAATATCTAGCTTAATGAAACAGCATGAAAATTTGTTATGCACTCAGCTTAGGATTACACTGGCATCTTTATGGCTTCTAAAGTATATAGTAGTGTTGTGTTTCAGTTTTTGATCACGTTTTTTTCTTCTATTGTATTGAAAAGAACTTTATGTACATAATTCAATTCCAAATTTTCAAGTCCACAGCTGTTTGAAACTTTCTCCATGTTTCATCAGAGCTACCTTATGTAAACTTTTGCCGCAAAAAGTAATTTTGTTTAATAATGTAAACAATTCCATAAAGTTTCTTCACTTTACATTTTTGAAGTTACAGATTACGCTGTCAAGGTGACCGACGACCATTTTCATTATTACCAAAACCATATATAGCTTCAAAAGTATAGTACAAAGTCTGCCATTGTGTACATGTAAGGATTGTGTTATTCCTACTGATTTAAGCATTTTATACTGTCCTCCTTGGTTTGTGTTTTTAACATCTTTATCTGGACAATAATGTCGTATGCACGAAGGATCTCGCCCTTCTACATTATTTTAAGTTTAAAAACACATCATTGAACTAAAGTTCGTCTGCATGACTATAAAAATACCATAGCACCTTATATGAGGTAGACTTTGTGCTCCATGCCGTACCTATTACTGGGCTGCTAAGAGGGTTCCTAATTTCATTAAGATTGGTTGTGCCATTGGGGTGTCAACCGGTGACAAAGAAACAACTTTTGCATTTAAAATATCTGTATACAGTGACTGGAATAGAATATCTTAACATCGAAAGTTACGAAAACAGGCAACGTCTCTGCCAATACTCTACTATACTACTATACTACTGTCAACTTAAAAAAAATCTAGTCATGTGTTAAATTATCATGTTATAATAACGCGCCTGTCTCTGAGAATTGTCAAGTCAGCAAAAAAGTTACACGAGACGGGAAACTTTCAACTTATGAAGTTTTTAGCTGTATTTTCATTTTAAAATTGTTGGGAAAGTCTTATCTGCAGCTTTTCTGTAGGACAGGGCTGTCCAACTTGTAGCCTGGGGGCTGCATGCTGGTCTTGGCTTGGCTCGTAATTAAGTAGCCCGAGGGTTGAAACTAATGGCATTGTATCGAATTAAAAAATAGCGTACGTTAGACAGGGGTGACTCATCAACGAGTATGTTACTCGATTGTCCCGTGTTCGATTTCTTAAGGTATGTAAGGTACACAACATTTGTGTTCCGGTATAAAAGGTAAATGAGACAGCGCCTCATTAGGTTGAGGCCTTATTGTCACTTAATATCAGGTGAGATGTAGGCCAAGTTATATTATATACCTATTTTATATATTAAAAAGGTTAAATTAGCTCTTTTTAAGCATACTCCACATAGTATATTTGAAAATAATCTCTACGTAACTGTTTTAAAAAATAAGGATATTTGGGCCAAAAATAATAATAAAATAAGAAGTGAATTAAATTAAAAATTTTAAAAACACCCTACGCAACAAACTGATGAATCGATTTTTACCAAATATAACTAAGAAACCGCATCAAAATCGGTCCATCTGTTCGAGAGCTACGATGCCACAGACAGACAGACATTGGCATCAAACTTACAACACCCCTCTTTTTGCGTCGAGGGTTAAACAAAACACAAACACCCTAATTTTTTTACACCATACGTCTAAAAGAAAAAGAGATTAAAACAGTACTGCATCGATATTGGTTTTCCATTGCTTTGTCCAATGCGTGTCGGGTCACGCGCAGTGTAGGGTTCCATAGTTCACAGTTTTAAATCGGTAATAAGGTTTAAAACCGGGCCAACACAGGACGATGTAAAGTAATATTGAATGGAATTTGTACAAAATTTAAATTTTTGCGTATCCAAGTATATTTTACAATTTGGTCGACTATTACACGATTGTAAATAAATGGGTGAGAATTATCTAGGGGCTATGTTTAATTAGTAAGCGATAAATGCGGGCCTACAAACAGTTCACGATGAACAGCCCTTCTTCAAGTATAGTTTTAGTAAAAGCTTTTTTTATCCGAGACAAAGACGTGCACCGCTACACAATAAAGGGCAAAGGAATATTTGTAAAATTCCATGACATGAATTACGAATACTTGAGCGATTTCTTTCGTCATTTGTTCATATGAAACATTGTTTGCATACGGCACCGGGACTCGGGCAGCACATGATGTTCTTATTTATCTAGTTAGATTTTTACCCCCAAGTGTACAAAATAAGGGTTCCGCTGCGAAACTATTGTTTTATCTATATTTTTATTCGATCATCAATATATATTCATCATCATCACCAGCCGGGAAACGTCCACTGCTGGCCACCTGCATCCAGCGACTCCCTGCGACTCTAACCAGGTCATCGGTCCATCTAGTAGGGGGACGGCCTGGTAGACGTTTCCCGGTACGTGGTCGCCACTCGAGAACCTTTATCTATATATATTACATACTATGATATATACGAGTACGTACAAATGTTATAATTGATGTTTTGTTTTAGAAAGACGGGAACATTAGCTTGACTGACTACGTGGAGACGTGGAAGAGTATGGAGGACGCCAAGAATCAGAACCTAGCAAGGTCTATCGGTGTGTCCAATTTCAACATTACTCAGATGAAGAGGTTGTGGGATAATTCCAAGATTAAGCCCGCGGTTCTGCAAATTGAGGTGAATTACTTACGTTGACTTTTTCTTGGTAATCATGCGCAATTTGAAGTAATGCTGAATAACATTATTGTTTCTGAGAGAAGTGTCTTTACACGACGATTTGTAATAATTAACGCGTTCAAAAATAATTAAGAAACCGACTTCAACTGCCCTAAAAGTCGATAGCATTGATCACCTAAAATCTTCACCCGTAGAGGTAGAATTATCTGGGTATATATTTTGTTTCTGTTGATTTTCTCAAAAAGAGCTATAGCAATTGCGATAAAAGTTATATGGGACCACCTCTGAAATATGACCTACCAAACAAAAATAAGTTCATTCATAATCAGCGGAGTTATATACGTAAAACACACAAACATACAGTCGAAATAAAAACCTCCTCCTTTTTAGCAGTCGGTTGAAACTGCTCTTTGTAGCAGAAATGCTGCACCTAGAACACTGGCGCATAGTACGAGTGTATATTTTATAACATTTAAGGACAGGTTATTCTAAATTACCTATTTTACAGCAAGCAATCAAATGTCTTTATTACGATTGTTCAAATCATGTTTTTTATAACTTTATTAGAACGTAAATAATTACGAAGAAAAGGGGATTTCAATCGTTTTCCGGGGCGCATATCTAACTTTACTAATAGAACATGTCCAAAAAATGACTGTTAGAACAATATTCTATATTTCGGCATTTTTTATTATTGAAATTAAGTAAGTAAGTTTAAAGCAGGGTGGCTAAGTGACATGGTGACAACAGTCAAGTTTCTATACATACGGGTCCATATAACTGCGATGTAATCCTCCCTACATCCGCACACGCAGTCGTCATATAACAGCGGACTTTTAATTTCTCCCATGAGAGCACAACATGCCCAATTGCTTACGTTTCTTCAGTGGTCACAACTATTTATTTGAGGGAATAAGTTTATTTGGTTCTATGTCGGAATCGATTTAGGTTTTTTCGTTTGTCTCTTGATTCTTTTGTTAGTCTTTCTTTTGTTTTATAGAATACTTGAGCTACCTATGTAACTTTGCTATGTCGAATAAGTTTGTAGAAGGAAAGAAAAAAATACTATTATTTAGCCAGTGACTGGCGGCGCGACTGTACTGAAAAACTGATTCCTAAAATAACTGTTATTACCTATGTTGAGCGCTTTATCTGAAAGTGAGGTTTTCAAATAGAATTTTCTTTATATGTCTGAAAAAAGAGGTGGCAGTTCTAACAGATATACTAACTTAGTTTTACAAAATCGAGTTAGGTTAAGATTTAAAAAAAATTATTTAAAAGTATGATCATCAGAATTTTTAAGATACGTTTAAAATTAATTGAAGTTTCTTCCTTCCTTTGATATTCTGTTCTTTAAAGTGTTTTAATAGTTTTCAGAATACATATAAATGAAATACTAATTTAAAAAATACAGCTGAGCGACTAGCCAAACATGGAATACTGGCATTGTTATAAATACACTTAAATGCAGAATAGCTGTAAAAATGTAACGCATGAAAGTCACCAACACCGACACACACAAAAACCAGTAAAACTACATTCAAACATTAGAAAACTCACATTCAAATTTCAAATATAAATAAGAACAAAAACGAAATATCAGTCAAGTACATCGACATGTAAGAAAGTGAGGCTATAATTCAACAGGTGAATCCAACAATAACACAAGACGAGCTGGTGGCCTGGTGCAGGGACCACGGCGTTGTAATAATGGCGTACAGTCCGTTTGGAGCCATACTAGGACGTAAAAAGGACGCCCCGCCGCCCAGGGACGATCATCCAGTCTTGTTGAACCTCGCCGAGAAATACAAAAAGACAGTGCCGCAGATACTGTTGAGGTATTTGGTAAGTTTTCTTAGACACGTCAAGAAAAAGGTTTCAATCTACCCTTTCTATTACGTTGTTAGAAATATGCTTTGGATTTAGGTACTATGACTGATGAACCCACTGAAATATGCTTATTATTTTGTTGTTGTTATAACTCATTATCAGATAAAGACTATTGATTTATAGTGCAATTATCATTAACATAAATATTTGTGGGATATACGATGGCAAAATACATTGAAACTCTCTTTAAATTACAAAACTATAAAATCTCAAAGTTCGTAAAGTAAGCGGAAATATTTGAATAGGAAGTGCTAGTAACATTTTAAAGTCCGTGCAAGATTCTTTTAAAATAATTTACAGAAAATTCTTTTAAAATATAAGGGTTGTACTTTAAGCAATAATAATAAAAAAATCGTGTTTTGTACCCCGAAAAAATGACCATACTGGCTGAAGGCATGACCATTTCTATTTCTTTAAAATGCCAAACAAACAAGCTTTACTTTATAATTTTCATTTCAGCTGGATCGTCAAATAGTAGCCATTCCCAGATCCATGAACAAGGATAGGATAAAACAAAACGTCGAAATCTTGGATTTCGCTTTGACTCCGGAAGAGGTCAAAGGGCTCTCAGCTTTCAATAGCAACTACAGACTTCGAACGCCTGCAAAATGGTACCCGCACCCAGAGTTTCCGTTTGAGAAAAAGAACCTTACAGATGAACAAATTCGACACATAATTGACAACAGCAAAGAAGATTGAATATTTACGCGCCATCATTTACATCAATTTATAAAACTTGACTATAAAAAAAGATATTGATAATTAAAGGTGTTAATATTATATTCATTGGAAACGAATCCAGACATAAGGTTAGGTTTAAACAATGTATTTATCAAAACGAATATTACAGTTCACTCTCATAAAAAACTATACCTAATCTATTAAAAATGTAATCGATGTATCGATATATTTCACACATCACTCCTTCTCGTTGACCTAGAATCATATAATTTATCAGCAAAAAACGACATGACAAACAAAAATGGATATTTAAGGTTTCGTCACATATTTGTACATAAAATAACTAGTCGTTATATTAGTTACCAGCTTGACCTCAGATTCCAAAATCATTTGGGTTCTAAAGCAATCAAATAATGCTGTTTAACTTATTGACCGTGGGCTCTGAGGACACTTATTTCTTATTACGCCAATAAGAAGGGACAATAAGGCTCTTATGAAGGCATAAATAATAACATCATTTGTTCTGAACTCGAAGCTTACTCAGTGATATTGGAATTTGTTGTTGCGAGTGCAACCGGTTGCTTAATATAACAATATATTGCTCGTATATTTGTAGCTCTTGAGGTTTGGGGCTTAGAACAGAACCACCTTTATAATAAGAACATAGGCTTTAGAACACAATTTTCTTCCGTGTGCGATAGAAGAATACTTCAATGTCTTTCTTGTAATTAACGATCTCGGTGTTCGTCTGCATGTCAAGACCTGAGGAATTCATTTTTACTTCGTAAAGCGATCAATTAGTGGAGTATCATTGGGATTTGGGATGGGATTGAAAATACGTTGTTTATTCTAAAAGCTGTTGTGACATCATTCTGGGACATCTGTTTTATGTGGTTTTAGTATTTTAGATGGCCCAATCTAAAAGTTTGTTAGGTATGTTTCAGAATCTTGTAATGAAGTTATTATTAATAACAAAGCATATAGACTCAATAGATAACCAAATAAACACCAGTATCGAACGTAATATTCTGATCTAAAGGAACAGTTTCAGAAATATATACCTTGAGAAATATGACTAGAGGCAGAATTGGAATCCAGTGACTTAGAAGTTAAATTAAATCTGACTAGGTAGCGATTTATCCTGATTTGTACATCTGTATTTATCTACATCAAGTAATATATAGAAGGATAAGTAACAGGTCTATTAAAACCATTTAGCATAATCTGTGTCGCTGAAAGGATTCCAATAAAGTTCAATATTGTATACATCTAAGACTTAAAGTTTGAAATTCAATATTTTCCTATCAAACAACTGGTGAGCACAATCTTTAACCAAAATTGTGTTTAAATCTCATCTGTTTTGGTTTAACTTCATTATTACTGAACTTGTTAATTGCTCCACTTTCGATTTTGTTCCACAATAAAGGTTATGCTCAAAACCGTAAAGCGGTGCTTCGATCAAAGATACTCTTAAAAGGGGTTTGCTTATCGGCAACATCGCATTTTATCCGGTTCCTATTTTATTTTAGTACTTTCATGGAATGCTTCCAAGATTGAGCTATAAAAATTAAATAAATGATTGGTTTTATGACAGTCACGCTTATGTATAACATAGATTGCTAGTGGACATTCAATCATCAGTAAGTATTTTAGATATATATTTATGTGGACTAGTGCCCCAGCCAAGTGGCGGGACATATTTGAACCTTAGGTTGCCTGCACTGAATGTCAAGTATGAATGTTGTTAATTGGTAAGCAGACGATGAATGGAAGGCTGTGATTGGTTAAATGAGATAGATGTTGTGATTGGTTCAGAGTATGAAAAGTAGGAAGGAAATAGATGAAAGATAAAAAGAAGAGTACAAAAGGACGCGCTTTCCGGAAGAGGCTCTCGACATGAGAAGTTGATTTATAATTAATTAAAATGATTAAATAAAAGTATTTCAAGTCACAGGATTTATTACTTCGCCCAAGCTCAATCCCACATTTATGAAAATGAAAAATAATAGTTAAATATAGTTAAACTATTGAATTAGTACATACGAACTCATATGACATATAATTTGCGGGGCTTTATGTAGGTATTGCTCGGGACAGGTTAATATGGCATACCATAAAGGAGGCCTATGTCCAGCTGTGGACGTTTCTTTTTGACTCGTTATATAGGCTGTTGATGTTGATAGGCGTCAGTAATCATTAATGTAATAAGCAATGCCACTTATAGGTATTAAGTTATATGTGTAGTGTCGTTTGTAACTGTTTTCTTCTTGCAGTGTATAATAAATGGATTTTGTACTATAGTGCAGGTCTTTACCAAAACGATCGTTCTGGTAAGCATACGAGTTTATGTACGAAATGCTGCTGCTTTCTATTATGACGATGCTAAGGCCTTGAAGACTATATAGTCTAAGCTGGTAGTCTAAGTCATAAACATTAACCAATTTTTTTAGGGTTCCGAACCTCTGAAGGACAAAATGAACCCTTTTAGGACCACTAAGAAAAGGAGTCTTGACAGACAGACAGAGCAGACTGTTTTTCTCAGGCACGCGTGAAGGTATGAAGTTTAAATTAATATCGAATACTGAAGTCTGCAATCCCTTGGAGCTGTGAAAAACGTCAAGACAACGTTTTTATAAAGATACGACTTTTTGAGCCCATTTTAGACCATTTCTTTTGATATGGAATCAAAATCTAAAGGGTATCCCGTTGAACTCTGAAACTTTTCAAGGTCTTACAGCGCTAGTATGACAATAAATCTGTAAAACAGAATTTTTTAATTACATCAGAGTAAAAATAGTTTTTTAAAATGATTACAAACGTACATTAGTAAGTAGTTCGATTGGTACATTGATCATGATATAGACGGACGTACTTGTATGGGATCACATTTTTTCAACTGTAAAGCTAAATTTGTTCTTCAATTAGACCTTTTTCATTAGATGTTTGCGTAGTGGTTGTTACCTTACCTATGGTTTATGACTTTCATTATCTTTATTTTACATATTCTGTATGGAACACTCGATGAGTGAGTCCAACTCGCATTTAGACGTTTTTTATTATTAGATGTATTCTATGCTTCTTTATACTTTGGTTACTCCTAGTTCAAAAGTATTATAAGCAAAATAGACTTTATAGTACTGATACAATTAAAAGTAAAATACAAAAGAGCTTACAGCATTACAGCTATTAAAAAGTTCGAACACGCAGGCGGCCTTATCGCTTAGGCAATCTCTTCCAGGCAACCTAGATTTATGTGAATAGTCATGCTGAAATTAGACTAACAGTACTAACAATTATCAGTTACTATAACACATTTGTAGTTTGTAATGGTTGATGGAAGGCTTAGAAAATGACTTTGTCAGTTTGTTGGAAGCTTACCCTTTCAAGCTAAATTAATCGTGTTTTTCGGAACGACTGAACTTCAAACATCAAATGAACTGTGGTGAACACGTTTCCAATAATTAAATACCTTCCTTAATCTCAAAGGAGTTGTGTTAGCCTTTTTAATCTTCTTAGAAATATGTAATTGAATTCTTTCAACCGCGAGTATAAAGGAAATACCGCTTTTATCTGAGCCTGAGGCTTTAGGATCATCTAATTGATTTGAGAGCCGGCTTTGAAGTTACTTTATGAAATAATGGCATAAAGACCAGCCAATAAAGTAATTTATATGACATTTACATATTGTAATATTGTTTGCCATGTTCTTTTATCGCGTTCCTACAATGAGAGTTGTAAAATATTTTACGGCATTCTTATTCTTTTTTCGATAGATAATGTTATCAGAACATTTTTTGAATAAAACGGGAAAGAGACGTGATTTTTAGGGTCCCGTGCGTCCTATGCAAAACAACTTTCATAGGTGACATTGTAACCAATGACATAAAAGACGTCAGGAACATACAGCGTGAGCGTAGAGCTACGCTGGCGGTAAGGGCGATGCTAAATGTACAGACGCAGTTAAAGTTACCTTGTTTAAGGCATTTTGTACTTTATTTTGTTGTAGCAACCTGTGGGTCAGATATTATCAAAAGTCGCTTAAACTTTTGCACGTCCAATACAATAACACGTTCAGAATGCTTATGGAGCTGCTTCGCTACTGTAGCGCGACAACTACGAGTATGTTCGCCAAGGCGCGCACAGACAGCTTTCATGCTATACTCAGAAAATAGCAAGTTTTGGGCAAGTTCTAGAGATACAGGATAATCAACTGCTGAATTATTCCAGATCCGTGTAGCACCATACAATTAACCGTCACATGCCAGTTTGTCATTGGAAGTGCATAAGCTGTTGCTCGGTGTAGCTCAATTTTTTGTTAGCAGGTTATTTATGAGCAAAGTTTTAAGGGGGCGGTTCGGTTGGTCCCGACATAAATTAGGTGCGGTGACACGGACTAATTGACATCATTATGCAGGAGGATAGACGCCGCACCGCCTGTTTTGCTCAACTCAAGGCTTTGTTTTCGATCGGTACCTCCCCAAAGTCCATCCTAAATAATTTATGTTATCAAAGTTAATTTTAAAGCAAAATTAAAGTGAGATTAGGCTGTTAATTTCGTAAGTCACCTGGAAAAGCTGTCCCGATGCTCGGTAAATAATTGCCCGGCGCGAAATTGTTGAAGTCGTCCAAAATGTTTAAATCGTCTTATAGTATAGTATAGTCTTTATTTGCATGCAATCATGGTTACAAAGATGGTAGTATAGATAACAGTAATTTGGTTTCACATGATTCGCCGCACAGCAACGTGCAAAATTTAGTATGTACAATCGTCAGGATATGATCAATAAATAAGTTTAGTATCAAAGTTATACAATATCACAATTAAATACTAAAATAATTACATGTCATTTTGTTTGCTTAAAATCTAGATATTCTTTAATACTATAAAAACATCTATCAGACAGCTACTTATATAATTCTTTTCAAAAATATTTTTTAGGCATCTCTCTGAATTCTCTCTGATAGTATATCATGATCCGCCAACGTCTAAAATTAAATTTTACAATAACTTTTACTACACTAGTAAAATTTTACAATTCACAAATTTAGGAAAATCATTACCATAGGGTCTTCGATGAAGGAAATCATCGAGAGGAAACCTGCGCACTACTGACAAGCGTGAGGTGTATTCGCACGTCCACAGCAGCAGTAGTCTGCGTGTGTGTGTGCTAAGCGAGGAAAAACCTTTAGCGTACTTATTGTCCGCTTACGACCTCACGGCACAAATAAATTGCCATAAGATACCAATACTTTTCATGAACTGTCGAGAGACAATTAAGTTCTCGTGGGAAAATATAAAAGCATAAATAAATACCGCGACATTTCTAGTTACGCCACTTAAATGAGTATACGAGTAAACAAATAGTGGTAAGCTTACGAACTAGTATTAGTTGCCTATATGATTATATAGAGGATGGTTGGCTTTTCCTCGGCTAATACATCCATGTAAGCAATGGTAAGCTGGACTAATGGTCAGATGGAGTGTGTTCAATATACAGTATGGTGTTTTAATAATATAATTCTTTTTATAAATCCTGTTTTAATCATATGTTATTATTTATTACTAAAATATTGCAACGGCCTCCGTAGCCTAGTGTCTATATAGATAATATGATCAGTCGGTGGGCGCTGCCTGGACTGACGGAGGTTCATCTACGTCTACGCAATGTATTATTAATTTATTTTGTACTTCCTTTTTCTATGTACGAGTATTATTTCTTTGATGAGAGAGGGGTGCAACTGCACTCCTTGCACCCTACGGCCGGTGCCCATAATCGGATGTCCCGGGCTTGATATCTACCGGGATATGGTAGGCTTCATGAATCTAAGTCCATTCTGAGGTACTTCTTCTTCTATCGTGTAAAGGTGATCAGCAACCCAATTGGTCTTGTCAAATTCTACCTACATAGTGCCTTGCGACCTTTATACCTCGGGGAGTAGCCAGTGCCAGGTCTTCTTGGCTGCATGGAGCTGGACACAGCGAACACTGTAGGAGATGTGCGGTTGTCTGTCTCTGGCCGCAGACACAGTTCGCGCTAGTTCCCAGAGGCAGAAATCCCCATTTCTCCATGTTGGCTTTCGTTCGCCCGACTCCCACTCTAAGCCGATTTAATGTCTTCCAAACTGCCCATTTCTCCGAACTACCCGCAGATAGATGTTCTTTGGGTGTTATAATGGTGTCGTGTTCCTGTAGCCGCGATTTCCACAGCCGGATTCTGGCCTCTTGTGCCGTACTGCAGTCCAGGACGGGATTTGTGGAGAAACTTTTTCGGGACTTCAAACGACCCGGTACTGTTCTGAGGTACTAATAATGTTTCATTTAGATAAAGCTATATGATAGCGCGACATGCTCAGTTAGCGCTTGCAATTTGTATCATATCCACTGCCAATAAAGTACACATTAAGTCTAACTATACTAATCCAACCGCGCTCGCATCGCAAACGCTCATCGGTGGAGTTAAGTTCGCGCAGCGCCCGCGGCAGCGCCTCCGCGATATTGGTTGCTATTAGAAGCGAGCAAAATACTAATTGCTACGATACCTCTCGAGCGACGCAAGCGCAACGACGCGATGGCGCAACGTACCTACTCGCAATACAGCGTGTGTAATGTCTACTGTATTTATATTTATTTAACATAATCATTTTTTCCCTTAACAAATACTTTAATAAGTACGAGTACGAAAAAGTATAAAGTATAAATAAATAATAAAAGTTTCTTTAGTCATAAAAATAGTTCTTTTCGATAAGAATCTTTTGGAAAGCTTATGGTACTTTATTTAATTTTTAAATTTTAGACTTTTCATTTTTTTTAAACTCAACAATGTCAGTGTCAATATGACGTAATATTAAATGTCTAGTACATATATAGTGATCCATAGTGATCTGTGACTCTTTGATCTGTGGTAATTCCTCAGATACTAGTACCTAATCTGTGCTTCAGATATCGATTACTACATAATGTTCTATTCTCTTTGAATGACACTCTTCAAAGAAAACGATATTTACGTCAAGTGTAGTGTAGAGTGTAGTGTAAGTCAACAAACAAAGCCCAAGAGCCCTCGGAGGTGAAGATGGCGAGCACACGCCTCGGTAAGGTTCGTTCCTAACAACACCGACAGCAGCGACGTGGGACAGCGACAAGCGACGGCTACCATTATATGGGGAATAGTCTAGAGGCTACACCTGAGCGCCTGCATTGTTTTGGATAAGTTTTATTATCTGCTAGTTGGTTGGTTGGTAAACGTTGTTTTAATTTGTGCAGATGTGAACAGCTCGCCGTGTGCCGCGCCCCAAGAACACTCCACTGACGACTCCGTATCATACATACAGGTACAGCTTGTGGCTTCCTTTTTAATCTTGTGATGGTAGTTGTCATCTCATATGAAGAAATTTAATTCAAAAGCTCGTCCTACCATTAGGCCGCGGCTTGAAGCCTGAAACTCCTTTCTTTCTTACTTATATTTTTATAACAAGCTTTTGTAAACAGTGCTACATTCACAGGTGGTAGTACAAAAACGTCGTTGCGTCCCTGGCACCGGAGTCGGGCGCGCCGAAAGGGTCCCGCGCGCTTCTAGTCCGCTTCCGCTGCAGGTGCTGTCGTAGGTTAGATAATGTTTCGTAGTAGCAAGAGTCGTTCTACATGAGCGTTCGCGCATGTTTCAGAATCACGAGGAAGGTGCCGGCGAGCCTGCAGTTGTAACAGCGTCAACACAAGATAGAAAACGGTATTTTGCTTTATTACACTAGTATTTATTTACTGAATATTATTTTGGTCGTTGCATGATCACCAGAACTAAAGAGACATAACAACTAATTATACTATATTAATTAAAATTATACTACCTTTTTTCAATAATGGAAAATATGCAATCTCACGTGAAATGTGCCTAATCTGCAGGACAGATGTGGGTATTTCGGTGGAAGCGGGAGAAGAATTGAGAGAGGTACAATCGAAGAGCATGGTGAGTGGATGAATGGATGTAATTACTATACTAACGCGAACGTATGCCATTTTATACAAACATTGAATAGTTATATGTAGTTGTCAGTACAGCTGTGGCAATGTTTCAGAGACACATTTTCATCCACATTAACTTAGATAGGTTTCATAAACAGTCGCATGAGGTTACACTGTTAGGAATCAGCCTCTCTCATAAATCGCCACATTAGACTTGCTATGAGAGGATTTGTTATAATCACCACGCTTTTCCTTAGCCATCTTTACGACACCCGCGGAGTGACATGGCATGACATGTTCACATGGCTAATTGAATAGAGGCTTCTGTTGATCCTGTTTCCATCCCGCGGTCCATAGCCAACACTAAAGTCAAATTCAATCGTTAAAATAACTAGCTGTCGTCGTTGATCGCAGTCAAGCTTCTATGATTGTCGCTCTCGTTCGCTACGTGTCCTTCATGAAGTTGTTGTGTATAAACTATGTTTCAGCAACACGTGAGTAGCGCGGAGCATGTTGGTCCCGCTTGTGTAGAGGTGTACTACTTTGAGCAGTGGCGCGGCGGGCAGTGTTTTGTAGCGACAGGCGGCGCGGGCGACGGCATAGAAACGAGGGTGCGCGCAGCGGGGCGCGCAGCGGTCGGCGCGGGAGTTTGTTGCGCGCGAGTCGTACTGGGAATAGTACGTGACGTCGTAGCGGGCGTGGCCAGTGTAGCTGGGGACGTGGTCGTTAAACCGTCACTAGCGGTGATCTTCAACGCAGCGGTGCGACCGCCGCTGGTGTTTCTCGGCAACGTGTTTGAGACTGGTCGAGAGGCACTGCGTCCTCTTTGGCTGGGTTTGGGAGATGCTCTAGAACCCGCGGTTCGTCTGCTCTCTGCACCCAGGCTGGTCAACGTCTCTGTACATACCGTATGAATGACACATGAGTACAGATGAAATTTATGTATTATATCAAGACCTAAATATATTAAGGCTTAAATTTGAGCTTCGGTCGCTAGTTAAAATCATTTATTTGTTTGTATTAAGGCTTAAATATATGTCGATTAAGATGGTTTATTTGTTTAATTTATACAGCACAAGTTAACTTCTGCAAATATCAGTGAAGTCACACTTTTAACGTCAATACTAAATCAATAATAATCATCACAATCAGCCTAAACGATTCACCAAAAATTAATTCAATTGCTTCTTTTTTAAACGTGCTTCATAGCTACAGCTAATGGTGGACGTTAAAATAATGCAGGACCAATAGACCGATAACGTCCACCGCTGAACTGAACATAGACATCTTCTATGTATAGTTATTTATTAACATAGTTTGATTATATATGTTTTCGAAGTTCGTTGGTGTTCTAATGAATAGATCAGGGGCACAAAAGGAGCACAAGAGATTAGATTTATTGAAAAGAATATTTAATAAATATTTATTTATTATTATATAATTTATTTAAAAAATATAAACTTTGTCACGTAAGACACAAAAAGCTAGTTACTAAACTTTTTATATCGCATAGCAAAATTTTTTCTCACGCGGGTTTCCGAGATATATAAGCAATTTATGTTTTTATAAGTAAATCCAACCCTAGAGTGAGCGAGGAAGGAACATTCCCGTGTTATAGAGTCGAGTGAACCTAGTGGCTGTCTAGCTATACTTAGTTCTCAATATGCATAAGGTACTACAATATACGAGTAGCAGGTACAAGTTATCAGAATAAGATGTCGATGGTACACAGAAGAGGAGAGAGTGTGTTGACTTCATGAAGCTAAAAATATTATACTTTGCCACCCGGGCGATAATTTTTTACCTTTATGGTCCACTCAAATTCTAAGCCCAATACATCATTAACTGAACTGCATAAGTTTTGAAGTTAATCGCACTCTGATAAATCGCATGTTGTTTTGAATCCCCCTGTGTATAAGGGGTGTGTACAAATGTGCGAGATCACAGGGGGCGCGGGCGCCGCGGCCGCTACGCTAAACAAATATGTAGCACGGTCCGGCTGACTAATTACACAACGATACTCATTTGGTCAGACGAAAAACTGTAATGTAACATTTAACGAATTAACGGGAATGCTTTCATACAAAATTTTCTTTACAATAATCTTTTAAATAGTGTAGAATAGATGACTTGGATAAGTAATTACCAAAAAATTTTACATTGGATTATATTGTTGGGAAATGAATATCAATATCGTACAGCTACAATATCAGTCATGCAGCCGTTTCACAGATGACGTTTTTCACAATAATGATGAAAAGTGTGTATGATACCTCTTGTGATTCACTGAGTTTTATGATAATGATTCAAAATTTCTGACATAATTATATGGCACATTTTGGGGATAGACATAATTAGAACTATCATTATTTGATTAAAAAAAACAAAAATAATTTGCATAAAATAAAGCATATTTTTAATGCTCTTCGAAACGAAGCTTTCTTCGCATTTTAATAGCTAGATCAATTCAATTCTTAATATTAATGGCAACTACCAACTTCATGGTAATTCTGCCAAAATAATCGCTAGATATAAAATATTAGTATTTAATCATCATTACCCGCGACGGAACGGAGACAGTGTTTTTATGTCAGTGTCTGTCAATGTCTAGTACAAGCAAATATAAACTTTAAGATGATGAACCTTTTAATATCGTAATCATTTTTAGGGTTCCGTACCGTATTAAGGAATCTTTACAGGATCACTTGGTTGCCCGTCTGTCTGAATGTCAATGCCCTTTTTCTCAAAAATACATGGAGGCATCAAATTGCAATTAATATCAAATAATCTGTTAAAAAAATCGAACTTCTATGTTATTTATTTTGACTATTTCCCTTGAAAGCGCACCAAAACCAGCACACAAAATAGGGTATTTGTAAGTAGCAGTGGCGAAGGGTCCATACAAGCCGATTCCCACCGGGTTACCTTTCAAAAATCCTTTCCACATATCATTAATGTAATGTATGAACTTAACTATTAACTTTTATACGCTCAAAACATTACTACAAAAAACGCCTGCGCGCAATTAAAAAGCAATATCTAAAGTAGGTATAATTTTTAAATTATATCTCATTAAAATAGCTTTTACGATTATAGTCTGTTCCAGCGGCTATCGTTATTTGTATTTCAATGTGTAAATTAACAATTGCTCGTGTTCTTTTGCCAAGCGCAACGTATTATCATAAAATATAATTTCCAGAACGTTAATTATTTATATTCTGTACGGAAGCCTCGGTGTGCGTGTCTGACTCACACTTGATAGGTTTTTAGGGTTCCGTACCTAATGGGTAACCGATTACTAAAACTTCACTGTCCGTCTGTCATCTCATGAACCGTAATAGTTAGACAGTTGAAATTTTCACAGATGATGTAAATACATGTTGCCGCTATAACAACAAATACTAAAAAAATAAGTATATAAGGAGGCTCCCATACAACAAACGTGATTTTTTGCCGTTTTTATAGAGTATGGTACGGAACCCTTCGTGCGCGAGTCCGACTCGTACTCGGCTAGTACTACTCCATGGCACATGTATATTATGATTGTTACAAATAAGTACCCATGGAATTTCCTAGCAACGGGAAACGACAAAATGCGAGTGCCTCCCGTTGTCGCAGAGATAATTAAGAGGTAACGGGAGCAGGCTTTAAATAACTAGCAATTAGTCCGTCCACGGCAATTTTCTTTCAGAAAATTATAAGACGAGATTTTTCTTTACACAGGAAACTCTAATTTACGTGCAAGCTTTACCTTGTTTAATTAAAGTGTTTTGTTCTTTGATAAGTTCGTTTACACACAAAATTTTCGTTTAACTCATGTAGCTAGCTGAGTATACTCGGATTATTTTATCGTGTATATATTTGAAGAATTGAAATGTTCGAAAATTTTGTTCTGAACCCATCGTGGGGTATAACTTGATTGTTTTATTATTTATAATTTTGATAGCAAATATGTAACATTTCCAAAGCGAAACATGACATATTTAAAATTTTTAAAGGTGGTTTTCATGATGTAAATCGAAATTTTAATCCTAATTGTCTCGCAATGCGTTACGTTTAATTTAAACCAGCAATGAATAAAATGTTTTGTTTTTGGTTATTGAAAGTACTATATAATTGATATGTAATATACATATAAATATGACATTGAAAAACAAAGTAATCGAAACTTTGTTTTTCAATGTTAATGTATTTTCAATAACCAAAGTTTCGATTACATATAGCCTAAACTCATATATATATATATATATATATATATATATATATAGTCTATCTACTTAGATATGATTGATAATGAAAGAAGAATATTGCGTAGTATCAATAATCAATTCTCAATTAAAGGGATCTTTTGACAGCTTTGTCTTGAAAGGGACCAACAATCTGAACTTTCAAAGAAAACAAATCGTCGTAGGTAAATACCCATAAGCCTTTGTGTATAGGAGCCTCGTCTCAACGTCAGCCACTCAAAATTCAGGAAACCTTTTGTTGTCGTAGTCTTCTATTCAAGATTCACAAGACAGTGGATCCTGGGGCTGTCAGACGGAATATTAACAAGGGACGGCTGTACGACGCCTTTTACATCGAACTCTGCTAGTTGTCAACTAAGTCCGGTCGACGTCAATACGTCTACCATGATATTTTGTAGATGTCTTGTCTGATTTCAAGTTTGGCCTGTCCTGAGCATAGATAAAAACTTGTGTTTGTGTGAGCAATGCATATATATTTTTAACAACAATATAGGATCATCGTAGAGGTTACACCAATTTTAGGGTTCCGTACCTCAAAAGGAACCCTAATATTCGTAGGGTCACTTTGTCCGCCTGTCTGTCTAACAAGACCCTGTTTCTTAGGAACACGGGGAGATATCAAGCTGAAATTAATATATTCAAATCTGCCGTCCCTTGGTCTGAAATCTGTGAAACAATTTCTTATAGGTCAACGCAATACAAAGATTACTCGTATCTGTATGTTTAGATCATTTCCATACAAAATGCAAGGTAACCAAAACCTATAAGGTACTTATGTTGACATATAATCCTGAAATTCGACTAGAAGCAAGGTCTTACAGCACAACTACAGTAATATATCAGAAAGCCAGAATTTTTTATAACTAAAAATTAATTTAAAATAGTAAAAATAGTGTTTGACGTTTTGTAAACACATCCTCTCGTACCACTCCCATACCTTAGGAACATGCTCAGTTATGCGTTAGACCTGTAATTATCAGTTTTCGAACATATATAATTGTTTACTTGGATATTGTTTAAAAAAAATTCTGCGAAGGTCGTGGTAGGTTTTTCCATGGAACAATAAAGAATTTTAAATTATCTCTACATTTTTTATACGTAAGCGTTATGACCACAGATCACTATATAGTTATGACCACTGAGCAAGTAATCACGTCTTTTATGTCCGAAGTTGACGAAACATCTTACGATCAAAATCAGAATTTCGGATACATCTTGTAAAATTTATACCAAACTCTGAAGCACAAAGGTGGGCGAAAAATCGTACTGAATTCAACAAATCATATATTTATTACACACGAAAAAAACATGAGTATTTCTCAATATGATATTCTTTTTTCTTTCATATTATCGTACTATAACAAAGACTGGGTACTCGTATCTGCAGACAGAAACTCTCTCGGAACTCCTCACGTGTAGAGTAAACATCGAGAAGCCCTCAGACTCAACATAACTTTACCAACAATATAACAATTCCATTGTAATGAAAAGGAATTCCTACTTCATACGGAATCAATTTGCCACTTTTATTTGTTTTGCTACAGGAAAGTAAATAATAATAAATTTCTTTCTGTCGAGTTTTCTTTTTCCTCTTTACCATTAGGAAGCAAATGTCGTGACATGATGACAATAGAGTTTATTTGAATTTCATTTTCTGAAAATTGTAAATAAAACATTCGCTGTATTGTAATTTGTTTGAATGTGATTCTGCAATACTGTTGTATATTTTCTACCTACAAAAAATTGATAGTTCTTAATTCGACTATATGGTTTTATTATAATTTAGACCGACCTCCAACTTACTTAGTTTCTGCGTATGTTGGACAGATTTTTATTATTATGATTAAGACAGAATTTAGCCCTAGGATATTTTAAAATTAAAGCAAAACATATATTAAAAGGCTAAGGGTGTAAGAATTATGGGAAGGTTCGGGCACAATGGTAGAGGGAGAAAGAATTCTACATAAGGTTAGTAATGCGCTTTAAAGTCCACAGTTGGATACGAGCCTCTCTCATAGATCGCCACGTCGATGATTTTCTATAATTGACACGCTTGGGAGAGACGTTGGTGATTGCATTGAAACGCTATGATATAGGTACTCGTAGTTGCTGATGCCATTTATTTTCCTTGAGTCACTTTTTTTGTCACCAGCGGAAGGTTGTTCATGAAGATTTGTTACAAGATAAATCTTAGACGCATTAAGATGAGTGCAAACTGGTTCCCTTAAACTCAAAATGAAATTTAATAAATATATTACGTACTAATACTAAACGATACCGTCACGATTGGAAATGGCGCGCGGCGTGGCGCGGCGCACTTCGTGAGAAAACGACGAAAGAAACTCTGATTTATTATGACGCAAAAGTTGTTCTCCTCAAATATAACTTAAGTGTTTTATCTTTAAAAGCAGAAATTGAGTCTATCCTCATGACAGTCAATCCTCAGCCGCCGCTCGGATCACGTTCGACAAACGTTTGCCAGTCGAACATATTCGTACGAGGGACATCCATCCGTATGATACGAACAAACTTTTTACAAACTTCGATCCGCTTCCCCGAATACATATTTCCAAACCAAAGTTGGGAAACTTTGATTTTTATGTCAGGAATCTTCTGAGAATTCTAGAAAGTTTTAAGAAAAACATTGTAGATTTTTCTTGTATTTTTGCAAGTTTTTTTACGTAAATGGAAACGTTGTTGACGGTCTTCGTTGCGTTAATTTGCGGCGAGCCCTCGGGAAACGCTTGGCTAAAATTCACGCCCAATCTCAGCAACGTTACAAGACAAGCGCTGTCATGCTTCTGCCAAATTGACGCTTGGTTTGATAAAGGAATTATTTCATACAAGCTTTTGGCTTTGACTTTGCCCGGACTTCAGGAATCGTTCATAAGAGTTAAAATAAATTTGGTGAAATAAAAAGAAGCTCTTACAAGTCATGAATTCAGAGCTTGCCGAATTTTATCACGACCGGTAGATCGGTTCAAAAGTTGAACCGTGAAAACGCAATTAACATAAGGAGAATTTAAGTTATTTTTGCGGTTTTCATAATTAGTGTTATTTTAATATATTCGTAGCCTGCGATTGGTGTTTCAGAGGTCGACCTTTGATTCCTGAAACTTTGTTCTAGTTAGTTTCTAGTATTTATTTTTATACTGGACAATATTTGAAGTCCGTCTGCAGCGGTGTTTGTATTACACAATTTTGATTGGTGATAGAGCATTAACTATAAACATTTGGCCTAAGTCTGCCGCCAAACAGCAGTGCTAGTTAATAGCTTTGGTCGGAACGCATCAGTATGTAAGGTAGCAGAGTCAGCGCCGCATTAGCTTAAGATTTCTGGATGCGCACGCTTACCATGCAAAAGACCCATTGTCTCTTTCTATCATGTGATATGAAGGCCAAGTGCAAATCCGTCATACATTAAAAAATTCAAATCAACGAAAATTTAGAGTTTTTTGCTGTAATTTAATCCACAAATCTAACTGCTTCGTTCCCTAGGTCTAACTACGATTATGCAACTCATATAAACAAGTACAAACTTGAATAAACTTCGTAATTTATTTATTTTATTTAAGAAGGTCACCTACAGGATGTACATTAACATGAGCATGAAGACACAAATGTAATAGTACTATAGCTAAATGCTACCCTACTTACAGGCAACAACGACATGCTAATAATAAAGTTATGAAATTAAAAGAACGATAACAAAATAAAAATAATAATAGAATATTTACAGCTTATAAGATATTAAGGTTTTAATTTAAATTTACTATTGAATAATTCACTGATGTATAATTTGTTCAAATTGTTACTTCATATCATATTTTCAAAGTTACTTCAATACAATTATGATGAAAAATTTATGCTGAATTCACAAAGAGACTAGAGATCTCAAATTTTAGTTATACAGGACTGAAATATAATAAAGACTAGAGAATGTATTTATTTCTTACAGGTCTGGCACAGGTAATGCTGCTACTTCCGATGTGGAGAAAACTGTTGATAAAAAGGTATATTATAATGTTTAATATGCACGTACAATATCTCTACGGGTGCTTGACAGTGACTGACAGTATATACTCGTATCGCTCTGTTTGCAAAAAATTGAGACTTGGAAACGCTAAGGTAAAAACATAATAAATTTTCTCATTTCTAGGTATTTTGGGTTTTACTTTCTCTGGATATACAATTATACCTTAGACATATCAGGAATGATGTGAAAATTAGATATTGTTCTAAATGCTATTGAGCCACTTCTTTGGGTAAACAAGTAGAAAATATATGACTCTCAATCATTTATGCTTTGAAAGTTCTTCACGGCTAAAGTGAATAAGCTATTAAAGTTTTTTTAAATGTATTATGGGTTTAAATTTTTCCTTCATCTCACCTGATGGGATCTGACAGGCCGTTAGATGGTAAGCGTGCGCACCGAGAAGCCTCAAACTTATAAGGCTTAAATATTTAGGCAAGCGTGTGGCATTTTCGACCACTCCTAACACGAAAGCTTGTCTATTAAGCTAAATTTTTTTTTACCGTTTGAGAATGTTTTGTTGCCTAGATATCATGACTTTTAGAATAGCGTTGCTCTAGAAAGCGAATTATTGTAACATTATGTTGGAAGAAATCTCCTGTGTTTCAAATAAAACATCAAGTTGGATGCGGAGGAAATTGGATTTAGATTAAGTTAAACATTTCAGTGGAGCGATGCGGGCGGAGGAAGAACATCAAAGTACAACAAAACTGTAGTGCACAACCTCGCCTTTGTTTTGTCGTTACGTTGCATTCTTGAAGATTTTACTGTATGAGTTGCTTTCTAAGATCGGAATGAGTGTTTACCTTCTGCTAAGACAGGGCTCGTAATAAATTACCGAACATCATCGATTCAATTTTGACTAAAGTATTTTAGACGCGTTGGTTTCATGGGATGATTTTGATACTGAGCGAAATGTATCTGATCATAATATCTGTAAAAAAAAAATAACTGTTACTTAGATAAGGGAATAAAATAATTAACAAAGGTACTATTATCAAAGAGTTCAAAAAATTTGATAAATACGGATTTCTTATCATATTGACTGTATGTTTATATATAATTTATTGATATAATCCGCACATCATTTTACGCACGAAAAATCTATTTGAAAACCACCATCGTAAAACGCCGTATACAACCGAAGACATCACTCGAATAGTGTCCTAGAGACCCGTGTTGTGTAAATAGAGTCCCGGGGCGTGTACTCGACATGGCTACGTCAGTCTGCACAGTCCCTGTCCCTGCAGCGATTTGCAATGCTTTACGGTGCTGCCGTCCGCATCCGCATCCCCGGGGAATCCGCATCCGTACATCCGCATCTTTCACCACAAGATTGCTTCGTATACATAGATGCACAATTCCCATTTGTGGAACAGATGAAGCATTTAATCACTGTAGCTGTGGCCTGAGACTTCGTCCACGATAGACATTGTAATAACCGTGGCTTTTCCTTGGATACAAGTTTTATTTACTACTCACCCACCTTATTTGAATGTTATACGTTTTTGGACTATAGTGCTACACTGATACCAGCTGCTGGCAAAGGTCGTCCTTTCCTATGCCTTTAAAACAGAAAATAATAATTTTACTATGTTTAAGATTCAGATAAAATTAAATAATTTGTTTGTTAAACAGTTAACATTTTAAATGAAAGACAGTTCAAACAGAATTTCACATTACCTGCCATTTCTATGTACAGTCAGTATAAAATGTGGGGTTAAATTTGAAAACGGTAAGCCATTTCTAATTAAGTACGTACGTTGTCTATGGCTTTTAGACGGTAGTTTAAGTTTAGTCATCGTCTTTATGGGAATAAATTTGGCATCGTAAGCCAGCCTCAACAACACTTACCGTTAGCTGAGACCGTGGCCTAACGTTTCTCTATTAAGAGAAGAAAAACAACAATAACTTTGTTTTGGCTTCAACCGCGACATGGCTACAATCAACCAGAGAGACAGAGACATGCAGAGTGTCTTTCTAATCTTTTTATGAGTGATTATCTTTTAGGACATTTATGTAGGATGGCTAGTATGTCTCGGTATAAAGACAAAGGGCTAAACTCAATAACGGTCTTATGCACAAAGGCGTGTAACGTGCCATGTTTCATTGCATTGGACCTTTTGACCTTTGGGACGCACGGCCGGCCTTTTGTTTTATCTGTTGTAGGCCACGTGAGTTCAGTACGGGTCAGTGGACAGTGATGGACGTTGCAGAAATCGATCTTTGACGGTCCCGTAATCTCGTTGAGATTGTTTGAGATAGTGCCATAGGAGATTCACTGTTTTGTTAGGACTTCCGTTGTATGTTGGTTTCGTGGTAAGAAGGTAGCTTTGTGATAATATTATATTGGTTAAAGCATGCGGTTATTAGAAGTAGCTTTTATTTTTTAACGGAGGTTTGTTATAGGCTTCATTTCAGGAAGTATAAAACCTAATTCCATCTTCGTCCTACCTACTATATCACATCACATCAACAGCCTATATACGTCCCCACTGCAGGGGCTCAGGCCTACTCTTCTAAAGAGAGTGCATATACCTACTATATATTATGGAGCTATTGGGAGATTAATATATGAAGAACATTTGAATTGGTATTTTGTGGTGTATATCTGAAGAATATAAGTTGAGCTTAAGTTTACATCTAGACATCAGAAATCAATTTTGAAATATATCAAAATTTCTTTTAAATTGATCACGCGGCTTTGGAGCTACGTTTATACTGAATGACTGTGAATGACACACCCCGACTGTCATTCCTCACATACACAGTCAGACCGGTAAATCTATCAACCTCCATATTATACCGGGAGCATGGAAATTCAATAAAAATAAATACTATACCCAGTAGGTATTTCAAGATTTTGATAGTAGATTTCCAGAGCAAATGTTAACTATTCAAGTCTTCAGGATCCGACAGAACAGGTTCCTCCATCTTCCGTCTCGAAGGCAGCACAGTCGTCGCAATGCGCACAGTGTTTATTCGTGCTCAAAATGCATGTAAACAGCCAGCGAGTTCGAAAGTATCGACGCTGGCAATACCGTTTTATTGGGGCCCGTTTGTTGAGGCGCAGTAGTGCAGGGATGCAGAGTGGTAGCGAGTACTGCAACAGAAAACTTGTTCTGTAATGGTTATATAGACAGCCAAACAATGTATGAAAAGATATACGCGTATTTTCCTGTATATACTTACTTACACTATACATACTCGTATAAAAGAAAAAAAATCCATCATTATTATCAGCTACAAAAGTCTACTGTTAGACATGAATCCTCATATATTGCCACGTCGGACTTTCCTTAGTGTGAAGATAACAGCATATAAGTTGTCATGACAAAGGTAAATTAAATAAATAACTAACAAATAAAACAAATATACCTTGGGGAAGAAAAATCACTTATATCTGACCTTAAAGTAACTATTTTAATCATCACATAACCCGTCGAAATGTAATTTTAGTCACATGGTACAAAAACGTTCCATCCAAATCGGGAGCGGTCTGTGACGTCACCGATCGATATTGAAGCGTTACAATAGATGAAGCTTTTATTAATATTCGAGCTATTCAGTACAATAATGTTTTCATATGTCCACGACCTTATAAGAAAACGATGAGAATGAAATAACTGAATCGAATAAACATTTTACATTTGAGTAACTTGATTTTGGCATTTTTTGCGACCTTTTAATAAAAAACATAGAAAAAAATTCAAGTTGTTTTTATTTTGTGAGAGCTTTTAAATCTCGAGCTCTATAATAGAATATGCTGTAAATAAACCCCAATTTTAGTGGGTTTCTACTACACAATTGCTTTGGTATGAATTGATTTTGCATATTTAGGATCTGTATGACTCAAACATAATATTAAGTTGTTTTCATTTTATGCGAGCTTTTCAATCTCCTTTACCGCATAAAATACAAATTAACCCCAATATGTTTTGTATCAACTACCCTCTTGCCTTGTTACATTATTATTCGGTGTTTTTAACGATCATCATAGCAGATTATATCTATCTAGTTCCGGCCCTGAGGCAAAGTGCAACGCGCGGTACAGAATTCAACATTGGCATTGTGTTCAGATTCCGAGCGCCATGCATTCTTCACGGACGACCAACTTCGACTTTCAGGCCTTCTACCGTGAAAATGTTTTATTTCAGCAATTCTATTTTAACTTTGACTTCTTTTCGACTTTACGGTTTCTGTTCGGAAGACTGCTGAATTTATGATTCGATTGTATCGAATTCTGTATCGATTTATATCTGCCTGACACGATTAAAGTGAACTGTATAGTAAAACTGTATTATAGTCTGTAGAAAAATGTTACAACAAATCTTAAAAATTAAAATTAATTTGAAATTAAAATGTATCGTTGGGTTTCAGTTTTAGAACGGAATCTGTATATTTATGTCATCTCGTGGGTGTTGCAAAAATCAACACACAATGCACATTAATAATTTACATTTCTAATTTTGAGACTTCACATACAGTTTTGCGAGTTCATCTGGGTAAATTTCAAAAATTATCCCACATAAGAATGGGTAAAATTTTTATATGTGTTAATCATTTTAAATTTCCGACATTAAGTTTATCTAAAACTGGGTTCAGCCGTTTATGCGTGATAGAAGCACATCTATAATTTTAGAAGGATTACAAAAAAAGATTCTACGTTATACTGGTATTTTTTGTCTGAAACTTGACAAAAAGCAAATTATTTGTGTGAACAATACGTAACATATTATGTAAAACATATCCATCTAATATTTTTGGTACCACATAAAAAAATGCTAGGGATTTTGCCCCTCAAGTTTGTAAGATAAAATAATATTATTTCGGGCACTTAATGGATATTACATGTTTGCTATGGAGATTGAGTTACTCACTCCAAATGCTTATAAAGATTTTTCCAAACAGCCAGATCTACAATTTCCATGATAGAAATTTATATGCAATCTTAGTCCATTAGTCTAATACTCGTAAAGGTTCACTTGAGTTTTTCTTTTTCTGCTTACTTTTCAAGATTACCCGTATGATTTCCATTTGGTTTTGAAAATCTTGTTTCACTTTTGTGGAATTGAATTGAAATAATATGGCAGTAATCTATTTATTTTACGAGATCAGATTTTCTGCTTATGTAAATACTTTAAAACAGATTTTCTTGCAGATGTTAATGTACTTATTTCTCAGAAATTGTGATATAGACTTAGACTTGTGACTCTTAAATTCTACAAACAATATGATTTCAATATTTTTGGTTTTTATACGCTTTATATTAAGTTCACTTGAACTGTGTCACTGTATGTACATACAGTAAATATGTCATTATGTACACATGCCAATAAATCGACCAGTTAATTTTAACTGTATTGATTTAAAACTTTGCGATTGTACGATGACTATACAATAATTTTCCACCATCGAGCTGATCTAACCCTGGATCCAGGAGGTCGAAAAAGGAACTCTTCAATGGGTTCTAGTAAAACCCCTCGAGTTTAGGCACATTGTAATTGTTTTGAGGAGTCCAACACATTACATTTGGTGACATAGGTCAGATGATAGAGCCAAGAGGTAGAAAGTGTAACTCTTCTAGGGTTCCTAGTAAACCGTCTAGTTTGAGATCATTTGGTTTGTGTGGACTTGTATTTTTAGTGCATTACTGACAAAAACGTGTTTAGATTTCCTGAACTCTTTCCTGAACGTCGTTAAAATTTAAAATGAGAACAGACCTATTGCATTCTAGCTACGTTTGAATTGTATTGACATGTAAATATCACGAGACACTAAGAAACCACTTGGCAATTTAGCAAAAGTTTGCACATGATTAAAACGTCGCCATTTAGGGGTTAAGCGTTTGAAGTTTCCGCCAAATCTTCCATTCGAGTGAGGTGCCACAAGGTAATTGGTGTTCGCGGGCCGTACAGTCGCAACCAAGACTATATCAACAACACTCAACGATTACAACATAAACTTTGGATAGCAACATTCTTGAAAAAAATATTTGACATCGTTTAATATTGAAATAAAATTGTCTATGTAATGCATCATCTCGAAATGACAATATTGTAATGAAAGTATAATTTATTTTGACTTTGAAAGCCAGGGCTACGTTTTTTTTTGTGACAAAAAAAACAGAGTCAAAATAAATGATAAACTCACATGTTGTTGTAAATAAAATGTAAATAAACGTGAAAAATAAAATCGATGGACATCTGGTAGACATGGAAAGTTGTTTAGCATTTCTTAGAATAAGGATTAATAAAAAAATTGACATAATGGCACATTACATTAAATGTCCATTACGAATGAGATTATATGCAAACTACTAACATATTACTTCTAAGAGCTTTAAAATCAATAAGAACAATGTAAGAAAGAAGTCGGAGAACTATCACATAGCCTCTATCAATATGTCGATTACCATATTGCAGTCGGTCGGTACCTTGTTTTCAAATTAGTCTAAGGCCGCAACTGACACAGCGTTAATTACAAAAGTACCACAGTATAGAACGTCTAATTGCTTCCGAGAACGAAAATACCAGACTTGTTTATCGAGTCTATTTGTTAAAATGGTGTCTTTGTTTGCTTGGGTGGATCCGGGTGTATTCATTAAGTTTATAGTTCCAGTTTACGCTTCTCATTTTTATTTTACGTTATGTCTACCGGCTTTACAAAATACCGCCCTTTTGCCAAAAAAGCTAAGTTATATTAAGAGCGATTAAACAGAAACTCAGTTTTCGGCGGCAAAGTTTTGTAATGTGTCTAGACGTTATGTAATGGCTAGTTATTCAATCCAACTACGAAATCTGTCTAATCGATTTACCTTCGTTAGTGCTAAATTTGACTTCGGTTTAAAGTATGCAGTTCCGTGTACAATGTAGTTAAGCGGTCGGACCACCGCGCTATGCTTCTCAGTCAGTTGTTTATGCTAAAAGCATAATTTTTGCTTAACAGAAACTCACTCAATTTAATTTGTAAAAACATTCATTTGCACACACAAACATAAAACACACATTAAAAATCTTCAAATCATTTGGGGTTTTCAGATCTATCTGTACATTTATAAGTCTTGCACATTATATTAAAAAAAACGAGTGTGTTTCACCACATTACTTAAATTTTACATTTATTCCAACAGCAACAAAGCAATAGATCACAAGTACGTATTTTACATACTGTACCAAGATTCGTATTCGACGAAGTCAATATTTATGGACTCTAAATTCTCCTAGAACGAATTCTCCTAGATTTCCATTTAGCGAGCGCGGCGTTTATTTCGATAGAGCGCGAGGCACTCGGCAGGACTGTACTAAGTGATTGAAAATTCATTGTCGTCGAGACAGAACCTATTGACTGCAGCGCTGCGAGTGTCGTCACTTAAGGAAGTTTGTAAGCGCGGGAATGGTTTTTGATTTTGGAATATTATGAGATAATTATTAAAATACTATTAAGCCAGACGGACACAGAAAATGTCGTACCACCAACCAAACCGAGTACCGATGGGAATCGAACCCGGGACATCCGGAGTCCAAGCGTGTCGCCATTGGCCCACGGAGGCGGTTAATTTACTTTTGTTTAATTGCATTTTTATGACAGACCACATTTTCTTTGTTAACGCCATCCCGAAAGTGGTCGTAAATTCAGCGATTGTCCAAAAATAGATATTATACAAAATAGATTATTTGAATTAGAATTTGGTTCTTATCAGTAACAATAATATTTGACATTTATATCTTGAAACATTGAATGGTTTATCAGTTTATACCAACGATATTTTAGTAAATATCTTCAAGAACGCTTTGCTACATTTTACACTATCCAAGATTCTATTCCGTGGAGAAATACAAAATGGAGCGGAGTTTGCATACCATCTTAAGGTATATCCTTGTAGGCCGCTTCTGGCAGAATGTAAAACTAACTACTTTATGACACCACTCAAGATTCCCTCCGAACTTTTACAAAGCAGAACCCAAGAGAATAACAATCGCACCCCCAGCGCCAGAGATCGGCTTCACTTCCTTCGGAAACTAATAAGTATGCATGTAAAAATTTCTTTGGAGGTTGATACGTATTGCATTGTATATCTTAAATTCGTTCGTTCGAGTGGGCTTTTTAATGCCCTCTATATTTTAATAATATTGGTCGGTGTCGTGTAGTCTCGACTTTAGAATAGGACAACCCCGTGTTATCTCGAGGGTATCGTAAAAGGGGTCAATAGGAGAAACGTCACTGAGACCAACATCATCATCCTATTTGATGTTAATTTAACCATAAAAAATATCACCAGTCACTCAGAAGTTGCTGAAATTATTAAAGAGTAGGAGATAAACCTTCCCATTTATGAGTTTCTAATGACGTCATCTTACCATAAAGCAGGTAATTTCGAACTTTTATGGCGTCAAAATTAAATAAAGAACGCTGGTCACCTAAAAGTAGGCCTCCCGAGAAATCTGGCATGATTAACCACACCCAACAGTTTTCATTTTACGAGCGAAGTTTTTAAAAAACGTGGAAAATTTTATGTGTTCCCGTCCCATTATAATTGGAGCAAACATTAATTACTCGGAGAGCTGTGGGGACGCGGTGCCGGAGCACGCGGTTTATCTGTTCGGCCGCACTCGGCTCCATTCGCGCCAAGTCTGCTTGCTCGCTGCGGACCGTCAGGAGCGGGACGACTTATCACGCCACGGACACGCACGCTGTCAGTTACTAGACACAGATAGATACAGGAGACACACATAGAAGACTCAGTACGTTGAATAGATGGGAAGACCGAAAAGTACTAGTAATAGTAGGAGAATTGATTATTAGAGGACGAGGGAGAATGAGCTTCAAATGAAAACCTGATAACTGATGATACGATGAGATAGGTTATGGATGTTTTGGCATGGCAAACCTGAATACAGTTCTGGACGTGGATGACAGAGATAAAAACAGATTTATTGAGCTTTAAAAAGTAAGTCCTCGTTGTCTTCGAAATTATTTTCCATCACATCTCATTATTACACTCCTAGACGTTTTAATGTAACTTGGTTTATTTCAATGCCAAATATATACACGTAGTTTAGTAGTTCCTTAAATAAACACTTTGTATATGGCTATGCTTATTCCAGCAGTGGACGTTTCCTGGCTGATAATGATGATACAAAAAGATAGCACAGGAGTGAAAATGCTCGTGAGCTGGCAGATTGGTTTAGGTAGTACTGCCTGGCACCACTGACACAGAGCGTCTTGTTCCTGTCTGAAATCTTAGTGGACACGGATCAAATTTTCGTGTTTTAGACGAGTCCTCATTTTTATAAATCAGTGCCTTGGACCGAATTAATGCACCGGCTCACAGCGTTGAAATAACAAGATACACGCCATGCCGCCACGCTTGTTCCATATTCTTAATGAAAACTTTGTTGGAACTGTTGCACTACGGAATACGGAATAATTTGTTAAGTGCCGTTACAGGCCAACAGGCGACGCGACGTGCGGTCGTCTGTTTCGTTGCCAACCTTCAACGTTTTGGTCGTTGTGGTTTACCGCTTTAGTATGACGTGATGTGTACTTGCTTGGTAGGTTGCCATGCAGTACGTAAATATAAATATTCGGGGCCAAACGGGCTTATGTGTAAGTATGCTACGTCCCTTTTGACGTCAATGTGGTTGAGCATAAAATAAATACTTATTTATGAAACTGGTTCGTCTAGTTAAGTGCAGTTTCATATATTCTTTTATTTATGCTTTTTAATCGACATAAAGGAGGAGAATTTAAAGAGGTTCTATGTTTGAGGGTAAGGGCGAATGCGTCGAGTGATCTATATTTTTACACTTGACTGGCTAGCCATACAAATACTGTAAAAAGTGAAAATAAGTTTGTTCATTTGTCATTCCTTCACGTCGCAACAGAAAGTCTAAATGACTTGATTTGTACAAGTAGTAGTAGGATTATTTCAACGCAGACGATTTGGGGGGTAAAAGAAACATATTTCAATTTTTTATAGTATAGTTTCAAAGCATTACATTTGATTGAATCATGTATCTGGTTTCGTATTGTATTACGTTATTTACACACGTTTGTTGAATTGAAAATATAAGTATTGATTCAATTTAATCTGATATATTTATTTACACAAAAAATAACTAGATATTTTTGATATTAAACTGTTGTAAAAAAACACACACAAAAAAAGCAGTAATCGCTAGCTGTGTATTTAGTTATTTAAAATATAACGTATCGCACTAGACATCGGTTTAATGGTTTTGCAATTTGAACTCCGAATATAATTTAAAACAGCAAGAAACAGGTCTCGTTAAAATGGATAAACTGAACCCCTCCTTGTCCTATAGAAATTCCACGAAAATCCAATCACGCCAAGTTGCATTGCGGAATTGTGAGTCGTTTCCTTTACAATACTTATTGTTATTCTATCCGAGTAATTGTCGAGTTAAATATTCATTAGAAAAGTTTCGTTAGACATTATTTTATAATATCCCCATTAGCATAAACGGGGGATTACGACTGGGGAGAATTAATTTTCTAGTTGGCTCAACATCAGTTCCTGTTAAATCACCTGTGGCTTGGGCCCGGCTGCCTACGAACCATTATCAGCCAATCGCAGTTGAGCGCTAAGTACACGTAAGAACTGTTATTGTAGAGGCTGCACGCTGACTAACTCTTCCTCTACCACTGGTGTGTGTTGACCTTTAGTTCTTTTGTGGAGGCATTTTCTTAAAGGGACGACTAAGTTTACGTAATGGTAACGGTTATATGCTACGAGTATGTTAGGAAGCGAGAAGTTTTGTTCGAGATAATTTCCACTTTAGATTGTGTTACGGAATGTATGTTTTAATTGAAAGGAAATGAAATGTAATCATAAAACATAATGATTATAATATTCATGTTAATTCATAATATACATTTTAGCATTTTGTGTTGTCATTTTAGACAGATTGTGGTAGGAGCCCGAATATAATTAAGTAACTAAATAAACTAATATTAAATCGTTATTTCAACGTTTCAAAGTTAGTTAGTTATCACTATTAGTATAAAAATGGAACAAAAGGATTGAAGTCAATCAGAAAAAAATTACGATTTTGTTTGGCTTTCAAAGAGCTAAGCGAGAAATCTTACGGTGGATGTGGTAGACTTTTTTCCAGCAGTGAGATGCAAAAAGACAAAATTTATAGTATATCATTATTTATTATAATAACAAGTAGTATTATGGTGTTTCCCTAATCTGGAAATAAATTGTTAAAATAACGGATATACATTACTGCTTGTTGTTGAGATGTTGAAACTAAATTCACAAAACTGAGTTGCGAGTGTGTCTGTTGTTCCGTTGATAATTGAATTGAAACAGAATCATTTTTTTATTTAAATTGATCCGTAAATCTTACTACAGTCAAAATTAGTGTCCGTTATGTCAACGAAGCCTAGCTTTGACTGAGTCTATCATTAAATACTATTGCGCATAAAATTAATTCCGCATGAAGTACTCGTAACTAGTCTAATTAGCAAACTGTAGTAGATTCGAGTATTAGCAACTGTTTGTCTAATCAAGTGTATACTTATTTACCAACAGCCAGATAGTATTCGAGAACTAATGGTTGTGGAGTGTGCTGAGCTTAACGACCACCTCGTTTTCGCTCTATGAATATTGAACAGTCGCGTGGTCATAGTCGGAAGCCAGCAATAGTTAATCTTCTTTTCGGCGGGTTTACAGGCCTGTTTAATTCACGTAGGCCAGATACAGTTGTCTGCACGTGTGTGATAAAGGTAATGGAGTCGTGATTCTTTTAACGCAAGCTCTAATAGTGCAGTCAAATGAGTAGTCGATATTTTGGGTTAGGGATAGAGCTTTCTCAAAGAAAGAAATATGTTTGTGGTTTGTTTAAGTTAGTATGTTAGTATTTTGTGTAATTTTCACTGACACTTTAGTCTGTGTATGACACATAATTATACTGATACTATAATAATACCAGCTGTTATCCATATATGTTGCGTGTATCGGACGATCGATCGGTTTAGTTTGGTGTCACATTGCTTTTCTGTATGGCTAGCCCGTGTTGCATAACTTTTAGCAGGTTTTAACCGCCTCTGCGGCCTAGTGGCTACACGCTTTGACTTACATGGACAGAAAGTCCCGGTTCGTTCCCAGTGGGGGATTGCTTTCTTGGGATTTCGTACATGGTTTGATTGGTGGTAGAGCATTTTCTATGTCCGCCTGGCGTATTCGTGCTACCTAAGTCTGCCGCCAAACAGTAGTGTTTATAGCACTTTTGTGTTTCATTCGAAAAGGTTCTCTTTAGATTGAGGCTTTTGGGCTCTACGACCCAACCCAACGGTCTAATAGTCACTTACCACCAGGTGATATGAAGGCCAGGTGCTAAGCCCATAATACATATTATAAAACTTTTATTTTCCGGCACTGAAAGGTGACAGAAAAGCTCTTTACATTGAGAATTTTGAATGCTTCATGCTTTTCTTTTCTTTTTAGTAAACGTGACAAATATTTATATTTATTGCCAATTTTTTCCATCAAATTCTATCATAATTAATTAGTTGATGTCGTCCGTAGAAAAAATTATATCTGCTCAAACACAACGTCATCTACATCTGCTGCAAAACATAGTTTGGGATGTAGTCTTTGTTAATTAAAACACGTTCAAAATCACAACATTTCACGAACATAAAAGCTACACACCTGCACGAACATCCCGTGTGAGATCTGAGGTTAGGAGTACCTATCCGCGTGCGGACCGTGCAGTGTGCATGAATTATGAACGAACTGGGAATTACAGCGCTATTGTTCGGATATGGAAGCTTGCACGTTGAGCCACTGACCCGAAGGTGAATGTTACATCTAGTGGGCTAAAGAGACAAAATGTTGCTGGACTAGGGAATACGTGTGTCTTTCTACTACTCCTATACTATAGTCTCTTCCTTTGTTCAAGTATCACTTTGTTATAGAATAGATTAAATTAATTTCAGAATTTAATTCCAATTTTACGAGCGCTCTGATGAACGTTTAATGTGTGGTAAAATAATAAAATGAGAGAGCTATGGAAAGAGCTATGCTACGTGATAAAATTCGGAATGAGCAAATTCGTAGACGAACTAAGGTCACCGACATAGCTCGACGAGTCAGCCAAATTGCCGGGATGTGATGGGTGAAATTTTAATGATCGACATTCATCATGCTGTTTTCTACTTTTATAAGTAGAATGTTTTCTTCATGATGGGACCACCACCGTCAAGTTTAATTAATTACTGAGATATCATTAAATTTGTTTCACAATTGGCGGATATACGGAGTACGATACACACAAACAAAAAGTTTACAGTTAAATTCAGAACTACCTCCTTTTTAACGTCGGTTTAAAATGTAGTTTATAGTCCTTATCGATTCAGACTTCAAATTTTCGAATAATATAAACTTCATCCATAGGCTACGTTCCAATTTCATAGGAGGCAAGGCAAAATGTTGAATAAACTGACATTCTCATAAAATTGTCAAACACTGAATTAGCAACGTTAATCTCTTAAAAACATCTTTTAAAAAAAGAACATGATGTCTTTCAATTTGAATTATTTGGTTTTAAAGATCGTAGCAAGGCTTGTAACTTTTTATAAAGGAAAGGGAGGGTATCATCACAACGTTTGTTATCTCTGCCCGTCCATCCTAACCTAAAGCCTGCTCAGTAAGAGAGTCACTGCCTCAGGGCGTAACGAAATCCGCAGACCGAAAATATGAACGAGTGAAGCGTGTTTTCCTTATCAGTGGATTATATGTACCCTGTGTAGTAAAGTGTGGGAGGAGAGAGGAACTTGCCTATATGTTTATTCAAGGAAAGCGTTTGCTGAATTGAGTGTTTTCTATGTGTGGAAAGCGTAGTAAATATCTCTAAAGCCCTATTTACATACAGGCGCCGTTTATGGAACGGTTTTCTAGAGTGAGTTTCATCTTGAATCAACTCTAACCAACAAACTCTTATTACGAGATTCAATCGACTTAGTCAGATGACAGTTGCAAATCGACGACATCGGATGAAAAAACGTAACCCTAACCTAACGTCTAACACTGTGTTGACTGCCTGTCCGTCTGTCTATATGTCAAAACTACAAAATAGAATGACTAGGTTGAATTGGATACCATTACGAATTTTTATGGCATACAAATAAACCAACCAATTTACGAATTTTTCAGAGTAATTTAAAAAAATAATAATTATAGTAGACATGAATTTGTGTAAATATTACAGAAAAACCTAAGCGATGTATGTCCAGTATAGTTGAGAAATCATTCAAAAACCTTGCCAAACTGAGTAATGCGGTCTGGAAATGAACTTTATTTCAAGTTAGTAATCCAAGAACCGATCTGCAGACCACGGTAACTTTTTGGAAAGACATGAGTATCTTATTTGAGATATTTTAAAATCCTCAGGACATTTTATTTGATTTCCGAAAGTTGATTTATATTTATTCGCCTAAATAGATCGAAATCAATCTTTTAGGAACCCTGTATACTGCCAATTCCTAATAATCTCAAAGGATTTAATACTAGAGAAATTAATTAAACTGTAAGCTACCATATTACACTGCTGTGTCGATGCACAGTAATTCTATATTACCGCCATCAGTAATTTCAATACACGACGGAGATGCATTAATTCACAGCCCAATTAGGAATTCAATTAGGTTCGTTGCTTTAAGCTAGGCACACACCAACACAAGACAGGCTTTGTCTACATTACATTTGTGGACACGAGGCTTAACCCGTTGTGACTGTTCGGTGCATACGAGTATCACGTTCAACACTATCAACCAGCCTTAAGGATCAGTTACAATGAGTGGGTTTGAAATTGATATTCATAGCTTTATTGGATATCTAGCTTTTGTCCGATTGAGCTTCGGAAATAGCTTACAGATAACTATTGATCGGATTAAAAACTATCCTATGACCTTTTCGACCCATATGAACCAATTTTGAACCATGTCACATTCACCCTTGCTTGTTCCAATGCAGTGTGTTGAGGCAAATGACAATTAAAGATGAACGTGACATGGTTCAAAAGTAGATACCTATTTTTGTACACAAGTGTACCTCTATAAAACTAATACAGTCATTCTGACTTTCCGTCACAATGTAAAGTAAGGACAAACAAACTAGCTTTCGCATTATTAATATGGATATTGCACTATTTCAACGTTTATATGTCAACAGTCAATACATAGCATCAGAGCGCGTTCAAAACGATATTTGATCGAACAATAACTTTTGAGACGAAGTTCACACGCTACGAGTATCTGTTCATCTCAGCTATCAATTACCACCGCAGTCTACTCGTATTTATTACCTGTAAGAACCACGCGATTTAGCAATAAACTATCAGCTAAACTTTGACCGAGTATTCAGTTTATTCATTGAACGTGGCAGTAGATATCTTGCACTTTCAACAATGTTTTAACTTGAAATAATATTGGTTGCACATCCCTTTCGACATCAGTGAATGTACATTCGAATGGGAGTTTTGTAGAGAAAAAGGCTTAAGAAACTCTATCAATTTATTCCCTTTTTCTTTTACAGTAATTTTAAATCTAGACAGACCTTTGATGTGTCATAACCACAAAGGTTTGCTAGAACGTTAAGAGTATGAGCATTATTTAAAATTGATATTTAATTCAAACCTATTTCAGTTTGATCTAATTTGTTTTTCGTTTTTGTAATGACACTAATATTGTCAACATATTTATTTCGTGTCCAAAACAACCACATCGACGCGTTCACGTGTTCAAATCGTTCTTAGAACGAACAATGATCGTTGAGATGGGGTTCACACGCTATCTGTTCAGCGCAGTGAGCAATTACCGCCGCGGCCTATTACCTGCAACAACCACGCGATTTAACAATAAACTATACGGCGAACTTTAGTAGTCTAGTCAATTAAACTTCATTTAGCTTGCATGAAATTAGAGACCCTTCTCTTTAACTTGGTATAACATCATAGCATCCAGGTTTATCATATCGCATCTATCATTAAACTTGGTCCGTACAGAGATTCTAACATTGCAGCGCAATTTCAAGAAGATACTACGAGTATTGATGTTATAATATTTGTTTGGTAAAGAGGGTTGCTCTGGGTATTTATTTAAAAGCAATATTAGACTTGTGAATATTAGTGACTTTAGAGTTGTACTATTAAATCTTTCTAAAGTCTGAGACATTGAAATGTCAGTAATTAAGTGCAGCCGCCTGGAGATAGTGTCACAAGCAACTTAGCTTAGTATTAATAAATTTATAACAAGACAGAAATAATATAGTACTACGTAGAACTGTCGCTTACCGCCTCCCGCCGAACTGCGATACTACACTTACCCCGCAAGAGACTGGCGCAGAAAAGGACCGTACGGCGCCTGCGGACTACTCACACATGTGCGTGTAAACTAACGTCGATGTGTGCCGATATCACGACATTTGTTCATAGATGCTATGATTTATTTGGCATGCATTTTATGTGAGTAACAAGCATACAGGTATAAGATAGATGAAAGAAAGTTCTGCTTGCGGCAGCTTCTACCTCAGCTGGTGTTTGCAGGGAGACAGTCAATTCCCTTGTGCTTTGAAATAAAAGGTTTAAAGTCATTGACTCTAGAAACCACCTTGAGGTCGTTCTAACAATAAATGTTTCATTTTAAAAAACTATTTTATCATAATTTTTAAAAATAGGATAGTTGGCTTTGTGCAGTAAATTAATAAAAATAGGACACGAATTTATAGTGTCGGGAAATGCTTGTCATAAACATATAACTTTTGATTAGTTTTCAAAACGCCATTTAGGAACCATTAGCTGCGTAACGGATATTGTAACTATTTACAGTTAGTTTCCCACTATCAAAGTCAACTATTCTATTTTAAAAGATTATGGTAAAATAAATTTTGTATGGTAGATTTCGGAAAGAATTCCTGCTAAGCAATTATACTCGTATTCAAAATTCAAAATTGTTTATTGCATTGAACAAAGTTGTTTACAGACACAAGGTTGAGACCCTCTTGTAAGTATAAAAATACCTGTAACAGAGGGTCCCACTCTTCCATAACAAAAATAAATTTATATTTAAGGAAATATTTGCTTAGGCTAACATGCTAATACATATTTCATATTATAACAATAATTGTAATTTAATTTATGTAGGGATTAAGGGAAATAATTTAAGATAGGGATAGAGAAAGGGAGCGTGGGCGTGTTTGTGGGCGTGTTTGTGGGCGTGTTTGTGTGTGTGTGTGTGTGTGTGTGTGTGTGTGTGTGTGTGTGTGTGTGTGTGTGTGTGTGTGTGTGTGTGTGTGTGTGTGTGTGTGTGTGTGTGTGTGTGTGTGTGTGTGTGTGTGTGTGTGTGTGTGTGTGTGTGTGTGTGTGTGTGTGTGTGTGTGTGTGTGTGTGTGTGTGTGTGTGTGTGTGTGTGTGTGTGTGTGTGTGTGTGTGTGTGTGTGTGTGTGTGTGTGTGTGTGTGTGTGTGTGTGTGTGTGTTATTAGCTTATTTTAGAAATTGTAATAATTCTTCTGTCTCGTCATATTTTAAGCCAATTATCCAACTGATAAGTGTTTTCTTACAATCATAATATTTCATATTATAAATGTTAAGATATTTGTTACTTTTATTATATAAGTGAGTAGACAGTTTGTTCAGTTGTCGTCTAGCAAAATTTGTATTTATTGGATTGATGTGAGGAACAGTGTAGTGTCTTCTGGTTCCTGTACATGCAGCGTCAAAAGGTAATTGCCGGTGTAGTCTCAGAATGATGTGAACAATATAGAGCTTTCTCACAGTGAGAACGTTACTGATTGAGTAAAGGAGGTCAGTAGGGAATCTGGATGGTTTAAAAAGCATTACTTTTATCAAGAATCTTTGGGCTCTCTCCACTTCTAAGAATGCTGTTTTATTAGCTCCACCCCAGATGGGAATACAATACGCTATGACAGACTGGGCCAAACAAATATAAATTTTGGTCAGTAGGTCAATAGGGGCTACATGTCTCAGAGTTTTAAAGATCCACGTCAACTTCCTGACTCTATTGGCTACTATTTCCACCTGCTGATGCCAAGACAAGCGCTGATCCAGTATAACACCAAGATATTTAGTAGAGGACACCTTATCAATGTTGGGGCATATACAATTAACATTAGCTCTGTCGTCACACCTATGGATTTTAATACTGAATTGGTTATCCGGCTGTATATAATGGAAGCGTCGGTGGCGCAGTGGATAAGGCGCGGACTCTCAATCTGAGGGTACCGGGTTCGAATCCAGCCGTGTACCTATGAGTTGTTTTTCAATTCAAGTACATTATCCGATTGCTTAACGGTGAAGGAAAACATCGTGAGGAAACCTGCATGTCTTGAACAGGCATGTGAAGTCCGCCGATCCGCACTGGGCCCGCGTGGTGGACTATGGCCCATACACTCTCTGTAGGAGAGTAGGCCTGAGCCCCTCCAGTGGGGACATATATAGGCTGTTGATGATGATGATGAATTATACTCGTATTTAGTACAGTAATGTTACTATAGTAATAAATCATCAAAATTCCAATGGCAGGTTATCGTACAGAAATTTAAAGAAGGGTTCTTCGGTTATCTGTTTATCTACTCACATACCTAAATATCGCAATATGTAATGAGAAATCACTTTGCAGATGAGATTTTTAACCTTTATCATTCAAACGGACCTCAACCCGGGCCGACAGGTCGCCCGAGCTTGTACATTTTACAGAAGGATTAGGTTTTGCCTTAGGTCGTGTAATGCAAAACCTACGAGACGAAGGTTCAGTACATAATACATGCGCATTACTAAGATTGGGGGAGGCTTATGTTCAACAGTGGACTAATGATTATGACACGTATTTATACTGACATTATACTTATGCGAGTTTGTTAGTTTGTCCTTCCCTTACCTGATAACCATATATACAGTCAGAATTTCGAATTTTTAAATAGGGACTGTTAAAAGGTCGAATTAGGAAATTAGGCTACTCTTTATCCCCATCTAACGAGTAGTTCCCGTAGGGAATCATAATTAGTCAGTCTCTTTAAAAACAGTAAGCTTACGTAAGTAAAGCACAGCATGGAATTCTTATATTTTTCGGTTTAACTCTACTATTTAGGGAATCAAATCCAGGACTTTCTGTACTGATGATAAGTACTAAATATAATTCATCATAATTGCCTGCATAAGAGCACTGTTCGACATAAGTCTCCCACAAATATCACCACGTCGGACTTTCCATGGGATTTGCTATAATTAAGCGGAATGGTCGCTGTAATTATATATATATATATATATATATATATATATATATATATATATATATATATAATAACATGTAAGTCAATATTTTTTACATTTACAGAAAAGTAGCTTCTTTAAAAATGTTATCTAACATTTTGAACTCATTTTGTTGCAGCATATACGTTTCATTTTCTTTTGAACTCTCCTGTCGGTGGGTAGTCTGTGCTGTTGCAATATAAATGGTTCCCGAGGGACACGATAACACTCACAGCGCAGCTGAAGCCGCGGGCTACCAACACACATTCACAATTACCACAATTCGCATCAGCTTCCGACCTGAAAGGGGGTAAATGTAGATTACGAAAAACTTTAGGGAATACGGTGTTTATATCTTTACAAAATCCACTGTAATAATCCCGTAAAAGAAAATGATGGTACATTTGTCAACATGTATTTAATAATCGTATTTAAATTTCGGTTCCTATTTCAAAAATTTAAGTTTAAGCTTTTAGAATTCCTATTTCAAAAATTTAGAGTTTGCTTGCTTAGCTTGCTATGTTAATTATATTTATTAAAAATACTATTTACAAACTTCCTCTAATCTCTTTGGTCTTTTAAAGCAATGGTTTATAGTTTCGAAATTTTTTGCTGTTCGTTAAATGGGCCGTTCATGAAAAAAGATAGACAGGACATCTAACGTTCTACAGCTAGAATTGCGCAGGCTAAGAACTGCCTTGTCAGACAGTCTTTAAAAACCTTATACCACTTTTATTGAATGTGTGTATTATGCAACACGTACTTTCTGTTCCTAATGGGATCGGTCGCGGCCGGTAAACTCTCATATAGTACGAGTACACATAAGTATAGACAGGATCTATTCCAGCGTTATATTTTGTTGCTCTTTTATTCCATTACGGGATCGAATATAAGTTACGCCGTAACATTGTCGGGGCGCGTTCCCCAGGGCCTCCATCGACGACGGCTAGGAAACTTGCAAACCAGGGCAGCGCCTGCAATCCTCTTATATCGAACAATGCAGCTGTAGATCGTAAACTAAAGATGGAATTATATTACGACCAGTTGATTGTAAATCTTTTTTGCCATTTCAAATAGTTGCTCCATTTCATCTCGTGTTTCAGTTAAAGTTATGGGGCTACTTCGATATGCTTCACAAAAAAATGGATTTCTCACAGAAACGACTTTACAATGCTTGTACGTTAACGTTATATTTACAAAACGCATGTAATTTTTATTGCTTTTGTCCGCGAATTCGTCTAAGTGAACTTTATTAATAATTATTCCACGGGTAGTTACTGCTGCTGCTGTAAAAAAATTCTTATAGAAATAAGCTTTTCCTTATCTAAATATATTTACTACCTATTCACGGTTCATGCAGACAGATTGTGGAACTCACACCACAGACTAATACATCCTCACACTGTACGCGACAGTAAAACAAATGTCAAAGAAGATTTTATATCACTATAAGTTCATAAGTTAATATATAATTATTGTATATAAGTATGCATTATTATTATTGATATATATTAGTTGTTTTTTTGTATCTCTTAGTTATGTAATAGTTTATTATATTTATTAGTATGTCGTACACGCCTAACTCCGTGTACAATAAATTGTTTAAATAAAAATATCTTTCTATATATCTGTGACTGTTAAAATAAATTATGGCTCCGAATAAAAAGTAGCATATTTTCTTTTCGATGCATGCAAAGTACCTGAGCGCTTGTTGAGGCGCTACACTTCGAACCTTAGTTTAGGATTTTTGGAACGAAGTTACTTTTCGCACGGCAGGGATTTGGCGAGTTGAGGCTCGACGAAATAAATATGAGTTTTCCGTCACGAGTTTTGATCACGGCCCGGTTATCCCTAGCGCGTATGGTATTTGGCTGTGTCCAGTCATAGACGCGCGATTGTTGGTTCAAGGCAACTTTGTCCCAACCGAGTTGGCCACGACACTCACGCATTTTTCTTCAAGTACCAGAGCTGCGTTCTCAGTTCTTCGTGGTCTCAGTCGCCAGAACCTATAGGAAGTTCGTGTCTGTTTTTAAAAACATGTTTGGGTTTCTGTCGCAAATAAAACCCTTATTGTATACTTTATGCATCGTAACTTCTATATTCTTATGTTTAGCCTTGCGTATGTAAAAGGTTGATCACTGTATTTTACGTTTTTTTAAACATAACAACAGAGTAAAAGTTACGTTTAATAAAATACATGTAGTAAGCTCCCCTAAAACAGTTGTCAGCTTTTTGTTATCAGTTTTATTGTTAGAATAATATAGACTAATCTTGGAGAACATTTTAACCGAATTTTCTACAACAACCAAAATGAAAACCTAGTCAGTTGAATTAGGATAAAGTAGTATAACGAAACTAAAGCCTAATTGCTAACAACGAATAAAATCGTTGGAAAGCACCCAAGTAATTTACCCAGTAGAACTTTGAGCTAGAAAACTAGCTGTGTATAATCCTACCTATTATACACCATTAGGTATAGAGTGTGTTTTGCCATGGGACTTGGTAGTCTCAGCTTCAGAATAGAATCATGCCATCTATTCCCATGGGAGTCGTAAATAGCAACTGAGGGAATATTTCAGGAGACAGATAGAAACATCCTCTTATGTATCTATAACGTTGTTGTGATCAACAACTCGTCTGCTAGGCGTAGTAAATAAGACAAATACCCTCATGCAGTGGCTGTTCTTCGCTCTACGAGATAATAAAACCGGGCAAGTGTGGATTGGACATGCGCAGCAAGGATTCCGAACATGGAAAGAAACGTACATATATTACCTCTGTATTATGCATTACCTTGGAATAAGGTTCATTTTCCCGACCGCATAACTAAGTTTGTTTCTCAAGTTTTTTTGATGATTTCTCAAAAAATATATTCTAGATTTACCTAGTTTTATTTATTTATACAAATTCATGTATACTGTGATTATTTTTCACAGTGATATGAGAGAATGGGAAACTTTATTTTTACACACATATAATGCCTAATTTTACCAAGTGCACTTACAGCACTTGGAAATTTCAGTCCCACCATTTTGACCTCTTTTCTAAATAAATACAAATATGTTTTATGTATTATTTCAGTTGCGGTACCTGTGTGTCACCATTTCCACATAACTAATCAATACCCGGTCAATGTGGCATACCATGAAGGAGGCCTATGTCCAGCAGTGGACGTTTCCCGGCTGATGATGAATAAAAACTGATTAGTGCTTCCCGAGCTAGTCACCTGTGACAGACAAACACCATAGTGAGATTTCGTATTTTTCATAGGATTTTCGGAGCCATGGAAATGATCAAAAATTTGCATACACATTGAAACCATGAATGAATCCATAAAGGACATCACAAAGTTATCTAGGAGTCTGTCAGAATGAAAGACTTCAAGTGGCGACATTTACGAGTATCATAGGAAACAAACCTATAGCAGTATAGTTCCACGAGTTCAGATGTATATTTTTTTATATACAAATTATTTATTAACATACAACAGAAATATTAAAACACAATGTCATTTAAAAAAGTATTTAACTAATTAAACTAGAGAATGTATTCTAACTTATCAGAGATAGAATACATTCTCCAGATCAACTCCTCGGGGAACGTGGCTCAGGTGTTCTGCAGGTCTGTTTTGTCCTGATCTCACAAGAAAAGACATACTAAGAACTAATTATAATCAATAAAAAATCTTAACCCGTTGCTAATTCTTTCACAAATCCAATTATGAAGTTCGGTCTACAGTAAAGTAGCAATTCCCGCTTCCATTCTTAAAGCAATTATAGTTGGTCCTAGCAAACAGATGCTATTATAGTAATGGTCGTTTTAACGCCTAGTCCGATGGCTCTAACGCAGCAGTTAAAGTTAGCTCATGAATATTGAACGGCCAAGTCGGCGCCTCCGTTTGCAGGGATGTAGTCTGATTCTAGATTTTAAAAATAGGGTTAACTTGTGTTGCACTTCATTTCTGGAAGTGTGCGCTCGAACGAAACTATGCGGTAGTTTCCAGTTCATGTTCCACCATTTCTTACGAATCATTTTGCTTCTTCATTCACCGCTAAGTAGTGGAATTACCTGCCAGATTCGTTGTTTCTAGAGCGCTAAAGCCTGGATGTATTTAAGGCCAGTGTGGCCTGGCTTAGACCACACATCATATTCTTAATCGGCGACTGAGGGGGATTTCAGGATTCGGGCAGAAGTGTCTAACCATGTACATATTCATCATCATCAGACGGAAAACGTCTATTGCTCCTTTGTTACGGCGTATCCCTTAAACCTCATCGGCAATCTGTGAGGGAGGTTCAGCTCTAAAACTACTATCGTATAATGTATTTACCAATTTGTTGAATTGATTTGATCCTTGAAACTCGAAGGAGGGTGAGCTGACTGATGGCTTTCAGCAACAATAACTACGCTATGAAAAAAGTCTGTTAAGCGAGGTCATTGAAACAAATCCTTTGGTAATCGTATGAGATGAATAATATAAGTTTTTTGTTTGATTTCAATTTAGTATTATGTAGTCAGCAAACATGTTACTTCAACGATAAGAGTTTGAGTTCATTTAATATTCATTTAATTCATTCAGTTAATATTGTTTCAAAGGGTTGAATAAATTTCAATCTAATGTTTTATTACTATTTTTATACTAGAAGTAACAGAAAGTCCGTGGTGTTATTGGAAGGCTTTGTAGTTCAAATTCTGCAAAAAATTAGATATAGCTATTGGGATCAGATAGCCCACTAATTTAGGCCCTGCACGTCTGCCAGTTAGGGTTGTGAGCCATCTCGAAATTTCAAAACTTATAGCTTGACCGCCGTAAACTCAACTTTTTATACGGCTGGCAGTGCTCTTAAATAATTTTTTGTCGCCCATAAACGGGGCCGTACTGAGTTTTGCTCATGAATATTGAACGCAGCTGCTGCTGCCTCCAATAGTTGAGTTTTTATTTCTGCTGCTGTTATTGTTACATTTTCTGCAACCTTGCTTTGTAGCAATACTCATTTTCTTACTAGCTGTTAGCTGTTTTACTCGCGCGGATATTTCTTAAAAATCCCCACTGTAATCATTTCTTTGATTGATATGAAAAGTATCAGGTGACCTTCTTATGACTGTGTGTTGTGTGAGTATGAAACTGTTAAACGCCACCCCACACGGGGCAATTTGATGTGCCAATTTCGAGACAATCTCCAGTGTGCCATGCAGAGTCACGGTCCATATTAATTAAAAAAATTTAGTTTTTTAAAATGTTTTGATTTTTACCTTTAGCTATTTAGTTTTCCGTACTTTCTTCCTGAAATAAAACTATTGTTATATGTTATATTATTATGAATTTTTGTTTGTGTCCTTTGTTGTGGTGCTACATAAATATGTATATATCTATAAACATATAGGCATCAGTCATATACTATCAAAACAGAGCTCATATATCTTGTAATAAATGTATCCATATCTTTGATCACGCAGAAGTGGTTCAGAATCAATTCAAAAATATTTCAATTGTCTATATTACCTATAAACGAAATTGGATTTTATTATGATCGTTTTCTGTAGCGGATAATTTATCTTATACTATCTAAGCCTGACTTAATTATGACTATACTGGAAAAAATTCTGGGATTTTAGCACTGGTAACACAGTTTCAGATGTATATAACAATCATCGACCAAATGAACGCGTTCGTGAATGCTAATCCTACAAGAGCCCTTTATGATTCGTTACAATGATTCTATGGTAATTTTAGTTCGAACTCGTTAAATAGCTTTCGTTTTAAGCCACTTCATATTCCTATCTCAATGTTGGTCTGTATGATATGTGTTTTTGTTACAAAACCAACACAAATATTACTCTGCCCGTCTGTTCTGTTCACAAGTGAAAGACATTATTCATATAGCCCGGTGCGTTTAATATTTTCAATGCTCGGGCATTATAAATAATGCTTAACACATGCATAGATAAAGTCCCTGTCAGTGGCAATGCAACTCTTAATAATAAAGTCATTGCGCCATGTTTGTAATGTCTAGAAATAAGAGACGTTAATCCTTTCCTGATTATAGAAACAGAAACAGATATAGTCACTTTGAATAGATACTATTTTAAATACTTCTTGCGCGTCCTTTTAAGTTTTCTTCTATTCGAAACATCTGGAAAAATTCATACTAATAAAGCAAACGTGAAACTTTATATAACCCTATTTACGAATTTACACTAATTCAGACAAGACAAAAGTTTTATTCGAGATTTTAAAACGAAAGTTAATTTTAATTCTGGTAAAAGATCTAGTGATATAACTTATTAAATCTACGGGGAAAATAGCGGGTCATAATTAGTTTTTCATTCATGAATCTTTTTGCAACATATATGTGAGTACATATCAAGTATATACCACCAACACTCAGGTACTTAATTAATGATGGACAGGCCTTTGATGTGAGGAATGTTTAGGTACGAGCGGTAGCGTTGAATTTTCTTGGATCTTTTCTGATTTTCCTCAGTGTTTATGTAATGATAATGATGATCTCGTTATTTATAACAGATTACCCTAAGGTAATAATTTTTTATAAGATTTCTTTACTAGTCTCCGCTTTACAAATATTATGACCCCAATTTCATATCGTGGGTGTTATATAAAGTGATCAGGAGGCCCGAGAAATGGGCTCTGCCTATGTATAAATATATCTTGCTAAGATTGCAGATTTGAGTATTTGATATTAATTTCATCTTGATACATCCACGCGTTCCGGAAAAAAAACGGTATTGACCGACAGACAGACAAATCGACAAAAAAGTGAATTTCTGTAAAATGACTGTTGATATTAAAAAGTTAGAATGAATTAACGTCAATATATTTATAAAATATTATCATTTTACGAGTTTATATCTCAAAACATTCACTGGATATTTTGGATTATTGTGATAGGACTCGGTCTCAGTTGTCTCCTTTTCTCGGTTGGACTACTACTCACGGGACACCTTGTATATTTAACTTCGCCGGTGGATATTTTAGGAACTAAAAGTCAGATCACCCGAAGCCTTGGATTTATTTAGTACAGTAGCGCCGTCCGTCACTGACGAAGTTACGAACGTGGAAACTCTAAGCTCCGCCAGTGACAGACGATACTACAGTACGAAATGAATGTGAATCTTTAGATAGGTTAATAAATACAATGTCAGGTCAAATAAAACTTTATTTACCTAGTTACAGTTTGGAGAGTGTGTGCAAGAGCTATATTCATGTTGATTCCGCTATAGCCAGCAAGTACCGGTCTAACAGACGAACAACAGAGCTCCACCATATTCATCGTCATGCCTACAGCCAGGGAGTGGAACGCACAGAGTTACAATATGAGTGTCTTTAAGTCGATAGTGAACAGGCACCTCCTTGACCAACACGTATCATCGTCAGCCATATGGCCACTCACCAACGAGATCAGAGAAGATCATGGGAAAATTACGACGGGAAGAGGCTTTAAGCCGAACAGTGTTTTTGTTACTGGCTTGTCACAAGAACTGCTGAAGGAATGGGAATACGGTCGCTTTTTTATTCCTTTATTTATTGCTGCTCTTTAGATAACGGTTTATCGGATTTTTGGTGGCTCGAGTATACCACAAGAGGGATATTTGGTTTTAATGACCCGCGACTTCAGAAGTTAAAGTCAAAATAATTGTGCAAATATTTATGAATATCTATTAATCTACCAGCTTGAAGAAAGCTCCGGCAGCGTTCAACCTTTTTATTGCACAAAAAATATGCGATCACTAACTTGCCTACCAATTCGTAATTATTAAGACAAATACCCTTATTTTTATATTTATTGATGTCGATCTTGGTTGAAGAAACAGTGTCATGAATTCATTCGTTACCTAAATTTATCGGAATTTGTAAATTTACTGACATAGCAACGACCGGCTAATACCATTGTGGTTACTATATGTATTTTGAACGTAGAACAAAGCTAACTGGTCATTACATGGGTGACGTAAAAGACGAGTAATAAGTTTTTTGGAGGAAGATTGTCAGGAGCATTTACCAAGTACCAACAACATCTGTGGTAGTAGAAAATCGGCTCTTATAAACCTCGGTCAACGTGATGGGTCTATCAGAGAAGCTCTTTTATAATACCACTCTTAAAGAAGCAGCAAATTGTATGTTCTATAAAAATATGTTAAATATGTTTAAAAATTATGGGTGTTTGAAGATTTTCCTATTATAATTATAGGAAAACTAAGGCTTTGTTCCAGTTGCGGTGTTTTTTCTTATTGAAGGTATTCGACAAATTTGTGCTGATACAATACCTGTCCTGTCCTAATACGAAAACAAGGAGCATTCGATTCGGGCTAAGCCTGTAATCTACGTTGGGTTGAAACATTCCGTTAGGCTGATGTAGATTATGTAAAGTGCCAAGCACTACGCAGTGTTTGTGTGCTAACAATGTGAAGCCGCAACGAGTTGCAGCGGCCACTGTCCCTGGCTGCGGTAATCTACTGCGCCTATCACTGCATTCAACCGACACCGCAAATGTGCCATTTTGACTTAACACATCGCTTTCAGCTGTTACGTGGGCAGAACTGTTTTACAGCTACTTGAATAGATGTAATTTTAGACAAAAAGGACGGTCATTTACGACTTTTTGGGATTTAGTTCCCCAAATACTTGATTACATTCTTATTACGGTGTGTATACTAAAAATGGATGGTAAATATAACAGGGGATGGGCAGCAGTATATATAAATAAATACGTAACAACATATTCTACAGATTATGCTTGTAATTACGATATATCAATCTTTCTCTCTTATGGGTGCTAAATAGACACTAGATTAGCAAAAGTTGACTTTGCATATATTACATTTAAGCCAAAAAAGATTTTATGTGAATTAGGAATACAGGCAGCTAAAAACTAGAAATATCTTGTGTAATTTAATTGATACACATTTACAAAAGTAGTTGAGTCCGTGATGTTTACTTTTGTTTACTTCAAAATATTTCCACGGGAACCCGTCATTGGGCACGTTTGTCTCGCATTTAATCAAGGTCGATTCTACCGTTTAGTCGAGAAAAGGCAAAAAATAGAGACACATATTATATGCAGAACAGAACTTTCAAATTTATAATATTACTCAGGACTTATCAATTGCCATATTCCAATTGTTAACCTTTTGTATCATTGTACCAAATATTCAAATGGCCAATAAACGATATCCTCGTAAAGCAAACGTATTTCCGCAAACGCAACCGCGTCCTATTCCTATGTAGGTAATTGAATTTTTCACAGCAGTTCCAAACTCCTGTAGCAAATGTGTTACTGAAAATTGATAGCAGTACTACGTTTTCACGCGAATGAATTTTATAACACGATTTTATCGTAGCACTAGCGATCGTACGATTTCTCGAAACACAATATAGGCGAGGGCGTTACTAGCGATTTCAATTATAGTTTAACAGGGCGCCCCAACAAATTGGAGGATGGTTCGAGGCATTGCATGAGACAAGGGAATGTGTTTAACGTTATTGTCTCGCTAACAGGTTTCGCAAATTAATCGGATTTCGCGTCATACATCACGCCCTTCCGCCCGTCACGGCCTTCCGTACTGGCTGGCGTCTTCCGTATACCGGCTGTGGTTGCTGTTCTCGAATGGATCTTACCATCTGGCGACAGGTAGCTGTAAAAAACAGTAACAGAGCTACGATAGTTTTACATAAAAAATGTCGCTAATTATATTTTTGTTACTGCTATGCTTGTTGAGGATCTCTGATTACTGCAGTAGGTAAAACCTGTGTCGCAATAACCAGTGATTCGACCGAGACTTTATACAAACAAAAATTTGCGTATTGGTTGGTTGTTTTATAAGAATTGTTAACGCCATTAAAACTAGCAAAGCGTCCTGATTAAGTGCACCAGCCAGTGAGATGCATGAGTGCGGTGAGAATTAAAAATTGTCATATCTAAACGTCAAATCGTATTGACATTTGACGTTCAAATATGACATATCTCACTCATCGCGCTCTCACGCGTCTCATGCTACGCGGGCAGGTTAAATAAGCGAGCAATGCCGTTTATTACCGCGTCTTCTTTAATTAATTAAAGCCCGTAAATTTGTCTTCGATTGCCACAATGAACGAGCTGCCATAATGTCATATGTCAGGCAAGTTATTGATCGCAGTAAGAGGGGATTGATAAATGCAGCACGAACCTTTGGCCCGCTTTAATAAACATTATTACAATCGAATTGATTCTGAGATGTCTCACAAAATGAATAGATTGTAATCGACCATAAGAATACCCCACCATAGTTGGCCTAAAATAGTCTCTTCCTGTTGAAGGCCAACGAAATATTACCTAAATAAAATTTCAGTTCCCCATCTCAGAACCATTTCGTCCACTTTGCTTAATAATAAAGTTTATACGCCACATTTACTGCTCCATCTAGTGAAGTAGAAATTCTTTGTTAGCCCTGCGGCTGCGTTCGTAATTTCGTCCGATACCTTCCCAAAGACGGGCGTGAGACCTATAACAATACAATAAATTGTTTGTATTGGAGGTCCGCGCCGGCTGCAGATAATGTGCGTGCGACCACCAACCACCGACAACTTTATATCACCAGGGCCGAGGTGAAAAACGCTCTCGCAACTCCTAGGGCAATAACTAACGTATCGTAAAAACGTTGTCTCCGTCCTGTGTCCGCCTTATAACTTCCTATATATAAGGTGTCGAAGAGAGTAAAACTGCCGTTTAGGTTGTAAACCACGCATTATCTTCTATTGATTATATATATTATATAAAACATGCCCAAGTGCGATTTGGACTCGCGCAAAAAGGGCTCCATACTACTATGATTATTTAAGATTTTTTACTATGGAAACTTTGGTGATAATGGTATGGTACGTGAAAACTTTCCTTTAATATGATACCCCAATCGAGCTATCGACTAGGAAAGTCAGGATAAAGCCGTTTTGTGTAAAGATATTGAAGCTTTGCCTCTTGTTACTTTTCTACTAGAACACAAGCCTGAAGGATGTCCTGTGAAAATATTTAAAGACTGGGGACACAATCTTATGGCGTTTGTAAACTTCATCTTTTCTTTTTAGGTAGTCCCTCTCAGACGCTCTTCAAAGGCACAAATGAAACTCTAGGTAGGGAGGAAACCCTCCGGGTTGTGTGTCAAAAATATTGTTATTTGTAACAACAAAAGTGTCCTGACAACACAACCTATACACATCACGAGTACATACACACATTTCCTACATTTCCCCTGACAAGGACTGACCTATTTGCGTGGACACCTGTTCTGTATGTCTACAAAGTCCGTACGTACACGGTTCTCATTCAACTCTGCGATTTTTTCAACGTCCACTTTATGCTGACGGAGGAAACTTCCCCTGTTTCCGTGTTGTTAGCTGAGTTTAGTTTTATTTCGCTTAAATTGTTTCAGAACGTCAGGACTAGAATAGACACGAGTTATAGCGGTAACGAGGGTAATTTTACAAATTGCACGAAGTTGTGTTTGAGCTATGCTTTTGATAACTCAGCTCAGGTTCTTGTTTCCTTCATTCGGTGGTCGATTGTTTGGTCTTTAGTTTAGCGGTATATGTGATAGTTTTCTACAAAAAGGGATTTTAAACGCTTTTTAAAAGTAGGGATAAGGAAATGAAATTAAACAATAGGCATAAGCATAAGGCTTGTAGACAGTGTGTGCGGTATATTTTTTTTTTGTGTGTAAATATGGCTGTATGTTGGAATAAATTGATTTTATTTATTATAGCATATATACACTGCCTCGTGTGTTGGTATGATAAACGTCAATGTCAGAGTGTCAATGAGTGCCAGTTCACGAGAGCCTATAAATGGCACAAAATATTTAGATTTATATCAAACATTCAAGTTTGCAGACCCTTGAAATTTAGAAAAAATCAAACTTCTAAGTCTCCGCAAAAAGAGATACGGCCGTTAATTTTGCTTATTGACCATTTCCCTTAAAAACGCATCAAATCCTGTAGGGTACTTCCCATTGACCTAGAATCCTGAAATTTAGCAAGGAGCAGCACAAGTGTAGGAATATAAATGAATAGTATACTTTTTTACTCATCAATCATTAAAATCACTTTTGCGTATTTAAATGTGTAAATTATGTATTGCTCTTGTTTTTTTTCAATGCAAAAATAATTCTTCTAAAGTATGATTTTCAGTAGTTTCATTCTGTACGGAACCCTCGGTGCGCGAGTCTGACTCGAACTTGACCAGTTTTTTATTTGAAAATAGAAGAACGCTTGACCACGATCTCACTTCACTTAACGAAGTCGCAGACGATGCGTTGGTCTAGCTATAGAAGGAGACACTCAGATTGCAGTTCTATATGCGTCTGTTCTACTACGAGTAACTGCAGTCAAAATATTTAAGGTGGATTTCTTGAAGATATGTTTACAACGTTTGATGACGTTGATTCCTTAGAATTCCTTAGAAAGAAAAGAATTATGGTTTCTCGATGCGTTAATTTTGAAACCGAAATTATTATTCATTGCTTAAAATCGCTTCGTGAATAAGCTTTTATTTCTTGTCAAAAGTAAAGGATATAAAATGGTTATTGTGTGTTATCCCTAAGAGATAGACATATACCATTGCGGATTTTTTGTAGCCCTTTTTCAGGTGTACAATTCTGTAGTACATTATTTTGATCTATCTCATAGGGTTCAGCCAGCGTTTGCAATGAAAGCGCAAAAAATGAGTTTATTTACGACTTCACATTCGAAACCTCTAAAAATGTTTCTCTACTATATGCATGTATTATACATATAAACCTTCCTCTTGGATCACTCGATCAATTCAAAAACCGCATCAAAATCTGTTGTGTAGTTTTAAAGATCTAAGCATAGATAGGAACAGATAGCGGGACGTGACTTTGTTTTATTACTAGGTAGTGATGATGCTTACATTTAATAAGCTATTGACATCACATTACTCCTTAAAATTTAACAATTTCGAACACACTTGTCAGACAGGTATGTCAAATTATTCTGCAAAAATCTGGTGTTGAAGGTGTCTTTGTACTCTTCGTTTTAAGATTCACAATTCATATCATCAACAGCCTATATATAACTACCCACTACAGAGAGTGTATGGGCCATAGTCCACCACGCGGGCCCAGTGCAGATCGGCGGACTTCACATGCCTGTTCAAGACATGCAGGTTTCCTCACGATGTTTTCCTTACCGTTAAGCAATCGGATAATGTACTTGAATTGAAAAACAACTCATAGGTACACGGCTGGATTCGAACCCGGAACCCTCAGATTGAGAGTCCGCGCCTTATCCACTGCGCCACCGACGCTTGTGGTAGTTTAGCCTCATTTAATTTTAGGCTCTAGGTACTCAGTACGAGTATGGCCGTTTGTAATGAAAAGAATGGTAAACTCAAGTTTTTTTCTTTAGTTTTGAAATTTGCGTTCATCTGACTTAATATGTCCTGTATCTAAATCGATCAAGTGACGTTCAGGCTGACAGATTGATGGAAAGAGTGAATACCTCGCTGGCTACCCTCAGATTGAGAGTCTGCGCCTTATCCACTGCGCCACCGACGCTTCTTGCCACAGCTCATATATTGTATTTTAATTTTAAAAACATGTACGCCATGGACGTTGCATTCTTACTCTAGTCCTCGATTATAATATATGTTAGTAGCCTTTAGTATTTGTATCTCCTTGTTTATATCGATTTATCTTTCAAAGTGTATTTACTTGTAGGTAGAATAAGGATAGACTAAACAAACATTGAAAGTGCCTGGAGCTAGCTAGTGCTCGGATACGCCAAGAATATTGTTATTACTTACCTCAGAGTTTTACTTTGTAATATTTTTTCAAAATCTTAAAATTTCAACATCATAATATGAGTGAAGTGCCTGTAAACTTATATGTTTATGAGGTAGACAGTAAAGTTTTAATATTCAGCTGATCTTACACTGCGCTATGTATGCGTACAATGTAAGAGGTTATCGCTCCACCAGTTTACGAAAAGCACGATAAATGTTATGTACAAATAGGTTATGTACGTACGAGTATATATATTCCGTGTTAAGAAGGTACTGCATGAAATTTTGTTTATTAAAGTCTATTAGTATGCGCTGAATTAGTAAAATACACTGAAATGCACGTGCATGCAAGGGCACGCTCTTGTTAAAATTTGATACAAATACCTAAATAATTAATAAACAATACATAACGTTTATGACATCTCAATAATAGAGGTAAATAAAAAAATGGTTTCAATAACGGTCATGAACATTTCTATGTATATAACTAATCCAGCGCGTAATAAAGTGACTTTTAAATTTCAAAATTTCGTGAAGTACACACGGCTACACATCAAGCTATACATTTCCAGTGTAAGCTGATCTCTCATTGAATGTAGTCCCGCATGTTGCTAGTTCAGCTTACATTGGAAATGTATAGCTTGACCTATAGCCGTGCGTACCTTCTTAATACTTTTTAATGTCTAATGTAGTAGACTATCAAGTCATGTACAACATAACTCAATAGTAACAACAATTTGCTTGAAGAACATCATTTCAAAGTCGTATAGAAGAGAGTTAGTATGCATCTCAAATTATAGACACTGTTCTATTACAAGTATCCTGAAATCCCAATAGAATAATAAACCAAACTAAATTTGACGACGTCATAAACAAGGCTCCGTCATAGAAGTATGTACCACAATGTAGTCTACTGTACACTTAAATACGGATTATTATTGAGTTGTCTAATGGTATGGTTCATTTGTAATATCTAATCAAGTAAGTAAAACGCAACATTTCCTTTTGATCGATACTGAGATATATTTAAAGCCTGTCGAGTTTTAATTGTCATTAAGTTACGTTAAAAATTAAAAATCTTTGTCACGTGTAAATTAAATCCTATTAAAAAAATTCAAATAAATTGACAAACGTGTCGTCATCAGTCATCATCACCAGCCTATATATTATTATTATTCATTTATTTCAGGTAACAATGACCCATCAGTATATATACAATACAATAAAATACATTAAAATAAACTACTGCACACTACAATAATATTATACACACTTATTTACTATGGCACGTTGGTGCCGCTCTATATAATATATGTATCCACTGCAGCAGCTCAGGCCTACTCACCAATAGAGAGTGTAGAAAAATGTGTACATTCCTATAAATATAGTATAAGTAATTGTTACGAAACAATTGAAAACCATTGGATCTCTTATAGGTGAGGCCGACCACCCAGAACGTTGTTTGTCCCATTTTCACACTGATGTTTTTACTAACTTCTGCTCGAGACTTACACGTGCACTTTGGAAAGTATCATACTCGTAATATGGAATATTTCCTAAATCGGGATGAAACCTTATGTCCTTTTCCAGCCCTTCAACTATGCCTATACAAAAAATCATTCCGACCCTCCGTTTCGACGGGAAGGAAGGATAAATTACGAGTACCATACTGGATTGGGATATAATTTAGGATCACACAAATAATACTATTAGGTCTTTTAAAGTTAGCATGGTTATTTTATTTTTTAATAAAAAAGGTTTTGTTGCGTGGGGTAAAGATCAAAATATAATAATTTGAAATCGCTTATATAGTATTAGTACCAAATTGACTCTACGTATGAAATGGATATATTTTTATCTAGTTATTACTTAGTTTTCATAAAGAACTTGTAAAGAACACTAAAAAGAAATTAACTGGATGGTGTACGGGACTAAATTATTTTATGATGTTTACAAACTAGGATGAAATGGTACTAAATATACAATACTATCAAAAAGCCGACTTAATCGAAACACCAGACAGTTGAATTTTCCACGTAGTGACTAGAGAAATTCAATTTACCTGGGCTTAGCCACGCTGGAGCCAGGCTTATTGCGTTCTGGATTTTAAAAAATACCTGAATTCACCTAAATATTGGCTACGCCTGAACCAAGTCTGGTACTGAAAACCAAACTTCCATTAAAGTGGAATCGTTAGATTTTTTGCTCTGCTTGCTGTTATTTTTTTCGAAGCGGCGAGGTCAACCATTTCACCTGCAGAGAGCTAAAAGTAATCGATTCGTGCACTTAGATAAACAGATTTGAAAGCAGTTCCATTTTATTAATTGATATCATGAATTTTTGACATATCAATTACTTGAGCGAGAAACCGATTATGTATTGATGTAGAGTATAATTAAGAAGAATTTTCCGAGTGGGAAGAGTAGCGGATTCACTATTCATCACGAACTATTTTGTATCGGCGTTACATTATTATTTTAGAATCCTCTGAAACTCCCATCCTTGCACACTGTAAGAGATTTTCGTTACCCTTTTGAACAACTCGATATTTACACCGGACAGCACTTCGTATCGTATTTTATGAGCCCCTTGTTTTCATAAGCACCTGGCATGTGTACGTACACAGTTCATGGTGTTATTGATGGGGCTGCCTCCTAAACGTTTGCGGAAGCTATGCGGGGCAACCACAAAAACGATACGATCTGCCAATATATCACTCGAACACACCTGAACTGCAATAACAAAGAATAATAGCAATTGTTATACGCCACTTTTTATAGCCTCTTCATTGAAACACCCTTTATATTCTCCAATGTACGCCAAATAAACGCGATATGGGCTCTTTTGATTAATTGGACAAATTGTGTAGTGCTTCCAAAAGAATTTTTTGTGTGAAACATTTTGAGGTCACAAAAGCTATTAGGGAGAAAAAATTGCTTAAGGCTTCTGATTTAGGCTTGTTTGTTTTCAATTTTCAGGGGCGTTAGAACTAAGTTTATGTTAGCAGGTATTATTTTTCAAAGTCAAAATCTTTATTCGTAAACATAGGTAATACAGTAGATGGTAGTAGGTAACAGTTGTAGATCTGCTATGTTTCGTCCTTAACGGACATACGAAGTTATACTTTAACATACTTATTAACTAGTATTACATATTGCAATTTTTTTTAAATATAATTATGTCAAAAGTAGGTGGCACAGTAGTAAGACGGAAGTTTCTATTTGTCAGCAAAAAAATCTTTCACTGTGTAGTATGCCTTGTCGCACAGGTGTTTATACAGAGTAGATTTCAGTTCTGTGATGTTATTGCAATCTTTAATTTGTAGTGGCATTTTATTATATATTTTTATAGCCATACCAAATACGCTTTTGTGATATAGGGCAGTTTTCGCGGGATTGTTCATTAGGTTATGTTACTTTCTTATTCTTACATACTTACATATTCACCCGTTACTTTCCATTAGCTCGTTACTGAATATTCAACGACATAGTTTGTACCATTGGGTTTACCGAAATACTTTTAAAAAATAGGTTGAGGTCAAAAATAGACTAAACTTATTTATCTATACTATGTTCTATTATCTATACTAAGTATTATTCTAAGTTCCAAAATGTGCTTGTTTGTTTGTCTATCTTTCACAAAACATCCTTTCTGAAGTCTACGCAGTGAACGTACTATTTTGTAAAAAAAAAACTATTTGGCAGCAAATAATAATTTGAAACTAAAACCATTCAAAAAATATGCAAATTTTTAATAGATAAGATTGATAGGTTAAAAAAATAATTAAAAAAGTTACAATCATATCGAGGTGGAAACTAGTATCACGAGGTTTGAATTCATCAGATTCCGAATCAATTACAGAGATCGTTTTGAAACGTGCGAGAGCACTCGGAAAATCTGTCAATTTATGTAGCGTTGCATGCACTTTAGGAAGAGCGTCACTGTTCTGCCAGTTTTTGCCTAATCCTTCATACAAGTCACCCATTAAGAGACTAATGATTATACTACCTTTGTACAGTCAAAATATTAAAGCCCTTCAATTTTTATCAGTGGACAGATTAGACTTTAAATTATTTTCAAAAAGACATGTTTTTCATAAACAAGTGAATATAAATAACAGTATGTGGGTAGTTGCAGGTCCGGAAAATGATATATGTTAATTTTTCTCCCGATAAAGGAAGTAGTTCCAGGGAAATAACTTCTGAAGTCCACGCTTACGAAGTTTCTAACAAAACGCATTGTTTTTATACGCAGAACATCTAAAGTGAATTTTCAAAGAACTTCATAAAGGAACAATTCCCAATTTACGTGAATTACAAAGGCAATGACAATAACGTAACACGTCAAGAGAATGAAATAATTCTTAAAATTATTTATTTTCCATTATGTTAAGACGTTCGTGTTTGACTTGAGATTTTCCATCTCGTTACACTTCCATCAACGCGGATGTGTCCTATATTTGCTCCACGCGAAACGTGGCGCTACGACGTCAAAATTTTCTTTATCGTAACGAGGTAAAGGAATCAACTTTGCATTCGAATAAAGACTTATGTATTTGTAATTTTCGAAAGGTAAAATATCGACTTAAAGCTTTTAAAAAAAATGTCACCTCGCCTATGGTTGATGTTTTGTTAACCCATGTAATGTACCGGTTTCATAAACTGCAAGTAATAAATATTGACATGTTTTAAAGTAAATGTAAAAAACATTACATTTTATGAAATAAATGTAAGTGAAACTATTTTTGTCTGCTTCCTCATATATCAATATTTGTCAGCCTTAAAATGCCAAAGCTGAAAAGAACTATCATGCACAGTTTTCAGACAAAAAATTTATTGCCTTCCCCGCAAAGTCCTCCAAAACGTCAAAAATGCGTTTGTTGGTTTGTTACGGACAGTTGGCATGACTGGATTTTGAGTACAGGAGTAATCGAAGAGACGAGACAGGATATACTACTACTACTACTAGGCTACTTTATATCCTGATTGATAATTCTGAACTGCACGCGGACAAAGTCGAGGACAAATGCTAGTTATTTATAAAAAGAAACCACGGTGCCCATAGTCCCCTCGGTACACATCCGAGGCTTTATGAGCACAGTGACGAACAAAACCCCTTAATTCTGTGTGGAATAGTAGGAGCCCGCGGAATCCCGCCGCCTGCATAGGCCTAGATAACGCTCTTACAAAATTCACATTTATTCATCCACAAGATTCCAGCTCTGTGTACTCTGTGAAATAGTAAATCCTATTATGCTCTTAGTTTTCTCTTTCTCTTTTAATCTTCCTGCACTTCGGTAGCAGCTAAATAATTATGTAGAAATAGCTTATACTCTGATTAGGGCTGATTTTACTTTGTGAAATCCAATAAAGGACAAGGACAATAAGATGCTGTGAGCTAGCATGTGGGTTTAGGGCAAGCAATTAGGGTTGTGAAATTTCTTTCTTATAAGGCTTGTGATACGGTATTCTGTACTTTTATGTCAATAAAAGTACTATTAATATATGACTTTGAAGTTATTAGAAAAACTTTATGGTGAAAATCCTCTCTAAAATGAGTGTCCACTTCATTACTAAGTCAAAAAAGGGATTGCATAAAAAATGGCATCCTCATTCTCTTCTATGCTATAACGAGTACATGCACTGTTTCCGTAAATCTTCCTTTACAAGCTACCTCTAGCTCACACAATTACCGTGTCACGAACGTAATGGGAGAACACACACGCTAGTCTTCTACAAACTTTACACAAGTAAGGTCCAACAAACTGACTTACACTTAAGCCTGTGAAAATGTTAATCTTCCAGTAAAAATATTATCTCAGACCTCGCGCACTGTGTTTGAACATGTAATGAAAATCTCGTTTGAACGCTTGGACTAAAGAGATTAATAGAGATACGTCACATTGAAGTTTGAAGGATTACTGTGTTAGTAGGCCCCAATCACCTAGTTTGACACCGGAATATCTGACCAAGTGCAAGCACTAGCAAGTTACATAGGTAGTTTTAGAGGCAAGTTTTCGCATTATTTATTTGGGTGAGGTCATGTCCTTAACTGTCTATGGAAAGCTTGTTTGGCTTGTGTTCAATTCGAACAGTGTTGGTACGAGTAAGTTTTGATTCTTACAGGGTCAAGCCTAATCAATGCTTCGATTAAATTTACTACCAGTCAATAAATTAATGAAATGATTAACGACATACCATTGTGTTTTGCTTTGGGGATATGGCACTGAGAGATTTAATAAAAGTAAAAAATTACATATTTAATATTTTTCTGTATGGAGCTGAAACATGGAAAATATATTAAAAATGTCATAAAAAGATTGACTTAATGGTGGAGATTTAATGCTGGAGACGCTTCACATCAAACAAAGGCTTTCGTCGATTGTGCAATCCTAAAGATGTTTGGACACATCACCTGCAACGAAAGCTCACTGGAACGATTCGTGGTGCATGGAAGAGTAGAAGGTCAACGTTCTCGCGGCCGATCACTCACAAGATGGACAGATCTGATTAAGTCGTCCACGAAGTGTTCTCTTACTAAGTGCACATGGAGTGCCACAAATAGAGAGTGATGGAGAACTCTCGCAAAACAACCAACATATCAGACGATCCGTAGCCACGACCACTCCGCCAGGAGTGTACGACTAAGAAGAAGAAAAAATTAAATATTTACAAGCATTCTGATATCAAATATAACACAGACACACTTCCACACTGAGAGTCTATCTAAACTCCACGTTACATAAATTCAATGAAACAATTAGGCTAATTTCTGACAAAAGCGTAGGTGGCAGTAGTACGCTCATAATTTGGTCCGCCAAGATTACACGCACGGCGGATCTCTACGCACAGTTTAGTCTAAACTTGAGCGGCACAGTGTTGTGGTCAGGAAATTGAAAGGGCGGTCGGAAAACTTGATTTACAGCAAAGTGTCTGAGAAAAGGGATGTTTTATTATGAAAATTATCTCGAAACCCTCGGGTCCGGTTGGATGTAGTGCCCGCCCGTACGTTATCGTAATAATTTAACGTTAACCGAAATTATAGTGTCGATAATGCTGATTATACAAAGGGATCCTTTTGGTTTTGTTACATAATTAGCTTTGTTAGTAATTACAAGGTTTCCTTCTATAATTTTATCGTATTTACATTCCGGCTTTTAATTATTTAGCTATTTACCTTCTGTATGGCATGACATATCTTCTAACAGGACTCTTGTTAAACATAACAGCTAGTTGAGGTAAAATAATCTTTTTTTTTTTAATTAAGCAAGAAACTATAAGACGATGCCATAATTTTTTTCGAGACTCGATCTATACAGTAATTTTGGAAAATAAGCTACTGTAATAATATAGTAATTTTTTGGGGTAATATAAAGTTAAATTAACACTATGAATGTGATATCAACTTGATCTCCATGAATGGTATAATAAAAACGCAGTTGCCTTCGTTTGATAGCTTATTTTTTAAACGTTAATTAATTAAGCGAATATCTCTCATTTCAAAAGATTCATTGAAACGAAGCGAATACCTAATAACTTTTGTCTACAAGTTTTAAATTTCACGGAAGAAAGGTTACATAAACTCATTGGGAGCCTTAATTTAATTTGTTCATTTCGTTGAGCTCTTTGACCTTAAAATTACTCATGTTTGAATTCTACTATCTTTGAAATTTATTAAACGTTAATTTCGGAATCTTTATTAAAAAACTACATCGATAATTTTAACGCGTTCAAAAATGACTAGAAACTGACTTAACTGCCCTAAAAGGCTACAGCATTCATCCCCTAAAATCCTCACGATTAGAGGTACGAGTAGAATAGATACAAAAAACAATCAGTCGAAATAAGAACTTCTTCCTTTTTTGAAGTCGGTTGAAAATTATTTTCTTTTCAACTTTTAGAAGATGTTCGAATAATATTATGTGTGATTTTGGTGTTACATTCAGAAGTAAGTTAGAAACTTTTCTTTGTTTATTTTGCCAGTATGTTAGTAGTTCACTCAGCTAATGCGTACGTCAGACAGTGAAGCAGTAGTGACATTTTTATTAGGAACTATAAAAGGTCCGATGCCGAGCGGCGACGACCCATTACGTTCCATTCTGCCCCACTGAGTGCTTAATGCAAGATAATGGACTCTCTCACTATTAATTTTGGACGTTTTTGTTTCGACAAAAAACAGAGGACACAATGTTTATGGCGAAGTAACGTTGTGTAAAACGAAAATCTGTGAGAGCCGGGCGAGGCTGTGCCTCGTTCAGCTTGAACGAAATCTGTTTGGAAAATTTGCGTCGGGAAATAGTCCAATTTGTTCTGGGATGACTGTTCGTTAAAGTTCAAAATCGGTGCAGATTTATATCCAGAGAGAATATTAAAATCATGTGTCGGTTGTTTAAGTTATTTTATTATGATCCCATTATTATAATTTTTTAAGATACAGTGTCAATGCATATTGTTTTGAGAGTGAGAGTTTTGTTTTAGACATTGTGCTAGATAGGCTGATCGGTGCTGATTGCAGAAAGATGATAAAAATATGGATAATTCTGTCGGATACATACAACTTATACAACACCGATGTAATGATACACACGAAGACCCACCCTCTGATACACTCACGATTTAAAAGAGTTGAATGATATATATTACACTAGACAGTTCATTATGAAACTACATGCGTCTGTCGATACGAGTAGTCTTATACTTGCCTGGTGCCAGATGGATGTGGTTTGTCATAATAAGAAGCCCCCAAGATATTTCAGGTGAAATTGTAGTCAAGTCTTGATGTAACTTTACTCCGTAAGGAGAGTCAAAATGACTTAATTCTTTAATAGGGGCAGCTGAAGGACTCGAGAAACGAAATAAGATCCTTTTGTTCCAATCGATAGTTCCCATGGGATATTTCCAAAGTCCACATAGATGAAGACGCGGGCAAAAGCTAGTAAATATATATTTTATATGAAAGTTTCAGTTATCAACGGGTGACCCTACAAATAAAGACACGATATTGACATTTCCCGTCACATGGTTTTAAAAGCCACTATAATAGGAGGGTCCGTCTACTAGACATGCCAGAGATGGTCGTAAATCCGGGGATGTGGCCCATAAAACTATTGATACGACTCCCTTCCCTATCACAATTTAAAGATATTGTCTTCAGTCTTAGGACCGAAAAATTAACTTTAAATTCGATTGAATAATTTTTCATGATTTTTTTTATTATGTGACGTATCATGTCGATAAAGTATATGAAATGGTATGAATTGCATTCCGACATTACAGTTCTTTTTTAATAATTTTCTTTTAAACATAAAAATTTATACGTAGATTAATTGATACCGGAAACTTTTCGATGACGTGTTCTGCCCGACTAATATCATTTATCTAAAGAAAAAGCTGAAATCATAATACGGGCGTTGCACCTTGTATTTTTTTTTAAATCCTTTGCTATTGAAGATGACTATTATTTATTACTATTTTCCACTTTTCCACTTGTAAATTGATTCATGAAAAATAACAAACACTTGGAAAGCCACACTACTGTTACAATAACGGCGGTATATCAAGAATAAGTATAAAATTTAAGGGGGTCGTAGTCGAGGCTTGTCCGAATATAGCAGTAGTCGTAAACCTAATAGCTTTATGAACGCTACGTACCTACTCAAATATTGGTTGAACGTGGTCTTCGAGACACCAGCGGAGATTTACCTCCTCTGCTCTATATGGATGGATCATGGTTCAAGCTTACTTCGGGGTAAGCTAAATCGAAGTGCACCATACCGAACAAATTAATTTTCTTGAAGCAACTTGCGGACGATCTCCCGGATTATCCAATTTTAAGTGTATTTGTTTTTAATAAATACTATTAATTACTTTTGTGAACTTCCCCAGGCATGAATGTTGTTTAAGAAACTGTTTTGGTAGTTTTGTCTGTTTGTATTTTGATTTTTAAATTATATTCGCATATGTTTATGTCTCTTGCACATATTAACCTGTGAACGTAAAAACTGAACTGAACGCGTTTGATCACTTTTTCATACGGTGAAGGGGTCGTAAAACGGTCGTTTGAAAATGAATTTGAAGCAATGGAAAGGCTAGTGAACATTAATTTGTTCTTAGTTTCTTAATACATTAAAGAGAAGTATTCTTGGTATATTAAAAAAGTATATTTCGTTGTGTATTTAGTTATATTTCACTCGTGTTATGGTTCTGAACATCCAATGAAAAACGGAACCTTAATAATTTCTCTGTGGTGTTTATCAGTCTCTTTATCTGAGGATCTACTAATAGTATATTGGAATTTGAAATATTTATGGGAAATTGTGATCCACAGGTGCCACAATTGAAATAATTGATTAAACATTTTTTAAAGGGGACAAAACAGGGGGCCGAAATTTTAAGGTTAATCACTAGGTCTCTTATGCACCCTACACATATTTATTTTATTTTATCTACTGCATAGTTTTTAACTTATCATGCAAAATGTGTGTAAAAATACAATTCCTCCCCCTAATTTAAGAAAACATTGCTAATGTTGTCATATTTTGGTTATTTTGAGAACCAACTGTACAGTCGTAACTGTACTTGAAAGAACGATTATTGATTTTGCCATAAATCGCTCCAGCTGGATCCAAAGCGATTTGTGTTCTTAAGAAACCATTATAGAGAAATGCAATAAAAATAACAATGGAATACTATAAATAAAGCCGGAGCGTAAGGTGAAGAAAAATGATAAACAATTTGCAGGCGAGTGACGATAATCGTTCATATAGATTGCGATTAGAGCTCGCATTGAAGGAGATATATCGACGGGGAGTACACGGTCCGTGGCGCGATGGACCAACAAATTATTGTCGTCCAGGGAGCACGAAATATCGGCCCGCGCGGCACGTCGGCCGCGACCCACCAGTTATATATCTGAGCCCCCATCTGTAGGAAAAACCCGGAGAATACTGAGCGGATATTTGTAAGGGAGCCCGCGCAGCTGAGCTTCAGAACTTAGCTCCGAGCCCGGATATTTCTTGCGGATCTACGCTGCTGCTGGCGTAGTTTCAGTATTGCATTTTGTGGACTGCAGTTGCATTATGATAAGAAGTCGGGTTTGATGGATGAATTTATAAGCCAGACTCGAAAGTGGAGTTTCGAGATTTTTAGAGCTTTTCAGGTTGGCGTGCCTGTGTTCAGTTTTTTATCAGAAAGTTTCAATGTATGCTGGGTATACATTTCCGCTTTCCCAGCGGTATGTTTTACATATAGTTCCTGTAGATCTTTATATTTGCTTCTTTTACTACTCTTAACTACTTCTTCGAAGGGATGTCTTTTTTAATCTCGGGAGGATAATCATCATTGGGAACCGACATGAGACCTCATATTAAATCTCAGTTATGTATTTTACGCAGTGTAGGTCATTTTATGGTGTGTACTTTTGGCTTTCTGTTGTCCTCATCGCGTCTTACTTTGTCAATCTATGTATTCTAGTCGGTGGTAAAATACGATGTTTGATTTATTCTCATTTTTCCATTGTGGTGTACAATAGCATGGGTAGAGAAAGCCCACAGATTAGACAGAGAGGCGCTGTTTTATTAAAAACAAAACTCACCTATGTGGGAGGTTTGGTAAGCTGAAACAAGGAAAATGTATTAGAAAAAGATAACATGAACGACATCAAAGAGCTGGTCTCAGAAATTAAAAATAGAATATTTTGTATACCATCGTTTACGCCATTTGATATATTAGTAATATTAATAAAGTTATTACTTGATAGCAATAATAATAAATCATATTACTTTTAATATTAAAAATATATTACTTTTAATATTAACGCATAATTGGCCTATGAGGAATTATTCCTCGCGTATGTTTGAAAGAGCTTACGGTTGTTCGAGCATTCCCTTGGCGCGTTTGACGCGCGCCCTCCACTGGTAGTTGTGCTCCGAGGTGAGGTAAGAAAAAGTGAGCGTAGAAGAGTGATCATCGTGAATTATGAGTAAAATAAGTAAACAACAACATTAACTGTAAAAACAATACGACATCAAAGATCATAAACACCAACCAAACAATTAAATGAGGGTCCGACCCAATTTTAAAGAATAAGCCTCCCTTCCCGTTCAATTAGTGTCGTTTCCCATCAAAGGGAAATATTGGTGTATAAATGGGGAAGGTTGAAGGCTGGCATTGTCACAGGAGCCGGTATATCATCGGTGCGCGGAAATTCAAAGGGCGCTCGGAAGTACTTGATTTATGAGAGAGCGGGCCGCATGTATGCCGCGAGTATTAAAAATTTCATAAAAATATTCTTTATGAATTGCGTGCATTGTGTCGGACGCCGGTGAATTGTGATTTAATTCTCACGGAGACTTTCGTGCGAAATTCCACTATGGCTGTTCTGGGGAAAGAAGCTTTGTACGTTCTAAATAGATTAATTTGCAAGCAGCGAGTCTAACTGGTAATTTTGCAAATTAGTCATGAGTTGAAATTGAATAAGAATGTGCAACCGGGTAGAGTGACTTTGGTACGACTGAATTTTTCTACAATGACATCTGGCTATGAGTTAAAAATGTAAGTAATTTTTTGACTTTTTGTCAATGTAATAAATAACACTAGTGGCTCTGTGAGCTGTAGACCTCGCGAGCACATACTTTAGCCGTAAAAATGTGGACAAATTGTGATTATTATAAGTATTCGAATAAGTGAAAGTTTGTTTGTTTGTTTGAATACTCTTTATTCATTCATATGTCAACTTAAATAATTACATTTAAATCGGACTGTAAAATAAATTAAGGGCCAGTAACGCTTTGGCAATAACTTCAGCACATCCGGTTTACTACAAACAAAGAAATTTAAATTATATATAGTACTACATAATTAATGCTCCTTAAATAAAAACTGCATGTTTCTGCGAAAAATGTATATTTTTGAGTATATTGGGAGGTAAACAAAGCAGTAATCACCACGTAGGTACATTTTAATTCTCATTCATCAAAAGCTGCACAACTCCGATGTTTCTTTCCCTTTTAAATCTGCTATCAGTATTACTTTCCGCGGATGTGTACTTGTCGTGTCGAGTGTGCCCTACAGCGAGGACAGATGTTAGACGAGATAAATGAGAATCCGTTCTAGATCGCCACGACATACATACTCGGTTGAATCAGTTCTTGTTTTCACGTAGACCTTTCGTAATTTTCAAAGAATGTCTATCTTTATTGCACGCCCAGAACTGGCAAACAGTTTATTTATCTGTCCATAAAATCATTTTACTGCCCAGAAAAAACATTTGTCTGTCTGACTACGAATTGTCTTTAACAGCACACACATCTCAAATCAAAAATGCATTTCCCAAGTTTGCCTTCAGCCTGTGTTAACAGTGAGTTAAAGAAAAGGTACTTATTTACACGGTCAGTTAGCCGTGTACCGTGTGTGGGTACGCGGGTACATTGTGAATAATTTGCATGGGCCCGGGGGATGAGAGGGGGTATAACGGGTAAGGGGTCAGGAAGGGTTGCCAGGAGGGTTGAAATTTGTCCTGTGATTGTGGGAAACCAAGGTCATGCGGTGAGATTGGATATGAAATGGTGTGAAGTTTTAGCAGGGTATTTTTTGGACGATTCTATTACCGGAGCTTCGTCTTCTTCGTCAAAATGCACTTTTTGGGTTTGATAGTCCACAAGGAACCCTTATAGTTTCACCTTGTTCTTATATCTTTGGTTTTCTAGGTGGTCTTTTTTGGGTTCCTTGTTCAAGAAGGAGCCCTTATAGTTTCGCTGTCCTTCTATCTACGATTCTCAAGCACTGCTGTTTTTCGGCTAGACTGAGGTAAGATGGTGGTAGCTAGCCAGTTATATTCATAACCATCATCTTCAGCTGCACAATTCCACTGTTACACATGAAACTCGCTCATGGATCTTCACGTTTCGAAGATCAAAATTGTAATCAACACCATGCTCGACAGGCAGATTTTATTCACAGGATGACATGGGATGTTTCAATTCTACAAGCAGGAGTTGAAAAACTTAATTTTGTAAGTTTCATGTTGCCTTGTCAGTCTAAATCAATCTACCATTAGATGCTATCACTTTTGTTTTTGATTTTAAACCAGGAAGACTACTTCTTAACGTATTCTATCTTCATTTACACCACATTAGCATATTAAAAGGCAGCACTCAAGCCTTGGCAACACAGTAAAGGGGGAACGGTAGAATGCCCGGCAGGATTTAATGGTTGGCACTACCCAGAGATATTCTCATCTCTGCAGGATAACCACTATTACGATTTAGCGGATTTGCAAATTGCAAGCATATCACTAAAATGTATGATATACGATCTGAGTGTAGCCGCGGGGAAGTGCTCTGCTACTGTTTAATTGGAATCCGCCGCCTCTGAGATTTCACTGATACATTTTAGTTCACGTCCTCGCTTCACTGACCTTAATTAAGTTTTCTGTTGGTTTTAGTCTACTTTAATACAATATCACGATGGAATGAAAAAGTACATATAAAAAATATTTATAATTAAACTAGCGGCCCGCATCTCAAGAGTGGACATTTTGGCATAAACGTAGAGTAAATGTAATCTGTCTAGATCACTACAGCAATTTTCAGAACTTTCCATATGTTCTCATGTGAACTTCTTCACTCATGTGAAGTTCACATGAGTTAGACAAGGACAGATATATATTTTTCAAATTTTTGCCACCCACAACCAACCACTTCCACCCATCTCGACCAAACTCCTTTACTTTCAGCAGGAGACCAAAGGGTATTCACTACCCTAGCGGGAAGTTGATGGGAGTTAGTACGGGACGTACTAACATTAGCTTTTTATATGTATATAAGATTATTGCAGCTATATAAATTGTAAATATTTACATGTTTATCTTTTTATGTCAATGCATCAACAAGATATTTTATAGAAAGGTGAGATTTGGCAGATTACGCATAGTTCTTGCAAAACAACTAGAGTGTATAGAATTAAGAATTGCTTAAATCTCTTACTGATCTGCTTACTTTGGAGAAAATGACACCTTTCTCCTCCACTCTCTGTTGCCATATTATCTACTGTACAGCCTAGATTATTGGGTACCTTTTCTTGCTGCCCGTGATCTGTACAGAAACTGGTCAATACGAAATCAATCTTGATCATGATAAAATTGTTTTGGTCGATTGAGGACACTTTTTGTCAATTAAATAAACGTCCACAAACAAATTGACATTGATAACATTTCCTGGTAAACATCGTGCGAGAATCGAAGTGTGTCTTTACATTCATACACAAATAATAATTTACCAGCATAATATTTGACGATGCGGTGTGTCGTTGTACCACATCATAATTGGATTGCCAGATTCCATTTTAATTGTAATTCCCGAGTTTGCTTGAAACTATTGTAGACGGCGAGGGACAAACGGCTTGCATTTTAAAGGCGTGCATTATGAAGCACTCTGTGTCAACGGGGACGTTTATTTCCATAAATTGCAGTGTATTTCGGCGTTTAAATTATGCAAAATCGTTTTGACGCAAGTCTCGGCGGCGCGTTTAGGATGTACATAGCGGCAACAGCCCATAAATATTCAGTTTACGGACACTTCACCGACTTATGGACGCGCTGATTTACGCCAGACCCGTTCAAAGTGTACCCTAATGTATCCCGGTTGGCTTTCTGCGACATTATTATTTCATGCACGATCTATATATACACTGTGAACAAGGAGATGCTTGCCAAAATTTGAAACCGTGTGACTAGCACTCAGGTTTCAGTGACAAATATATCTTGAATTTTGCTGATTACATTACACGATGTTAGCAGTTAGTAACAAGTAGGCGTTGCATCAAAATCAGGAGGAGGAGATATTCATGAGAAGAGAACTCTTGTTCCGGATAGATTTTAAACTTTTGACAGTCAGTGGTTTTTGTTTTTCAGGCACACCGCAATGGAATCTGTTTTCGAAAGATATACGATATTACAGGTCTAACGCATAGCTGAGTCTGTTCCTGAGGTATGGGAACTGTACGGGAGGGTTTGTTTACGGAACGTCAATCGACGCATAACTTCAGTCTTCAAATTTAAATTATAATTGAAGAGCGTTAAAGGATTTCAGAGTAGTCAGATGCCTATCAAGTAGTATTTTGAGATTTACCACGGAATGTCAAATATCACTGAGTATTACTTTTGTATTTACTGATTAATATCACATGAATAGGCATGACATAATGCTGCTTAGGCAACAAGGATCAATATGTAACGACGTCACCGAATACTTCTGTGAGCCGTGAGGTGAGGTTGTAAGGATTTTGTCCTTCTTGAATCGCACCCCTAAATGAGCGTCTTTTTGTTTATTTATTTCTATCGTTCGTTAGAATTTAAAGCTAACAATTTCAATGGCATAAAACATACAGATATGTCAAAGCCCGGTTCTAACTAAATTATTTTTCATCAAACATCGCCAATTTCTAAATTGGGAACAACGAAATTTTTTGCGCAAACAAACGGGAGGCAGGTAGATAAATATCAACACAGTCGTTCAAGTATAAATATTGTTGAATGTAGACGCTCGGTGCCGTGATTTGCATAGCTTAAGGGTTACAGATTACAGAGCCTGTATGCCCCGAACTTGCGCCATAACTCTCATCGCCACTATAGTCGAGCAAATAGGTAACTTACAAGTTTCTGGCAAACACTATTAACTGTTTAGTAGTTTAAGAAACGCTCCCTTAATCTAGTTAGCGCTTAATCAAAATTCCGGGTCAGGTCCAATATGGCTAAGGGTTACCGTCGAGTATAATGGCTCGCACTTACGTACTTGTAAACAGAGTTGCGCATAAATGATTAGGTGATTATGTACTTCCCTTGTGCTCCAGCCATGTGCGTATCTCTGACGGTGGGCCGTTTTAAAGGGACTCTCACTATTATATAATCATGTGGCTGTACTAAAACATCAGAAAATCGAAATTGCAACAAAACTGCAATAGTTATGGACTTCTATGTAACGTCATAGAACTAATACGAATGAGAAACATACTCATGTTTTCGTCATTTTTATATTTTATATATAAACTAGCGGCCCGCCCCGGCTTCGCCCCGGTGGACATTTATTTTTAAACATATTGGAATAAACTTATGTATGCAATGTATGTATGCAAGACAAAAAAATCAAATTGTAAATCTAAACCATTCTCGAATCCACTTGAACACACACACAAAATTTCATCAAAATCGGTCCAGCCGTTTAGGAGGAGTTCCGTTACATACATACAACGTACAGTAGAATTATATATAAAGAATGGCATGTTGCATTTCTTTTGTGTTTAAAATTATTTTTATTTCAGTCCAAATATCCGCCATTATATAAAAAGACTAGCTTTACTTAGATTTAATATTAATATAAAGAATAGTGATAAGTAAGTGGCTCGGGAACTAAATAGTAAATGTTAAATAAATAAATCGGGATTGTAATAACAGTTATTGTAACTGTTTTATAAAAGTATGTGCTTTCAGCTCTCTTACACATCGTGCCACAATACTTCAAAAGTGAAAATATTTTGACAATTGACATTCATTTACAATCGAGTCCCCCACCTAAAAATCTGCCTCCCTATTTTAATTCAAACCAAATGCGTACCAACAAACCCCCGTCAAACATTTCAACCGGTGACAGTTATGTCATGACATGGCATTCATTAAATAGCATTCGCTTTTCGTAAAATGTAATTCATTTTCATATTTTCGACATTCTGTGTGTTCAACTGTTGCTTGTGGTTTTTAAACACATTTTAGAGTTCCTCTTCCTTCCTTCTCTCACTTCGTCCGTATGTTCATCTGACAGTTTATTTTGGCAAACACAAATTCTGATGACTTTAAATTGTGAAAAAGAAAACTACTTTTATTACAAATATGTATATATAAAATTTGGGGGCTGATGGGTGGTCAAAGTTTTATGATTGGTATACAAAATTAATAAAGCACTCCATTTGTACATTCTAATTTTTTTTTCAAAGCGATTTATAATGAAGTCAACAACGCACTTCATTTATCTACAAAATTGGTGAAGTATCTGATATGATAATAGTTATTAGAAGTTTGTAAAATATGTCTAAATAAATACTACAGTTTTTTAAAATAAATAAAAACTTAAAATACAAACATAGATATCTTGTAGGTACTGAAATGAATGCTATTGCGTGCAGCAGGTTTTCTTCCAAGGTGCGGAACTCCCGGTACGCGAGCCCATGCTCACGTTTGCCCAGTTTTTCATGTCATTAAAACACCCCGCTACGTATCGTATATAACTCTGAATTCTTTATGCGTGTTTTTAACTGGCATTTTATACTGTTAATTGTAAAAACAAAACGAAAGGTTGCCTAATATTTTGTCTTCTCAAATGTAGAATAATTATAAATTATTTAAATATTATTTGGCTCACGAACCGGATAATATTTCTAAAAGCCAGGTACCATTAAGAGTTTACTTAGGAAATGTAAATTATAAATGTGGTTTGATGAATGTGCAATTGCTAGTGAAAATGATGCAAGAGCATCGGCCCGAGGTTGGGTCGCTGTTGCAAATTGAAATAATGATCTCCTTAATTGATTATTGTTCTTCCATGATAGAATAATGGCCACCTTTTTGGTGCCGAATATTGGGTCAGTGCAAAAAAAACTGAAATCTGAAAAGTTTTTTTTATGGTACAGGGAACAACAAAGTCTTATATCCTCTTAGGTAAGTAGGATTTGTAATTACAACTATGTAAGAACTGACAAAATACTTACCCGGATTCTTGAGCAAACTTGTAAAATAAACTATAATGTTTGCCTGAAAATTACGAATCATGAAAGTGTCAGGATATAAACTAGCTTATTTAAAAACTGACCCATTTTTGGTTGCGTTTCGTATTTATAAAAGAGTTTGTTAATTACGTGAACAATTTCTATTTTATGGTATCAAAAATAAGTTATTATTTCGGAACGACACGGAAAAACAAAGTTATTTACGCGGTCACTTAGCTCAAACTCAAATGTTCAATGTCTCAAAAACCACACAACGCTCACGTAATTCAAATTTTATTGAAATTTTAGTATGTTTTAAGTTTTACTACACGATTCCTTTTTATGAGTTTCCCTCTACATATTGTGCATTATCCATATATTTGTATTTATAAAATACCTCAATTTGGTATATCCTCCCTGTTTGTCATCTCTTTCGCTTTTTCCTGGAGGTTGCTTATTAAAAAATGTTTATAACAAATATATTGAATTCAAACACCCTTTGTATCACGGATATGCGTTTGCAATAAGCCACTGTGTAGATAACATCCATCACAATACTGAACACAGTTCATCCGAAATTAATGAAATAATTACAGTTTAGCGGTCGGGAATTGAAGTCGTTAGGTAATCCAGTGAATTGAATTCCAATTACTAGTCCATTACTAGATATCAAAACATTAATTTCGAATATACTCGTATGTAATGAACGCATGTTTCCAGCCAGACTATCATTGGTGTTGGTTGTATCTGGATTCGCGACTTCAATTTTGGATTTTGTTTTGAAAGCTTGACATCTACTTTCAAAAAGAAAACACTGCACTGCTACACTGAAGAAAATAAGAGTTGATGTTTATGGCAGAGGTGGAAGGGTGGGAGAGGACGGTGGAATAAATGCACGGTACACGCTAGTATATACATTAGAGTAAGCGTTGCAAGTGCGACTTGAAAAATTGCCGAGCACTGAATGAAAGTGGGAAGGGAGTAGGAATTTTATTTCTATATATTGGCAGGAATTACGCGAATTTCTACGCAGGTGACCATGATTGACGTCCATTACAGTATTTATGAGATTCTACATACTACATCAGTCCCATGTAACGATCCGAATCATTGCATTTGATTTTAGTAACCAGATTTTACTTTTGACGAACTCCATTTACAACTCTCACATATTTATACTCCCCAATCTGTGAGTTTAGAGACTGTGTGTGACTTTGAAGAATTTGTTTCCAAAGTGGTATAAACTGGAAATAAGGAGTTTAGGAAAGGATCATCCCTAATCGTCTTACTTAACGTCAGAACATGTTGACAAATTCATGTCTAAAAAGCATTGATTCGTCTGAAAGTCGAGAGATATGTAAGGGCGCTTCAAAAATTCAACGGCTGCACAGGCAGCGGGGCTGCGTTTAAAATTTCAAGAGCGAGCGCAGCCACCTCCGGCGAAGTATCACGAGTTCATAAATTAGTTACTTTACGAGGGGAAGGCCGTGCCCTGCCCCATACCGGGTCCCGTGTATAATTTTCATTTAAACACACGCAGCCACAGGTCCATGCCGTAAATCAGTCCCGATGGTCTCCCTTTGACTGTGCGTCACTAGGCGCCGACCGCTCGCTCCCAACCTCCCAACCGGCGCGGCGCCGCAACAATGTAAAGACATTTCCATTGTACGAAACAGTAATAGGGCATTGTTTGTGACGTAAATTATACTGCTGAACATGCAAATTTCGTTTCGCGCCGAACCCCAGGAGAAATATTGCGAAAGTTTAGCGAAAAATTAAAAATCACGAATCGGGACAAGTTTTTAATTCCGATCGAAATTGCTACGGGGAATGTAGGGCTGTGGCTCTGTGCGCGCAGCTGGAGTTTCAAATTATGAATAGTAAAAAGCTTAAGATTAAGCGTCGTTCTGTACACCCCCAGAATATGCTAATACGATTAATATTACAGCAAGAAGTGACCTTATAAGCCACTCCAAATCCGCTACTTCATCGCTGCGACATCACGTTTTGATACTCGAGGAGAATTTAAAAGTTGTAAATGTACATTTGGACCACTATTTAATATGAAATCATCATCATCAGCCGGGAAACATCCACCGCTTGAATGAGTCCTCCTCCATGGTACGCCACAATGACCGGCACCGAGCCACTTGCATCCAGTGATTCCCTGCGACCTTTACTAGGTCACCAGTCCACCTAGTTGGGGTACGATTCGGTACACGTTTCCCGGTACGTGGTCGCCACTCTTTTTTTACTCTTTTTTTACGCCAACTTTTACTCCCAATCAGTTCTTCCTTGTTCGAGCGAAGTGGCCCATTGCCACTTCAGCCCACTGACTCGTCGTAAATAAGTACATTTCAAACCAGTAAAAAGAGAATTTATATTTCACCCTAAATAGCGCTTGTCTGTGATCTTAGGTGCCTACTTATGTTACAACAGTATACATAATATTATTTAATCTTTGGCACAGCTATACGCCGTTACCATAAACGTTAAGCAACGGCAGAGTCTTTTCCCTTAAGCTTTTAGGAAAACATTTTCATACAAAGCTTTTTAGCTTCCTACAGACGCACGACAAAGCTGATAAAACCTCTTTACTGAGTCAACTTTATAGGCTGGGCGTAAATTATGCGTGCTCCTAAATCAATTTTTGTGCGTCAAACGTTTTAATGAGCGCCGTTTACACATCGAGTCGTAAATATTCATGATGGAGGTAGGCACAGATGTTTAAAGGAAGGCGACACGGTACAGTGGCACATGAAAACAAGGGCGTAACGCTACTTGGAAATTGTTTGCAGCGCGTCGACAGTCTGCTGTAAGTGTTGTTTCTATGACAATTTGCTTACTTTCTGACTCCCTGTGTGTGACCTTTACACTGTCGCAGCACTTACATTATTAAATGCACTCGGTAGGACACCGTATGAATACCCAAGTCGAGCTAGACACTGCAAATTCATAACTTTGGAAGTGTGAATTTATAGTTGGGGGTGCCGAGTCGTGCCTTTTATTATATTACAAATGACAAAGTTATATGATTTGTTTTCTTAATATTTCCTAATTTCGTTTGATGTTTTGACTTTTTCTTTAGTATTAGTTTAGCAAGTAGCAGTTAATTCTTACGAGTATGAATGAAAATCTATGTATTTTAAGGTTTGTTATAAAAATACCTAAGACATATATTATAAATTTTTACATCGCCCTCAATTAGTTTTAGGTAAATATATTCAATGTACAGACACACTGGTTTTACTCTTTTATTATAGTATAGATGACTCATAATGGCTTAAATTTTTTGTATAAGGATACTTGATAGACAGGAAAAGGACATCGGCTACATTTTTTCGCTTTCGAACAGGTAGTAAGTGTGGGTTAAATTCTGAAATCCACGAGGACGAAGTCGCGGGCAAAATCTAGTGTTTTAATAATGAAGGTTTAGTAAATATGTAGCAAACTATCCAACTTGATAACACTAACTTTAAAAAAATTGAGTTTTGTTTTTGAAGTCGTCAAAAAATAGAATTTAATTAAATTCTACCGTAAACAAAAACAGGGCAGCTGTTACTGTTTCGTACTCATATACGAGTATAGTATTTTTTAAATATTCGGTCAAGTAATTTTTATCAGATAACATTGTTAAATTTAAAAAAAGTGTTGTGTTTACTGTTTATTGCCAAAGTTACATTTCAGAACGCTTGTTACAAATGAAAAAGTGTATAAAATCTGACAAAATAGTAATAACAAAATCTTTTGAACCGATAATAATAATAAAATTGATATAAATAGGCCAGTGTTTCTATGTACTATATTATAAAAACTATACTATATTGTAAAAGCGTGGGCAAAAAATGAGCCCATCGGCCGTTTTATTCCGTTAGTTTTTAATATTTAGAGGAACAAATAAAAGTATTTTTATTTATTTTTAAATAAAAAGATAGTACAATCAATAAATGAACCAGTTCATAAATTTGTTTTTACTATTATTTATGATTAATTGATCGGAGTCTTTATCATGTAGTTCTTAATTAATCGCACCTTATGTGCGCAATATGTTAATAACTTGCTCTGAAAGTAAATTAGTGTTTGAACGGAATACGAGTATATATTTTTCAAATGCTCCAGCCCTGCGATTGAGCGAGCCGTCATGACGCTTGATTCATTGCCACCACAAATGTCGCCTGTTAGTATCGGGAAATTTTGTGAAAAAAAAAAGTGGTTTCGTAATTTCATTTGTTTCTTCTATCTATTTTATTATTGACCAGCTTCCGCCCGCGACTTTGTCCGCGTGTACTTCAGGATGTGTTCGATAGGCACAGGTGACGTATATGACAAATTATTACACAGCATAAGGTACAAAATAGTGTTTATTCTGTTACGTAGTCTAATAGTTTAAAGAAACACAATAAATTTCAATAAGTGACTTAGTACATTCAAATAGTCTTCAAACTAATATTATAAACCCGAAAGTTTGTATATACGAATTTACATATTCTATGGTCGGTTGCTAGGCAACGCGTTTTTGTTATGTCAAAATTGCCCATGTAATCCCACTAATATTATAAGTGTGTTTTTGGACAATTTACACAATATGTCTTTATAAATTATAGCCTATATGTTATTCTGATGTATAAGCTATATAATTGTAAAGTTTCATTCAAATGCATTCAGTAGTTTTTCCGTGAAAGCGTCACAAACATCCAAACTTTCACACTTATAATATTACTCGTAGTAGGATTGTATACGCTTACTTTGTACTAAGTGATCAAAACGTAAATATATACAACTTACAAAGGCAATAAAAACCAAACACAAAACCGATAATTTATCAACTCTAGCGATATGCATTCGGTTTTGTTATAAAACTGTAAGGTGATGTGATATTGCAAAGTGATTTTATGTTCCGGTTTATCATTGTAACTATACTGTGATCATTAAAGCTCCTGTTCATCTAGTTCTCGGTGAAATAAAATGAAGAAGAAATACATTCCGTTTATTCAAATTAATTAAGATAATTACATGTTATAATAGCTATTCATCCGAATTATCACTAATTTATAAACTTGCTAGCCCAAGTAATGATTTCATCCTCCTAATTAAATTTACAGTGAAATAATAATTATATTTCATTATTTGATTAAATTTGACTGTTGGAGGCAACGGCTAAAATCAAGAATACATGTCATGTTTGTTTTTTACTTTGCGATGACATCAAACAGTTCATGGCTATGAATCATATTTTGGTAACGAATCAGTTGGTCACATCTCTATCGCGTGTTAGGCTCATAGCGTTAATATTTGAAGAAGCTCTGCCGGGGTAGCTGCTCTAATGTGCTATTAGCAGCGTTGACTCGTCTCGCCCAAACACCACAGCCGCCGCAAAGGGCTATTCTTATTCACGACCAATTTCGATTCATCCTGTGCCTTCGTAAATATACGTTGGCGTCCGAAAATATTGCGAGTGGGAACCTGAAATACTAATTTCATTTCTTTACCGCTGTGATTTAGGGTGGATTGAACGCCACTAGCTTATTTTGTTTTTGAATTTCAACTTTAATCGATTTTTAAAAACTGTTCGTCCTGGCCACATCACAACGCAGAGATAAGGGTCTTAGCTGTCTGTGGTAGCTTACGCGAATAAAGAAGGAAGTAAACCTTCTTTGGAGACTTTACTTAGCCATACTTCATATCATTTACCTATATCCACCGACATTGATGACAGTCAAGTTGATATACCGTCAGGCACCGGTTTCATACTAGAAGTACGAATATAGCACGGAAAAATGCTGATTTCGACATAAAAACATATCGTTTTTAACGCACGTAGCATTTTATATACATTGATGATAAAACAACGCTTGGCCACAATCTCACCTGATTACCTAAGACGTGATTTTTTACTACCTATTCGAAATATTCAATGCATGTACTCCTGTCTCCAAGCTACACGCATAATAAAAGTGACCACAAATGTATTGATAACGTGATGGAGTTCACTTAAATATATGTACTACAAGCTTTTGCCCGCGACTTCATCCGCGTCGACTTAGGAAAGTATCCCATGCAAATTTCTCGCGTGATCATGATAAAAGTAGCCTTTAACATTTTCCAGCCCTTCAATCATCCGCATACAAAAATATAGTCATTCGTACCCTCCGTTGTGACGGGAAGAACGCACAAAACAAAACACACAAATAAACAAATGAACTCGCTTTCGCATTTACTAGTAATGTACCTTTATTTGCAATGTACGGATGTATAATTGAATTTCAATTTATGAAGGATGTAGAAGTTATGGAACTAATCGACATTTAGCCGATCATCAGACTGCTGAAAGAACGTTAAAATTGCCAGTCCCAAATCGCTTGCACCCAACGACTTTCTGTGACCTTTACCAGGGCATAGGCATATGCATATACCTTCATGACATGCCACATTGACTGGTTCCAAACCGCTTGCATCCAGGGGCTCATCCTGACCTTTGTATATCTAGTGTGGTGTCGGTCGGTTCGGTAGGTAGGTAAATGAAAATTTAAAGGTACTTGTTGTTTGACAACAAAACCAGTGCCCAAATATTAACGGAATGAATATTTCTGACGGTATCCAAAACTTATACTACTGATCGTTCACGTAACTTTTTATGTCTGTGAGTATACTGAGAATGCGTTTTTAAAATGGCAAAAGGGTAAAAAACATCGTCGCTACCACACCGCCTTTCGGGGATACCAGCCGACATGCATGTGACATTTATTACTGCTGGCAAGACTTGCGTTCGCATTAAGCCCCATTTGCACTGCAATTTAAACGTTTTGCAGTAAACTTTGCTGCATCCAAAATAGGTTCTGTATTAAGAAAATTTTATTGCATTTTTGTTGCTTTTTGTGAGTTCATTAATGCTCAGAAACTTACTTTCTGCATGTCACATGCTATAATGGGAATTTCATCTCTTCGATATTTTTTGTTGTTTTGTATTTTTACTTGTAACAAAAGCTGGGTTCAGTCATTTAGCCGTGAAAAGGTATCAGAGTTATTTTCGCTTAGTGTGAAATATTTGCAATGATGAAAACAAATAAATATTTAAAATTAAAATTCAACAAATAATATAAGATGAAACTTAAAATAAAATTAAAAATTAAAATAACCTTCTAGGGGCTTAAATAGTAGTAGAAAACAAAAGATTATTTTTTTCTTCCTTTTTGTTGTTGTTAGGGTTCCGTACCCAGAGGCTAAAAACGGGACCCTATTACTAAGACTTAGCTGTCCGTCCGTATGTCTGTCCGTCTGTCAACAGGCTTTATCTCATGAACCGTGATAGTGAAACAGTTTAAATTTTCACAGATGACGTATTTCTGTTGCCGCTATAACAACAAATACTTAAAACTAGACTAAAATAAATATTTCAGGGGGCTCCCGTACAACAAACATGATTTTACTGAACAAACAGATGGTACAGAACCCTTCGTGCGCGAGTCCAGCTCGCACTTGGCCGGTTTTTTACTGTTGTCAAAAACTGTACAAACATTTTTCTTCTGCAAAATTTTCATTCACCGTTCAAAACGTTTAAACACAAAAATAACTGCTACCCGTTTGTGTAAATAATAAATTTGAATTACCCCAAATGTTTCCATCAGAGCGTAGCCACCGATTTAGATAAAAATCGCTAAATTCGTTCCACGATATAATTGTGGTGATAGTACATGAAATAATTATAATTGTTTTGATAGTATCTCTACACGCAAAGTTTAGTGAAACACACCCCGGGTCGGCGAGCAGGATTCGGGGTAAGCCCTTACTTAATTGTAGGATTATAGCTAACTTTGTCTACTTATCGTGTTTACCGCTACCCAAGCCCAGTCCCTTAGTAACACCTTATCTTGTAAAGGCGACGTACCGTACCCTTTGCTAAGGATCTCAGTAAAACGACAGTGACGAGTTTGCGGTGATGAACTGTAACATAATACCAAGTCAACTCATTTCTAGGTCGAAGTCACCACTAATTTTGAGACGACATGTAACTTTTTTCGTCGTTTACAAATGAAACAAGATTACATTATTGATCCTGTTTAATGACACCGCTTAGTAGTTACGGTGGCGTAGTGTTTTGTCAAGGATTATGACGTAACTAATACCGTGTTATGTAACTGAACAAAAGCCGGCCGAGTACGAGTAATCGCAACGCAAACGAAGGTTCCGTACAACGATAAAAAACACATGATCTAGAAAAATGTATTTACGCTGGGGACCTCCTTCATTTATAATCTACTCTCCGTGAACATTGTAAATGTATGTGTGTGTGTATTACAGTTCAAAAGATGCAGCTCGGGGTACTGTTGGGCACCCTTAGGTACGGAACTTTAAAAACGATAAGCGGAACAATATTGGATTGTTTACTTAACTGACAATGACAGCTATTTATACTGTACGAGTATACAACTGTGCTTACATCGACACTTAACTTGAAATAAAAATATCACATCTGCATACCCATTTCTGACCTCTATATGAATGTCTAGAAGAAAACAAAACCCCTATCACAAATATAAAAGTAAGCTAATTTTTCCAACATTTTTCACATACGCTTGAATCTTTTGAAAAAAATTTTTTAGCTCACCCCATTTCTAAACTGTCAAATGATAACTTTTCACACACACACGCAACATAATATAAATTATATCCACAAAAATAACTAAACGTCTCCCACCTGAAGCTTGAGCCAGTTTCAAAAGTTTTTGAAGTTACCTTGTTTCAATGGACCGACATTTAAATTACGTACTTACCGTTTCTCAAATTGATTCAACCTGTAATAAGGCGTAGGCTGCTCATTGCTGGCTCATTTTCTGAAACAAACTTATACACATTCAATTTTAATAATATCCAACATCTTTTATGAAGGCAGTAATTGGCCTGACATTTTGTATGGATGTAAACGTGTTCGTTCGAAGTTCTAAGGAACAAATAATATAATATAATGAGCTATTGATGTCTTCAAATCTTGATGCGCTAACATCTCCCACTTCGCCGCCGATTAAGTCCAAATAAAATACATCGCCGAATTGAAATTCTAATGTCTCATGCATAAATTGAAGTCCCGAGAGAGGAAAACATTTTCCATGTCGGGGAACATATTTGAATTTTGTGGAGACAGTTTATTTTTTCTTCTTTTTAATTTTGTTTTGTATACAGAAACTCATCTCGCAATTTTAACTAATTCAGGAATTTGAGCAGAGGGTCTTAAATGAAATAGTCCTCACTTCCCGTCGCCTTGTGTTTGTTTACGTTGTTTTTTCTTCTTCCCCGTCATTTCATGTTTTATTATTTCAACAGACTTCTAAAAGAGATCTGCTCATTTCGATGCAAAAGCCTTTGCATTTAAAGTTGGTTAAATAACAAATTACTCTGTATGTCTCAAACACAATTGAGGGAAATTTCTCAGGGCGATGGTGATTTGTCAACAATATCTTACGTATCACCAACGTTTTAACCCGATCACCAAACCACCTACTAAACGTGGTGATTATTAGGCCACTTCATAGAAAACTCCGTGAAAAATAAAGAAAATGAAGGAGGTATCAAGTTTTGCAGTGGACTTTTTAATGAAGATGAAGTAACATCAAATGTATTTAAAGTTGATCAAGCACCCAAATATTAATAAATTTTTATGGCTAGAATTTTCCGTATCGATTCTACTATACTTATTTCCGAAGTGACTGAAGCGATTGTATTTGCATTAATATAATATTTTGATACTATTCGCTTGTATTTCTAATCGTCATTAGTAACTAAATACCGCTGGTTTAACCCTATTACAGCCAAGATTTGTACCGGGAAGCTTATCAGTAGCTAATAAATTATTTTCTAAACGAACCGATTTTGGGAATATTGTATTTTTATCTAATTTATAAGGAGAGAATTTACGAGGTCGTGTAGGAGAGAAAATGGCCTCACGCAATGTGTCTGCACGGTTTCTATTGGATACGTGCCCGTGATACGTCGAAAGGTTCCCCGCTACACGTACTTTGGCTATTTATCCCGCAAACTGACAATACAATGTACTACTTGTTTACACTTAATACTATGAATAAAACATGTGCAGAAGCCGCGCTTAAGTAGAGTTTGGATGTTTTCCCGAAAACTACCTTTAGGAAGTTCCACCGGGAACTTCAATTTAGCTATATTATGTAAAATTTAGTACTTTTGTCCACGACTTAGTCTGCGGAGACTTCAGGAATTATCCCACAGGAATATATTGATGGACTGAGATAAAGGTGGCATAAATCTTTTATTATGCTATTAGCTACGTGCATGCCAAATGACATTTGAGTAAGATTGATGGTTCTGTTTAAGTATGAAGAGGTAATGAACGAATAGATTCACGTCATAATTGATTATTCCAATTTCTGGCCAAAGTGGTTTGTCTATACAAAACTGGTCAAACTAATGTACCTTGTTTAGGCTGCCATAGTAGATTAATAATGTTTTTGATCACCATGGAGATCAATCTTCCATATTTTAAATTTCTAGCCCAAGCTGGTTCGGGGTAGATTACTTAGACCAAAAAATCGGCCAATCAGTAAAGGCTATCATTATAATATACAGATTTTTTAAAAACCAGGTAAGTGCAAGTTGGCGCAGTGGGTAAAGCACATGCTCTCAGTCTGCCAATCCGCATTGGGCCCGCGTGGTGGACTATGGCGCATACACTCTCTGTAGCAGATTAAGCCTGAGCCCCTGTAGGTGGGACGTATATAGGATGTTGATGGTTAATTTTTTCGACCGGATAACCTAATTAGTTTCTCGAAAGCTTTACTACAAAGAGACCTAGCTTACGAGTATATTTTCATAATTCCAGTCTGCCTTGATTATACCAGATTTTTCACTTTGGGAACTTCAGAGATACAGAGAAATTGTATGTTTACACGCATCTTTCATGATAAGCAAAAACTGTGCGTCAAAGAAAATAATTAAAATCTGTTTTATAAAGTACAAACCCTTTCATACGCTACCTCATTTGACCTAGTGACACCACATCAACCACCCAATTTTTACCCCTTATGAAAAATAAAAATATTTAATCAATTATTTAGGAAACTGTGGCACCCATGGGTCACAATTTCATGTAACTATCCCAAATTTCAAGTCGATAGTATTGGTAGTTGCTGAGATAATCAGCTGTGACAGACCGACGGATGGATACGGAGATATGTCGGCCACCAGCGTGAGATTATAAGGGTTTCGTTTTTCGTTGAATGTTCGGAACCCTAAAAAGCTAATCACATATAATCCAAAATGATATCATATTTTACACATAAAGTTTTATATTTAGCTACTTTCGCATTTAGAAAGTAACTAAATGTAAAACTTTCAAATTCATTTGAATCATATTTTTTTTTCATAAAAAATATTAAAATAAAAGCTTTTAAAAAAAAGAAAATACTTTCTATAAACATCGTATAAAAGGTCAAAAAACAAACAAGAATAATGTTAATTTCATTTACGAATAAGATGTAAAACTTAGGAAATAAACACTTCGCATTCCCATATGAATTTTTACAAAACTAACAAAACAAGGTCATAAGTAAACAAAATCTGAAACTGTGATATTCAGTCCCCGTCCTACGAGTACATACATCCTTATCACAACAACGACCAGAGATAGTCTCTGAAATATGTCAGCCATTGCATCAAATTTTATATTGGAGACTGAATAAAACTTTGCATAATGAGTGCTACAAGATGTGGAACTTTTTAAATGAAAAGGTCCGACGTATAAAGACGAGTGTGGTTGGGAAGCCCTACCAAAAATTTGAGGCACTTTGTGACAATTAACAATCAACTCCCAAGAATTGAAGCCCTTAAAAACTTGAGAATTTCGTTTCTATTGAAGCCTTTAAAAACTTGAAATTTTTATTTCTTTCTGAAAAATTGCGTGATGAAAGCTTTTCTTAAAGGTCACCCCTTCAGTCAACATGTCGGGTATGGGTCGTGACTTCGCTCACTGAGCGAACTTGATGTAGGAACCTAACTTTTATCGATACCGATTTACATTTTTGAGCGATAAGAGAAAAATATGAATGCAAATAAAGTAATAACGAATTTAGAAGAGTTCTTTCCTCATATCGGAAATATTTTAAAAAACTGGCAAGAAAACGGCACTTTTATACACCGCATTGGAAAACGAAGAGGGAAAAATATTAATTGACACGAATTTAAAGCTGGAACGAGTCCGCTCGGCACTCGGGGCAAATGAAATGTTGATTTTACGTCGCACGTTTCACGTTCTACTGGCGGCAGATGAAACAAAATACACGTTCATTAGCGAAGACCGGGAAATTATATTACAGTCAGTTCTTGATTATGAAATCGTCGAGCCGCCTCGTATTGCGAGTTCAAGTACATTCAGGTGTACCTGCCTACCTCTTTGCCCGTCGACATTGCAATTACTGAAATTGTACGGAGTGCCCTAATGTACCTGCCCTACCTTCCTCTTTGCATCCCATTTCGTTTTTAGGCCGAGGTTTTACTTGGTATTCGAAAGCATTTTTATGGTAAATAGCTTCTGTTTATTATTTTAAAATAAACAGTGAATTTAAGTCAAAGTACTTTGATTTATTCGATTATTTCTAATGGAAAGACAATTTTTTGATGTTTATACTCGTATGATACTATCTATAACAGAGGGATTACTAATGTAAGTAGCGTAGAATGAATTTGTTGGGTATGTTTTCGATCTGGAGGAATAATTGATTTTAGGTAACAATCCGATTTCCAGATAAAGCCCCCGCTGAATGAACATTTTTTTTGTATGAATGTAAATATCAGTCCTGTACATTGTTGCCTGCATGTCCTACAGATGACTAGACGGGCAGCATACCTTTCACATGGGATGTTATTAGACTAAGAATGCCGAACGGACGTGGGGTGCAATTGAAATAGGGATTTATCTGCATATAAAATACGTGGGAGAGTTCAAATAAATCACCGTCTGAAATTCCTAGCTCCAACTGAGCTATTACACAAGTAGAATTTCAATCACACGAACAAAAACTAGTATATAGGGATCCTTAGCCAAGTTTCAGAACGACTGCTTAAGCCGTTGACGACGTTTAGTTTCTACTTGGATTAAAAACTCCTTGGCCGTGCTGCGTAGAAATTTAAATCTAAAATGTTAAAATGCCACTGCCACAAAAAATACAATTGAGATGAAATTTCAAAAAAATATCGCTAGAAATGAAGACATGTCTATATGATGTTAGATGTATTTGCCTTCCCAAACATAAGGAGAGTGATAAACTTTTCTAATTGATTCAACTTTAGTATAAATTTTCACTCATTTTTAACGGGTGTACTCGTACATCATAGTTGCAAAGTTCATTACCGCGATGTACGTTACTGCGAAAGTTTACCATCGCAACGTACGTTGTCACGAAAGTTACGTTGATTATTATGATATTTATTGCCTTTTACTTTTCTCATAGTCAAAATGAAAAAATGAAAAAGCAGAGTGTTTACGATTACCCGTAACTGTGGCGAAAGGCTCAACTCGACTATAGGCGTTATCTTGGCGTCACTTGCGTTCGAGTGCCGTAAATATGTCAGGAAGCTATTGATCGCTTTCAGATTTTGGTTAACAATCTACTATTAAAACACTTTTTCAAATAAAATCAAAACAAATCCTCGTCAAATATGTTGATATAGGCCAGAAATAAGCTTCTAACACACTGCCTCCATATATTTTAGATACATTAATAACTATCAGACTGTATAATCCCAGCACAAGAATTTCACAACAAATGACAGTATGTCACTGACGCGCGAAACACATTTGTAGACTCTTCGCTGAAGGATTTCTAACAAAGACCGGGCTAGAAAAGCTTCTAAAACTTACCATGTCGCCGTAAGTCGTCGCATACATAGTTCACGAATTTTTGGACAGATTTGTTACGACCCATGCTCCGAAAATATTATCTCAAAATAATGGTAATGGTCATCAAATGGCGATGAGATTAAAACTGTATCCTTGTCCTGTGTCCTTGGCTCTACATTCCACTTACTTGTATACCCTTAACCCTTTGTCAATTCGTGTAGTAGTTACTGTTACCATTGAGCGTTAGTTCCTTGGTTACGACGATTTGCATGTTTAAACAGAGAAACTAGACTAGACTAGCTTAAAAATCTCATTGTATTCTGCTACACTTTGTACATGACCCGCAGTCAGTATTTGACTAATATTTTCGATGTACAGTTATCGTGCATTTATTATAGATGTATTTAATTGAGAATTTCAGTCTGTCAATTTTAGTTACACACTATAATTTCGGAAATGAAATCATTAATTCGAGATCGAGGAGTGAAAAGTGAAATCGTCTATGCCTTCAAATTAACATGAAGAAGTCCCGATAATTAAGATAATTAAATAATTAAGAAGTACGGGATTTAACGAACAGATTTTGTGAAATATAACCTGGGAAGGGGTGGAAGTAATGTTTCCAGTTTGCCGCCTAACGAAGAGCTTGGACCGAATATTTGTAACAGAAAATTTAGAGATTTTAGAGTATTTATTAATTTTCAAATTAATTTCATTTTAACATCTTCCCCGGCCAAAGTCGGACATGTGCCTCCCTCATAGATCAACACGTAGACTTTCCATGAGAGGATTTGCCATAATCACCATCACGAAGGCTGATTTGTGATCGTAGTAAGATGTTGCTAACAAATGTAGATGCTGTTGCCCACCACCACCTCCTGAATATTTTCCCCTTAGTCGCCTTTTACGATAACCACGGGCTGGCACGGGGTGGTTCTATTTTACAGTCAAGACCACTCGCTGACCACATCTTTCCAAGCAATAGATTGATATGATATGCTTTTTATGATTTGTTCAAAAGGTGTTAAATTGGGCCTTATTAATAGGTCAGTCACAGGGCTATTGAACTGCCTTTTGAACCGTAATAAATAGACACACACAGGTTTATTATTTTTTTAACCCCATGTATTGACGGTTGTCTTATAATAATTTTTTTACACAATTTTTCACGTTGGATCATAAACTATGTGAGTAAATATCAAGTTTGTATCAATTTCTGTTTAGGAGCTGGAAGCCTCTGACAGACAGACGGGACAGAGTTGCCTCAACAATTGTAATAATATTTCATATCCGGAGCAACACGTCACTCATGAATGTCACATCAATATTTTGTCTAATTGGTAGGTAATGTATCTCTAAATTAGATAAGTTATTTATGGTATATACAATTTAACCTAGTTGATGTTAAAATAAGTCAAATTTTAAATGCTTTTGTAGAAATCGACGTTTGGTTATCTCGGGTTTGATACGATTATGAGTGATATATATCTATATCTCGGACTTAAATCTCAAGGTCTTAAGAGTGAACAAGATTTTAAGAGGGGAATCATTTCAAACATTCTATGGGATGGCCCAGTTTTGCAGTTGTTGAATAATCAACAAATACTCAAGATTGTGATATCTTCAACCTCAACAAGACACGCAAATATTGTCTTTATTACTTATCATGAGGTCGACTCAATCTTGAGTAGCATTTATTAATAATACAGACCTAATTTAACGAGGAATAATATATTTAATTTGAAGCCATTCATAATGAGCCTCGTGTACTTTTGTCTATGAACCCAATTATATAATGCTAAGTAAAATGTTCATCTCCTCTAGGTAATAGATTCTGTGAGGCTTTTAGGTAAGCCTCTATATTAATTCTGTGCCTCTGTACTTTACAACGTCACGCCAACGCTGAACTAGGCCTTGCTCGAAGCTTTGATCTTTAAACTTTTTGCGCCGATTCATTTCATGATGTTATCTTGTTGAAAAATAAAGTTTTGTAAAAAAAAAAAAACTTCAGCGAGCATTGGTTTTCAAAGTAGGGTGTGGTCTTGTCGACATTTAATGAAGGCGTGTATGACGAGGTATGCGACAGTACTCTTGATCTAGAGCCTACCATTTCATTCGCTTACGTAGATTCTAAATAGACGAGAGTAGAGTTTTAGTGGCGCACCAACATAGAAGCATCGATAACAAGTAAATGCGTTCAAAAAGAACTGGAAACCGACCAATTGCCTCAAAGGTCTACTTTTACCAAGGCAAATTTCAGATTTATATAGTTTTCTCATAAATGCCGATGTCAGAACTGGACCAAATTGAAATGGGACCACAAGAAAAGCACCACCTTTCAAATAATACAAAATCATCCAAATTGGTTCACCCACACAAAGGTTCTGAGGTAACAAACATAAAAAATACCCGTCAAATTGATAACCTCCTCCTTTTTTGAAGTCGGTTAAAAAGATAAGACAGTGCACAGAACATGAATAATTAACATACTGAAAAACAGGAATAATATGTGCGCCTAGCGAAATCTACGTGCAATTGTTTATTATACATTAAAATACAAATAACGACAGGTGCTAGAACAGCTTGAAACATAACAGTGATTTTAATGAGATATAATCGAAAAATTATACTTTTTAGATTTATTCCTATATTTGTGCTGTAAGTATCTTATTTCTTACCAAATTACAGGATTCTAAGTCAATGAGAAATAAACTATAGCTATTGATGCGCTTTCAAGGGAAATCGGCAATATATACGGAATAAATAGGTGTATCTTTTTATTACGTTCCCTTGGAAGTTTGATTTTTTCACAGCTTAAAGGGGATATAGACTTGAGTATTTGATATTAATATCAACTTGATACCTTTACGCGTTGCTGAAAAAAATGGCATTGGCAGACCTACAGACAACAAAGTTTTGAAAATATTGAACTTCTGGACGAATTGATATTGTACAATTTGAAATGAATGGTGAAAAATGACTAGGATGTCTATGTATGCCGGCCAAATCGTTCATATGACCAACACGAGGCGTTCGGATAGCCCATCCTCTGCAGCAGCTATACACTGCACTACCAAGACCATATCGACCAAGTCAGGTTATTGTTATAGATATCCAAGGTCACAACTCTGTCGTATTTTGTAATCACCCTCTCTGAGCGTAGCGTCGTCTGACATTAGGAGTTGGCGACACGAAACAGAATCCGCAGGATGCATGCCGACTTAATCCCAGGTAATGGGACGTAATAAAATGTAAGAGGCGAGGGGTAACGACAGACGTGCGCGCGTGACCTGTTATCTTTACCTCCCAGAGTTACATCAACACAAATTCTTGTTTTGGACGCTTTGAGGTGACGGCGGAGTAGTCTTTACGACAGAATTTTTTGTTCAGTCATTTCTTCGGGCGTTACTTTTATTATCACTTCGCTTTTCACTGTTCAGTGTTGGGTGAATATGTATCCCAATAAATTCTACTTAGTGTTAGAGGAAGATGCTCATATTTATCAACTGTGTGAACATTTTGAAATATTTTTTTGCGCGACTTCTTCTATTTACCCTTCAGAAATTCTCTCACAGAATCCACGTAATGGTCTAGAATTTAAAAAGTATCCTGTTTTATTAATAGGTTGCTACATTTCATTACGGTTGATGATTTTTGACAGACGAAAAGACAGACAGACACCAGGGTAATTTTATAAGGGTTCCGTTTTATACCCTGAAAACACGTTGAACTGAATTACGCATGTTAATTTTACAATTAACAACGCCTTTGCGAACCATTTTCGTTGAACAAAGCCTTTTGTAGAAGTCTTTTTTTCCAACAGCAATAAGACTCCTTTCTATAAAACTTTATGCCTCGTTCCCAGCCTGTTCCGCTATAATATAAACAGCGCACCATGCAGCAAGAACACATTATAACGCTATTTTCATCGATAAACGGGCGTGATTGCCTCGTTTGTACGTGAAGAACACAACGCCAGATAGCATGGCGGCGTAGAGCCATCACTAAATGGTATCCAAGGTTGGGCGTGACGGAAAGAGAAAGGAGTTTTAACACGCGATGCTTTCCTAGTAATCGCAAAAACGGAATCTCAAAATAATTTAACTCTTCGTTAAATGCTAAGGTTTCTTGCATTGCGGAACGTTGTGTTTCATAACGTCACTAGTGTTCTAGAATAATAATTTAAAAATGGAATCAAAATTTTGGCCTAATTAATCGGATATATTTTTCTTATTAAGAGACATAAAGCTTTCAGCTTTCACTGATCAAACCGGGATAATGGCGTCCGTCCTACTGCAAATAAGTTTGAAAAATTACTTAGAACTAAAAAGTCTTCTATAAAAATATTTAAATACAGGTTGAGTGGTTCGCTGAAACATGCTGTCACAGATGATAATCAGGGCAGTGTTTCTGGTGTGTCTGTGTCCAGCAGTTGACGTTTCCCGGTTGATGATGATGATGTGTCGTTTCATTGATTGATGCATTTATTTATACCTAAGCGACACATTTCTGTTACCGTTATATTTGTCATGTACTGTCACTATTTCACAGTTCTCATTTTCCTTCAGAATCGTATTTTTTAAATCGATAAGGAAGTACATTCCGTAGAAATAGTGTGCACTCAATCATTGTCTCAGTCATGTGGTTCATTGACATGTTGAGTGACATCCAAGTCTAATATCCAAGAAAATATCTGATAACCGTTAATGTTAAAGTTTGTATTTTTAGATGTTCGTGTCTCAATCACATACAAACGGCTAAATTGAATTGGATGAAATTTGAAATACACTTCTTAGAAATGTTCCTAATCAACATATATTATAATGTTTTGGGGGGAAATTGTTTCTGAAATCAATTGAAATAACATCAAAAATTTACCTTAATAATTATATGATTTGGATGTGTATATATCAAAGCTTGCTAAAGAGTCACTGCTGTTTACGGAACGTCAAACGACGCCCGACAAAAGTTATGCGTCGTTTGACGTTCCGTAAATACACCCTCCCGTACCGCTCCCATACCTCAGTAATGCGTTAGACCTGACTTTATAAATTTTCTAATAATGTTTTGGGTTTTAAAAAGTTTTAAGCGGTTGCTGTCGCAAAAACATGCTACAAATGCCACAAATAAAAACAAACAACCGTCTAGCCTAGTTTGAAACGAGGCCACTACACACATTTAAACACATCCGTCCATGTTGTTTCATATTTTTATAATTTTGCCCCTGGCAACAAGGTCACAAACGCTAACCTTGTCGTTTTTCAGCCAAATGAGACAGCTACTCAACTTGAGTGTCTGCAACCTAAGAATAAACAATAAAACACATATAAAACCTCTAAACATAGGCAAATTTGACAAGATGGGCAGGTGATCACCTCATGCCGATATCGGTGGCACACAAAACGCATCATCATATGTGTTTAAAATTACATGAGGTGAACCAATTAAAAATTCAGGGGAAAACAACTTTCACGCAACCGAGAATCATCATGCCATGATATCGGCGATGTCCCGACGAGCAGTCATTTTATTTCCCGGCGAGCATTTTGTCTCACCTCGTTTATAGCCTAACCTCTTCGTACAAAGGAGAGTTTTCATCGGAAGCATATTTGTGAGAATTTAAAAACCGAGCAAGCGAATAAATTACGATTACTACATCATCTTCATCGAAGTCTATTGTAGGTCATGAGCCTCCCCCACAGATCAACTTGGCAGGCGGATTTGTAAGCGCAGTATGTATGTATTTGCAACATAGGTAGACACTGCTGTCCATCTCCTGAACCTTTTCCCTTAGTCGCCTCTAAGACACCCACGGGATGTCGAAAATATTTTGTAACATTAGCTAGCGCTAGAACTGCATATTTAATTGTCATCTTTAGTGGATAAAGTAAAAAATATTTAATCAAGACAGTGTCATTTACTTCTTACCCGACTGCACCTGAAGGTATGTATGTATAATTGTTTGGCACGCTCTGCGGCCTGAACGGCTCGATTGATTTTAGTTTGAGATTTCCTGTAAGAGTGACACTGGGTATATTAAAATAAAAAAAATGATAATTTTTTTTACGCAATCGTGTTTTTAAAAATTTCCTTTTCATTAACTTGTTATCAGAATGAACACAGACACTGAGTCCACCCCTGTACTGAACAACACAGGCTGCAGAATCATGACATGTATTTATCTTGTGTGGTGTACGAGTAGCTTATTGACGGACCGTGTGGGATCATCTGTCATCCACCTGAGAGACGACAATATGGAACACGGTCCACGGTGAATATTAAAGCGTGCATCGGCCGAACAAGGTGGGAGAGATTCCAACGCATACAAATATAGGTATATACTTATCGCCCTTACCGGTCGAATATTGAAGTATGTAGAAGTGTATAGTACATTGGAGTGTAATGGCGGGAAATATATTTCATTCAGTACCGAACTATACTTCAATGGAAGAAACAAAATTTTAAGTGTGCTAAAATGAATATGATATATTGGGAAGTTGTATAATAAACGAAAAAAGGTTCATACACACCATAATCTTTTTAAACAATATGCAGTCATTAAAAACGTAAATCTTCATAGCGGATAACTGTTTTTGCATGCATATGCAATCCCTAGTGCTAACATATTAAGTTTTCTCTGTGTTAAAATATAACAATGAGATAAATTTTGTATGAAATCATTTTCCATCGATTCCCGTTAAAACTAAAGACCCAGTGTGAATGTTCCTTTAGACTAACGCTACCTTCGCGTCCTATGTACGTGATCCTTTTACCTAAAGTACTTTTGTTCGTAGCATCAGTTTTGACAAATTAGCGCATCAGGCGATAGATACGAAGCGTTCCCGTCCCGCCCATCAATTTCGTCCCGCCGTTCATTACTCAATACCAACCAAGTGGAACTGACCAATTTACAGCTACATTTAACTGATTTGATTGAATCCACGCGAAGTTATCGGACGGTGCGACGTATGCGCAGTTGTGTTTTAAAGCGACGAGTTGTATGTGTTTGTATGCTATTTTTAACCGACTTCAGAAAAGGAGGTTATCAATTCGACTTGTATGTATGTAATATTTCCAGAACTGACCAGTTTTCGTATATCTTAGTCTATATCAGCTTCTAAACAATTGTGCCAAATTTCAAAAGTGTATGTTTGTATGTGTGTGTATATTTGTATGTTTGTCCTCGCATATCTCCGGAGCGACAAGTTCGATTTAAATAATCTTTTTTGTTTTATTGAACTAGGTATTGTTTGACTTAAGAAATACTACAAGTTTCATCAAAATCGGTTCAGTAGTTTTTGAGGTTGGGATTTTGAGTGTGTTAAATGTTTGTTACCTCAGATCTTTTAACTGGGTTAACGATTTGGATAATTCTTTTTTTATTTGAAAGCTGGTGCTTCCCGTGTGGTCCCATTTCAATTTGGTCCGGTTCTTAGAATGGAATCCATGAGAAAACGATATGCATCTTAAATTTGCCTAAGTAAAAGTAAACTTTTAGGGCAGTTGAAGTCGGTTTCTAGTTCTGTTTGAACGCGTTAACTTGTGTAACTGTTTATAATTGATCAGAGTACTCTATTAAATCAATACATGTATGGGAATAATTCGCCAAATATCGAGTTGTGGTTTTCTTTGTGTTATTTAAGGGTCTCGAACATCCGAGGAACATACCTTAAAGAAAAAAGTTACCTGTCAGTCCGTTTGTTTGTCAAGACGGTTTTTCTCATATTACTGAGCCGCGAGCTCTGCCACCTTTCATACCGAAATACAATCCTGCTGTTTGGCGTCTATTTGACATATAAAATGACCTACCACCAACCAAACCGAGTAGTTATAGTAGGTACCGGTACCTTACTGGAAATCGAACCCGGGAACTCTAGATTGTTATTCTAAGCGTGTGACATATACTCAGTGACCGATGACCGTATTATTATTATTATTTAAAAAAATACAAGTTTGGACAAATTACCGATACCCGAAATATACCCTGTGTCTACAGTTACCAAAGAAAAAATATTTAGTAGGAGGTATTCTTAACTTTTGTCTTTTACATTTCAAAAAGTTGTAGAATCTTCTAAATATAACAAAAACAAACTACGGACTACAATATTCACAAGTTCAAAAACAAATTGCGCCTACTTCAGTCAAAGTTTGCACAATGCATTCCGAAAATGGACCCCAGGTGCAGTTGGCGTGCAGTTGGCACGACGACCGGCCAACTGAGGCCAACTGTCGAATACATAAGTGGTGACCGTTTGTCGGTTATTGTTCGTCATTATTAACTTCACAGACTGACTTTGTTGCCAGGTTGTGTTCCACTTGCCTTTGTCTACATAGTAAAGTTCTGGTCCACCAATGATACTCGTCCTGGTACATTCAAGCATGAATATTTGTTATGTCGATCAATGAGTGTTTCTGTAGCATAAGCTACCCCTACGTTAGTTCAGTGATGCTACTTATATCAACACCAATCTACAACGATATTATAAAGCGGTCAATTTTGTAAGTTTGGAAGTATTCTCGGAAAACGCTAATCTGATTTCAAAAATCCTTTCAACAATAATTAGAATAGGTTCAGTAATAATGCTTGGTTTCTAAGTGGAGCAAAACTGTAGGCATCAGATAGTAGTGATATCATGAGTTTGGGCTTTATTTACAGGTTTCATTACTCAATCTCTTTAGAAAAATTTCACCCTGTATTCAACAGCGCTGCGGCCCCACAATCATATCACCTCGCTGTTTTAAATTCAAAGATAACATTAAATTAACGTTGTAAATTAATGGAGCATGCCTATAATAATACACCCGGATATGGAACTGTTTGTTTTTATTGGACCCTTAGTTGTAACTTCAACTTTACTCCATTTTACTCTGATATAGCGAGCGAAACAAAGCGGACGCGGCCGCTTCATTTCCGAGTCTACTTTATACTGACATTTAAATAGTACTGAGGGATATTTGCATATAACCTTTTACTTCAAATTTTTCATTAGGTCGTATGTACTTCGTTTTCGTATATATATACAATATAAAATATAGTAAGTGTGTGTGTGTGTTATCTTTCTGTATTATGTGGGAGCACACTTTGTGTATTGCAAAAATAGTTATAATTTTTCTTAGAGTATTCACAACACATACTTTGATTACAAAAAATTCAACAATTGATATCCACAATTATAGCATGGTGGTGTGTCAAATCGCCACATGGCAAATTCAATTTAAAAAAATTCAATACATTTTCATAATGTCAGTATAGGCTTAGATCAAAACTCGACTTATACAGCCGATTATGAGAACTAAAAATATTTTTACCACAAAAGACAACATTGCCAGGGGCTAAGTCAGCTTTTTTAATAAGGTTCTCTAAAGGATATATCTATACATATCAATGTAAGATGTCTCGTTAATTTCACATGTCTAAGCACCTCACCTTATTAACGCACTACATTAATGTAGTGAATTGTCGAGTGCGTTAACAAGTTGAGGTATAACCACACTTACCGTAATCACCGACGTATGACAACCAGACCATAATCTTTGAATAGCTAACTAGTTCGAGCGGAAGTCCATTAAAGCCACGTGAATAATAGAACACATCATTTTACTTTTGATGCTGGGACAGGAACTTTGGAACGGTTGTCTGGAACTTAGACAATTAATTTTAAGTAAAAAGTTATTACTGGACCCCTTTTGCAGTGCTCGAAATACTTCTTAAATTAATTAAAACAACCAGTAATTTAGTTTTAAAACATTTAAATCTTTCTATTTATATCGACTTGAATGAACTCGCGGATTCCAAGTCGTTTCTTGTTCTTGAATTTAGTAATATCATATTCATATTTTGCACAGTTTAGACTAATGAAAATATATGAACAGTGCTAGTCGACTTTCAGCTACATTTTTATTGAATGAAAAATAGAATCATACATTCATTTTATCCTTTTTGATTCGATTTATACTGGCTTTTCTGTAAAAAATGCATTTTGATATTTCAATATTTTTTTTGAAAAAACATGACACAACGCGAGATTTGAAAAATTCGTAAATTGGGAGCTCTCTCTATCTCTCTTTTCATATAAGTAACCTAAAGCAAAAGTAAAAATATTTTTTCCCTTGCCCTATTTGACTAAAAATCAGACTGACTGATTGAAATGATAGCCTTTGCCATGTATATTTGAAGGTATACCAACCACTACGGAAAGCCACAGTCAGACAAATTAATAACTTAAACGCTTCTTTATTTTTGCGCACATTTAAATTCTTTCAATGTTATTAGTATTTACCTACTCGTACATATAAGAATTACCGTCATCGTCATACCGCCGCAAACAACTAAACCTCCTCATGATACGCCACCGTGACCAGTAGCATCCAGCGACACCCTGCGACTTTAACCAGGTTGTTGGTCTGGTCTCTAATTATTTTGGAGACGGTTCGGTAAAACAATTATTTGTGTAATAACAAATTCCTAATCAATTCAAACAATAATTTTATTTTTGGCGTAAAATACTTTTACCATTCTTTAATTCAGTATCAACAGCAACTTGAAACAATGTTTTACAGCTGTCGTAATTCCTCTTATTTCACTAAGCCTTGTACTACAGCCACTTAGCATTCCTTCTGGCTGCTGCGACACTCAAGTGTTTTGGCAATTGCATTGTAAAATATAGGTGGTTGTACATGAATAATGTGACACGGTTCCCTCGACGCGGAGTAAGCCAGAGAGCGCGCCTTCCACCTCGTAAATATTCAAGGTTCGACCACCGACGTTCTACGCGATACATCAAAGTCGCGTCGACTGCTGTACACGATCCAACCTAGTATTTTCAAGCCTGTCAGCCTCCCGGATGCTCCTATAATACTGCTGCTGGAAAATGATAATATATCTTTTATCAAGCTTCGGAGTTTGACACAGCTATGTTGGGTGTGTATTTGTATGTCATGTAATGATTACTTCAAAAAAAATGTATTTTTTTTTCTCGAAACGAGTGGGATTTGAAACTTTAACTGCGTGCGCCACAAGCAAAGCACTAAACGAATAAGTTATAATAGACAGTTATGTTCGAGTAGGTGTACTTATACGCAGTCTTCAACAATCCACTTGGACTAAGGAAGTAATAACTTTTATTCCAAAAGTGATGGTAGATACAGAATCGTTTGGTTCATTTTTTTAAATGTTTATTTATGATTGTAAGTTATTGTATTCATATTCTATACGGAACCCCTGGTACGCAAGGCTGATTAGCACTTGGCTGGTAAAAAATTCAATGCCAATCTTGTAAGTCACGAAACTAAGATCGTTCATTACCTCATGCTATCAGGGATCCAACCGTTGTCCGTCCATCAAATTATCCATCATCTCCCCGATGACACGAACTTGACATGATGTCATTAAGAGTAATCACCACCTTGGTATTCTAATTTCAAATCTCATTGGATAATTTCCAGTCTGCCGTGTAACTGAAATTTCCCACTTCCTTCTGCCACAAATGCAACTATATTAAATAACACGGCCAAGTGCAAAACTCACACGAAGGCTCCATACAACTACATACATATATATAGTATACAAGATCGGGCAAAAACAACCGGAAAACATTTTTAGTGTATTGTATCTATTTTTATTTATGTTTTTGTAGCAGACATCGTGTTTACATAATACAACACACTCCACTTACTCGTATATAATAAAACACATGTTCAGTGTTTTCATGTGATTACCTATTACGATTAAGACATACAGCACTGTGACAGACGGTCTAACAGACAGTAAAGCCTTATTATTGGGTGTCATTAGAATAAAAATACGTTACTATGAAGTAAAACTGCATTAATCATAAAATAATAAACTCATTCGGTCGAGTCATATTGGCTTTCTGTTGGACTTTAAAGCATCATTAATCCTTTTTATTACCATAGTATTTTTTACTGTCAAACCAATCATAAATCGAAACAAACTATCTCGTAAACAATAACACCACCAAACCCTGCTGAAACTAGGCTTAGATCAATTATGTTGTTTTTGTTTGAAAAATCCATCTGTCATCAATCTTTGTCAGTCGTCTACACTAACGACTGTTTTTAACGATGAAAAACATTGTTGTTGTCGGCTTATGCGCACGGGAAAACTAAACTAAAACTGCTTCTAGCAGAAGCATTCATATGTACTAGGTTTATTACATTCAATTATTCGCAAGTCGAATTATTTGTGCCACGAGGTTACTGTTCGTATATCGCCAATCACATTCATGATACTGGCAGCAGCTTTTAGCTATGATATATGTCCTATACTGATCTATATAATACCTAAAAACTATATTCACGTCCAAAATACCGCAGGTGATGACACAAGGAACCGAAACGACGAATGTTGAAAGAATAAAAAAGCTCGACGTCACTCAACGAGCTATGGAACGAGCTATGCTCGGGTTTCTCTACGAGATACAATCCGGAATGAGGAAATCCGTTTACGGACTAAGGTCACCAACATACCTCGATGAGTCAGTGAGCTTAAGTGGCAATGGGCAGGACACATCACTCGAAAAACGAACCCAGTGGTGGACATGGTGGCGAAAAATAAATACTGCTAAAAATCATTGGTTTTCATTTTCATTGTTAACGAATTTAACAAACAATTCACGAATCGCTTGTACAATTCGTGCCTTAATGACGTACAAAACACATTTATGTGAATTATCGACGTTACCTTGAATTAAATTACCGTGGAGACCATTTTCGTTGTTTACGTTGACTTTTATTCTGAAAACTTAAAACCTTTACACAAAAGAATAAAAAAGGGGAGGTAAATTAAGGACACCGCAATAATTTCTCTTGTGGACATTTTGTTTCCCTTTATTGGTAATATTTATCAATGGGAGCGCCGGCGGCGGCGGGCGCGGCGGTGGCAGAGGAGGTTTATATAAATCGCTCTCTTGTTTTAGAAGAATCTCTTATTTCTTCGGCGACGCTTTTTTGCCGTAAACGAATGCGTAAAGCAGAACATTAAATGTTAAATGGCGCTTGTAAAGTTACGGGATGAGTAATCGTCTCTTTATTTTATTCGTACCATGAATTGAATTAAACTTTTTGTGGATGTTTAAAGCGAAAGCCGAGTGTCTATTTTTATAGGTTTTTCGAGAAGTAGAACTTTTTTTGACAAATATCAAAATAAAATGTGTAATGCTATGGCTATGGAGGCGGCTATGGTACCTTTCATACCGGAACATAACAGTGCTATTAGCACTGCAGTTTGTCGGCAGACTTAGGTATCATGGTGGTAGCTAGCCAGACAAACAGAAAATAACCCTAACCTACCTGCCCTATCACCAACCAAACCGAAAACTACTCGGTCGCTGTATGTAAATAAAACCAACGAAAATTGCTTATTATACAGTTGTATCAAGGTTCATCCGACGCAACCTGCCACGCCTCCGTCAAGTCCCGTCAGTCAAATATCGAATTATAAGTGAAATCGAGTCCTATAACAGCCCAAGAACATGGCTCCTCTAACGAATGAAAATTTGCACCAAAATTATTCCTCACTAATAAGGATATTCGAGCCAAAGCTATTAATACCTGTAAAATTATTTGGTGTTCAATTAGTAAACTTCATAAGAACAAATTTAATTACATTCGACCTTTACATGAGAACCCACGAGTCCTCGGTGTCATGAAAACTATTTTTAGGGTTCCGTACCTCAATAGAAAAACAGAAACCCATATAGGATCACTTGTTGTCCATGTTTTTCTGTCAAGACCCTTTTTCTCAGGAGCGCGTGAAGGTACGAGAGTCAAGTTGAATTTAAAATCAAAAACTCGAGTGTTCAATCAAGTCCGTGAAAATTTCCAACTTCTAGGTCAACACAATAACAAAATGTGACTGTTTTTGACGCATATTTAGACGATTTTCTTCGTGACTTTGAGGAATTAAAACCAATAGCTACGAGTATATTTTTTAAAATTATGTTACGTTGAAATCTTCTTTCTTTTTTAATTTAATCGGACCTACATATATTTTTGGTAGCGCTTTCTCAGTGACCTTACTTATGATTTTCAGTATGTTAGTTATTCATTTTTGAATTTTTTAAATTTTGGAAGTAGAAATTTTATAATGTTTAAAATTATTGACAACGGCCTATATATCCGTACTTGTATTTCTTTACTTATAGAAAAGATTTATTGACCACAATCTTACCTGATGTTAAGTGATGCTGAGGTCCAGGATGTTACACGGTTGCCTAGAAGTAGCCTATACACTGTATAGTATACAGCCTGGCCTTGAAGTCATCCAGGTTATAGTCTTAGGGAATCATAAATTCCGTCAGGGAATTCCACCTTCTAGCTGGTACTCATAATAAGTGAAGAAGCTAAAAATTTCGTGTAAAGTGTTGGAATGTCAACCAATTAGGGGTGAAGCCCAGCTGTTATTCTGATTGACCGATTATAAAAAGGGAGTGGTGGAACTAGGTAATTCGATCGTAATCTCTCCAAAATTAAGCCTATAGAAAACAGAAAGGCTGGCGCCTTTTATTGTTGTTGTTGTATTGTTTATTGCAAATTTTACGCCTTTGTTCTAGGCGTTGTAGTTTACCTTTCATCAGTAAGCTGTACCGAATAAGTCTTGTGACGCGACGCGCTATCGAGTCCAAGGCGGCTAATTAATAGTGGGCAGTCCCATCGCAAAAGTGGCAACATTGCTCCATTAAGAATTAGACTTTAGCTTGATATAGGGTCAGAAGCAATCCAGCGGCGAAGTACCGCCTGACTTTCTAACAACTGAATGTGATCTATGACTACAGAAGCATTCCGGAATGTAGTTGTACGGTCAAATATAATAATCATATCATAAGAAAATGTGGAATTCTGCCAAATCTTGTCCAAAAATAACGTGAAACCATGTAATACACAAACGAATAAACATCATGAATATCATCAATGTAGAATCAAATGCCACGGAATTAAATTACCTCTTTATTTTTTTTTATTTTTTTTTTTATTAAAGATAGACCAACACTTGACCTCAATCTCACCTAATGGTAAGTGACGATGAGGTCGACGATGTTACGTGTTGGTCTAGAAGGTGCCTATTTACTCTTCTTTTGAAGATTCCCAAGTTGTAATTTTCGGGGAACACGGAAACCGGTAGTGTATTCCATATTTTTGCTGTACGCACGATAAATGTGGAAGCGAAACGCTTGGTGCGAGCTGGAGGAATATCTACAGTGTACGGGTGAAGGTCTGCCGTTCTTCTGTTTGACCGGTACTTGAACGGCGAAGGTGGAATCAACAAAAATAGCTCCTGCGCACACTCTCCAAAATGTATCTTATAAAATACCGAAAGGCAGGCAACCTGACGCCTATGTTCGAGGCTTTGGTACTTTGCCTTAAGTAGCGTATCGTTGCCTATCAGTCTCATAGCTCGACGCTCCACCGAGTCCAAAGCAGCTAGTTGATAGCGAGCTGAACCATCCCAAAGATGGCAGAGGTACTCCATACATGATCTTACTTGAGCGCAATATAGACTCAAGAGCTGTGATGGCTGGAAGTACCGTCTGACCTTCGATAGGATGCCTACTTTATTATTTTTGTTTATTAAGTAGGTAAAGTTTGTTTCAATCCAATAGAGATAGAATGTAAACAAACTCTGAAACAAAACTATACAGCCATGACGATGTTAAAACGTCACCATATTAGGCAAACAATTTATTCATCATGACAAAGTAGAGTAAGACAAATAACTATCCGAGAACTGTAAAGTACATTTCAGCCAAAGTTTCCTAGAAAATATTTTTCTGGACCCGAAAAGTTTGTGTTCACGATTTACGTGCTCTGAATTAAGACAACAGTATTTGCATTATTTGAGTAAATGAAAATATTTTCACTGTGAAACACAAATTGTACGGTTGCGTAATCGTATTTGTAAGCGGATATTATTTAAGGCAGGTGCCGTTTCATAAATCCCATAATCAGAGTGATATGTAAAACTTTAAATCACATTTTTTCCTTAATTTTATAAATTAAGAACGGAGTTTTGTTTATTCATTTGGATACTAACTACTTGTCCACGAATACGTCTACATAGACTACGTCAGCTATCCCACGGGAACCACCAGTTCGATTGGGATACAAAGTAGCTTAATTCCTTTTCCGACCCTTCAACCAAAAAATCAAGCCATTCCGACTCTCCCTTAGGATGTGAAGGAAAGACTAACAAATAAATAATATCACTTTCGTATGTATAACATTAGTATGGCTTTGTTACCAATTGGCACTCGGCACGACCAATTATTTGTCATAGCCTGTAGCAAGATAAAGGAGGTAGTCATTTTTATCGTATATGGGATAACATAAATAAATTCTTCTTCGTGTCGTGGTTCGGTCGCTCGGAGCAGGGTGCTGGCGGGACACGACACCAGGTGCGACATGGTTTGCAGTGCCGTGTTGCAGATGCATTGAGTGGAGCCACCGCCCAGCAGTCCCCACCTGGACATGTTCTCTTTGCAGCAGCCAACCTTAGACCTGAGCCTATTTAACGCCATAAATAAATTAATATATCCAAATTATTGAATGACGCGGTATTCTATTATAATGGTAATCGTGAGGTCTGGAGTCAATCATGCTCATATAGATGGGTTGGGTTCACTGGGTTGGAACTAATCAAATAAAGGATTACGAATGGCTTTTCGATTCACAATAACATTAGAAGATGCCTTGTCAAAATTTTATTATATTTATCGAATTACTTGCAGATTATAAACTTAGGGCTAACGATACACGGCTAATATCACACATTCAGAAGTTACCGAAAACCTTTTGTTCAGTGCTGGTGATTAATAACAACACTACCACTACTCACTGAATAAACACGCTCAGAGTCTCTCAGCGAGCAATGAATCGAGCTATGCTGGTAATTTCTCTACGTGATAAAATCCAGAATTAGGAAATCCGTAGACGAACAAGGGCCACCGACATAGCACGACGAGTGAAGCTGAAGTGGAAATGGGCAGGCCGCATCGCTCGAAGAACCGATAGCTGGATAGGGAGTGGAACGCACTTCCAGCGTCTATATACCCAGAAACGATAACTTGGGTGTCTTCAAGTCGAGGTTGAACAGGCATCTTCTAGACCAACACGCACCATCATAGGCCACATCATCGCTTACGTTCAGGTGAGATCATGGCCAAGCGTTGATGGCCAGTAAAAAAAGCTGGTGGGGAGTAAAAGTTGCACCATGCACTGGGAAGCGTTTACCGGGATGTCCCCCTAGATGGACTGAAGACCTGGTTAAGGTCAATGTGGCATACCATGAATGAGGTCTATGTCCAGCAGTGGACATTTTCTGGCTGATGATGATGAATACTACCACTGAATGCCTTTTACTTACAATCTCATAGCCCTAACAAAATGTAATCACTTGATACACACTTGTGATGCTGTATTTATGTGTTGTAAACACAAAACAGCTAAAACGTCTGATCGTGATAAAGCTATCTTCAAGCTAGTAAGTTTATAATCTACTAATTAATTTTCCTTCAGCTCGTAAATTAGCTCACGTACGATGTTCTCCTTGAGCGCATTCACTACTAGATAACATGAAACGTCTACATACAGTTCGCTCTATAACATTGTATTCGATATAACATGACCTTACTCCTTAGACTAAAGGAAAATGAGCGAAGTGCTCTGTCCGGTGGCTCAGATTAATTTTTTTCTTTGTTTACACACTGAATATTTGGATGACCATATTCATCCATCCATGACCATCATTCAATTTCGGTCAGTTAATAAAAACAGGCATCATCAACTGAGATGTTTATAAATGTAATAAAAGACTGTTCTAATGTACTATACTCGTACACTAAAGTTTTTCCTTCATCTAGCTTGATGGTAAAGGTAACGATAAATCTGTAGGATATAGGCCACACTATGAGTTGGAGCTTTGTTATTGTTGTCGATTATTTATCGGACCACATTCATGCGTTGCAAACGAAAACAGTGGTAGCTCACGTCACCAGAGAAAAGTAGTTTCCCACGAAACAGGGTATCAGTAGGTTCCCCGCTAGTTATTTAAACAGGGCCCTCTCGATTATATCAATCCAAAAAACACAGATGTTGAGATGAGTAAAATAATAATTTTAAAATAATATTTTTTTCTCCCAGAAAAGGACCGTATACAAGAAGAAGCACTTTGTGTAGACATAAATAGAAAATACACAAAATTCAATGATTTCCTTGCTTATACGGTTTCTTTTATTTTTCAGTTTAATCTAAGACTGACATTGTTTGCTGCAGCTCAAGCTACGATGTAGAGAGAGGGTAGACTCTACGTAGATTGTAGAGTCAACGTGTACATTGTTTGCAATGGAAACATGACGAGCATAAATGTAGAGTCCACATCGATACGAGAGGGGAATGGCAATCCGGTCAGGAATAGAGATGTAAAGTGACCACTGCCTACTGCCTCGACTAGCAGTCGGGACGTTAGTGCTCGCTTTGTATTGCAATTTTGTCTAGGAAGACGCCGCTTGGCACACATGATCCTTGGGTGGTTTTGAGCTGATTTAGCACTGTTGACACGTTTATCAATAAGTTGTATTTTAAGTATATTTGCCGTTTAGATATGTTATGAAAATGTATTTACTTTAAGTCATAAATAGATTTTAAATAATATTACAAAATAGGGGGAAAATATTTTTAAAAAAATTCAATGGCTATAAGTAAGTTTTTAGTCGCAAATATTAGTTTACTTATGAATAAAGTGGCTCTGAATTAACCAAAAAACATCATTGTCAGCTGCTCAAGCTGATAAATGTCCACTGCTAAACATACAGCTCCCCCATGGCACCTACTGTGACCGACCGTACCCGAGCAAGAGTGAGGTTTGGAATTGGGCATAGTTCAAGTTCAAGAGTCTGTCTGTCCGTCTGTCCGTCCGTCCGGTTTTTCTTCTTCTTTTTATTTATGTGTGATGTGTTTTCACTTTAGCTGATTTTACCTGGTGTTAAGTGAAGATAAGGCCGTTGGATAATAAGCGTACGCACGCAGAAGCCTCAAGCTGTGAGGTTTTACAATTATTGTAATATATGTGTGTGTGGTATTACGAGTAATTCATAATGCAGTCGCATAAGTCCATGGTTTAACATGACCCTCACTCATAGATAGCCATGATTGATTTTCTATGCAGGGCTTTGCCATAATCACCACGCTTGGCAGACCACCACGTTTATTCAGATGTCAGTACATACACAGAAGGTGAAGTCTGTCTCCTGAAATTTTCTTCAAGTCGCATTTTATGACTTCCAGAGGAAAACATTTAATGGTGATTCGAAAGTAGCGGTCCGATATCAAATAGATATCCTTTTTCCAAAACATGAACGTAGGAATGGAAGTAAAAGACAAATAATGTAGTTAGTACTTGTTGTGAAAGAACTCTCTTGACCGCCTAACATGACTCCACAAGCAGTCCGCGTCAAATTTCGTAACACGAAAAAGTTTTGTGTAACAAGAGTGGGGGGCCGCAGCTTCCCCCAGGACGGGCCACAACAAATTACCGGCAAACAACTTCCAAATAAATTAACTCTCAACTTTCAAGCGTTTTACTTTCTTTTTTTTTCTCGACGAAAAACAATTTCCTTTGTGTTTTGTTTACGTTGAAGTGTGCTGTGAACGATTCAGTGGAAGTCATCCTATTTTTGAATCAAAATTTCGTCTGAACGGGCTCCGTGTGCAATTGAGCCCCCATATGCATCCCAGTGATATTCGATAAATGCAAATTTCAAACATTTATTGTTCTGCGTTGTAAATGGAACTCCGAGCTCTCAGCAGCCATTGCTTTTATTGATTATTGATATTTTAAACTAATTAAGCAGTGAAAACAGTTCTCCGTCCCCGATGTCAACAGCTATTTTGTAGCTATTAAATGGTAGAAATGGATTCTTGGCCTATATTATACTCGTAAAAACTACGTAGATGCTTATTAGTATTTTTATTATTGTATATATAGCATAGACTCTAGTATTAACATCATCATCAGTCGGGAAACGTCCATGGCAGGACATAATCACCGGACCCAAGTCGGTGCATCCAGCAACTCTTCGCCGTTATTCGGTCCATCTAGTTTCTACATGTTTCCAGGTACGTGGTCGACACTCGATAACTCTTACTCTCCATCGGTATCCATTATTGGAGTGATGTGGCCGGCCCAAACCACTTCAGCTTTCTGACTCTTCGAGCTATGTTGGTGACCTAAGATCATCTACGGATTTCCTCATTCCGGATTTTACCACGTAGAGGAATGCCGAGCATAGCCCATTCCATAGCTTACTTTGAGCGTGTTTATTCAACCAACAGTAAATTACCAAGTATATACAATTTATGCAGTAATTAATCTTAATTGATTACCACCATACATACTCTGTATAATAATATGCAATTGATAAACAAAATATAAATTGTCACCATAATCAGTTTCACATTACAGAGCACTGCAGGAAGTAAGATGTTATTGATACATTACTGAAATTTAGATATCATTTGAAGAAATAAAAAAGATTTTGTATAACTGTTTGTGGTTCTACCCTTACTGAATAGAGCGCTATGTGTTTCGCCTAAAAAACAACTCCCTTCCGCTTCCCCGGCGAAGGTTGTCTGTAACTAGTTCCAAACACAATAAATCAGTGCGTACGGAGATAAATAACAGCAAACGTTCAGGGAACTCGCCGAGCTCCCGTCAATTCCAAAGTCAAGTGAACACGCGAGGCCGAAGCAACCGCCTGTAGGTACGAGTATATCCATCACTGTAAAAAAATATTGTCAATTGTTGTTATAAATCGTTTATGTTTCAAAAACAGATAAACGCGATATTCAAAACTTTTTTCCTTCAGTAGGGAAACTAGACGGCATAAGAAATTGAGTATCTTTTAAAGATCGCCAGAAAGAATAAGCTTTCTAAAACTAATGCAAGACAACTTAGGCTTCAGTATATAAATCGGTTGCACCAACCAACATGACACACGTACATCTATAAGAAAAATGTATTTAGCACATCATCATTATCAACAGTATCATTGTTTACAATAATTTCCCAAGGGGTTTACAATTAGAAAAGGCATAGATTTTAAGAAAAACATTACGTATTGGCTGCTGGAAAACTGCTTTTGTAGCTTTCCTGAATATTTGAAACATAAACATTAATCATTTGAAATATACATGTAAGTACAGTCTGACATAAATTAATGAGATGACTTGTGAATTATTTAATGACAAAATTATTAACATTATACTGATTGACATGTTACACACACAATTTTTTTACGATTAAATTCCTTATTAGATATGCTCATAATATTTGCACACCTGTGGACAGGTTAAGTACATTGAGCCAATTAAAATTACTATCTTAACACCGTGTAAAAAAACTAGTGCTTGGCAAATATATTTTTTCTTTCTTTCTTGTTGTATTGTACATAATCACTGAGCTGGTCACAATCAGTAGGACATAAACTTGGACGACGCTGCATCTTACACTTCATCGCCTTCAACGAGTGCTCTTATACTGACAATACATTGCATATACCCAGATTAATAGACCTCACATACCTCTTCCATGACTTGCCCCCAAGCAAAATCTATTAGTTTTTATATATAAAATTTTATATACAAATAGTACCACGTAAGGGACATAAACCATACATTGCCAAACGACCCACTTGCCCCTTACGATATCAGCAGCAAGACGGGAAAGCCACGCCCACGCCATTTACCGCTTTAAAACTAGAAAAATTCCACATCATTTTCAGACCAACCAACAATTACCTAAGTACCACTAGAAGAAAATAATTATCTTGATTGCACTTGTATTTTACAAATGCTTTTGAACTTCAACAATAAATTATAATTTTAAGATTGAGATTTCGCGTCGTCGTCGTCAACAAAATTTATTTGAATACGAATAATATTATAACTAATTAAATTAATTTCTGAATCTTGTTTGAAACGTTTGAATTTTAAGCATTCCAAAACAATATTCGAGCAGTATTACCTGCCTAAAGAGGACGTCAAAAGAAAGAACAAAAAGCCTGATAACCATTCTACGACGTCTAAGAACCGAGATATTCAATGTCTTCAATTATGAAAGGTTTGACCTTATCAGTATCACATATCAGTTTAATTTCAATTACCATATACTATTAAATAAGCACTGCCAATACAATCTCGCCAATGGCTCTAACGATTTTGAAGAAAATTACAATTTGATGATCGTGGATTTGTATTGCCATTATAAACAAACGATACAAATTCGAAGCGATAGCCACCCTGCTATATCCGTATTTTAAATGTTGGAAACCGAAGTTAAATCCATCGAAATTGGCCTCTTTGTCCGGAACCTCATTACAAATTGTAATCAAGACATCAGAAAAGTCCTTCAAAGACAGAAAGCTCGACGAACGCTGACACCAAGCCATGAATAGACAGAGATACCAACCAAGCTGCCAGAACGTTCAGAAAATTAAGTTCATTAGTAAGGGTTGTATTTTGTTTCGTAACCAGCATTATTTCCTAGATGGCTACTATAAAAGGTGTGTCCGTAATATGATCACAGTGAGATCTTTTATGATTGCTCGTCGTTTTGATTTAAAAAACCAATTTCCGCATATAAAATATGTCACTGTGGGTCATTCTTTTCCAGTGGGTTTCGTTGTTAAACAAGTTGATATGAAGCAATTTAAGAACACGGCATTACCTATATATTAATAGCATAATAAGCGATTTTGGGTGGAATTAAAAATATATAATGTAATATACTAGTTAAAGTAATAAAATCCCAAAATGCAGTAATTTTTTATCTTTTTTTCTCAAAAATTATAGTAATAACATCAACAACTAAATAACACATTTTGGATTAAACGGTGGCAATAGATTGAAAGCTACAACCACTTCACTCCTCTATCCACGACAATACAGATTGACACATAAATTGCGGTACAATTTCCTTTTATACCGCAAAATTAGACATTCAAAACTCATTTCTCGGCCAAGAGCCCAATTTTGAGTGCAATTTACGGCTAATTAGACTCTTAAGTACAGAGGCCGTGCTTGTAGCGCGCGGTCCCGGAGGAAGTTGGGAATGGCTGCGTTAATGCCGAGGAGGCCAAACGCAGGAAAGAAGAGTATATGCAACGTCGACAGATCCGTCACTCAACCCGACACAAATACATATATAACTTATAAAATATTAAAACTATATAATAGCAGAAGTCTGACTGTACATTAAAACAACAAAAATACGATCAATATTGTTTACGTCACTGACTACATATTTTTATTTTATGTCTATTTATTTATTAGTTTGAACATTTTGTTATGTTTTCTGTTATTATTTTTGTGTTTAAAAGTTTATGATTAGGCTTAGAAGCTGGTATATATTTTGTCTTGTTACGATGACAAGAACGGGAGAAATAACAATTAAACCTACAGTTTTTAGACCTAATCAGATGAAGTTGCAGATAGAAGCTAGTATACAAAAATGTAACTAGAAGAGTACATCCTTCGTCATGTTATTTATAGTTATTTCGAATATTATCCTTGTCTGTGTTACATGCTCATCTATTTTTGTTGTTTTTTATTCAAATGTTTGCTGTGTTGTAGCTATAAGGTCCTTGGTTGTAGCTTTTCAGCACCCGAAGCAAAAGAAGGGGAGTCATAAGTTTAGTTTTTGTGTGAATGTATCTCTAATCATAGCTATCAAGTGGATGGACTGATTCAAATGCGTGCTAATCTATTAATTATACTAAGGTTTAATTATAAGAAATTCTGCGGGTTTGAAAATAATTAGCTATTTTCCTGACTAATATCTCCGTCATTAAATGACAATGACAGGTGGTTTACACTTTTTATTTAATCTGTGTGCATAAATCTCTGCTTGTCAAGTTCATATTAATTACACAGTTTAATCTTTCTGTGTGTTTTGTTGTTTGTTTGTTTTATATTTCATGATAATCGTATAGTATCCCTTTGGTAACGATGACGGTAAGATTGAAAGAATGAAGTTGAGCACGACGCTATTTAAATATCTATATTAGTAAAAGTAAATCGAATATTTGGTTAACAATAATGTATGGATATGCCGATATTATCTCACAGCTTTTATTACCAACGTAGAGAGAGGTGGTCAGATACTTAGTATAAAGTAGCGCATCTATATTCAGTAGTCTGTGAAGGTTCGGCCCAACTGTGCGCCCCGTCCCCTAATGTGCAATAACCAACTCTCTTTTGTTTCTGTCTACAAGTTTAAGTTCAACCCAAGTTGTGCCATCGTCACCTTCCCACTTCCAACTGATAACGCGAAAAGAATGCCTAAACACGCTTTTGTCACGTATCTTAATTGAAAGATATATAAAACAGTATAAACACACTAATAAATGTGACTTTCTGACAAGGTATATTTATTGATTAACATCTGTGACCTTTATGGAATACAATAAACATATTGAGTAGTTTTATTTTATTGAAAATAGATCAACACTTGCCCTCAATATCACCTGATGTTTAGTGATGAGGTCGACGATGTTACCCGTTTATCTAGAAGGTGCCGAATTAATCTTTGTTTGAAGATCCTAAGTTGTAGTTGTAGCATATAGTTTTCAAGACATAATTTTACTGTAATTCTAGACCACTAACATAGAAACATGGCAACGCATATCACTAATTCAGACATATGTCTCAGCACAGAAGTGTTGGAACTGTCGTCGGTATCTAAATATTCAATTGTTAGCAACGAGAAGTGTAATTTTGAAGAGAGCAGAGTGCTCATCCGGCACTTTAACTAGATTCTTTTGTGAGGGAGCGCTGTAGAGTGCTCGAGAAGAGTCAACCCGCTCCCTCACCGCTCTTTCTAGAGGAGACTTAACCAAGTGCAGACAAACAAGCCTCGCTCAAACTTTACTCTAGTTCAAACGAATATGTTGTGTTTAAATTGTTTTGTGTACACGGATGGTTGGTTGATGTTGTAAGTTTTTGTTTGTTTGTTTGTTCAGTTCATGAACAAATGTTCATAGGTAATTCTATGAATAGCTACCTATCAAGCAATATTCATTTGTTATAATCAAACTAGTGTTATATTATTTTTAACTGTCTGTAAGATATCTTCTTCCATTATTAGGGCTCAGAACCAAAACGATAAAATGTTATCTGTATTGTGAGAATTCGTCCGTTTATCACAGTGTCTTACCTCAACAACTATTAATCCTATTGACTTGAAATTTGACGAATAAATTTACTAATGCTTGAATACAATTATTGCGTATGAAATAATGTTGAATTATTATTTGTAATATAATTCTCCCTGCATAGATTTATCTGTATATTTTTGTTATATTATTATGTATATAAATTTAAATGTGTCCAGTATAGGTTTGGCTTGTTTGAAAGCTTCGGGAAGGGAGTTCTACAACACAACGCTTTGCACGGAAAAGGAGTCAGTGTGGAAGCTGTAAGGAATGTCAAGTATGAGCGATTTAGAGCAGACTGGACGAGTGAAAGTATTTTGTATTGTTACATATACAATACTTCCTCTTTTAGTAACGAAGGGGAAACTCCAATGGCTCCCATAGTCCATGAAACAGTTACTTTAGTTTTTTCGAATTGCCGATATAATAACAAAATCACACGAGAATACCCGACTATCAGCTGTTACTATGCTACGGAGAGCTTCAAAGCTCCTTATAAACAAAGTCGAAATATTCCATCGAATTTTGTTTAAAAAAATATAATACATAAATAAAGATATGAGAGAGAGATACTATAATTATAAATCAATACACGGACCAGTTATGAACAAACAAACTTTTCGTTTACTCCATACGAAACATAAAGTTTAATAATACAACGCAGTGTAATTTAAAGTCTATTAAATAAACATGAAATGGTTAAGAGACAAAGTGAGGCCATACATAGTTTTAGTCGGTTACTACTACGCATAAACAGGTGCAGGATTTTTATAGTTTACGTTAGGTCTCGTCAGATTATAGCTCTCATGTCCAGTAACAGGCTTATTTACATTACGGCGATGAGACCGTTCGTGTTATGTACGGCAAAATGTAGTAGCCGTAATTCGACTAGTCGTAGCATATGACTGGCCCAAATATTCAATAGTACTTTACATTTGCTATTTGTGCTGCAGATAACCTGAGGATCCTAAACGAGGATGAGCATTCTTTTTCAAACCCAATGCGTACCATAATCCACCATACCATCACATAACATTAGATGAGATCGTGACCAAACGTTCTGATTTTAAATTTTCGTGTGAACAACGAAGACGTATTCGTTATTCACAAAGGCTTTATTATAAGCGCAGCCTTGATCTTAATTGGACACTTGATAAACCAACACCAGGCAGGAAAATGAACGCACTTAAAAATAGCAAATGTCTGCAAGGTTTTTTGATAATTAAATTGTATAAGCCAAACGAAGTTATCCGAAAATCTAAACGAAATTGCCTACACTTGTCTATGTATTTACTCTAACTGTATAATTTTATAGCATAGGTGGTGGAGTGCTCTATAATCAAAAGAACATCATAAAGCAATTTCATTACAGTTAGGTAGGACGGACCAAACGAAATTGTCGTCAAAATTAGATGCTCCATCAAAAGCGTCGGTCGACCTTATAGGTTAACTTGCGATACTTTATCGCCCTTTTTATCTAGGTTAGAATTAGGTATAAAAACATCCACGTCGGTGACAGTCGAGAGACACTTTTTTGTATACATACTTAGGATTGCTCGCCTAGTAAACAGTATGAACAGTACCTATTCAAGATGTCTATCGAAATTACAAATCGAAGAACGAGTCAGTGGCTAACAAAAAAATTGTCTTGGAAATGGAATTATAATATTTTTGTAACTGCTGAAACAACCATAGAATATTCTCGATAAATTGTATACTACTAAATTAGTAAAACTGAATAAATTTAAAAAATCCACGATTTTCTCACTAATACAAAATAAATACAAGTCAAAACGACCAAGATATATTTGAACTCGAGGGTTTTACTGGTAGTCCTCGATTAGATCCACTTTCTGCCTCTTGGCTCCATCATCAGACCATCGTAACCAAGTATTATGTTGGTATTGTCAAAATAAAACAAATGAGCCCAAACTCGAGGATTTACTATTACCCATTGTAGAGTTTCTCTGTCCACCTCCTGGGTTGGACCCAGTCAGATAATGTAGATGGTTCCAAACCATTGAGTAGTCTACTAAATTAAATACAATCGCAAACTTTCATATCGACACGACAGTAAGCAGAAAGTTAAAATTGCTAGATTTATTTACATACATACCGAGTGACTTACACACTTAATTACATAAAAATGAACCTAATTGTAAAGCGTGTAAAATCAAGTTTAACGCATTACCTGTCATACATACAGATACTGAAACACTTTCGTGATATGAAGTCATGAATATTATTGAAATTATTACCGAAAGTTTACACGAAACCGCCACCGGTGATTTTATCAACAATATCTTAGCTACTGACATTATTCAAATATCCGGCAAACATCAAGGAGAAACGATGTTTCCTCAAAGTAGATACCTACATACAAATTACTTCTTCCTTTCAAATTTACCTCAGCTTACATAAACGCTAAAAGCATTCCGGAGCCTCATAATCAAGCCTCACGAATATTAATTTAATTAGTAAAAAGTTTTTATAACTTTTAAGTAGGGAAGTGGGAGGGAAAAAAGCCTCCGCGTCGCTACCAAAGCCATAAAAGAAACTCGAGAGTTGATACAGACAGGCCTTTGAGGTTGTGTAGTGGAGGGGAAAGGAGCCTTTTAAATAGTAGTTTTACTGTTGACAGAGACAATGTACAATTGACATGTAATTTATTCTTCTCAGAGCAATTAAGCCTAGGGTAGTATACAATTTTAGATTTTGAACCATAATACATAAGAACTATGATAGTTACTAGATTTGTTGCTATGAGAAGAACATTACTAAAAATGTTTGCAGTCCTTTTTTAAATAGGTAAAAATTATTTATTCAACTTCTATAAAACTAATACACTAGCCTCGCCTCTGTTCGAGACAGCCTTAGGTTAGCATTCCATTCCTAAATCGTTTGAGAAACTGAAATATCCACTATTTAGAAGAAACGAATAACCTAACAAACGAATAACGAGAATAACCTAAAGCTACAAGTATTTGTATTTAGATTGTTTTAGTTAGATATCTTACGAAAGCCTCTCTATCCTCATCACCTCTCTGCAACAGGGTGCGTTTATTTATCTTGTCTGCTTACTTTGCAAATCAATTAAGTCAGTGAATAGAGTAGAGGGACTTATGTAAACATTGGTTACAAAGATGTCTTGTTACAGATACAAAAGTTGTTCCTGAAGCGGTATAATAGACTAGTCTAGTTAGACAGTACGCTTTCGGGGGGCGTATCGTCTACAAGCACTCTTCAATAAATGATTAGTCGATATTGTCCGGGGTCAAGGATGTACGATCGTCCAAAGGGGATACTCGTACTGACCCACTTTGACAAACTAAAATAGCTTGTCACTCTGAATGAAAATTAAGATAAGTAGAAGCCAAACTAATCTCAACTTTAATTTAGTGTAGTTTAGATAATTCAATTTGTCACAGTGTGCAGTGTTTATATGTTCCCCTTGGCCTATCATGTAATTGTATATTGTTAGTTTTCAAAACCTTTAGTGGCAAACTGCTCCCACAGCATTGTATACAAAACCAAGAAATAATTTGAAATATAAAAAGTGCATTTCTAGCAACATGAATGTAGCCCAATATTAGACTGTTGGTCGATTACAATTGATGCAAAAATCAGTGATCGATAGATATCGCTAACACCCTATCTAGTGGTTCTTAAAATAGTTAAGAATTTGAGACAGTAATGGGAAGGGATCGCTAGCTTAAATGGCAATGCGTTCGCCCCGGACTGGCGAAAGACGCGGTTCCGAATCCCGTTCGCGTGGAATTTCTTTTTTTATATTTTCAAAATATTAGTGGCAATCAGCACCTAAAGCAGAGTACATATTGTATACAAAACCAAGATAAGATAAAAGTTCGAATCACAAACGTGGCTAAAATTTTTAAACGCTCAGTCAATAATTGACACACAGTATTAAAATTACTTTAATTATTCTTTAGTTTATACAGAATCGGACATGCATCTGCATTACCAAAAATATACGACTCACAGTTGTTATGACTCTGAATGCTTAAAATAGTAATATTACATTAACTCCTTAAAGCGACTTAACTTTCCAACCAAAACGTATTTCATAGTTCTAGCCTGAAATCGTAATAGGAAATGGTGTTATGACTAATGTATATTCATGGCGAGGCGACGGAGCGCGGAGCCGTGTCTAGAGGCAAGACGTATTACACACCTCGCAGTATCGCTGTCATTGACACTGCACAAAACTAGATACTCCATTTAGAAGAGGCCTTACACATTTCAAAACTTGTTTTTTAAAGTGACTTCAAAACTTTAAATCTCTTCCGTGGACAACTTATCATAGTGGTGGACAATATGAACCGGCCGATCGATTGATATTTAATGAAAATCTAAGTTGTGGTGCGGTCAAATCATTCCACTAGATGTTTTGGGCAGTATATTGGCAAACAGAGAATGCAATTCGAATTATTATTTTCGATACACAAACGGTTCTAAAACAAAAATTTCTTAAGTTTTTTTAAAATATTCAAATGTGAATGTTGACAACAGTATTTTCCATAGAATTCAAATTTTTTTGAGATATGGTTCTTAGGCATCTTTGGCGTAAATCGGATATGTTTATCGGATATAAGTAAATCGGAACTGTTTGCAATACCTATATGTGTCATAACAGCGTGTGAAAAAATCATGGCTTCATTTGCAGGTTAACGAGTAATAGTCGAACAAATAATAAAATATATTTGAAGTAATCAAAATGAAAATTTCGTACAAAATACGTCTATTTCTCTATAACTGCAGTAACACAAATACCTATCTCTATAATTTGTCTATATCAATGACCATCGTATATATGGTAGTATATGCCTGCTTTCCTTTGTTGACAATGCAGGCACCGATATGCAAAGCTTCCTGCTGTTTGAACTGATACTCTTTTTGCACCGATACAAGGAACACCGTTCATTTGTAGTGTTATACCAACATACTATCACGGTAGTTTACTACTATTTTTTAAATTTCTCAGTATACTTGTCATCTTTTTAGATTACTACCGTTGTTGACCTTCTAGACACCTCAAATAATCGTCTTTCTAATAACTATTATAAGTGCAAAAGTAACTCTATCCGCCTGTCTGCCCTGTCTAGCTGAACCAATTGTCAACGTAGACTCAGTTAAAAGAAAAACAACTTGTGTTTTAATAATTTTCAAAGACAACCTTGAAACCATCATTGTGCAAAGTGCATTTAAAAAGCGAGTGCTCTGGCTCTATGTATTCGTATTCAATTTAAAGCGAGACCTTTCAAGTTTTGAGGTAATAAGTTAATATCATGTCAATTTGTACATTAAATTGTGAAAATTGGCCGTGAAAACGATATTTATGGTTTGTACAAACAATATAATGGATAATGTTTTAGTGAAGTAAATAATAACTAATAAATAATAGATTGTTCCAATTATGTTAACTTTTACTCAAAATATCGATTTTTTCTATATAATTTTACGTCTAGGTGGAAATAATTGTAGGCTTTATACCCAATGAAGCAAAGGAATGGTAATAAATTTTAGACCCTAATATGTCTGAACTGCCATAAAAACCACCTTTTTTTTTTTTTTTTTTACGGAGGGGAATCTTCCAAAGATACCCGGCTCTTTAGGGGAGGAGCCGGGTTATGTAGGATTTCTACCTACTAAACCCCTCCGGTGGCCATCTGCTGCGCATGTCGGAGAGCTCTGGGTCCTCCAATGGAACGTCTCCAGTGCTCCCCTAGCGCTATGCATATCGCACTTCCTGGGTTGATGTGACAGCCCTTAAAAATCTATTCGCAACGGAAACGGGGCCACACCGTTTCCGCCGCCCTCTCGGGATCGAGGAAAGACATCCAGAGCCCCAACTCTGTCTGTCTTCGGTCCCCAGCCCTGTACAACCGGGGCTATGGTGGTAGGACTGCAGGGCGAACGTTTCCGTTGCCCCTTCGCCTCCTCCTCCGAGCGGGGTCGGCCCTTTCCCGCTCCCGCTCTGCGGTCTCCTTCTGCAACATTACTGTCTCACAGAAGGAGACCATTGCTCCCCATGCAGATTCCCTCTCCAGCATCACCGATATTACGGTAGCCAGAGAGAGATCTCCCCCCACTTCATTTACCAGGATCTGCCGCTCATCCTGCCACGCTGGGCAGTCTTCGAGCGTGTGCTGCGCAGAATCCCGGCTATCCCCGCAATGATGGCACTGTGGTGTGGGTTCCCTCCCAATCCTGTTAAGGTACTCACCGAAGCAGCCATGTCCGGTGAGCACCTGAGTGAGCCTGTAAGTAACACGCCCCTCCCTTTCCAACCAAGCCTGGAAGCTTGGCAGGATTGCGCTGATGACTCGCTGGCGCACATTTCGTGGTTCTGTGAGTCGCTCGTGCCACTGCTCCAGAGCACGTCGCCGCGCTCTCCTTCTTAGCACTTCCACCTCCCTCGGGGCCACCCCACCCTCCTCGCGTAGGATACGAATCCGGTCATAGACCTGCGTATCCATGACCGCCAGAATGTCCAGGGGCGGGAATCTCGCTAGGACAGTAGCCGCCTCGTACGAGATCGTCCGGTATCCTCGTGCGATCCGGATTGAGATCTGACGCTGTACGGCGTTAAGCACCATACGGCGCCGGGCGCTCGTAAGCCTGTTCGACCAAACGGGCGCGCCATAGAGCGCAACAGACCTTACGACACCTGCATAGAGGCGGCGTACTTCTTCCCGAGGTCCCCCGAGATTTGGCAGCAGACTGTGCATAGCACCAGCCACTCTGTGAATCCGGGGGACAAGGAGTTTGAAGTGCTCCTCAAAGCTCCAGCGGCTGTCCAGAGTGAGACCAAGATACTTAAGGCTCCGCCCCACCTGTACACCAATACCACCCACCTGCACTGACGTGCTAGGCGGCTCTACACCCCGCCGTAGGTTGTGGAACCACAGTGCCTCAGTTTTCTGAGGCGCTACATTAAGGCCCAGCCCACAGATCTTCTGCACAACGCAGGCCACCCCTAGTTCAGCGAGCTCCCTGGCGGTCTCGAAGTTCTCCCCTTCAGCCAGCACCAGGGTATCATCCGCGTAGCAAACGACACTGACACCGCTGGGGAGTTCCGCCCTCAGGACACTATCGTATGCGAGGTTCCACAAAAGGGGGCCCAACACTGACCCCTGTGGCACCCCGCACACGACCTCCCTCTGGTGAATGATACCGTCTCGTCCCGGATACCGGATGCGCCTGTCCGACAGATAGGCTCCGATCACGTTCTGAAGATAATAAGGCATCTGATGATAGATCATTGCCTCTCTTATTGCGTCCCAGGGCAGTGAGTTAAACGCGTCGACTATATCCAGGCTTACAGCCAAGACAACGCTGCCCCGGGACACAGCCCGCTGCGTTAGCGCTCGAACGTGAAGGATTGCGTCCACTGTCGAACGACCCTGTCGAAATCCGAACTGTCTGTCAGACAGGTCCGGGCCATCCTGCATCAGGTGCCTGCCGATCCGGAAGGCAATGACCCGCTCGAATAGCTTGCCTACCTCGTCTAGCAGACAGATAGGACGGTATGCAGAGGGAGAGTCTGCAGGTCTTCCAACCTTCTTTATGAGAACCAGCTTTGCTTCCTTCCATGACGACGGGAAGCAGCCACCCTTAAAGCATGCATCGAACAGACGTCTTAAGCGGTCCCCTAAGACGGCCAGGGCCACTACCCAAGCGCGGCCTGGAATGCCGTCGGGTCCCGGGGCAGTGTTCCGCCTAGCTTACTTTAGTCTTTGTGATTATTGAGAAATTTTTCACGAGCTCGTATTAATTTAAGAGATCCTTGACCTTCCGCGCCCCAAAATTATATTTTCATTACGAAAAGCAAACTTCAAATATTTAATAACCCGGCTAGCTCATTAAATGGATTGCTTGTAATAATCATTTAGTTTATTCGAGTCTCCTAAATAAATATTATCTCGTAGCTCCTGCCATGTCATAGGAATGAGGCGCTGAGTTTGGATGTGGACGGGTGAATTAAATAGTGTACCAGAAAGTGTCGCGAGCTGAACCGTAATCCCGCTTTTAGGTAAATAAGAGTGGGTGGGGTGCTACAGAAGCGGATTAAGACTCTGCGGGGGCTAAAAATACAAGACAGATACGAGTAGATTTGTTTCTAAAATCTTCCAGACCTCGTTCTGTAAAAAGTATTTCGGACATAGGTAATAACCCCGTTATACCACCTACATTTTCCTTTGCCTTCACACTACTCCTACTCCACTTTAACTCTTCACAAATTGACGATACTTCAACTTAAAATACCTTTTTGATCCTACGAAAGGCGTACACGTAGATTAGATTTAATCCCTATTAATTCTTGTTCTACGGTTTGAAATTCTTCTTCTTGTTGTTAAGCAAGGACTCGAAGAAAAGATAAACAGACTCATCTTAGCATTTAAAATATTGGAAGGGATTGAATTATTAGATCCCGGAACTGAAATAACTATCTAAATATTTCCATAACTTATTTCATTCTCGGTAATTTGTGTGTTTGTGATATTACGTTAGTTTAGTTTTATGAATGATCCATAATAATACCTTAGTTCATCCCTGCGTGCGAGTTAGAAACTCTAGAGCACCGAGCAGCCCCAGACCTCTTTGAATCCGTAATGAGCGTCCTTTTTGTAGATAATTAAAGTAATTATTTACGAAAAATCTAAATTACTCATCTTCACTGTAATTCTTAATTGCGAAGAAACCTGAGTTGACGAGGCGGGAAGGTTTAAATTAAAATAAATTTCGTTTTGTCAAATAAATCTGATATCGTTTCAAATAAAGGTGAGTTTAAACCAAATAACTGAGTTGAACGAAACAAATATTTTGTTTTATATATATCGTTTATACTAACAGGTAATAAATTACGAAAATACTACAATATTATGCCTGCAATTCCTTCTTCATGAATTTCAGAAAGTGTCCCTCGGGAACATCCTATCAGAATAAAAATATCACATTTAATGTCACTAACATTTTTGAAAATAGTAAAGAAGAAAAAATTAACAAGAGCAGGATTAGAACCTGCGTCCCTCGCCCATTCCGGGTGAATGACTGATATATGACTCGATAGCTGAGTTGAATAGCGTGCGCCCCGGAATGTCTAAATAAAAGAAGCAGGAAAATATTTATAAGTGAGTTAAGTTCACCCATTCAAGCATGGGACTTAAAAATATTCCTTCTAGGAATTCCAAACTTTATATCGCCTAATAACAACTGTGCTAAGTCATTTAGTAAGTGAGTCATGGTGTCACATGTGAAATATCATGTTGCTTATGTCCACTGATAGGCTCAAGACTCAGATGTAGAGATTACAATATGTAATGTTAAATGTCTTTGCTCAGATATAATCATAGTAAATGATCTTTAATTTTCTTAAATTAAATTTAATGTAATTTGTGATTTGTGTACTCGTAGTAACAAACTTTACTTTTGTTTGTATACAAGATTTGACTTTGAAATAGTACAATGCATAGTCACAATAAAGGACCTCTGCTGGTTGTAAGCAAGGATTTGACTCTAAAATTAAATTACAACTACTTTGTTCTGATAATTAAATTTTGCACATATGAGACACGGACATGAGACAATAAAATTATAATCTTAGTTTTAACTTTTGCCACTAAGCTTTAAAACCCAGAATCCAAATCCTTTCATTAAAAATACCTATTTTTAAGATTTCAAAGACTTTTTGACATTCACATAGCCTAGATGTAATATAAAACAATTCTTTTGAAGACGATTACGAGAATTCGCTTAGGATTAGAAGTACTTATCGAAATCACAGAATCCTCTACAAATTCCATCGTTAAGACGCTTTGAGTTTAGGTACTTGTTGAAATTAAACATTTTGTAAAGTAGGGCGGGCTTTTTGCAACATCTGTAGAGCATAAAGTCTGCGGCGTAGACCGTCTACGTGGCGTAGCTATACTACGCTGAAGTCGTAGCACGTACAGTACAACTCAACTGTTTTTGTGTGAGCTAACTCTTGCTAGTATATAGTTTTAATGACGACACTAACTTTACTTGTACTGGGCGTACACTATACATAGTACACTGAGCGCAAAAAGCATTGGAGAGCACAAAATACACTGAACTCTCTCAACAACCATTTCTGCTTTAAAACTTTAAAATTTTCTAAAGAATTCATTTAGCTCTTTATTCATTTAACCAAAATGTTTTTCGCAGCTATCGAGACATTTTTATGAAGAAAAATTTGAAACTTTTCATTTTAATAACTAATTGTATAAGTATTTAATATTCATTTGTATTTCTAACTTTGCAGAATAACGCTATCGATAGCATATTAGAAATAATTATGTATACTAGAAAAAAAATTATGGGACTAAATGACTGAAAGTTTGTACCAAACGTGACATGAGGAAGCCTACGTACTCGAAGGTCTGTAAATAATTTGTCAAACATGTACAGTTGCATGCATCGCCACCAATTACAACACGACCAATATTCCACGTAAACTATATGATTTGACACTCATACTGGGCACACAGAAATCAAATCAAAAATGCAATAAAAGCTGCAGAGCCAGTAATCTTGGTTTATGGTGAGGTAAGACGACAAAAGGTAGGCGGTTAGGCCCTGTCACCCGCATGATTCCCTTTGTCGCCAAAGCTGCGCTGCTCTAAATTCTAATACGATAACGGGTTAAGCTTTTAGAAGTATTTGACCATGAATTTTCGGATAAATTTGCAGTGTTTCGTACATGTAAACAATGTGCAGTTCATTTCAGTAAACATTAGAATTTGATGCCAGGCGTATTATTACAACATAAATACGGTTGGACTTAATCGGTTGATTATGTTTCAATGTGCTTCACATTTCTAGCACGGTTTAAAATGTAAAAAACTAAGCCGGCAAATTGATATTTTGAGTTAGCCTTTTCATTTTATTTTTTATTGAAATCGCATTCGGGAATTCAGTGTAATACTGTAACGTTGAAGCCATATCTATCAATATATATTCGATTTCTGTGGGGCTGTCTAGTACAAAGCGACATTCCGACACACTGGAGTATAACGGAAGTTCAACATAATTGTGATCGTCACGCGAACCACCAATTATCATATATGTAACCACTTCTTATGAATGTCCTGCTTCAAAACAAGTTTTTTTTTGTGACTGAATCACTTAACATTATTTGTGTTTGCATATATTTCGTAAGCGTTTTTAGCTATATAATCTTGGAATTGCTATAATAATTTTATTACTTTTTTAAACATATTAAACGTTTTCGTCGCATAGAAAAATCGGATGCTTTTGTGATTATTTTATGATGTGTATATTTTCTCTGTTGTCGTTATTCTGGGTTTTTCTCAGTAAGAACACTATTTTGTTAACTAACATCTAGATCAGTTCAGCCGTGTATACTTGAAAAGAGACACATACAGACACCAACTAAGTAACTTCATCAGAATACGAATTATTTCTGGGATTAATCAAAATAATTTTTAAGTTGTCATAAATTACGAGTGTTATCGAAACTCCTTACGAAACGAAACTTATCCATGTAGTTTAAACAAGAATGAAATCAATCAAAGTGGTTGTTAGAAAAGGCGAGTAAGAGAAACTTGCAGGAGACAGAGAGCAGACCAGTACGCATGTATCACCAACATATTACTTCTCATCAGAAAATCGAAACAACTTGCAAGTTTATGTTTGGTAAGGATTATCAGATAAACCTGTGAAAATATCATTTGAATTTAGAACATTAACATTAGGATTTGAAAACCTCATATTATTTTACTATTAAACGACATTTGACATATATTCCTAAAATACAAATAATAAGAAAAAATTGTATATTTTATGATAATCCTTAAAAAACATAATATTGCAAGGTGCTTAGATTTTTCTGATGAGAATATAACTAACTCCACCGTCCAAGCGTAGAAAATCCTCTCAGGAAAAGTTCGTTCATCGTCGCGATGTATGATGAATGCTATTATTACGTTATGTGTAGTTTTCTGACTGTCAAAAACATGCAGCACCATCAAGCATAGTACCTTGTTGACAGGCGTGACCTTGCGTCAGATCGGTCTGTTTTTTTTATTTGTTTGTTTGTGACATTGACCAAAATTTTGGTTCTCGATCGCTACAACTGTATTGAAAATAAATAAATTAAACAGTGAATTTTTTTACTTTTTATAAGTTTTTGGCGATGGGCTAGTTTTTTGATAAAACTATCAAAGACGTTTTAAAATGTCCCCTTATTTTGTTGCATTTAATGGTAGAACAAGAACCTAAAATGGTAAGACTGTAAAAGAAAATTTAATACTATAATTAAGACATTTTGGTCAACTTCCTGAAAGAATTGTACTAAAGGTAAACATTGCCCATTAAATTCTGATCGAAACAAACAGCATACTTGTACAAGACTCAATTTACAAAGCTATCAACCCAGTTTACATTTCCTACTTTTAAATTAAGTCCAAAAAGAACGGGAGACCGAAATACAAAGCGATAAAATTCGAGAAACTTGCGCTAGGCACCAGTATCTCCGCACCGCCACCGGTTTATAAACAGTTCCGATTCACCCGTTAGTTACCAAGTTAGACTTTTAAACAGCTTAACTGTGGGATTAGTTCGGATTTTAACTCGAAGTTTGGAAAAACGTACGTTCTGCTTGTTAATAAAATTTTAAGTGTTATAAGATGAGATCCCCCTTACTTTGCAAGTGTTTGCTGATAAAATGATCAAAATCTATGAGTATGGTAAGCTTCAGCGAAAACCACGTCAATAATTTACTATGTTTCCTTTTAAAATATTGGTGCTCACGACTTGCAGCAGCGTGGCCACATAATCCGGGACCATTTAGGATCACTCTAGGTGACTTACAGGGACATCAAGCTTCTCGCGCTCTTCTAGGAGGAGATAGGCTGGCTAGGCTAGTTGGATCCACTTAGGAACCACGGAACCCACCCATACAAAAATTAAAATTTTAAGGCGCTACATTTAAACCTTAATTAATGGGAGTGGCTTGTGCGGGAATCTAGAACTCTAAAATTAGAGAATGTCAGCGCTCATTTTATCTCTTTACAAAAACATAACAACTTGTTATTGTTTGATATTACTTAGTGTTAAGGAAATGTTTTTAAATATTACCAATACAGAAATTTCGAAATAACATAATAGATAGTACGCTTGCAATGTTTACGACAAAAATAAGCAATGTGCTAAGAATGTATAGAGAAACACTAAATTCAAGTCATTTTTAAATAAATATGTTAAAACATAAAGCATTAATTATTTTCATTGGATTCAACCACGTATATATTTTATTATGAAAAGAGAAAAGTTTACCGCGAGCTGTTTCGGAAATGCAGTTCACTCGGAGACAAGCGCGACTTATAAATTATTCACGATGCACGACACTTCAAATATAGCACTCCAGCTGCGCGCCGAACAAGACTCGCTAGGTGAAGAAAGAACGTTCCTCCTCTATATCTTTTATACCACTAGTTTTCACTCGTCTACTCGGACTTCAGGAATTATCCCAAGTCATGTTACCTGGAAAACGTGTAGCTTTTGTCGTTCTCCATAGCATAAGCTATGCAACAAATTTTAACACAGTTGGTGGTGCTGCTGAGGCATCAAGAAGTGATTATCTGCCGTGATGCTTTTTATTCCCTTTCATTCAATTATGTACTTTTGCACTACAACTTGCAGGCCCCAAAGCCTGGTCTCCTGTTAAACCGTAACTGTACTCCTTCTATTACTAGTTTAACGTTAGATGGAATGGTGCGGAAACAAACGCCGAACTATTGAATAACAAAGGCAAATCTCTGTTCCCAAAACGTCAGAAACAATCTATGAAAAAGCGCTTTGCCAGCGCTACGAGCGCAATGAAAGTATTATTGTTTTGTTACTTAGGCTGTGTCGACATTCGTGGCAGTTTGCCTGCAGTCGTGCCGCTTAACCCCATTCCTCTGGAGTGCCGCCATTGTGTTGCGAGGTTTACCGAGTAGTTAAAAAGTTCACATTCGATTTTATCACGTAGACATAGTTTAAAACTTTATAGGAGATCGTAGACATTTAAATACACATTCAATTTTGTACAATGAAATTTAGGTTCATTTAGAATGATCTATCATTTGTTTCAGATCACTTTGTTATGTTACTCGTAAATGAATATCTTTTAAAATATATTATTATTTTATATTTTATTTATTATTAATATTATTATTTTTCGTTAGCAATAACTAGTGATTTAAAAGTTTATTTGAAGACTTCAAAAAAGTAGTTGTTCAAATTGTAGTTCACAAGCAGCTTAGTCGTTTGAATTTATTTGGTTTCAATTCACAACATTAATTGAATTAAAATCAATACGACAATTTTTTTAGCATACATAGCATTATATTTTCCGAAATGTCGGTTGTCACAGTTATTATTCATATTTATCCGTTATATCCTGATTTGGGCAAACCTATTTACTTTTGATAAAGTGATCATGATTTGTTAATGGTGGTTGTAATTATACTCCTATACTACTATTACTACTACTATATAATATTTCAATTTTTATTTTTAAAAGAGGTTTCTTTTGAAACACTTACACAAAATAGACTCTTAGATAATACAATGGCAATAGTTTTCAATTTTTCTCACTGGGTCAGTGGAACTTTGCAGCCAAGTTAAAATACACCACCCCGAGAGCCATAAATATAAACCTAAAAGTATTATTTTTCTATCGACTTTGAAATTAGACTGTCATATTTCACAGTCCTAAAATTGGATCCAGGAGTCATTTCGACATTATCACAAGTACCTTAGTAGTAGTAGTACCTGATCAACGAGTATTCTCAGAATCTACGTTTACTTATTGGTATGTTTCTCCATTAGTTATAGAAAGAATGTTAATCATGTTTACTTGCTCCTTTAATTATTTTTTAAAGTAAAATGAAAATCCTTAAAGTACATGTAAACTGTTATTTGCACGAAATTATAGCATCAGACTGAAATTCGAACAAATAATAATTTTTATGCGCCTATTTCGGACGGCACGCTCACTCAAAACGAGTTCACGTTCTATCCAATTTTTACAGCATTATCTTCAATTCGCGAAATGTGCAAACAATTTTCAACCCTAAAATAACTGGGCCCATTCTGGAATGATGTTCGGGACATGTTAAAAATGAGAAGCTCTACGTGACTGTCACATTTAGCTAAAATGTGCACAGAGAATTTAGACTACATCACACACATTGGACATGCCAAATTATCAGAAAAATTACTATGACATTTTTATTCTAAATTTTGGTGTTGGTGTAATAGCTGATGGCCCTATATCCACCTGGCCATAGGTCTACCGCCAAACAGCAATGCTATAAGGACTGATGTATTCCGGTATGAAAGGTAGCAAAGCCAGCGAGGTATTCACTCTTTCCATCAATCTGTCAGCCTGAACGTCACTTGATCGATTTAGATACAGGACATATTAAGTCAGATGAACGCAAATTTCAAAACTAAAGAAAAAAACTTGAGTTTACCATTCTTTTCATTACAAACGGCCATACTCGTACTGAGTACCTAGAGCCTAAAATTAAATGAGGCTAAACTACCACAAGCGTCGGTGGCGCAGTGGATAAGGCGCGGACTCTCAATCTGAGGGTTCCGGGTTCGAATCCAGCCGTGTACCTATGAGTTGTTTTTCAATTCAAGTACATTATCTGATTGCTTAACGGCGAAGGAAAACATCGTGAGGAAACCTGCATGTCTTGAACAGGCATGTGAAGTCCACCAATCCGCACTTGGCCCGCGTGGTGGACTATGGCCCATACACTCTCAGTACGAGAGTAGGCCTGAGCCCCTGCAGTGGGGACGTATATATGCTGTTGATGATGATGAAACTACCACAAAATTATGTTCTCTTTTTGCGACTTTCCGTTCAGTCACTTACGGGCTCGTAATTATAAAGTTCATATTACGATACGACACAACCATGAAATACGTGGTGGAAGAAATGAAACAAAATTAATGAAACGTAGTTGCGTGTCTGTACTGTTTGATTAAGTCTAAGACAACAAAAGTGGGATAATTCTGGTGTTATTTCCTAGGATATCTCTTACTCAATTACAGTGCTGGCACATGTTGAATTTGGAGTGTTTCGAGCGGAGTGAGGATAACTATATGTGAATGTTTTATTCAAAAACAGCATTTAATAATAAAGAAAATTTGGGTTATTATAAATAATAAAAATTGGGATTTCATACCAAAGTTTATCAAAAATACGAAAAATAAAATTCCTCGAACGGTAAAACGTTTAGTTTTTCTACAATCTTCTTCTTCTTCTTCTTCTATCTATCTATCTTCTTCTTCTATCTATCTTCTATACTATAATAAATCTGTAGAATCGATGTGTCTGTACATTGATTTTCTGTAGAATCGATGTGTCTGTACATTTTTGCCTAAAACTGATTGAGGGTGATGTAAGAAGTGTAACAGAACACAATAAGACAATTTTTAAACATTTTGTCTGTCTGTCTGTCTGTCTGTCTGTCTGTTTGTCTGAACCGGCTAATCTCCGAAATTACAAAACCAAATTTGATGCGGTTTTCACAATTAAATTAGTAGTAGGTCAAGGCAACATCTAAGCTTTATTTCATCAAAATCGGTTCACGCAATAAAAAGATATCTTCAAAAAACCTGTAGAATCGACTTACCTGTATATGGAGAATCGACGCATCTATCTGTACATTGAAAATACTTGCCAAAAATGGTTTAAGGGTATACAGAATACAAAAAAACAGCCAAGTGCGAGTCGGACTCGAGCACCGTGGGTTCTGTACAGAATAACTACAATGCCTGATTAATTTCAAATAGCAAAGACAAAAGAAAGTGCTTTAGTGGTTAATGTTTAAAAGTGATTTTAAAACATTACCTCAGTGTTTGAAGTGACTGATTGATTTACACGTGTTTTTTTTACCATAATCTTACCTGATGTTAAGCGACGATGATGTCTAGGATAATTCACGGTTGCCTATAAATAGTCTATTCACTGTGGCCTTGAAGTTATCTTAATGGTATCGCTTAGGAAACACGAAAGCCGGCAGGGAATTCCACTGCTTAGCTGTAAGCACGTGGTAAGTGACAATAAGATAGAAATTATGTTTAGCCAGGAGACTCAAACTAATAGAGGTACTCAGGTGCTCTGCTACCTCACACCTGTAGAATCAACGTGTCTATCTGTACATTGAGAAGGTTTGCCAAAAATTGTTTGAGGGTGATATAGGTAGTATAACAGAATACAAAAACCAGTTTAGTGGGTTCTGTACAGAATGGCTACAATGCCTGACTAATTCCAAATAGCAAATACAAAAGAAAGTGCTTCAGTGGTTAATGTTTTAAAGTGTTTTTGAAACATTTCCTCAGCGTTAGAAGTGACTGACTGACAGACGAAACCATGTATTGTAATGAGATTTTGCAAATATTTTCTTTTTATGATAGTTCCGCAAAAAGAATATGTGATGCAAGTTTGTGTTAAAGTTTGCGATTGCCGTGTAACTACACATTAAACTATGATTGGATTTGCAACAAGCACCACTGTTGGTAGGCGGATTGGTGATCGCAGTAAGATTTTGTAGTTACATAGCACCTATACAACTAAGACCTAACGGAATGTGAGGTAAAATTAGCGATGTAAGTTTGTATAAAAAGTTCGTAAATAGTTGTTTTTGTATGGGTTTGTATTTGACCTTCATCTAACATGTTTTTTTTTAAATTCGATAGGCTTCCGTTTTATTACAATCTCACCTGATGTTAAGCGACGATGGGGTCTAGGATCGTTCACGGTTGCATAGAAATAGTCTATTCACTCTGGACTTAAAGTTATCTAGGTTGTATCGCATGGGAAACACAGCCGGCAGGGAATTCCACTGCTTAGTTGTACGCACGTGGTACGTGACAATAAGGCCGTTGGATAGAAATCATGCTTATCAGACTTAGGTAACATGGTAGTAGCGAGCCAGGCAGACAAAAAATGGCTTACCACCAACCAAACTGAGTTCCGATAGATACTGGGAATCGAACCCTAGACCTCCGGGTTGTGAATCGAACATTTAGCAATTAGGTCACTACTCTAATTTTAACGAATAACTGAACATTTTAATATACAAAACAAACTGTTATAGACAAAACAATACATTTTGAACAATTTATTTATTTTTATTTATTATTTATTCAGAACACAAACAGTCGTTTACAAAAAATTATATAAACATTTTATACACAAAAAGACCTGGAGGTTCATTTTTCGATACGTTTGATCTACTCGGTACAATATTCACATAACAGACTAACTATAATAAAATCCAGATGGGCATAGAAAATGCCTTCACCATCATCATCATTAGCCAGGAAACGTTCACTGCTAGACATAGGCCTCTTTAGTGGTACGACACACCGACAGGTCCCGAGAAAATGCCTTACCGCCATCCAAACCAAGTACCGATAGGTACTGGGACTTATGGTCAAAACTGTATGTACAAAAACAAAAAATCAATTAAAACATGGGACCTCAAGGTTGTTAGTACAAACATGTTGCCATTTTTAAGACACGGAGGCAGATAATTTTTATTAAAAAAAGGTATTATTATTAGGTACACATTTTGATTTATCTTATATAAAATTAAAAGTCCTGACTAACTAACTTATGAGACAGCTTAATCCTATGGCCATGAAATTTGGAGTATGCGTTCTTTGTAAAGTGAAAGTATTCGCTAAAAAAGGATTTCTCGAAATTCCACCCCTAACAGGGTAAAATAAGGGATGTAAGTTTGTACGAAAGTCCGTCATTTTTGAAGATAAGTTTGTATAGGAACTCTGTTGTTTTTGAAGTCAATATATCATCAATATCATGAAAATTGATACTAAGTAAGTGGCTACATTTGAAACAAAGAAATACGTGTTCCACAGGTTATTAATTCATTGGTTAATAGTTCATTTTGTATGATAACTCTGATGTTTTGTTAGAGAGTGGAAACAGATAAATACGTGTTTCCGCATATTTTTAATGGGGGTGAATATAAAAATGTATGGGTTTTTGTGGTCGCACTTCTGCGAAACGGCTTGACCAATTTTTGTATGTGAATCTTGCACCCTCTTACCCCCCACCTCTTACCCATATTTTATGTCGATTTTAAAATTGTAGTATGAATAATATCCAAATAATTATTCGTTGCCGGAAAGCGTCACGTCAGTTTCATATTTGTTATGTAATTGATTTATCCAATGGGATAAATCCTAAAGTCCACGCGGGCAAAGCCGCGGGCAGAAGCTAGTATATAATAAGAGTGTTGGCGCTTAAAGCACTATTTTATGAGGTATTCAACTTAAATATCGATGGAAAAGAATATAATCTTGATATATTTTAACGTTCCTATAGTAACAGTTGACGCCTCGGATTACGCCCGATTAGTTATGGCGCGTGTTTTTCAAACTCAAACATTTTGACGAGTCATATTAGGAAAACAATTAGCCGTTTAAAAAATCTTGATATTATCCTTTCACAAAGTATGTATCATGATGACACATTTTTAATGAACTATTCAAACCAAGATTGAATATTTAAATATCTAACATTATTCTAATGCTTTTACTAGTTGTTGACTCGAATTGTATTGTTGAATTAGGAAACCAATTAGTAAATTATGTTTGTATTACCGTGAGGAAAATATGATGGCAAATTTCGTTAGGCCTAGATAAAGCGGTAAATATTTTTGATACTCATTGTAAAGTGACCTATGAAGATATAAGAAATACGTGACGTTGAGTCGAGCATTTGTGTGTACATTTATTTTGGTCTCCCACGCAACACTCTTATATATTTTATAGCGGAATGTACGAGTAGGTTTTTGAAGGACATCACTTATGTCTCTAAGTTTGGCATCCCAACACAAAAATGTATGTTTTGAATCGATTGGAAATTGACAGATTTACTTAATTAATTTTCCAAGAATATTACGCAAGCATTTGATAATAATATCAGCTTCCACCTCCGTAGGTACATCAAACGGCACCCTTCTTTGTAAAAGGTTGTTGAATGAGAGCTATTAATTACTTAAGTAATTAGACATGTTGCTGTAAAGGGAAGCGTGTACTTGTACTGTACTGCGTGTACGGCTACGATATTTTAAAAACCAATTCTCTAAATGAACCAGTGCGCTCATATGTTATAATGTACAATGTATTTTCACTTGCCCTTTACATTATTTGATGGAAAGTGACGAATGGTTGGAAGGTAACCGTGTTCACCCAGAAGCCTCTAGCTGTTTGACGGAAGACTTAGATAATTAGGTGCTAGCTAGCTAGGCAGACATAGAAAATGCCTTCCTACCAACCATAATATAATATTTATTTCTATGTCAGCAGTAGAAGTCTACAGCTAACATCAGCCACCTTCATAGATCGTCACGACCTGGGGAGGGGATGAAGAGATGGCATGATACATTTTGTACTCTAAAGCCAAAGTTACACTGCACCAAACACCTATTTACTTTACCCTTTTTAACATACTATTCAAGTTTTCACGAACATTCTCTCCGCTTACTAGGGCGTCATAAACTGAAAGAACTATACGTTGGGGGTTATAAATAGAGTGGTAGTTCTTAGCACGGCTGAGGACGGCCTGTGGGTGGTGCTTGGCTCGCAGTCAAGACCTCTTCATTCCCCTATGTCTCGCCGGTAAATAATTGCGACTGCACTAGCCGCCCCACCTTGACAATTATGTGCAGTCTCGCACTTTATTTGAGTACACTTACTGTTTTATTTGCGAGGCTGGACCTAGTAACAGTGTTATGTACTGCTAACACGCTTAAGGAGCTTGGTAAAATTGGTTTACTTCAATGATAATAAAACTGGTCAAGTGCATGTCGGGCCACGCGCAGTGTAGGGCTCCGTAGTTGGTTGGTAAATGGTTTTATAACAAGTAATTTTGAATGAAATTTGTACTAAATTTTCATGTGGACCACTCCAAGTATATTTTATAATTTGGTCGCATATTACTCGTTAACCTGTAAAGCCAGCTTAGTCCTGATAGTAGAAAAAATCGGCCCCAAATTACGAGTATGGGAGCCACCCCAAAAAATATTTTTCAAAATTTTATTCTACTACTTTGGCAGCGTGATTAATATAGTATACCTGTACCAAATTACAGCTTTATAGTAGTAAGGGCCTCTGAGCTAAGCCGCGGATGGACCTATAATATCTATAAGGTTTCCTTGCTTGACTACGGATCCCTATAAGTCATATTTATTTTCTCCACATAGGTTTTACATTTTAACAAATCACTAAATTCTAGGGTTAAGTGACTTTATTTGTAAACCGATGTTTTGAATGGGTTTTTTAAATTGTCAAGAAATATTATCTGTATATTATCTAGTATTAAAATAGGTTTACAATATAAAATTATACACGCATTTACATGCGTGCTCGAGGGTGTGTGTGGACCAATAGACCCTTTGCCTGAATAATGAAAATATATGGTATAAACGTTAATTTATTAAATAAAATTATTATTAAATAGTTATATGTCAAATAAGTTAATAATCACTTGAGTTAACTAATTGTTGGTATTGGTAGTAATTAAGTACCCTCAATTTTACTTAAGAAGAAAATTTAATTAAAATTTACATATTACTAAATATATTTCTTCAGATTAATGACCACAATTACATTTAAATGCAAATAAAATATGCTCGATATTCACTAAAATGAGTTAATCCTATATATTATTTACTCCAAATACCACTGCAGTGATGCTACTAAAATAGCATATTATCTAAATGTAACCTATAGTCAACCATAAAATTTCATTTCACATTTTATCTGCTTACAAAGCAATCGTGTTTGCCCAAAGACATTTAATATTAATAGACCGGACAAAGCAAACAAACATTTTGATCCTACATGTATTACCAATGGTAATAAGTTACTCAGTCTAGTGACACATCACGTCACGCCGCCGTACAAGACATTTGACATACCATTGATTTGAGATCAAAATGTTTATATGAAACGTTTCCCAATGACCGCTCTATAACCTATTACTATATTTCCTATAGTAGTAACTTATTACCAATTGGTAATAAGTTACTCAGTCTAGTGACACATCACGTCACGCGGCCGTAAAAGACATTTGACATACCATTGATTTGAGATCAAAATGTTTATATGAAACGTTTCCCAATGACCGCTCTATAACCTATTACTATATTTAAATCTCTCTGTGTTTGCCCCAATAAAATATATATCAGGGCTACTGTCAGATCTATTTCAACAAATTTCAGTTTCTGAACGGTGTTGCCGAACATGTGAACAACTTCGAAAATGGTTCGGTTTAATGCAGGTACAAGTTGGAATATTCGTAGCAAGCTCGTAGCGAACAGAAATTGCTACGATTCACGTAGCACTGGCGGTGCTGCGTATGAATTTCGTTTTCATTTACCTTGTCACAGAAACTATACTTAACGTAGGAAACAGATATTGGATAATATATATGCAAGGAAGTTGTTACGCATTTATGAATAAATTCGTCGTTTGACGTTCTTCAAACACCCCTCCCGCACCGCTCCCACGCCCTAGGAACTGACTCAGTTATGCGTTAGACCAACTATCAATACTTTTTTAAGTCAAACCATTACATTTTCAAGTCAATTTATATAAACTTTATTGTACACACACCGAATGAATACATAAAAGAAAACCAAAAAATATACAGGACGGTGGCCTTATCGCTAAAAGCGATCTCTTCTAGGCAAAGTTCAGGCAGAAAAATCATTTATTTAATAAAAAAACAAATGGTGCTTCATAAATATGACAAAATAATATACTAAAGTTCTAATTTTAGTATAGTATATGCCTATAAAAAGAAACGCAAATCTTCTGTCATTGTGAACCTTTAAAAATTCAGCGATTAAATATTATACTTTACTTATTACTGAACTCTGTAATAGGTATGGGAAAATAGGAATATAGACTGACTTTTTCTATTATCACTTAGGCAGCTAACCTAACCTACATCATAATTTATCATACGTTTCTTTTTCTTCATAAATACGTCTTGAATTAATCAATTCCTTTAATCCTATAAAAAGTTTGTGTATCGTCTGAAGATAATTTAGAACACAGAAATGTATCATGATAATTAATTAAGCCACGATACAACACTATCAAGAGCTTCTCATCAAGTGTACGGTGACGTAACATGACGTCAAAGACATTTAGTTACGCATATCTGTACAAGATATCTCTGCTTGTTAGACGGCGTGGCGCGGCGCTCGCTTGCATTTCAAAGGACAATGTAGTCTAGACATATTCAAGCTTGCCTGCCGTACACTGCGTAATGCGTAAACGCTAGAAACTAAGGGCTACACTAGGCTACGAAATAGATCGAGTTATACACGTGCGATCTCTTTAAATTAATTATTGGCTCGCATATGAAAGGTTCCAAATATAAACTTGGTCTATTATATAATAAAAAATATCTTATAATATCTCCTCCTAATTAATTTTCAGCCCTATATACGTATTGAATCTGACCGAAAATAAAAAGTGAACACTTGTAACAGTGAAAACTAAATATCTTTTATTATTACGTGTTCTATCAATATTTATTGTTGAAGTAGACGATGTGAGTAATTAACTACGATTACCACAACATGAAATAGCTGAAATGAGACGGTTAATAAATGTATTTAAAAATATTTTTATTGAATATCGTAATAATGCTCCAATAACTTTATTTGGCGATACTCCACAAGCCTAGTCAATAAATGTTTAATTTTTCGTCTACGTAATAATTGACATAAAAAATATGAAATCGGAGTAAATATTCAATTTTACAAACTAAATTGTTGTATTCTGTAAATAAAAGCGGTTCTCAATATGCAGTTTGAAGGAAAGTAGAACTGACAGGAACATTTTATATTCCATTAAAGCTTGTATTCCATAACCAAAAATGAATGTGTTTGCCGTTTTGCAGTATATAAAAAATATCCCCTATAGTGGGCATACATATAAAATGAAGTTTTAGTTGACCCGCATCAGATGTTTTTTTCTTCTGCGTCGCGTCTGGCAAATGTTTTTTCAACAAAGTATCGTGTCGCAATCCATTCAAAACAACCTTAAAATGTTATTTAGACACAAAAACATTTTCTTTTAGTTTAGTCGTTCATGGTCCAATGTTAAGTTATATTACAAGAATTGCTTGTTAAAAACTATATTAATATTCATAGTAACATAATAGACACGTATTCAATATACCTGACACAGTAACATATCCCACGCCATATACATGAAAATACGTATATATCATCACATCGTTAATATTGCTGCCAGCTAAATTTCTTCCGATATTATTTTATCCCAAAAATAAAATGACAAGAAAGACGGCCAAGTTACATTTTAATCGATCAAATGTCAATTACACGGGCCATATGAGGCTACATTTTCCGCCCGAGTCGGCTTATTACGGTATACGGCTTTTAAATTTTATCGTATAAATACACTCCGTATACGAATACACCTCCATATACAACGCTCTATTACGAATTTTAATTGTAAACGAAATATGCTACGCTATAACGCTGTGCACGATTTCAATTTAGAGGTAATTTCGTTTTGAGAATTACGTGGGTAAGATAAGTATGTCTATGGTTGCTGTTACACGGCCAAATAAGTATCAGAATAAACAGAAGTGTACAGACAAACCTTTTCTAGGATTAAGTACACTTTAAGCCAATTTTGTAAAAAAAAATGTTTGATTAATAAATAAATAAAAAAATAATTTTTGAAGTGTGGTTTGTTGAAATTAATTTTGAAATTTAAAGTATGCAAAACAGAGTTTCACTCGAGTAAAAACACTTTTCTCCTTGTGGCGAATTTCAGTGTGATTCACAAACATTCAAAACGTTTACAAAAGGTTTATGTATATTGTTATACAAAATTATGTTTCACAAGGGACGCCCGTTTACTAGAACCTAGATGAATATTTGTGACCCATATATGGTTGTAATAGAAGATTTGCCTTTGACAGTCTTGATAACATGTTTTCTGTCTACAATGAAGTATTGGAAAAGGTTTCAAATAATGGTCTGATAGTTTTGACACCGAAATTGAACGTATATTGAGACCTTAAAGACAGTATATGGAAGGTGTAAGGTGCCTAAACTTCGCGCGTTTCAGCGCAGGTATGGAGCTGAAACGACGGCGGCGAGGCCTCCCACGGCAGCGGCCTTCAGTCCTCAATCGGCCTTCGTGCGAACCGGTCGTGTGTCTCTGCTTATAGTAGCGTTTCTCATCATCGTACAGTGCGAGCAACTTTAAAATGGCCTGCGTTACAGACGTCAGTGTAAAAACTTCCATGTGACTAATGGAATATAGTTTGATGGTTAACGATTGCTAAGTTTGTAACTTTGGATAGTTTTTGTGATTTTGCGATGTGACTTTTATCAACAGTAAGTCGTAAGTACATTATTTTAGTAATTAGTGATTAGTTAATTGTATGTTACGAATGGTTTATAAAGAAGCATTTCATAGTTCAATATTGTAAAATTTCCAATTCATGTACAAGAAATTTGTACAGGCGTACAAATGAAGAAAAATGAGGGATAAAACTTAATAACAATCAAATAATTTTTTAAGGTTTTCAATAATGAATCGTAATCGAAAACTTTCTAGAGAACTTACAAACATAATAAGATTTCGAAGGAATAAGTCAATTTGTAAAGTAATTAAAATTAATCAATAGTATCTACTGTTCGTAGCGAGTTGCAGCTGTAGAATAGTCACCCATGTCATCCCATGGGTGCCGTAAAAGTGAGGGATAATTGGTGGATACGAAAAACATCAACATCTCACTGTGATCACCGCGCACCTGATAAGAGTGGTGATTATGACAAATCCCCACCGGGAAAGCCTGTTAAACATTGTGATGGCATGATCATATGGGGTTATCAATAATAATTACTAACTATTAGCCATGTGTTTCTGGCTTAAAGATGATTTCAACACATGGTCGGCCATGGGTGTCCTAAAATCGTGAGTAAATCGCATCAAAGTCTGTTAAGGCTCACAGTGCTCACCGCTCCGTCTGCAAAAATGATTTTTATAGTGCATAAGCTATATAAGAACGATAAAAACTATTTGGTTATTATTTTAACTTTTTGATTGAAGTCTTGAGCTAAATTTTAATTAACATAGTATCTTGTTACTTCAATACAAGCAGTGACAAGATTGAAGACGTCTGACTGCGGAGTGAAGTGTCGTTTTCACTACAATATTAAAATCACTTCAGACATTGATTTATGTTTCTGGAAACGTTTTTAATCTAGTCGCTGGTACCACAACAAAAACTTCGTCGTTCTCTTGTCAACAAACTTTGCAAAAAATCGAGAATCAAGCAAGCAAAAAGCTGTAGAGTAATTATACAATTTGTAACATCAACAGCATTCTTTCAGTATCTACAGATTAGGTATATTATTTACTTGTATTATATATTCGTTTCGATTGTCATTAAGAGTATACACGTTAGTTAGTTAGAATAGTACATGACACACTAACACGCTTACACACATTCATTGGACACACATTAAATAGTAGATTATAACACAAGGGATGAAAGTTATCAATTGCATCCCGAGATATTTACTGCGCACTAACGAAGTAAGGGCGCATAGTTCGACGGTGCAATTGATCCTTTCACCCGGAAAAAACACTCTACTTTTCATTTCGAATGTGAGGAAAGGAAATAGAGAATATGTGACATAATAAATACACTTTATTTACCAAAACCAATGCAAAGACGAATCTTGGACATCACTCACCGTTAAACAGTTGCTCGTCATCATAATACATAGGCCCAAATCAAAGATATTCATATTTTTTCTAACAGTAAAATGAAGAAAAAATAATTGTTTTCAAACTGTAAATTTCATATTTTAAGTTTTGTATTTTCGTAACACGATCGTATTAGCATGTCGTTGTTGCCGTTAATTAGGATAGCATTTAGTTATATTGTTACATACGTATGTGTCTCAATACTTATTTTTGATGTATATCTTGTAGGTGACCTTAATAAATAAAATAAACAAGTAAAATGTATGTTGGACGAATGAAACGAATGAAAATTTATAATAAAATTCGAGCGTAGCCAAGAAAATTATATTCTCTATGGTGAAATTTGAGCAACCTATATTAAAGAAGGGAAATGTATCAGACTTCATACAGCCGTGCCTTTATTTGTAAAGATTTCTTTTCAAACATAGCATTTAATAATTTCTCTTATAGTTATTATGTCATCAACAGCCTATATATGTCCCCACTGGAGGGGCTCAGGCCTACTCTCCTACAGAGATTGTATGGGCCATAGTCCACCACGCGGGCCCAGTGCGGATCGGCGGACTTCTCATGCCTGTTCAAGACATGCAGGTTTCCTCACGATGTTTTCCTTCACCGTTAAGCAATCGGGTAATGTACTTGAATTGAAAAACAACTCATAGGTACACGGCTGGATTCGAACCCGGAACCCTCAGATTGAGAGTCCGCGCCTTATCCATTGCGCCACCGACGCTTCTTATTAGTTATTATGTATTAAATATCTAATGATTATAATAAACTAAACTGTATTTAAAATTATTCGCCTATTTTTTTTCTCTTTTGATTTGATGAATGCTCACATTGAAAACATTTTTGTTGCATAGATCAGCTAACGAGTTTTAATTCTGAGTCTGAATGCAACAAATTAAAAAAAACCATACATCCCTAGGGATGTAAATGCGACTTACATCCCGCTGCTTAGATAATGAAATACCTACTTCCAGAACAGGAGTGATGAAAAGTTATAAAACGCTTAGTTTCATGTGCAATCGCACCTGTTAGGGCGCTTCTAAATACCAGCGCTGTCACTGCATGCTAGCAACGTATATTTCTTAACGGTAATTATTACATAATGATTCCATACAAAATATCTGTAACCCTAATCTTTTGACATAAAATACCTGGCTTTATACAGTAATTTTTTCTTCTAAAAATAGGACATAGGTTTATCATGTCAGAATATGATTGTCATTAACATTTAATTTCATAGTTTTCTAAACTTCTAAAGCATTTTTTAAATTATTGTTCAAAACACCACCGAGGGACCATTAGCTGCATAACGGTTATTGAAACTTCATTAAAGTTGTAGCATTCAATTTATAAATAAAAAGAGCGTTATTATTTTTATAAACTAATATTATTAGTCATCCATCAGTGCATTAATGCCCTATTAGCCGTATAAATATTCGCTGCACAAATTACGAAAAAGCTTACTATTCAATTTATTTTTACGCTCGACTGGTGCGCTCTATAAAATTGGGAAACAACGAATGAATTTTAATTTACACGACTCCGGGCCTACTAAAATATCTGGTAGTTTTCAATTTTAAAATCCCACTGCGTCGAAAGCGGTTTTAAACAATGAAAAAGTCAGCCAATTGGATTTGTTTCCAAAAACACTGTCCTCCCAACAAAAGCAAACGTGGGAAAGTATTGTTGGATACAGAGTATTAAACTGTAGTATCTATCACGTTATAAGCATTTTGACAAGCCAAATATAATTATTTACTTAGTTTTACTATTTTATTTTGACACTGTTATTACATTATTATTTGACATTTATTTTATACAACAGCAAATTTTTGACGGTTGCAGTACACTTGGTCATTTTTATATAGATATTGACGGTTGCAGTACACTTGGTCATTTTTATATAGATATGTACTTATAATTTTAGCGCTATATTTTTATTTAAATTCAGTAGCATTTGAGAGAAAGATTTTTCATATTTTTAAATGCAGCAGGGTATCGGAATATTTTGGACTAGCAAAAAATAGACTTAAGAAATAAATGTAAATTTTATACTTACCAAATCATCTTGTTTCCAAGTAATCTGCTATCACTTATTTCTACTACTTCTAATAATAAAAGTGATTTCAGTAAATAAAAGCAGCTTAATGTTGCACATCTGATAAAAGCTGAAAGAATCAGCCTATCATATTCTTCCCACGTAACTAAAAACTAACATGACAATTTGCACAAGCAGATGTTTAGTCGTTTTTCATTATTCTTACATTATAATTGACCCATAAAAGTTACTATTAACTAATTTCATTTTATTACCCCGCAGCGAAAATCAACTACGAAGATTATAAGGAAAACGTCCATATACGTCCATCAACTTTCTGATCTTCCAAATGCAAAGAAGAAAGTGGTTTCGGTTGAATTTTGATTAATTGTTCGCTCTGCTATACATAAGCACATTTACGTCCAAAACTATTTTCTGGTGTTTGATATATACTTGTGTATTCTGTGTATTGTGCCACAAATGACTCTTAAAAACTGGTTATTTTTAGTTAGAGTAAGAAACCTTCTCAAAATGGTAAACAGCTTCAGGATATAAATCAAGCAGGACAAATCAGATTCTTAGATTAATCGTTTCTTTGAATATTTTTCAAACAATGCTAGTTTTTAAGAGATTAGAGGTACTTATTAAACAAAGGTCAAGGTACGTTTCGTTGTTTTAGGGCTACAACTCATCATCATCAGCTTCATAAGTCCAACTAAGCTGAACATGATGTTTACATAGTAGTAAGCGGACCAACAAGCGGACTTCTTTAAATGTCATTTTTCACAATCAGTATGCTAAGGAGGCAGACTGGTAGACCCAGTAAGGTGTTGTGGATAACCAGGTTCTAACACCACATGGTTTCACCATAGGTGATCCAATACAAATAGTTTACAAATAGGAAATCTCTATCATCATCAGCAGCAGCAGCCGCTGGACAATGGCCTTTTCCATTGTATGCCACAATGACTGGTCCCAAGCCACTTGCATCAAGCGACTCTCCGCGACCTTTACTAGGTCTTTGGTTTATCTAGTAAGGGAACGGCCCGGTACACGCTTCCCAGTACGTGGTCGCCACTCGAGTTTACTACCAATCGATTCTTCGAGAGATGTGTCCTGCCCATTTCAACTTCAGCTCACTGACTCGTCGAGCTATGTCGATGACCTTAATTCGTTTACGGATTTCGTCATTCCGGATTTTATCGCGCAGAGAAATTCCGAAATAGGAAATATTAAATACGAATCACTTCATCACATTTTAAGGCGAGGTATTGAACAAAATGTAGGTACGATATCATATAGTTGGCTCATGCTATATATCGATGGAATGTTCCAGTGACGTCATTTACGACACTCACCGTGGTTTTGGTGTGACCTCATGTTAGTGTGAGCGTAGGTACATTACATTTTGGGGTATTTTCCTTGACTATTTATACAATTAATTTAACAATAGAATCCATATTATTTTGAAAAAATCGGTATAAGAAGATTAAGACAGATAAACAGGGCACAAATTGAGTCGCTCTTGACGACCGAGGGTTCCGTATCTTGGTAAAAAAATGTGCAGTGAATCTCAGTTATTTTCATTTCTTTATTGGATTTCTAACTATAGGTTTTCCCCCTTATATTTCTGACAAAATGGGAGGGATAGAGTTTTTGTTGAAATTTTTCAACACGACCTACCTGAATAAAAAAATTCTGTTTCACAATGTGCCAATTAATTTCTTTTATCAGACGTCTCCGATTTGACCCAGTAACCCTAATCTGGATTTCGTCTGCCGTCTTTGCAATAAAAATGTTGTGGATCAGTCTTTCAACTACTTTCTACAACTTATTTACCTGAGAGTGCATTCACTAAGGACAAACATCCTTGTTGCTTAGGAAACTAGAGATATCGTCAGCCAAAGTTGAGGTTTTTGGGATGTTTATCCTTCAATCCTGTGCTCACGTCACTAGAAAATTACCGAATAAAAATAATAATTAAAACTATAACTTCTATTTCGATCAAATGGACAAAAAGCGTGCAAGCAATTTGATGCATTATTATTCTGATTTGATGGGTTTTTTTCTTCAAATGTCGGTATACCTCTATAATCGCGCGGTGTATTTACGAAAGAAATTGGTACTCGTGCTAGGCTTCCAATATTATTTCTCCTGTATTATAGTCAATAATGTAGTTCTATTACTCTTTGGGTTATGTAAACTAAAAGTTCAGGATAACAATAGATTCAGGACGATTTTCGCGGTTACGCGCGTGCCTGGCTTCCAAGCCATTGACGTCATCATACAAGAGCGATTTCCAATTTTTATAAGTGAATTAATAATAAAATTGGTTTCTTGCACCAAAATAAATAAAATGAAGCAAACATAGAAATCGAGAAACAACGGAACTAATAAAATGCAAAAACACGGCGTTTCTTATTGACTTCCCGAACTCATCCGAAACAATGAAGTCAACAGGTTATGAATAATTTGAACAACACCCAATTGTTGTTTGGAACAAACTGGAAAACAGTCAAATTTGACAATTTGTTACAAGTCAAACAAGAGATGTTGAAATCATTACAAAGTTCTCGAGCTTTGTTTATTTTCTCTTTGAAGTTGATTTTGTATTGATTCTTGTGAAATGTTTACGAAACGACTAATGAATCTTTTAGAACTCCAGTAATACTTAATTAGAGGTCTATTTGTAACGGAACAATACAATCCATTTGTCTCTAGTAACTCAAGCGGCAAAGGTTAATCATTGAAAAGCGTCAATAGTTGAAGCTCTACCAAGGATTTTCACACTTCGCTGTACACTTAATTTTATATGATACTAGCTTCCGCCCGCGACTTTGTCGGCGTGTACTTCAGGATTTATTCTACTTGTTCGATAGGCATAGAAGTCATCTATCTCCATTTCCAGCATAAGGTACAAAATAGTGTTTATTCTGTTACGTAGGCTAATAGTTTAAAGAATTTTTTTAATATCTGACGTAGTACATTCAAATAGTCTTCACACCAATATTATAAACGCGAAAGTTTGTATATACGAATTTACATATTCTATGGTCGGTTGCTAGGCAACGCGTTTTTGTTATGCCCAAATTGCCCATGTAATCCCACTAATATTATAAGTGTGATTTTGTACAATTTACACAATATGGCTTTATAAATTATAGCCTATATGTTATTCTGATGTATAAGCTATATTATTGTAAAGTTTCATTCAAATCCATGCAGTAGTTTTTCCGTGAAAGCGTCACAAACATCCAAACATCTAAACATCTAAATATCCAAACATCTAAACATCCAAACATCTAAACATCCAATCATCCAAACATCCAAACTTTCACACTTATAATATTAGTAGGATTTTGCTTATTTTGGTCGTATTATTTCAATATTTTAGTCGTCGTAGTTGTTGGTCGCATTTGCTCAGTAGTGATATAAAATGAAATATAAAAATATTTAATAGATTTTTTATCTTCTATATTGCATTGCAAGTAAAATCAAACAATTAAAAACATCAAACTCCATGTCATATGTACATCATCTAAACTACAAAATTGCACCAAATATTATATTTTCAGCTACATATAATATTTACATTACTTATACCACATTCTTTCCCATTTTCACTTGCATGCGCTCTGCTTTTAGTAATATCCTCTCATAATGTCACTGTATTTTACACTCCGAGGTGGAAGCATTAGTATGCTGGACAGACGCTCTTCATCTCCTCCACGTGACTGTTGAGCTAGGTGCACACTGTGACGTAACACGATACGGGGTTCGTGACACGTCACATTTCTACACGTGGATTCTTGACGAGACGCTGTTATATCCTTGAATGGACTTTGTACATTTTCATGTGTTATTAGACTCTAAAATTGAATCACCCAGTACCTTCCCTTGGATGATATGATGAATGAAGCACATGATTGTGTAGTTAGCAGTGAAATCGAAAAACCCACGGCTATATAAAATTTCAACACTTCATCTTATTGCTCAAAAAACTCCGCCAGCAAATTAAAACAGAAGTTATTATGTTTAATTTCTATGTTTTTCTATAGTATGTATGTATAATTATTTGACACGCTGTGCGGCCTGAACGGCTCGATGGATTTTAGCTTGAGAGGTGTAGCTAGATTCGTATTTACTGTGAGAGTGACATTCGGTTATATCAAAATCACAATAAGTTAAAACAATTACGCAGTCGTTTTTTTTTAAATTAACTTATCATTCACTTGTTTGTTGTGTTGACACGGAAATTTATTTTAATCCACGGTATTTGTTAGATGATAAAGACGTTGATTTGGGACTTTCAATTTTCCCCTAATGCAATACTCTTATACTGGACACTTACTGCAAGATAAGTTTCGTCTCTGACTTCTTTCGGGTTTGGTGCAAATTGTATTAATCTGAAACTTTGAGCGTATTTCAATCGGTCGGATCTTGTGCTTGCTGCCTTGTGTAAGTGTAATTTCTTTTAAAATCTTTGTCACGGATCGATAAAATTACAGATAGTGTCTTTTTACAAGCGTACATGACCCCAATCACGCATCGTGCTATGTCACAGAGATTTCTAACGATTGTGAGAATTTCTGGGTAACGCTTACAAGTGCTTTTGGAGCATCTGAGAACCGTGTACGGAAAAGCAAAATTACAGCTGGAATTTTTGCGCAGCCCGAAAGGAAACCTGTGCAATATTCATTGAGACAAAATCCGATACTAAGGGAAAAACGTGCTTTTCATTTTGTGTCACTCGAAAATATATATATCCTATGAAAAATTCCACCTTACTCACTAAAATGGTTTGATAGTTTATTTTTTCTATATATGAATGTAAAATTAAGTAATGTTTTATATTAGTGAACCATAATTAAAATTAATTAAATAATCACAGGTTTCATACCATAATCTATATGCATTATGTTCCGATTTAGTTCCGCAAAACCCTGAACAAAGTTTATCTGTTTAACTTTTACAGTCAAGTTCATGTTGCTTACTTTTGCTAATCAAATAAAAAGCATTTGATTTTATCTGAAATCCTATAAAAAGCAAAGGTAAAAAAGTGTTCCCAAAATAACCGAGCAGCTATTATCTTATAATTTCCAAGCGAGAGGAAGTACTTTTCATTCGGATAACAGAATTTTTCAACCCATTCTTTTCATGATTAATTTTCATCCGCAGTTTTTATTGGATTGTGGCGGCTTGCCAACATTTATTGTTATTTTTAAGTTATTGTTTTTTTCGGCCTAGGTAAAAAGAAGAAAAAACTGAATTTTAAAAATATGAGTAATTGCCATATTAATATTCCGATAAATAAAGCGAACATTTTTGCAGATACTTTATTCAACTAAAATTAATTTAAAATATATATTAATAATCTTTATTTATGGTGACATGGTTTATACTTTGGCTAATTTATTTGCTAAAAATTTTGTTATTCGAAATTAATAAAAATTGATCTAGAATAGTATCTAATACGTAAATCTTTGATCTACAATGAATTATTTCCAGAGAACGTATGTAAGATATGCAAGTAAACAAAGTTTAAAAAACGAATTGAAGTCATTGGTATTATATATACGTCCGCCTTCGATATTCAAGTACCAGTCAAACAGAAGAACGGCGAACCTCCACCCGTATACTGTGGATATTCCCACGGCTCGCACCATGCGTTTCGCTTCTAAATGTATCATGCGTACAGCTAAATTAAGCAATGCATTGCCGGTTTCTGAAAACTACAACTTGGAAATCTTCAAAAAAAGAGTAAACGAGAAGGCACCATCTAGATCAACGTGGAACATCGTCGACCACATTGTCACTTAACATCAGCTGAAATTGAGTTCAAGCGTTGAACAATCTACCTTCAAAAAAATTAAATGAAAGTAACAACAGAATAAAAAAATGTTTAAGCTGTTTTTTTGTATAAGTTTTTTTGCTAATTTATAATGTTATTTTCATATGTTTGTTTTATGACGTACAGTTTGGCGAAACTTTTCATTTAAGAAAAATTTTGTAAACATTTTTTAAAACGACAAATAATATTAAAATAATAAACCTAAAATTATTATTGCTCAAATATCCAGCAGACAAAAACACGCAAACAAATAAATGAAATGTAATCATAACTTGTCTCACATTATAGACTAAATCAGTGTTAGTTTATATTATAACTTTAAACCGTAAAATTAACTATAAGTGTTCAAGATAAGTAATTTAAATTTTCCTTAATTTTGGCATTCTTAATTTTAAAATAGGCGTAATAACATTTCTTACGGAGAAATACTTGATATATGTACGTTTAAATAATTTTTTTCTTCTAGTTTTAGTATCTTTTTGCTAAATAAATGTCGATCATAAAACCTCCGTTGGAATGTGTCACTTGAGGAAAAGTTTCTAATGCTCTATCTAGCTAGACATAAGTAGAATGTAGAGAATGGATAATTTCAAACTGAATAAAAAAATAGTATTCAGTGATATTCAGCTATTTCATGAAACGCATGAAAGGTTATTACGATAACCCTTGTAAAAATATTTCCCTATTATAAATAAATAAGTAATGAATTATATACCTGTTTCATCTCCGTAACCAAACGCCCTTAAGTTCATGAATTATTTGTGAGTTTTGACGATTTGTTTCCGTGACTGTAAAATGGAGGCTATTTTTATATGGCGGCTAAGTATTTTTTTACATGTCCATCAAGCACCAAGCTTAATCCGATTACGACAGATGGAAACTTCCCAGATTACCATTTAACGTGAAAATCTCTGCAAAAAACTTATTACCGCTTCAGTTGCCTTAAAATAATTTCTCACTTTTTCGTCGTGAACACTTCGTTACGGTCTCTTTCATCTTTTAATTTCTTTCTTTACTTCGTTTTTTTTTCATCCTTTTCACATTCCGGTCCCCAGGGCCTAATGCTTCAATTACTGCGTAGAAAGAGAATGCAGCGGAGGAAAAAAATTAAGCAGGACGGTGTTGCGATGCGAATAATGATCACAGGGTGCGCTCTGCAACGATGTACTCGTACGACGCAATGTTCCTTTTGAAAATATCAAAAATTTTATCGCTACTGACCTCTTGTGACGACAACTCTACAGGAAGGTTTTGATATGAATAATTTCGTCTTCTTAAAGATCAACCCAAATAAAAATAAACAAAAAAAAATAAACAAATTTAGTTAGAGACAGAGACAGACACAAGTCAAACATTATGTAATGAACTATATCAGAGAGACTATGTTTTTATATACAATAGAAACCCAAATTATAAGACTCATGACTTACTTTTTCAAAACAACACAATAATGAATCATTATTTGGTATATCATCGTATTTGTTAAGCCAACATTATTATTCATTAGTTCAGTTTTTGTTGCAATTTAATAGTAACGCTTAGCTCAGCTTATTGGTTTAGTATATAGTTTCAGTTAATATTATAAAGTAACTCTAAGTTAAAAATATGTGTTTTAATAATGAAGGTAAAACGATTATCGCCCGCCCTATTTTATTAAATATTGGGGGCGGGCGGCACAGTAACATATTTTTAAAAGCTTTTATTTAACTTGCAATGTTTGTATGTATGTATGTATGTATGTATGTATGTATGTATGTATGTATGTATGTATGTATGTATGTATGTATGTATGTATGTATGTATGTATGTATGTATGTATGTATGTATGTATGTATGTATGTATGTATGTATGTATGTATGTATGTATGTATGTATGTATGTATGTATGTATGTATGTATGTATGTATGTATGTATGTATGTATGTATGTATGTATGTATGTATGTATGTATGTATGTATGTATGTATGTATGTATGTATGTATGTATGTATGTATGTATGTATGTATGTATGTATGTATGTATGTATGTATGTATGTATGTATGTATGTATGTATGTATGTATGTATGTATGTATGTATGTATGTATGTATGTATGTATGTATGTATGTATGTATGTATGTATGTATGTATGTATGTATGTATGTATGTATGTATGTATGTATGTATGTATGTATGTATGTATGTATGTATGTATGTATGTATGTATGTATGTATGTATGTATGTATGTATGTATGTATGTATGTATGTATGTATGTATGTATGTATGTATGTATGTATGTATGTATGTATGTATGTATGTATGTATGTATGTATGTATGTATGTATGTATGTATGTATGTATGTATGTATGTATGTATGTATGTATGTATGTATGTATGTATGTATGTATGTATGTATGTATGTATGTATGTATGTATGTATGTATGTATGTATGTATGTATGTATGTATGTATGTATGTATGTATGTATGTATGTATGTATGTATGTATGTATGTATGTATGTATGTATGTATGTATGTATGTATGTATGTATGTATGTATGTATGTATGTATGTATGTATGTATGTATGTATGTATGTATGTATGTATGTATGTATGTATGTATGTATGTATGTATGTATGTATGTATGTATGTATGTATGTATGTATGTATGTATGTATGTATGTATGTATGTATGTATGTATGTATGTATGTATGTATGTATGTATGTATGTATGTATGTATGTATGTATGTATGTATGTATGTATGTATGTATGTATGTATGTATGTATGTATGTATGTATGTATGTATGTATGTATGTATGTATGTATGTATGTATGTATGTATGTATGTATGTATGTATGTATGTATGTATGTATGTATGTATGTATGTATGTATGTATGTATGTATGTATGTATGTATGTATGTATGTATGTTCGGGTCAAATCTTGCAAGCTGAATTAGAAGCACTTCCTCTTATCCTAGGGTGTTGAAATTTTGCACGTTGGTTCAGTTCCGATGACAATGCGTTTTTCTGGTACTATCGAGCTGGTCTGATGCTGGGGTCAGGAGGAATAAAGAGAAACTCTTCAATGGGGACCTCGAATTCGGGCTCATCTCAATATCAGAATACCAGGCTGACATAAGTGCAAGGGAGCGTGCTATATCGTTTCTATATATCGTATTGTAGCGCAGGTTGATTCCTAACAAACTACTAAAAATCCTTTGAAGTACCAGGTTATAAGAAACAGAAGTAGTTTTGATTTAGCTCACATGACACACAACAAGCTTTTATAGCATATAAATTGTTCAATGTATTCAATTGATGGGTTTGATTTAATTTAAAGTTTTAAAGTTTATTTTCTTCTTTTTAGAGCATTTAAATAAAAGCTTCTTTATGAAATTTTTTTTATATTAATTTATTAGCTTTATGGTTTTAATTATAAGTAAAAGTATGTATGTTTAATTAAATAAATAATTAAACCATATTTGGAAATGAATAGGGCGGATCGAATACAAGACCTTAATATATCTATTGTGATATTGGATTAAGTCACCTCCCCAATGACACTAGGTCATTAATTGTCCGTTGTGCCAGTGCTGCCTCCAAGGTGTCTGTCTGTTTCTGCTGTTATGCAGAGCGTCACAGTGGCAACGATATGGTGCTTCTTCATCTCTTTGACAGAATCTGCAAACCCTGTTGTCCCTTAGCTGAGGTATTCATTTAGCTTGCAGTACTTTTAGGGTCCGTGTCAAGATCTTTAGTTGGTTTCTGCATATCGAAATCGCCTCGTTTGCGAACGAATTGTTGTGGCCATTTAAAAGCACCTTAGAGTGAGGAAAGAGATGTCGCAGGCCAGCCCTGGACTGATAAACAGGCTGTGTTCGCAGTGATACACTCCATAGTGTACTCGTCTGCGTATGTAAGCAGTATACTTCTTGGCCTTAAAGGTACTTATGAAGCAAGGTCTTTTAATTCACCTGCCCAATTGCCAGCAGCGAATCGTTTCTTCAGGAGAGCGGCTTCCGTCTGACCACTAAATATCATAGTAATTAAGAACAAATACTCTTATTACTCAAAAGTAATTTTTAGTTCATTCATATTATATTTTATTGTTACAATAAGAAAGCAATCATTCGATGAAATTTCTAATGAATAATACTCAAATTTAATTCATATCTCGCAAAGTGTCCTGAGGATTATATGCATACGACAAACACTTTAACAACACTTTAACCTCCTAGCACGGAACGCGGCACGTTTTATTTTCATTTCATAAATCCATTTCAAATTTCTGCCTCGATGAAAGCAAATAACCAAAGCATAAAATCATAAATTATGAACGCACCTTGATCATTGGGCCCCTGCAATAATGTTCATTGTTCATTCCTCTCGCGTAATACGGGCTCCGCAATGGACCGCCCGGAACATTATTCAAAAGGTAGCTTTGGTCTGCAGCCTGCATTTTTCCCCGCTAGCTCGCTTGGCACCTCTCCAATCGGTTTTCTCAACCACCATAAAGCACCTTCACGAAGCGTAAATAACCCAACAACTCTCCTGTCAAAGTTAACCCTTTGGGAGTTCGTGCGTTCAAATGGAATTAAAAGAAAATGGCTCACCCGTAAGGGTGGGTCACCTTCGTTAGTGTATTTTTAGACATACCGGTTCTCAATTTTCATATTCTCATTTTTCAATAGCAAGCTATTACAAATGCAAAATTAATCATTTTGAAATAAATGTTTTATTTAAGCGTAACAGCGTAGGGTCATTTTTATTTTATTTTTTTGAAGATAGACCAACACTTGACCTCAATCTCACCTGATGGTAAGTGACGATGAGGTCGAAGAGGTTACGTGTTGGTCTAGAAGGTGCCTATTTACTCTTCTTATAGATTACAGCAGATGAATCATAACAATAAGGCACCACGTGACATTAGAATTTTACAAGAAAGCATTTAAATTTCTTTAACTCAGCAATTAGGTGGCTTTTAAATGAATCATTCGATAATTAGGTGGCCAGGTTGCTCCCCAGTTTTCGCTTCCCTTAAATGGCGGATGAGATTAGAGGCTTTTTTGAAATGACGCAAATCCAAACTACAATTTAAATGTTCGGGACACTTTAACAAGTGTAAAAATTTGGTAAGCCATCTCTACCTTAATTTAAAAGGAATTAGGGTTACTCTGTTGACACCGTTCTCTTTTAATTATTATCTTTCGCTTCGTTTCGCATATTTAATCCCGAAATGAATTTCAAAAAACAGAGGTAAATTTTGCTGCCGTATAATTAGAATTGTTACTTAAAAGCAACGTATTGAAATATGTACATCTAAAGCATTTTCCTCATCAATATCTTAACAAATTCCAACTAAAAGTCATTTTCCGTAAAATAGGAATAAAAAACAAATATAATTTCCAGGACGTGCATATTTCACATTAATATTTCCATTTAATGAAAAAAACGCTAAATTGGCATAAAAATTAAATTTTGAAACAAAATAAAAATTATATGTACTTTATCACTTAGGTGCTGAAACGGCATACTTTATATCAAAAAATATCCGATGTCTGCTCATAAAATATTACTTTTGCAATCAAGCCGACCGACGCGAACGATGGCAGGCTACCTATTTTGTGACGATCGGACTGCACGAGTATATCGTGACATAAAATATAACTCATGTTGTAACTGAATTGTTCTAAAATATGTGGAAAATTTTGATTTTTATGAATATTCATTATCATATTTAGACAAGCGGTGTTGCATATGGTTTGCCTTCCACGATCGGGAAAAAAGTGACCTATTTTCCGGCACCTCAAATAAAATAAAATAAATTTGACTTTGCGTTACGACGCGATGTAACCATTTTTAGTCAATTAAACAAATTTTCGCATTTACAATTTTAGTATGGATAATAATCTTCAGGCATAAATAATTTAAATTGACCTAAAAAGCTTGTACTGCAACTTACCTATGCTGTTTTAAATGTAAAATGAGTTCGCACTTGATCTCGTTCTCACTTAATGATAAGTAATGATAAGGCCATTATTGAAACGAAACATTGCAAATGTATCACATTTGATGGGCTGCCAACTCAGACAGCATATAGCGAATCTTTACTATTTTTTTTCTTATCCCTCTCTGAAATATTACAGCCAATTCGTTCATTTAATTGATGCAAAATATATGATTATAAAATACTTCGTGCTAATAATCCTCTCAGAGCGGAAATTGACATAACAATGGAATCCATCGCATGTGCTCGAGGGTAGAAAACTTTTAACGAAATGCGTCAGTGAATTGAAAAGGTTTCATCGCCAAATTTTAAAATTAAAATGCACAAGATATTTGTATTCATTCAGAAAAATGACGCCATGTTTCACTATATAGATACAAATCCATGGACACGGCAATGCCATGTGCTATTTAAAGCTAACTGAATTGACAAATGTGGGTGCCTAGTAACCACTTGTCCCTCTTGTACAATGTATTCAAACTGGTGTGCATTGACTAAGGACAAACATCCTTACAACCAATTTAAACTAAATTCTATAACAACGAATTTAAAAATGTTATTTGCAATAATTAGACCTAACTCAGTGTTATTTAACAAAATTTGCAGTTTTAAATGAGTAAGAACTAAGTATAGTGTAGCGATATATAATATTTATGAAGTGTAAATGAGGTAATCATGACACAAAGGGTCCTGTCCGCATATTATGTAAGTCAACGGCCTACACAACGTTTTCCATTCGCGGTTCCCTTCGTTTGTTGAAAAGCAGTTAATTATGCAAATAAGGTTCTTTCAGGAAGATTGAGGATATTAATAATTAAAAGTGGTTAAGGCCCCTTTAAAAAGGCCGGTGTCACGCTGTCTCTAGCAATTATCTTTTTAAGGCAGGCGATACTCCTATCTGATTAGGAAAAGGCTTTCTTTAAGGCTATTCTGTATCTGCGAACAGCGGAAACCCTCGGTGATGTTGTCGTAATACATATGTTGTTATTCTATTCTAACCTCGTATGTACATATATTGGTGGGGACCGCAGTAAGATGTCAGTGGTAGACGTAGCACAAAAGTCAGATAGTAGTACCCGTCGTTACAAGCTATAAAAAAATAAGAAAAAGATTCAAAATTAATATTTTGAATTCCAACTGTAAAAATATTATACTCGTATATCTATTTTAGACTGTCATTCTTTTTTTAATTTGAATTTTGTGCAAGCTGTGGATACCTATAATTAAGATAACATTTTAAGTAATTAATTATGCAAGTTTATATTTTGTATGTATTTGGAATGTAACTTGTTAGTGTCTCTAAATAAAAAAATAAATAAAATAAAAAAATTAATACACTCACGATAAGACTTGCGATGCTGGTGACCCTTTTCCCAGCAACAGCTCTCGGCGATTATATACGTAAAACTAATTCTTAAAATAATTACATGATCTGCAATGGATTACAAATTGTACCAACTGGACCACGCTGCCTAATTCGTACCCAAAAGTTTTATGCAAAAAGTTTCAAATGCAAAGGGTACAAATATCCCTCTGAGTTGAACACCGTTTAATTTTGATTTAACATTCCCGCAAATGTTAATGAAACAATGTTTTTTGAGGCATTTCACGTGTACTTCGGTGAATGTTCCATGAGAGACATTCATTTTTTAAAGTAATTGAACCAGAAGAAACTTCGCCCAAAAAATTAATTACATGGTTTTATTAAATTCTAATTGACAATTTCACCACAAAACCACTATTTTACATATTCTTTATATATTTTTCGAAAAATTGAGCAACGCTACGCCAAGATCTCGTAATTTGTTTAACTAATTGACTAATCCTTCTAAATGTAAAGAGTAATTCTAATCTTAATAAACCCAATATATCCATTACTGCTACCCTAAACCTTCAAATGGATCAAAAAATTACATTGCATGTAGTGATAGTGACTTTCCCATACAATAATTTTAAGAATTTCCTCTCCTTAGAATGGAAATTCCTACATCATTAAAAGGACTGATGCTGCAAATTTCAAGCTTCTTACCCAAGCAGCCTTTATTTCATACTTTTTGTAAAATTTTCCTGCGACTTGGTTTGCGTGGATTCTAGAAATTATCCCAGGGGAACACTGTAACTGGATAAAAATTATACTATTTCAAAGTACAACTGTAGCATCAATAAGACAGTTCAGTGTTATATTTCAAATATTAGCGCGTGATTGTAAATAAACAGTCAAAAATAATGTTAACCAAATACCATTCATAGTATTTTGAAGATTAGGTATTAACTACGAGTAAACGTTATTCATTATTCAAGATTCGACTCCAAACTCTTGCTCAGTATAGCAGCATAAACGTATTCAAATGAAACACGCAGCAAATGTGGAAAGCTGCGTATATTTGCTGCGAATATCATCCTCTGAAAATGGGCCACCGTTAGTGCTCATTTTTATTTTATTTCCATTCCTACCTCACAAACAATTTGCTGAATAAAATTGACATACGAGCGTATCTAACTCCCTCATATTATCTCAGATCGCATTTATATATTAAACGTTCCATTATGTTTTCCTTTTGAGCTCTAACGTTGAGGCACACTGCGTACATAATTTAAAGTTCCTGACTTCGTAAACAGATGGTAACTTGCAGGTATGTGAGTGATTAACATATATTATTTAGGTACCTATGCATATTTAGGTTGTCCTACAGCCAGCTGCGCGAGATGTAAGCAGTCAACTCCGTAATTAACTTAACATAACGAGAGTGTTACAAACACCGTGTGCATACAATATGTGCTGGAGACAAGAACTTTCTTCAGAGTTTTATCAGGTTGCCAAGTTAGTCTTGTGAGAATATTTGAAGCGAAGCACGCTTGTGTCACCTAGCACCTTGGAGCGTACAGATTAATAACTTACGAGTAGATTGTTTTTAAAATGTTTTGATGAGTTTGCACCTGACCTTCATGTCACCTGAAGATAAGCGATGCTAAGGTGGAAGGCGTGCTCACCCAAAAACTAAAGCTATTTAGACGTTGGTTTTGATAACTTTCATACCAGAACCGATACTCCTGTTTGGTGACTTACCAGACTTAGGATACAAAGCGATAGCCGATACGGACATGAAAAATGCCGTCATCGTCAGCAGCTGGGAAACGTCTACTGCCGAGCATCAGCCTCCCCCATGGTACGCCACCATGACCGGCCCTGAGCTGCATGCATCCAGTGACTACCTGCAACTTTGACATTTGTTTACATTAGTTAGTATAAGGATATCCTGATTCTGCATTTTCCGCATAGCTCGTTCCATAGCTCGCTGAGTGACTTTGAGCATCTTTCAGCCCACAGTAAATGTCGTAATCACAACCAAACCGAACCCCGGCTACCACAGGGGAATGCTGTATCAGTGTTTAACAGTGGCCATAATTTTGTTTCCGTTATAAAATCTTTAGATTAAAATAGCTTTTTCAAGTTAATACATTCGTATTTAATAAATATCCGATGTGCTGAGTTTTGATAATTCCAAAACTAATTACTACAACAGCCTCAAACAAGCGAAGAGACTGGCAACGGCTTTAATTTTCTCAGTTCTATAATAGAACAATTAAATATCATTCATAAACATTTATTTGTAGAATAATATAAAAATCAATCAAAACCATTTTCTCACAATACTATCTCGCTATTATACTATTTATTATTATTATTAATTTATTTCAGACAACGAAGACCTATAAGTATAATTAAAAATATATTTTTAAATTAAATTAAAAACAAAATTAATTATCTTGATTTTACTTTATATCATGTATTTCTGAAAACTCGCTTAGTGAGACTGAAATTAGATTTAGGTTGCTAATAAGATATTGTAAAATAGCTTTTGGTATTTTCTACCTGCATAATGAATCTTGGTAGGAATCTTTATTATTTTTTCACTACCTGGAGCTTACAGAAGGCGCGTAATATTTTAGTAATACCCACATACATACGAGAACTCACGTGGTTCTCCCATGGGGCAGTAGGCGACTGTGTGTGATACAATCTTGGCGTTCCTGTTTCCATTTACAATATTTACATGCGTCTCTTCGTCTCAAATGCGAAAGATATAAGTTTATTTACGTCTAACGTTGTACATCTGTATATTGGTACATCAATCATGAACCTGAAACGTTTTTTTTAAAGTTCTAACCATAGAGCTCTGTCGCCGTCGAGACATAAGAGGGAGTAATGTCTAGTCTCTTCATTTTTCGCGATTTTTGCCTGTTACTGTTGGTCCTGCGACCATTGCAGCGTCTACGGAACAGTTTGTCTCTCTAATTTACATTCGTGCGAACGGCGCTAAGACGGTTAAGATTTTCCTTGCAACGGGCCAAAGAGCTCCCGCTTGGAATTGACATCGACGGATGTTATTTCATGGTGAGAGTATCGGAGAGAATCGTCCCGGACCGTGCCCATAGCGGCAACACATTTTTCATGATGAATTAAAAACCATGCTGCACAGAAAATAATAAAAATATGTTTTAGAATGTACAAATAAATGCGAAATTTCTTTCACGTGATATCTTGTGTGTTGTGACTTGACTTTGAAATTTCTATCCCATATTTCAATTGTGACAACTTTTTGGTGTGGCCCGACTCGCTACAATCGTGTCTCCACTTTCCTTTAGAAGCCCATGGAAACTCACAGAATGGCTCTGGGCTGCACGGTGACTGAACTCTTCCCGGAATTTATAATGATGGGGAAGCATTTGAATATTGAACATGAAAATAATTATGCTAGAATTAACATAACAATACTATTACATGAAATTAATTATAATTAGTATGTGTTGTTAACAGCTATTGTGTCTCATGGCTATAACAATGGCCAATCGCTGCCAAAATTACAGCTAGTACCAGTGATTACAGCTGTCATCTGTCCTGTATGGTGCATCGTGCGAGAAAGTAACTTCATTCTTTTCTTCTAATGTTTCAGTAGATTAATTCAAGTAAAAAGTGAGTCATTCAAACTAATGTTAAAAATGCAAAAGTATGTAAGTAAGTCTGCAATGCAAAGTATAGTCTGTTACTTTTTCACCACGTAACCATTTTGACGAATTTTGGTATAGCCATGGTAGTTCAGTTGGACAAAGCGTCCGCCCTTGAACAATCGAGGTCTGGGTTCGATCCCGGCTTGCTTGATTTCCAATTTGTTATTTGGAGTTAATGTACTTATGATAAAAATAATTACCATTGGCTTTTTCGGTGAAGGAAAACATCGTGAGGAAACCGGCACACTTCTGATAAGAAAGCACTGGGCCCGCGTGGTGAACTATAGCCCATATACTCTCTGTAGGAGAGTAGGCTAGAACCCCTGTAGTGGGGACGTATATACGCTGTTGTTGTTGTTGATGATGATGATAGATAGTACGTTGAAGAAGGATATAGTCAACTTTTTGATCCAGTCTATTTAATGGGTCCCGTGGTACATTTTCTGAAGCCTACGTAGACGAAGTCTCGAGCAAAAATCCTAGTATTTAGATAAATATTTTATTTCATTTGAAATCTATACGAAACAATATTAACAATTGCGAATATACATAGTTTTCTTTACATAGCACCAGTAACGGTCGCTTACCATGGAGGAGCCCTATTTGATTAGACTAAGACGTTTGTGTACCTTGGCTTAATAATACTCAGACAAGTTTATTTTTAGAATGTAAACATTTTTATACATCGTCGTTTTTCCTTGTAGTCCCTAGTCGCATAAATACTTCAGAAGTTGAAGTTTCCCTGCTGAAGATGATACACTTTTCTTCTGATAAAATACACAAATAGTGGATGTTGTTTATATTGGTACTAATAACCAACCTCTAGCTCAAAGAACGAAATGAATGGCAAGTATCTGAGGCAGATTTTTGTTTTAGCTAAATAGACCCTTGTTTGATTGCAATCTTTGACTAGAACATCTTTATATAGATGGTTATTACACAAGCTGCAGGAGATAGTCTGGCTAGACTACTCACACTGATTCCGAATGAACAATAGTTGCGCAAACCACCCATACGAAAAGTATAAACAAATTCTTTGTATGGTAACCAGCTGATGAACCAGCTTTTTTCTCATACAAATAATTCATAAGTAAATATATTGGTGGTAAACGCCTCTTCACTATTTCTCGCTTGACCCAGGATTGCTGTGAGAAATATTTGCTGTTCCTTCCGTATATATTTTATCTGTGTTTTGTATTTTATATACATTTTATGTGTACAATCCATTGGTTAAATAAAATAAATAAATAAAATGAACGTTTCTCTTGTCCCAGTGATGGTGTTTGGGCATGGTTGGGCGCGGTGGGCGCTGCAGCGAGCGGCGCTGGTGGCGTGCCTGGTGGGTGCGCTGGCGCCCGACCGGCTTGAGCCGTGCGCCGACAGCCCGCTCTGCTCTTGCCGAGCGGCGCACATGTCCTGCATAGCCGTGCCCCTACATAGGTTTCCAGGTGAGACTAGTCAACTGATTTATTTTAGACATATAAGTACATATATTAAAAAAGTATTGTCAAAATATCTTAAAGCTTCACCGAGCGTTTAGTAACACCCTGGATCAATTTTATAGTCTTATCTGCTTACTCATCATCTGCAGCAAAAACATAGGAAAGTGTGTGTGAGAGGGAGGGGGGTGGATTTCACATCGATGATATCTAGTTTCCCAGGCAACAAAGAACAATATCGAAGTCAGCAAAGACGTACGTCAGTAAACCGTGAGGTTGTAAGAGTGTTGTCCTTAGTGAATTGCATCCCTACACATGCCGACGTGGGATGGTGTTGGACATGTAACATCGTTTACGGATGCCGTTGCTGGCGTAAAATCTATTCGTCAAACCATGCTAGACAAAGACATTTAACATTATATTATAGTTACCTCTGCATCTACAGGTCAAAAAATAGCCTACTATAGATTTCACAATCTGAACAAATGAAAATGGGCACCTGAAATTCAAAGTACGCAAAACAGAATCACATTGTCGTTACATTTAGTGATGGAACTTGTCACATATACTCGTATACATGCCAATACATATTTGAACATTTCTTGAAAATCATTACCTTTTTGTAATTACTGATTTTACATTATAATTTTAAAAAAATACATAAAAGAGAGCTCGAGGATCATTAAAAGCTTATTCGATCTTGACGATAGACCCACCTCCTTAATTTATTACTTTTGGGTAGTTTAGATACCGTAATAAATTTCTTTAATCGGTATTTATTTACAGAATGGCCTCGGATAGAGCTACAACACCTGGACATAAGCATGTCCAACTTGGAAGTGATTTCAGAGAGTGCTCTCGATGGATTAAGATTGCAAACTTTAGTCTTAGTAGCTAACAAATTACACCACATCGAACAACATGCTTTCAGGTATGAATCTTTACTTGCTCTCGAGTGGCTTTAAAAACTGTTTCAAATCGATGGCATTACTGCTAATTTAAAAGCCGGACGTAATTGTCAATTTGTACGTTTTTTTTTAAATGAAATGAAGAAAAGTTTATTCAATAATAAAACGCAGAACAGTAAAAAAAAGTGCTGGCTGAATTGGCATCCAGCTCAGCATAAGCTGTGGTCTGACCACTGCGCCGGATTTCAGCTGAGCCCAATGGGTTATATATAAAAACAGTTAAAGCGCGAGAAAAGTCTGGATAATCATGACTTTTTTAAATAAAATATAAAAATTACATTCAAATATTTAGATTCATATATTATGAATAGTTACTATAGTTTTACACGGTGCTTTCAGAGTTTTCATGAACTACTTTCGGTAATTTGTGATTTGTGAAATGATCGATATTTTAAATTAAATTTTATGTTGTGCCAATAAACTTTTTAGGATTTTAATATTTAACATTATTGGATACAGCTATTACGATTTTAGTTTTGTAAGTCACAGAAAAATATAAATTTTGTTGTATAACTAATTATTGGTTGCGAAAAGCAAGCGCTAAGAGTTTAATTTTCATGTATTCCGTAATAAACAAAAATTAGTTAATGCTTATGATACCCATATGTTCTATTTTTAGATAACTACTGCACAAAGCCAGGAATCCTGGTCTTAAAGATTATGGTAACAGATATTTAGTATGATACTTTGTAGACTAAATTTTTTAAGAACTCCGATTTCATAATTATTATACAATACATTTATCCTACACATGTATCTTGAGCACCTACTTATCACGTTTCATGTTAATCAATTAGTCAATCTGTTAGTTTAATAAGTCAATGCTTGTGAAACATTAAAGGAGGTAAAATAAAATGTTAAGTAACGTTAAACCGTTTATTCCAGCTCCATGGCCGCCACGCTAGCCTCTTTAGACCTCGGTTACAACGAATTCGCCGAAATACCCCAACAAGGCTTGAGAGACTTAAAAGTTTTAAACTGGTTAAATCTGCAAAAGTAAGCACAAAGTTCCTAACCCAAATTCTATCAAACTTATAATTGGTGGATTTGATTTGTTCGGTACTAATTTTAATTATTTGTTTTAGCAATAACGTTGCGCAAGTCGGGCCCGACGTCAATTGGCACCACTTAGAGGAGACTCTATCGAGCTTGTCTTTGAGCAACAACCAAATAACACACCTGAAATCGAAGGCGCTCACTTCGCTTTACCACTTGCTACAACTCGATCTCGATGGAAATCATCTCAGAAGTATCAGTCCAGATTCCTTACCAACATCACTTACCATTCTTAAGCTATCCAATAATTTCTTACACGACATCTCCTGTGATTTACTTTTTAATTTACCTAGGTTACAATCTATACATTTACGGCATAATTTTATATCTTTTAATAGTAATTCCACTTGTATGAGTAACAGAACGAAGAAAATTGAAAAGTTAGACTTGAGTAATAACAGAGTCAACGATACCTCCGAGGTTCTCCTTTTAAAAGATGTCCAAATTAGGCAAATTATTTTAGATTTTAACGAGTTCACGACCATCCCGAAGTTGATTTACGTCAATAACAGAGTGGAGAGATTGTCGGTGTCGTATAACAAGCTTAGTTTTATTTACCGCGACGTTTTCCTGTCTTTGAAAAACTGTTTGGAGAATTTAGAAGTGGAGCACAACAAATTGTCCCAGTTGCCGGACAGCCTGGCTCAGGTCGCACGACTGCGCCATTTATCTTTGGCTTACAACCAGCTGGAAGAATCGCCTGCGCTCCCGTCGCGGATACAGACGCTCTCCCTCGCTGGAAACTTTTTAACTTCAATACCCACTGCACTTCAAACGCTCGAGCCAGGATCCATTCGTTATCTCGACTTAAGCTATAACAGGATATCTAATTTGTTACCTAACGAATTTCTCGACTGGTCCTCCTCTCTGGGGACTATCAACTTGAGAGGTAACAGGATTTCACAGATCTACAAAAACGTTTTCCCGGCCACTATGTCGGTGAAAGAGATTAATTTGAGCTTTAACGACTTGTATTACGTGCACCCACAATCTTTTTCGAACGTAACTGGCTCTTTGCACGTACTTGAATCGTCTTCTACACTCTTTAGTGGCTATTTCCCTTTTGAAATTGATGAGGGAATAGAGAACCTTGGTTGGCTTTCGTTCGATAACAACGATTTTCATATTCTAAAGCTTTCAGAGTTATCGGCGTTCCCGTTTGTGAAATATTTGAATCTAGATTACAACCGGATCGTAGATATAGTCGTGGATGACCATAACATTTCAATACCGCTGAGTGACTTGCGGGTAGCTTATAATTTTATAAGTTCTGTTTACAGGCGCACTTTTGTAAACATGCCCGACTTAAGAAATTTAGATTTATCTTATAATCGTATCAACAACTTGACTAAGCACAGTTTTGCTAACTTACCAAACTTGAGATATTTGTCTCTAGCGGGCAACATAATCGATTCGATGGAGCTCGAAACCTTCGCTAATTTGCCCAAATTAGAGGTTCTCGAACTGCAAGGAAACAACTTCACTTATTTATCTTTAAACTCATTTTACAATGTCTCACACGAGGATGTAACGTTAACTCTGAATATAAGTAGGAATCATATTAGGTTTTTAGATGGTGAAGGGAGGTTAACGGTAAATATTTTAGATTGTTCATACAATGAATTGCACGAAGTGCCAAATGATTTCTTCATTGCAATAGAATATTCGATACGACATATTATTTTATCACATAATAAAATTGAACATATCGCTAGTGAAGGCTTTGGAGAAGCAGTGAATTTAGAGATATTAGACTTGCACAAAAATAGCCTAAATAACATCAAAAGAAAGTCATTTACTAATCTAATGTCATTGCAAATATTAGATCTGTCGTTTAACGTCATATCTCAATTATCTGTAGAACAATTTTATAATTTAAATAAGTTAAGATACCTAAAGATGGACCATAATAATTTAAGACTACTCCCAAGAGACGTGTTTAAAAACACGATAATAGAGCACTTGGACCTCAGTTACAACGAAATAGCTCTATTTCCGATCACGGCTCTGTCGCAAATCGGTTTCACTCTCAGGTTCCTCGACTTGTCGCATAACAGCATAGAGTATTTAGACAATAGCATATTCCGCAATATACAGTTCCTGTTAAGTTTGAATTTAGGTCACAATTTACTGACGGTTCTCTCAGATAACACGTTTTCCAGTCTTGGAGGATTGCGTCAGCTGGACCTGAGCTTCAACTCAATAAAGGCAAACTTTAAGGAGCTGTTTCACAACCTACCCAACTTGAGGCATTTGAATCTTGCAAATGTAAGCTTAAAGTCAGTGCCTTATCTACCTTTGACAAACTTAACTAGTCTCAATCTGACTTCAAATTATATCAAGAGTTTTAAGGAGACTGATGTTAAACGGCTAGTGAACCTTCGCCACTTAGACATAAGTCATAATCGTCTAACCTCTTTAGTGCCAAATATGTGGTATCATTTAAATAATTTAAACGTTTTAGACGTCTCGTACAATCACTTAGTAAGAATAACGCCAAATAGTTTCAAATGGTTGAGTAACTTATCTCATTTAAATCTAAACGGACTCAAATATCTAGATATCGTTGATCACGACTCTTTCCGTCCTTTGATATCCTTGAGATCATTGCACATTGAATCATGGTCTACTATCAACCATTCCACATTCCGCTTATCCAACGTGACATCCTGTCTTCCCTCTCTGTATAAACTAGTGTTGCACTGGACGGATGAGTTGATGGACAACCAACTACATGAAATCGACGCGAGGAATATACGCTTCCTAGAAATAACGGGAGGAAGTTTGCGGAAGATATCAGACGAGGCGTTCGAGCCGTTTGCTAGCAGCCAAGAGATATTCATCAGAATTACGAGGACGTCCCTGACTAAACTGCCGACGGCTTTTATGAAGCATCTCGGACAAGTGCCGCAGTTGGGTGTTGACATAAGTTATAATCAACTTACGTCCCTAAACCCGGCCATATTTTATCCAAATTTCACAAGTTGGAGTCACGTCGCAACCAAATTGCTGTCAGGTACGAACATTGACAATATCACCCTGATCAGAACTATTATTAAACCTAAAATATACGTAGAAGCAAATGTATTCAAAGTCCAAATTTCAATTTTTAAACTCACTCAGAATTCATATTCAGATTTATACAATTCGGTAAATTATTTGTAATTATTCCCCTTTTTCTGCGTTCCGTCAATAGAAGTAGAAGAACAGACATCAAAGGAATGAAAAGAAATTAATATTAGTCACTAGTAGATCGTCTGCAAAATATTCCAACTAACTTAAATTTGTGATTGTTTACTGAAATACACTTCCCTGTTATACACGCATAACTGGAAACCCTGTCAACAAAATTAACTAGATTTATAAAATATTGATATTCGGAAAAAGCTATCAACTTTAATTGCGAAGCGTAATAATGGGTCTAAATGAGATTTCTTGAGAAGTTCATAATTATGCTTCGATGTAATGGATCTGAGATAAACGAATTTAAAATTAATGTCAATCTGAACGAACTCTTGAAGCAGAGCTTCTACTTTATTAATATGCCGAGTGGGTGTGTATATTTATAGTTGCCCTTTATGGAAACCGAAATAAAGCTGTCGTGCATATTTGATTCATATCGAAACAGAATTAATTATATTTCAGTTATACTAGTTATTTCCTATAATATCATTCAAGTAAAGTTTAATTAGATTTTACGAACTAATGAATGTTGAATATTTACTTTGATAGAAAAATTAGGGAGAAATATTTTGAATGTATTTTACTGTATGTTACAATTAACAGATTAACTACTTTTGCTTTAAAAAAAAGTCAAAATTTTTGTTTGACTTACACTTGATGTTGGGTACATTGTACAGTAATTTTTATTTTAAATTTTTTTTTTCACAACTGATCTTAGTTTTCATAGGTAAAAGTTTGCAAATCTAGCTCAATCTAGTTTGAGCTCTACGTTCAACTTTCTTACTGTTAATTGAGTAACATTACACTTATAGAATATTCACTCAACTAAGTTAGGTTTGGACGTTTTAGACTTAGCGTCCTGGTTATGAGTATTCTTTAATATCCAAGCTTCACATGCGCGAACTTATGATATAACTTGTTTACAATATCTACTAACAAAATCCCTTTTGAAAGCTATTTAAGAGTCGTTTACCACAAAACTATGGTAGCGATGGCTCGTTTTAACCTAATAGATAAATGATTGACGAGTTAGGCTACCGTTACAAATAACCTTTGCTAATTCACCTAGCAACACGATAACTGTTAAAATTCACGCACTAAACCATCCCCACTAAATAAGTCTTGGTGCAGAATGATGTAGAAAGCGGATTTATTATTATTTCTTTTCTGAAAAATCATTTGATATGGAACGGGTATCAGCTAGGGAAAGATATGTGATGCAATCTTCATGACAGATTGAATCTATTTTCTTAACTGAACAAGTAATCTAAGTCAAAAACTTTTACAAACCCAGCCCTGAAACAACCCTGAGACCGCGTGGTCCGACTGCTCAGTTCGATTACTCGGACTACGCGGAATTGAGATTCCGCGTGGTCCGACTATAGAGATACGAGAACTTTTACCGTCGGATCGATCGACTAAATAAATCTAACTGTGAGAAAGACAATACAAATTGGAGATTTATTTTGAATGTAGTATATATCTATCTATCGAGGGTTATAGAAATGTGGCTATTATCGCGGGTATAATTTTTTAGTGAATTCTAATTTTGCTAATACACTGTTTTTAAATCTATATAGAAAATACTTTATATCATTCTAAAAATCTGTTTCAATATTTCAAAAGTTAACTGCCCATATCTTGACATACTGATCCTAGACTTATGGTGTCTTTAGCAAAGTCAATGGTCTCGATGAGATCTTCATTTTGATGACAGCTGTCAAACTTGAAACACTCATTTCTCGGAAAATACTGACCGTAGACTAGTGGTGTCTTTGACGAAGTCAAAGGGCTCGATGAGATCTTCATTTTTGATGACAGCTGTCAAACTTGAAACACTCATATCTCGGAAACTACTGACCGTAGACTAGTGGTGTCTTAGACAAAGTCAAAGGTCTCGATGAGATCTTCATTTTTGATGACAGCTGTCAAACTTGAAATACTCATATCTCGGAAAATACTGACCGTAGACTAGTGGTGTCTTAGACAAAGTCAATGGTCTCGATGAGATCTTCATTTTTGATGACAGATGTCAAACTTGAAACACTCATATCTCGGAAACTAATGACCGTACACTAGTGGTGTCTTTGGGAAAGTCAAAGTCAAGTCAAATGAAATACACTTCCAGTCTAAGATTACTAGTTTCAAGATGTGGTCGTTTTGATTTTAAGAGCTCTCATCAAAAATGAAGATCCCATCGAGCCCTTTGACTTTAATAAAGACACCACTAGTCTACGGTCATTAGTTTCCGAGATATGAGTGTTTCAAGTTTGACAGCTGTCATCAAAAATGAAGATCTCATCGAGACCATTGACTTTGTCTAAGACACCACTAGTCTACGGTCAGTATTTTCCGAGATATGAGTATTTCAAGTTTGACAGCTGTCATCAAAAATGAAGATCTCATCGAGACCTTTGACTTTGTCTAAGACACCACTAGTCTACGGTCAGTAGTTTCCGAGATATGAGTGTTTCAAGTTTGACAGCTGTCATCAAAAATGAAGATCTCATCGAGCCCTTTGACTTCGTCAAAGACACCACTAGTCTACGGTCAGTATTTTCCGAGAAATGAGTGTTTCAAGTTTGACAGCTGTCATCAAAAATGAAGATCTCATCGAGACCTTTGACTTTGGTAAAGACACCACTAGTCTACGGTTAGTAGTTTCCGAGATATGAGTGTTTTAAGTTTGACAGTTCGATATATTTTTATTATTTAGCTAAAATAAAACTACATTGAAATTAAATCTCGTACTATTTTTGTCTTTCTCACATTTAGATTTATTTAGTCGATCCGACGGTAAAAAGTTCTCGTATCTCTATAGTCGGACCACGCGGTCTCAAAAATTGATAGTCCGCGTGGTCCGATTGAGCAGTCGAACCACGCGGAAAAAAAATTCCGCGTGGTCCGAGTAATCGAACTGAGCAGTCGGACCACGCGGTCTCAGGGTGAAACAATGCTCATGTTTCAGGTGGTCTGATACTGACCGGCAACCCTCTGCGATGTGAGTGCGACTTATCCTGGCTTGGAGCGTGGCTTCGGCGATGGCTTCAAGAGAACGATGCTGGGAGTGAACTAAGGCGAGCAGTCAGAAGTGCTACATGCAAAGACCAGCTGGGGAGACGCATCCCATTGCTCCAACTGCGAGCTGATGAAGCAGAGTGTCACGCTAGCGCTCTGTCCAGCGATGCTCAACCGAACTACACTAACATAGTATATATACTCGTAGCGGGACTCTGGACTCTCCTCTTCAGATGATGTAGGTCAGCCTTTAATAGATTTTCTGATATTTAAAACGAGTTTAAATTACGAGCTGAAAACTTGAACAAGTTAGCTGAATATGCAAGATTTAAAAGTTGAAAAGTTTTAATTTACGTTCCTTTTCAGCTCATAACTAAGGAGTTTAGTTTGTAAATATATTTTAATATCGCATTCTATTAGTCTGAAAACTGTGGCCAAGGGGCTGTTTTACGAAAAATTTGCTGTATTGAAACTTCAAAATATGTGAGTGTATTTATTTTATATCATTTTTATAGTGCAAATTGTTCTAGATGTAATATTTGTTTAGCATATCATTCATAGCCACAGAAAATGTATCAATTGAATTTATTAGTTGTGAATGACAATAGTATACGACGTAGAAAATCAAACCGTAAATATAAAGTCAATGTAAATGCTTTTAATAATATAGGGTGGCTTCACTTACTGTTCTATATAAATATTAAATTTCCTTTGATGTCTTCATAAATGAAGAACGATTTCCTTGGCCACGAGACTAAATAGCTCTCCCATTTTTACTGGAAGTAGTGTATAATATTTTACATTGTACATTATAATTACTATAGTTATACTGCGTAGACTGTATTAAGGCGATAAACGTAAACATTAGTGTCGTTAAAACATTTTGGCCATAAAAGTTACTTTTTATTACAGCGTTAGCACAAAATAGGGAACTCACTTATCAACTTCAGAGAGCTCGGACGAAACGAGCCCGAATGAGTTAGATTTATTTTCTTCCAAATTTGATCAATACGGATAAGTGTACAGTATAGTACATTCCATGTTAATGTGTACTAATAAGAAATATATTTGGAATGTGTAATGAAATTAGATGCATTTTAAAATTAAATCTGTTTAGAATATCTTTCATCTCCCACCACACTAGATTTCATGATGAATAATTGATTGTATGACGGCCACTTTGAACCAGTTATAAATTCTTAAAATATTCTGGTCCTAAATGAAATATGGTTGTAAAACGAAGCAATGTGAATTTAAGAACATCGGAGCACCCATTAATAACGGCATGCCTTCAACATCAAAATGGTAGTATGACGTTATTATTTGGATATCGCAATACCTTGTCAATGATACCATATCAAAACTTAATTTTATATTTTATGCCCTCTGTAAATATGTACAAAGTAAATATTTTTCCAAAATACCACTTCTTATTTCATTGTAGCAGTAGCGTCGATCCTGTTGGCGTAAGCGAAAAGTTTATCTCAGAAGAAGTTCACAAAACTTGGTTCAGCAGAAGAGGAGCTTTGTGATTTCGACTGTGTATTATGATTCGTATTGTGATTTCAACGGCAGGCGTTCCCGGGCGTCTTCACTAATTCCCGTAGAGTCAGCAATAACATTCGAGTAGTCCATTCCGCAAATAACTACAATTCTGCTTTCTGTTCTCGTTATATCATAAGCGCTTAGTATTTATAAATATAACACCGGTTATATCGAAATTATTCTAAAAAATTAAATGTTTAAAGAAAGATTAATGCATGCCCCTAATATCGCTTGATGTTAAGCGACGCGATGTGGTTTACTAAATTATAATGTAGCTACAAAGTAAATTTAATCCATTCGGGAACTGATAGATATTTAGAAATATTACTAACCCTACACTGTCCGCCCGTCCGCCTGTCACAGAGTATCTTTTGGAACGGAATAAAAATACACTTGATATTATCACAGATTGTGAATTAATGTGTCCGCTATAAAAACACACATGATAAATAATGAAATTTAAAGTAAATTAAAATTAAAGAGGGGCTGAACAAGAAATCTTTTTTTCTTCGTCGTTTTTGCTCGCTCATGTTGTAAGTATGGCCTTCGTGTTCGAGTAATAGTCGCACTTAGCCTGTTTTTAAGGTTCCGTACCTCAAAACCCTTATAGGATAACTTTGTTGTCTGTCCGTCTGTCAAGAGCCTTTTCCTCAGGAACGCGTAGAGATATCAAGTCGAAATTTGAAATTAATATCAAATGCTCAAGTCTGTCATTCCTTAGATCTCGAAAGAAAGAAAAAACAATTTTCTGGGTGAAAACAATAAAAATATTTATAGGCCATTGATATATATACTCATTGATCTAGAATCCTGAAATTTTGCAAGAAGTAAGGTCTTACAGCACAACCATATTAATAAATCTAAAAACTAGTAATTTTGTGGTTAAAGATATTTATTCTCAAAAGAAATAAAATTACATTTCACTTAATGAGAACTTAGAACTAGAGCAAATAGATTAACAGTAGATAATATTCTTAATATTAGTGGGTAGGTACATACACAAAAAATAAACAAGACGCAAAATAAAACAGTCGGCGGGTATTAGTTAGCGCGGGCATTGCATAGCAGCGGCCAGTTGAACAGGGTCGGATTAGGAGCTATGAAGCTATGAAGTAATGTAAGTTTTAAGTTGTTTTTTGAAAATATTTAAATTTTTCGATTCTTTTATCTCTTTTGGTAGTCCGTTAAATATTTTCGCTCCCATACACGTTATATTACTTCTGCCATAATTTGTTCTAGACTTAGGAATATTAATATTGTCAGCATTACGAAGTATTCTTTTGTTATAATCTCTATTTGTTTTGAAAGTTATTTCAGAATGTATTTTGCTTTCTAATTTTTTTTTGATGAAAATACAAGTATTGTATTCGTAAATTTGATTTAATTTCATTAATTTAGTTTCTTTGTATAGTTTATCGGTAGGCGTTAGATAATCGTAGTTAAATAATACTTTGATAATTTTATTTTGAACAATTTGGAGGTCTTTGAGGTTTGTTTTGCAAGCACTGCCCCATACCTCAATGAGGTAGTCGAGATGAGGTTTCACTAGTGAGTAGTAAATGGTATAGCGGACTGGACGCGGTAATTTTAAATTATAACACAGTAAAAAAGCCACACATTGGGTATGTAATGTAACCGCAAAGTAAAGTTGGTTATTTAATCGGACTTATATTTTCGGTAGAGCATGACTTTAAGTATATTAATTATTCATATTCTTTATGTAACCCAAAGGGCTCCATGGGCCTGCATCCAACGACTCTTCGCGACATCTAGTGAATCATCGGTCTAACTGGAGATGGGTTTACCGTGTTCCCAGTACGTGATCTACATAAGAAAACAGACTTCTCACTGTCTCTTTTTAATCTATTATGGGTTTGCACTTGCCTTTCATCTCACCTGATGATATGTGACGATAATGCCTTATATCCAAAGGGATAGAAAGCACGATCGTCTGTAGCCTCAACTTAATGTATCACTGGCTCTGTTACGTTTCATACCGGAACAAAACAGTGCTATTAACACTGCTGTTTGCCGACAGACTAAGATAACATGGCGGTAAGGTAAAGGCGAACATAGAAACATAACCCTGCCAACAACCAAACCTAGTACCGTAGTCATTTTAGTGGCCAGTTGATCTATTTCGATCACTTTAGTTATTTTACAGAGAATAAATTCACTTGCTATACAAACATGAAATTCAGACAATTGGTAGTTGACACCTAATTAGTTTGGGGTTGAATTATATTTTATAGCGTAAAAGACATTAAAAGAAAGCCCTCAAAATGAAAATACGTAATTTTTTGGGCAATAATTTAAAGTCTCAAAAATTGCAAAAATATAGTTCTTCGAAGAGTAAAATGCTTATTAGATTTAGTGTTCTCATTGCATTTTGAACATTTTATTATAGGGATATATGATACATAAAAACATTATTTTACGAAATAACTCAAAATATCAAACAAGCTTCATATATTTAACGCTCCAACACTGTCATGTGACGTGCGACAACTCAAAAAACTCATCTGATATATGTGGGGCGTTTTAGCACCGCGTGACTGGAATCACTTTTCAGCGGATTGTAAAAAGTATTAGTCGAATCGAAAAAAATTTGATACAGCTATTTATCTTTTTACATGGACTATCGATTTAGACCAAAAAATATTTTTTGGTCAAATACCCAATTTAGTGATGTTGAGATGTAGTAGTCTTTTTCCGACCGGGAAAATCCGTGAGCGGACTGATTGTTACAACATATATAGGCATACGCCTGAATGTATAAATTGTATCTTGACAGCCTCCTTAATTAGTAGACGAATACTAAACAGCTACACAATTTAATTAATTAACATACCCGCACATATATTCATTTGTTCTCCTTATATTAGAAACTCTTGTTCAACGTCTGCTGTAATTTTTCAAGAATTAACTTGATACGAGAACATTATTATTTCATTTTATGGAAATACATTTTTAGAGTGCAAACCCAAATAAGAAAACAGAAACGGAAAGATATGCGCTGGGATTAAGAAAAATTATTCAAAGGCATAAATAAAATATAACGTAAAATTTTAGTCTTTTATTTTAAGTCTTAGGATCCGTTTGACAGATGCTTCCAACACTGTCGATTTGGGTGTGTTGTCAAGCAACGGTGGAAACAATTTTTTTATTTGAAATCGATTGATCGATTCTAATTTCTGCCCTAAAGCAATAGTAGCATCAAAAAACGTACTGGTGACTGCAACTAAAAAAATCATCATCATTTACACTCGCACAAAAATATATAACCAATTTGGTACTATGGCATACTCACATTTTATTGACAACTCAACATCACTGCATAGAAGAATACAAGAAAGGATTAATGTGACATGGTACATAAGTAAGTACATATTTTTGTGTTCGAGTATACACTCAGCCACAAAGAAGCCAGCAGTAGCTCTCTGCTACACACAGCCTGTCTCATGTTGCCACACCAAACTTGGTCCTCTGCTGTCCAAAAATGATCAATCAAAATTTTAAAATAATTATGAAAATAAGCATACAGTTTGAATACGTACACATGACTACTCTGTTAAGCAAAAAATAAATATGAATATTTATTAATTGCATTTTTGCTGTTGATTAAAAATCTAATTTCTGAAATGAACTTTTATGTTGTCCGTACCCAAGAAATTTGCCAAAGTTTATTCTATTTCGATTTCGGACTGAAGTTATTCAATGACAGGCGGTCTCCAGCAATCCGATTATATTCACGGACGCCAATAACAATATATAGAGCACTTGCTGTCAGCCTGCGGCTTTGGCCACGTGTAAAACTATTTAAACGTCACCTGTCAATTTTGTACCCAATCCAACGTTTAACTTAGTATCTTACAACTTTCTGCTACCTTTTTCAAAAAAGAACTAGTTATTAAATTTTTCTCCATTTACATCAAAGCATAAACAAATTTATCCCATGTCCAAAATTTTATAGACATTTTTAAGCGATTTCGGTGTGATTGAAGTTTGGGCATGCAAACGTGCAGACTTAACAATATTAGTAGAACGAACAAAATCTGGGTACACGTGACGAAGCATAAAATTAAACACAATACATTTTCTACACACGCAGCAGTCACACACACACACATAAACAACTTCACTTTGATGCCTCAATATTAAATGCCAAATTCACCAGCGTCTGTACTCCGAAGTCGGTCTCCTTTGATTTCCTTTAGCGAACCGACTTTACGCACACAGGTCATTGTTCTGTAAGCTGCGAGATCTGCTAGGTCTGGAATTACATAGGTTGATATAAAGGCATGTGTACCAAGGAAGTATACCACTTCATATATGTTTCGTGCATTTGACGAGGAGTGAATTAAACTTTAAATTAATACTGCTACGCTGCAGCAAAATTACACAGTCGTACTCGTATGGTATGGTCTAGTGAGATAAACCATTCCGTTAAAAATAGCTCAGTTTTTGTTCTAGACCGTGTCTCTTCATAGTTAATGTAATGCAAAAGTATGTCCCTAATTTTGTGCCATAACTACTTATTCCCAAACAGTATGTTGGGGTCAAGCAGATTGACAGGCATTCTCAATCACAGGTGAATATGACACGGTGAAAAGAGGTTACATATTTTGTCACTTGACCGTGCCATCGTGTGTAATAATTCTATTGGCATCATTTCATCCTGATACCACGCTGTGGCTTTTGCAAAATTAATAAACAGTGTCAGTGAGACGGCACGATGCGATTACAATATTTCACATACAAAATCAGCGGGTAGCCAAATTTTGTGAATGTCAGTTCACTTTATTATCAAGCGACGAATTTTGCATATTAGTGGTATTTGAATAAAGGCAATGTGCAAACGTTTAGCTACCAAATTAGCGAAAACATATTGAAACACAGTACACACACAAACACAGTACAATTAATAAGTTTGTATAAATATTAGGTTTCATGAAATCAAACTACAGATAAACTTGAAACTTTGACAGATCTGTCTGATATTTTATCTGGAGAAATAAAACTCAATTATTTTTTAAATTATTTCAATCTACAAAAAGAAGGAAATTTAAACCCTTCTTTTTTACAAATAAAACAGTAAAAGGCGCTTTTCTTAAAGTAGACGATAAGAGCTCTCCGGTCTGGACGTTTGTTCGCAGTTTTCTCGCAGTAATGAAATATTTTGCTGCGCTACTTTGTGATGTAAGCAGATTTAATATACTTCTTTGAACTCCTAACTAAGTAAGATCTACTAGAATGGCATGGCTACTATTTTTGAGATTTTAGGATTTCATTTTTCATTTTGTGCACATTATTTGACTTACTAGTAGAATTGTAATGCTATACTAAAACAATTTGAGATCTAGGAAATTTAGGTTTCTTTTGCAAAAGCTAGTGCATTAATAAACATTATAGACAATATGACGCTGATTGTACTACAAAAATATTATTATCAGGTCGAAACGGCTTAACAATTATAATTGATTCAGAGATACAGTAAATACGTGATATTGTTTTGGTAAAGAGAATAAATCAAAACGTCAGCAATTTAATTTCCGAACGGGCTTTGATGTTGAATCGATATACGCTATTTTGGCTATTGCTAATGCGCCGGAATTAATTCCGGTGATTTTAGTTTCCTGTGATAAACCATGTGTGAAATTAACATTGGAATTTGATGTCATTGAAACGGAATGTTTATTACAGATTCAATTAAAGTCAGTACGGTGTCAAACTGCCGTAATCACCACGCTTGATAGACGGGTTGGCGATCGCAGTAAAGCGTTGGTAATCAATATGTAGATTTCTAATAGAGTCCGATGGGTATATATTTATATGCCCAAATAAAAAAGTATTTGTTTTCACATTAAGAAATCCCACGGAAATGGCGTGTTTGAACAGATTTTGTCCCAAAACTTTTTGTTCTGTAAACATGTTTTATGCATGATTTGTTAGGTTACTTTTCTAGACTCATTTAAAAAACGCTTGCCTCGTTTCGTCAGTGTCACTCTGACCCGCTGTGTTTTAGTCTCACTCCTTTCTATCTGTTGACTTTTCAATACTTGACGGCTGAAACGATAAAGAGTTACCGTAGGGTTATTTTAGAAAATTAACGCAGACGAACTTAAAGCAAAAAAGAAGAGCTTTTGTTTGAGAGTTTTGAGCGGTTCCTAAGATTGTTTCCGCAGAGGTACATTTACAATCAGTTATGATTTCACGCTAAATTTAAACAACCGTCTACTCCATGTACGTATGAATTTTGAATATTATAGCAAGGGAAAGGTCAATAGAAGTGACCCTGCCGCCCTCCTGCCGCACGCCCCTCCCCCTGGGTTCTAAAGCAAGTTTGGACCTTATGAATACAAAATATTCATTACGCGCTATTCGTTGAGAGGATTCCTGCATTTTTAAGGGGGTTGGTAAGTAGGCAGCCTAGGTGGCTTTCACCCTTAGGTCAAACCCAACCTAACCTTTTCCTTAATACCTTCCGGTAATTCTAAACGTTCTTAGTGTCCTTAGAGAACCTTTCAGAGATCCTTATGTTCAACAAAAATGGAACTCTTAAAGGATCACTCAGAAATCTGCCTGTTGGTATGTAAAAGTTGAAAGTTGGAATAGTTACGAAATGGTAATCCATAGGCACAGGTATCAAAGGTGAAACAATTTTAAAATTAACATATTGAAATAAACATCAAATCCACACAAATGCAAAAGTGAGTTTATGCGTTTGTTGGTATGGTATTGTAGTATGATTTTAGTCATATTTCAATTCCGAATGATATTCTTGGCTATCCATGCCCCCCCAAAAAATATAATACGAAAATCTTCTGATATCTGGAAGTTTACCTGTCACCAAATCATAGTTTTTTTTCTCTTCAGACACAATTTTTAAACCACAAACTGTATAGAAAATATTTAATTGTTTAGTAATTATAATACTTGAAATATAATTAAAGTTAGTTCAATAAGACTGACGTGTTTGTTATCTAAAGTTTCATTAACAATGTAGATTTCAGTTTCTTCATTATAAATTTTACTCAAACATTAAACGGAAAGTTCTCCGCCGCTATCTAATGGTTGCTATGAAAATAATAATGTTACGAAGGAAGCGTTCTTAGCTCTATTGTAAACTCTAAAAAATATACATTAACCACGGTGAAGACCTGAGGCCAGCAAAATAATCTGACTTCTTTTATCCATGATCATTGAAAGTTGCATTTCATTGATGGCAATGATTTGACAACGAATTGAAAAATATTGAAATCAATGCTAGTTCTCATAAGTTTCAATTACTAGAGAAGTATTGGGAAGTTCAAAATTTCCACACAGTAACAAAAAAATAGTCTAAATAAACAAAAAATATGGTTATAAAAGAGCTGCTGTAGGTATTATTATTTCTAACTAGTAAACTGCATTGCTATTTAACTTTTTAAATCCCATTGTTAAACCATTCCTAAACATACCCTACAAATTTCTAGTCTATAAAATAGCAAAAACGTTATTGTGGTGGTTGGATAAGTATTCTGCCTTATCACCACTGCTGCGCACGTAAATCTCAACCCATTCCGCTCTGATGTACCGCGAGCAGTGGACTACAAAGTAAAGAGACAAGATACATTGTGGTCGGAACATAGGGCTGCCGCCAAGCAACAACTTACCTAATTAAAGTCTTAAGAGTTTTTGAGATTGTAAGGTACTAAAATTCAATATTTTTAAAACGTGACACCCGATATTGTTAACCTGAAAATCAGTCACAGTAATAATTTAAATGGAGAAATGAATTTAATTTGTTAATTCTTGACGCTTCCACGACATAACCAATCGTGATGAAATTTGGCGTGTACTTGGCTGAAAAGTAAAATATTCTGATATCCATGCAGACGAAGTTGCGAGGTGAAGGTAGTAAAAAAATTCAAGAATAGTTGACTCTCACATTATAGAAAGTGACCTATGCTACTATTTTGTGCTCTGGCCAAGCAGAGGATGAGTGCGGACTTTTAAGCATAAATATAAATAAACTTTGAACACACATTGTAGCTGCAAGAGCATTGTTTGATAATAGGTTCTTAAATGCGATAGAAAATTATTTAAATGTATTTTAGGTTTGCGCTTCATCTCTACTTGTGGTCGTTAGATGCTATGTTTGCTTACACAGAATCATCATCCTAATGAAGCACTCACTGGCTCTGCTGGAAAACAAAAGTGCTACTAACACTGCTTTTGTGACAGACTTAAGTAACACGGTGGTGTTATTCCAGGCGGACATAGGAAATGCTATACTATAAAAAAATTGAACGCATATGTACCCTCACTGAGAATAGAACCTGGACCTCTGGATTACACACACAGTACACTAGTCAACGGAGGTGGTTAAATGGTGGCATGTAGGTAAGTCCAAGTCAAACATTGAGATCGAAGGGATCTCATAAATGAGTAAAAGGCTTTGATATTAACGAAATCTCTACAACGGAACGGAACAAAGACTACAACGGATTCACCAGACGTGGCAATGATCCCGACCTGCACGCCTCAACTCGGAGATTGGGTATTCCGACCCGCATGTTTTATCGACTAGCTTCCGGAATAGATACCCTTATCCGGGTCAAGTCGTTAGCTAAAACTTGCTATATTCTTATGACCTAAGTAAATTGAATCGATCGGCAAAACTACAACGAAAGCTATATTTTTCTAATATACTAGGCTATTTTACATCAAGGGAAGTATTGAAAAAAGGAGAGAAAGAGAAAGGAATACAAAAATATAGTCCCGTGGAAAAGAAAATGAAATTATGAACTATGTAAACAATACCATGCTTTTAACATACAAAACATTAGGTTTCATCTCACCTGCCAATAAGCATGTTAGTCCATAAGCCTAAGTTAATGAAGCACTAACCATATTTTCCATTCGCAAAATTCAACAGCGCTACGAGTATTAACCACAATGTTTAGCGTCAGAGTCCCTATCAGCCATTTAAGTACAGGTATATACTCCGCTGGAAATTAAGCCAGCGACTTTTGAATCATCAATCTGACGGTGCTGTTTAGACGTAACGCTTCCGAAACATTGGCCCTTTTTGACCGACTGTGGTAGCAGGAGAATTATGTTTTTCTAGAGTATGTATGTATAATTGTTTGACACGCTCTATGCCCTAAACGGCTCGTTGTATATTAGCTTGAGAGGTGTCTTTAGATTCGTATTTACTGTGAAAGTGACACTGAATACATATCAAAATCATAAAAAGTTAAAAAATTAGACAGTCGTTGTTTTTTAAATTTCAATTCATGCACTTGTCTATGCTGTAAGCTATATTTTTTTATAATGGGTTTGCACTTGGCTTATATCTCACCTACTGGTTAGTGACGATAAGCCCATTGGATGGAAGGCGTGTTCACTCAAAAGCCTTAACATAATGAGTCATGGTAATTAATATACTAGCTAGCCAGACGGAAACAGAAATCGAGTACAGATATGTACTCCCACTGGTAACCGAACCTGATACCTCTGGATTGTTAGTGTAGTCATAAGATCACGGAAACTGTGACGTTAGTGCCAAGTTTCATGACTATTAGTGGCGCAGTTAAAGTGCCAAGGAGATATCCACGAATTAAGTTGATTGCAGATTTTGACAAAATCGTATTCTGTCATTGGATCGTTTAGGGCGTGAGACAATTTTACCATTACACGTTAGATCGATTGCACAATTCAAAACTTTGCACTGTTGGTTTCTATCATAGGATCATTTAGGTCGCGAGAAAATTATGATTATGGCATATTTATACATTTTGATGATGGAGGGAATGAATTACAATTAGACCTCTACATCTTTGTGTCACAAACAAACTGACTTTCTTCAAACCTGTAAACTAACGTGTGCAATGTGCTTTGTGCATACTTACACAGTGAGAGACAATCTGAGCGTGGAATCCGAGCTGTCAGCCCTAACAGCGCCGCGGCGTTGTGTTTCCAATTAGCTTGCGGAGCCAGTCTCCGACTTCCGGTGCGTCACGCTCATGACCTCCACGAACAAGGTAACTTTCTACTCGTACCCACTATGCCACTTACTTAATTACAACTACGTATCTAGGACTAACTTGCTATGACTCGGTTACACTAATTGAGAACGCGACAATTTCAAATACTATCAATTTCTTTTATCTTACTGATGTGATGGATGATTGAGGTTTTGAATTTTGAATAAAAAAAACCATGACAAATAGCTTCGAAGGCATTTTAGTATGTAGGTAGGTTGTAAGAAACCAGACCAATATCATAAATGCAACATTGAGTTTGTCCTTCCTTCTTGTCGTAACGGGGGATGAGAATGACTTGATTTTGTGTATAGGGATAGTTGAGGTTTTTTATTCCTATCAAGCAAGTAGTTCCCGTGGGATACTTTACAAAGTCCATGCAGATAATAGTCAAAAACTAGTTCAGACATAAACAGACGGACTTACGTCCTAAAATTTGCCATTAATTTCTTACGACACAAAATTGCAAACTAACACAGTTTGTTGGGAAGTGATTATCGTCTACGTATCGTCAATATATTCCTGCGATCACCAATCCACCTGACAAACATGATCATTATGGGAAATCCTTTTAATTAAGTCCGCTTTTGTTGACAATCTATGTTCAGCAGTGAACTAATGAAGATGGTATCGAGGGAGTATCTTTTAAAAAAGATACATTTTACTATTTTTTATAAAGATGACAGTTACATTAAACTATGAGACGAATGCTAGCTCTACTTGAATGACAGTTTAAGAAATTTGTTTGCAGAGTAATCGAGAAAGTTTCTAAAGTACCCCATACCAAGTATCACACTTCAAATATGAAAAAGGTCTAGAATAAAGAAACATAAAACAAACAACAAAAACTCGAAACATAAAACAAACATTTAAAACAGCTTATAACAACAACTTTCAGACAAATAACTGGTCTGGTTTCTTTGAACAAATTATGTGGAAAAATCTTAAGTTCTTAAGAATACTCATCGATGACTAATGACAGTTTTTATGTCACATTTTATGTGTAAATGAATTTACAATTAAATACAACTTGATTGTATATCAATATTTTTATTGTAATTATTGCAAACTTGTTTACGAAAATTCTTAAAAATACTTATAAAACTAGCAGCATACTCGTACATCAGTTATACAGAGTATCAGAGGAACTTGTAAAAGTAAACATTGAACAATAGGCGGACTTATCAAATACAGAGATACAAAGATAGGATGGTGATTGGGAACAATAATTAATTATTTATTTACAATAATTAGCCAAATGCGAATTAGACTATCCATATCACCGTTCAATATACATAACACAAGATCGAGCAAAAATGCATGTAAAAAAAATATATTTGTACCACTTCAATTTCTTACTCTTTAAATATAACATATCATATTATACAGCGGTTATAGTAATACGCACTCGAGAAAATTTCAAGTCCACCTTTAACAATTCGAAAGATCCATGACAAACCGATGGACGAGCAAAGAGCGAAGTCTTGGTAAAAGAGTCCCGTTAGCACCTTTCGGATACCAGTTTGGCAACTGGTAGCGAAACTTAGTTTCCATGATGGAAAATGGATAACATCTTCGCAACTGGTTGCGTATTAATACAAAATATTCGGCTAACGCAAATAGTCGCCAACAAAGGAGGAAAATTTTTCCTTTGCAACTGGTTCCGAAACATGGTTGCGCTGGCGGCTGAAGGGCAAAAAAGTACAAAAAGTGGTTAATTACATTAGTAACTAACCACAATAATATAGAGCTATTCGTTCATGAATCATAGCTCGCTTTATAACCACCACAACATTTCGGTACAATTTAATTAGAGGTATATCAAAACCTAGACAGACAAAATACCAGCAACCAATAATTTAAATGGTTCAATAATGAAATATTGATGTATACTAACATAATGCTATACAATCCAATAAATGAAAAGTACACCCACACAAAGTTATAAATATACGTAACCTAATTCTAATATGTTTCCACACCCATACCAGATTTAAATGTTTTCAAATCATCGTATAAACACCGTGTAAGCTTAAAAGAGCAGATAAATCCCTTCTGAACAAGATGTGTAAGCAGTAATATCTCACGTTATTTCGTGTGTGTCATTATTATTTATGCGGTGTGTTCGGCGGTTAGCGGCGGTCGTGACCCTTATTATGATGATCACCCGAGCTGCGCCAGGAATAGCTAACGAGAGTATCTCAAGGCTGATATCAAGACTCCACGCATCATAAGGGAGGTCTGCGGTCATTTCCTTTTTAACTGACTTCAAAAAAGGAGGTGTTATGATTGTTAGTTTTCAATTAATGTTATTATTATGTTCACCGATATCTATGGCAATTGTGAACAGATTTTGAATTTTTTGTTTGTTTAAAATCGTATACTCTAAAGTCTGTCTTAATGTCACCAAGTCAGAATCTAATGATCACAGAGAAATCCAGCCTAAATAACGCTGTATGTTACCAAATCCAGCAAGTCAAGTTTAACCTACTCCTAACAGTAAATACACGAAGTAAATTTTGTTATAGCTTGCGTTGTACGTAGTTTTTTTTTTAAATACAATTTTTTCATGTACACAAATATCTATTGATTTTTACTGATATCACAACTGTTAAAAATTTTATGCTTTTTACTATTTTCCTAGATAGCGCTTCGTCTGCCTTGATATTCCGTTACAATCTCCGTTATTATTCGCGCCCGGCATACTAAGCGTGAGTAACGTGTATGAGATTTTACCTCTACAGATGATGTACTGCTAAGTTCCCTTATAGTATACGAGTCCAATTTTTGCGTCCGAAATAAGGGTTGATTATTACAATATACATATTTTTCCTTCATTACCATTTACTGTTATATATTGATAGTGGACGGAAGCGCTCTTTCCGATATATTCTGAGTTTTAATAATGACCATGTACCTATCTTTGTATAATCAGGAGTGCGTGAGGGAATTTCTTTAATCGTAACCGCCGTCAGAGGTCAGTAATCTGGTTTTTTATATATATTTAAAAGTGATGATTTAGTCGTGGATGTTACCGATATTTTCCTTAAATCCCTCATTAAATGTGTTTATTCGAGGTAACTTACTAAAGTCAAGCATGTATTTAGACGAAACAAATATTCAAATCGAAGAATTAGTTATATAAATTGAACATTTAATTCATCTCAAATAATAATCAACAAAGCATTATCAATCAGCAAGTAATCAATGAATTTGGTTGCCTTCATGGGAAAAGGTTTTATCTGTTTCTAGAGGTCCTAAACTATGCAGCCTATATTATTCGTTATCAGGAATTAACTCAGTTTAATAGGAAATAAATATTTGAATCAACTTTATATATCAATAAGCAAACAACATTAATTTGATATTTCAGTTTCCAATTGTTTTTGTAAATTAATTATATCTCAACGCCGTGTTCCCACTTTTCATGCACCATTTAAACACTCAATATAAAACCGACTATCCAAATGAATGATAATGAAATGTTTAATTAATGGTTAACTAAAAGCACGAATCATAACGGAACAACTATTATATACGGAAATATGGTACAATTAATCTTATTTCCAGGAAACGTACAGCATAATTACGGTGTTTAGTTCATGAAACAACTGAGGCGTTGTTGGCGAAAAAGATATCGTAATAGCTACGATTTTGCTACGACCCTGCTACGACCCTGCTACAACTCTGCTACGACCCTGCTAAAACATTGCTACGATTCTGCTACAACATAGCTACAATATTGCAACGACCATTACATTCGAGCTACGTCCTTCCAGACTAGGATTTGCTATTGATATTATTTTTATGGTACTAAAATAACATAGTACAACTTACATATTAAAATTATTCAATTTGATATTATTTTACCGCATTATAATAGGACCACCCTATGATATATCGTGAATGCCGTAAAAGACGACTAAAAGATAAATTTCAGGAGTTCATACTGACTGACTTGTATCATCGATGTACTTCATCTGATGACTTACGGCGATGCGACGATGTTTCCTCAAGATGTTTTCCTTCACCGCTAAGCAATCGTATAATGTACTTGAATTTAAAAACAACTCATAGGTACACGGCTGGATTCGAACCCGGAACCCTTAGATTAAGAGCCCGCGTCTTATACATTGAGTCACTGACGCCGATAAGATAGATTATATTATTAGACAGAGGTACTGTTGAATTTATATTATTAGTGTGTAGTGTGAGACGCAAAGCGAGACTAAATTAATTAATTTATTTCCTAAAAAGCTGCCAAAGTTAATATCTCATCCATCTTTGTCTCACTCCGTACTAAAACCTACCTCTCTTTTTCAACCCGCAATTGTGTGCTTAATATCTAAGTATTGGATCATCTGTTCTTTCTTAGTGGTAATTAATCAATATTTTTTGTTTCGTATATAGCGTTAATAAGTATCTTGTAAAGTGTAAGTACTCAGTACTCTTTGTACACAGAGTTTACTTAGTTTGTTACTCTAAGCTATAACTTTCTGTACTCTGTCATGCGTATACAATAAAAAATAATAAAGCTCCCTAATTCGAGTGATCCTACACAAAAGATAAAAAACTATTAGATACCAATTGACACGTTTCTCTAACAACGGTGGCATTTCCTACTTTCCCTTGTCAGCTTTTCCTTCTAGTTATTCAAAGGCAGACACAATCAGCAGGAAATGCGAGGATTTAGGAAAAAACATTGGATATTTAGGAATGTGCGTGGATACCACGTCATTGATCTAGAAAACCTTACACACGACACTGCGTGCTCGTACCTCTAATAGAAGTAAGTCGTTGAAAAAGCTGCTCTCCGTTTTCTGGAATTTCTTTTAATTGCCTTATATGATAACCACGAAAATATATGTTTAGATTCACGGGCATAAAATACGGATTGTATAATCAATTGCAAATAAAAGAGCCCTCAGTGACATGATTGAAAATTAAATTTGATATGTACTTCTTTGAGTCTTGTTAATTAAATTTTGATATCCCACGAAAATGACGGTTGTAATGAATTAATGGTAGAACATTAAGATACATATTAGATCACTACCTGTTTTTTTTCTCTTTTACTCTCTTTCACGTTTATAAGATTGTGTGATCTCAACAGACTCTTATTGAATCATGATTATTATTAATTGAAACAAAACTACAACTTCGATATGGCTCGATACCCATAGATAGACTTCGTAAGTCAATGGCTCCAATCCATCTATTGTATATCCCGGATCGAACAGTTGACTATTGAACCATGGCTAATACTTGATCCTTGTAGAGCATCCATCATCACAATTGTATATCTAGCACTTGATAATAATAATAATAATAAAATGCCCTCACCACTTCAACACGCCGTGTATTTGTACAAAAAATCGACAGACCAATGTACAAAGATAAGTAGCTCTATCGAAAACAAAACAAAACCATTGGACTAATATATTTTTCAGCACAACCCAACGAAAAGTGATTCTACTAGCCTTCACATCATCTGCTTGGAGCGTTAAATGTATGAAGCTTGTTCGATATTTGGAGTTATTTCGTAAAATAATGATTTTATGTAAAACTCATATATCAGAAAATGTTTAAAATTCAATTATAAAAATAAAGCTAATAAGCATTTTACTATTCGATGAACTATATTTTTCGCAATTTTTGTGACTTTAATTCTTAAATTATTACGTACTCGTATTTTTATATTGCGGGGCTTTATTTTAATATCCGTTACTTTAAATAAAATATTGTATTTTATACCGTATTTTGTCTCTAATTTGGTGTCAAGTACCCAAGTGTGCATAGATGAAAATAAATTAAAGTTCAAAACTATAAGGGCTCCTTGTTTGACTAAGGAACCGTTAAAACTAAATCCACGCTTTTGTCCGTAATGAACTAAATGTAAAAGTCAAAATAGAACAAATAGAGCCCAAACGCGAGAGATTTACTAGAAGTTCTTGCAGAGTTCCACGTTCTACCTCTTGGTATTGTTTTGGACTTGTCAAAACGAAGAAAATCAGCCCAAACTCAAGTTATCACCAGTACCCGTTTAAGAGTTCCTCTATCCACTTCCTGGCTCCAGGGTCAGATCAGCTGGATAATACATACAACCGCAAAGTTTCAAATCGATGGTATCGTGTTTAAATTAAGAGCTGAATATAGCGCTTTAAAATCATGTGATTACCAACCCACGTCGTCTATAAATTCTATTAGGGACTAGTTTATTCAACATAACGGTACTATATCCAATCCCAAAAGCTCAAGGTTGGTTATCGATACGGTGACATTTTGGAAAGATGAAGTAGGTAAAATCGACTCCTCTTGGAAACTGATATGATTGGCCTCGCGCCAGTCGGGCAAAACTCCCAAATTATATTATCCAGGGAACACGAAGACTAGAGGGATATTCAAAATCTTAGTAGACGAAAAAAGGGGAATCGGAGCCCGTTTGGAAATCCTTTTTTTGCTATACACTTTCGATTACATTTCTTCGAACATGTTCAGTTTTACAACAGCAATGCTAAGTTTCATTTTGAAGTAAGTTTTTTTGGCAGATTTTACTGCTTATAAATATCGATATCATGATCAGTTACAAAACGTCCACTAGTAAACATATCGTTATAGTTTTCTTTTTACAAATCCAAAACTTTTATCAACTCTAATTCATGATTTTAAAGTTCGTTACCTCAAAAAGGAAAACAACAGCACATAAAAGATTACCTACAACACTTTGTTGTCCGACCGTCCATCGGCCATTTTTCTCAGTAACTCATAAAAGTATCAAGTTGAAATTATTGTTGCATCAATCCCTTGAATCTGAGAAAAAATCAAACTTTCAACGCAATAAACAGTTAAAGTTATATGGATGGATGTATCGGATAGTATATTTTCCACTGCATAAGTTAACTTTGTTCTTCCATTGCACTAGTATTTTACAGGGAGCATTGTTTGCATTGTGTTATTTATAACTTCGCCTATTATTTATAATTTTCAGTATGTAACTTATTCATCTACACTATCTACACTAATATTATAAAGAGGAAAGATTTGTACCTATTTTTGTATGTTTGTAATGAATAGGCTCAAAAAGTACTGGGCCAATTTAAAAAATTCTTTCACCAATAGAATGCTACATTCTTCCAATTTGACATAGGCTACATTTCATTTTGAAAAAAATTAGGGATCCTTGGTAAAATTTGAACAATGTAACCGAAGGTGTAGAAAAATGAGTCTTAAAATGTCTTTCGTCGAATGCGCTGCCGAAACTATTAGCGATAGAACAAAATAATGTACAACAATATTGAAGAACATCATAATGTCTACAAAAAACTCCGCAATAGCATATGTCCAACTATTGTAGTTATGTCACTACAACAACTTTTTTCATTTTAAACATTAATGAAAATGCTAACCAAATTCAAACCATGCTATTTATGTGTTTATATTAATCCTTATCCAAATAAATTATTTTATGGTCAAGACCATTTAACTACCTATAAAATAGTTTTTAAATTATTTAAATTGGACTTTCCATTCAAAAGATATTACGAATTAAAAAATTCAAACAGTAAACAAAACCGCCATAGCGCCGTGGCCGTTGTTTGCGATGCAGTCTGAAAAGCGCGCCGGGCATCGCGGCGGGTGGGGTGGAGGGGGCACTGAAATAATTTTTTTTAAAATATATAATTAATAAATAATAATTTTTTAATAAATAAAAATATTTGTGAAAAACAGTGTTTTATATCCAAATTTCCAAAAATAAATAATTGTCTACCCCGTGCGAAGCCGGGACGGGCTGCTAGTATTATATACATTTAATTACTTGAAGTTTGACAGGGTTTTTTAACTTTTCGAACGGAGTACAAATAAGGTCCTTCCATTACCTACTGACTTCATTTTAAAATTTTGAAAAAATATTATTAATCTTTTTGTACTGTAACACTGTTGTTGATAGACTATGGTTAATTTAATCACGTTGAATTAAATTAAAGGGTTTCATTATTTCTTGGAATGCACGGGACCTTAAAATAGTTTGGCATCTCCGTATTGGGTAACTAATAACTCCAATGTAGTATAAAACTTCTAATTCTATTTTACACCGAAGCACATTTTCTCGACCACGCGATGAATAACTCAGTAACCAAGTTTCGGTGGAGGCGCCATAAGAAGAATAGTTCTCAAGCAATTGCCCCCAAACGGCAGCATTCATTCAAGTAAACATCTGTTATATTAGCAATTAGGGGCCGTGATATATCTCGCCGGTGACAGCCGCTCCCTTTAATACGGTGGGATTAAATCAGGCTCGCATTCCTACAGAGATTCGTCGGCGGGACTATCGAGTGAGTCGTGCAGTCACTTCTACCCCGTTGACCTACTGAAATAACAAACTTGTCACTGCGAAGTGATGCTGTGCTGATGCGGAGAGATTTAGATGGTTCTAGGTAGAATTCAGTCCTAGATTAAGTTTTCGTTTTGCAGACGGATAGTGTTTTATAAAACCTTGCATCAGAAAAATGATGGACTTTGAGTGGCGTAAATCTTATAATAAAGAATTGATAATGTGAGGTTAGGTATCTCTCTATACGCTGTGGAGCGTTTTCTTACGATAGTTATAGTAAGAAATAGTAATATTCGTATATGCCAAATAAATTAGTCACGGTCCAGCTGAAAATCAGCGTTGTGATCGTTGGATTACAGCATCAGGCTGAGCTTTTGCCATTTTCCAAGTTAACTTAATTTTACTGTAATTTTTTTTGGTTTTCCTTTATTTGACATGTATGTTTTTTTTCTTCATTATTTATGTATTATTGTATTATTTGTTATAGTATACATACTTCCGGCTTATTTCTAAGAATCTAAGTTGAATCTAAACAAAAAATTACCGGGACCTACTTTAAACAGAATGGATACCGCAGCTTGAAAGAGTCCATATTTTAATAAGTCAAAGGTTCCGCACAAAACTACAGCTACGCGCGGCAGCGCTGAGACAATTTATGGCTTAGTCTGTTCTTACGGCTTAACTTAGAAATGAGGCACATACCTACGTGGAGAAACGAAACTTGATTAGTACCTAAAATAGTAACAGTGTTGCATTGCTATGCGAAATCGAGTTAGCCAACTGCAGGCTTGCGGAATTACATGACAAGTTTGGTTCTATTGTATATATACTTGCAGGGTTTGTTATATTGGTATTTTCTATTCGTAGGGATTGATTTGGATTTAAGTTTTTGACTAAACCCATGTCTTCAATCTCTGTCGTTTAAAACCACGGGGAGATTTTAAGTGGAGATTGCATCGGCAGGTTTTTTGTTATAAACACAACTCACCGACTTCCGGTAAGGGCAAGTTGCGACACTGCCAGTAACATCGTAATTAGCAGTGTAACAGAAAGAGACAACATAAAATACACTAACTTGAGCGTCTCAGAACTATTGTATTATTTAATTGAACCTTTAAAAAAGTATTCCATCATTCGTGTATGTAACTTGAAGTTGTAGTACACTTTCTATATATTATTTTAATAGTAACATATATTTGAACTTTAAGGAAAATATCTGTCGCATTGAATTAGCCTATGTCTGGTGAGTAAGGGTGCCTCTGGTTTTTGTGTTCAGAGTTTTCCGCTCACCAACTCCATCTGCAGCGTTTTAACCGACATCGTACTGAGATCAGCAACTCTCTCGTTAAAACATTTAACTGTTTAAACTGATCAAAAATAAGAAGGTCACTTAATTAAGTCAGCAGAGAGAGAGCAGAGCTAATCGGTGGAACGAGGTTATACTGTTATCATTTTTGTGACACTCTAAAAACACGAAAAAAAACGTAGTATTCTTATAGTATTATCAGGATAAGACAGTAGTAAAAGTCATATATTTTATTTATAAAACACTAATTACTCGGACTGAGCATTCGGACCACGCGGTCTCAGGGAAATCTTAGTGCCTCCTTTTAAGCACTTATTGTCACCTTATGTCAGAACTTTGTACCAGTACGAGTATATATAAATTATATACTCACTATGTACGAGATTCAGAAACGCAACGCAAGGGTCCAACAATTCAAAAGTCGGTAGATGAAACTTTTAAAGGAAAAGAATAGGTCTACACAAAACATAAAGGCGAGAAAACTTTCGGAAAAGTAGGGAAATCAAAGCATTATTGTTGCGAAAACCTTTCGATCGGCTGGCGGACCGAGAGCGGTGACCCGAAAATTTTGTTTTCGATTCAATTGGTCCCACAGTTTCGAATATCTCCAATATTTGTTCTTAGGTTAAAGGGATTGCCCATCTATCTCTTCAACAATATTGATCTATTTGCTTAACCTTTGAAGTAATCTTATTCGTTCCCGTTTAGTCTTAGTTTGCTTTTGACGTTATTATTAGAAGATGGAAGATTTCCACTTTTGAAGTACCGCACTGGAAAATATAGGTCATCATAAAGTCCTAATAAATCATAGATAAAACACAAAATCTTTTAAGTTATAGCGAAATGAGGCTTTGCTTGTAATGAGATTGGATGGTGAGTGCATAACATACTGTATATCAGAATATTTTAAAGACTTATAGTATTATTTATTGTTGAGTCTATTTCTACGTACTGATAACTGTGGTACTCATATCAACAAACGAGCACATTAGGACACGAAACGAAAATTACCATAGGTGCCTTGTGTATAGTTAAACTCAGGTCACTTTGGCAATTACTACATTAATTAAGATAATAATGCCTTCGTGTAACATGACCATGAACAAACTACTGCTCTACTTGGTGTATCAAACTTAAAGGTTATGTGCCTGTAAGTTGAACAATACATAGTCAGGTCAGAAACTTGCTTCGTAGGCACCGACACTACAAATTTAGTTGTTTCATTGTTTTCTTTAGCAGTACTGCAGTCGGCAGTACTTATAGCTACAACAATTTCAAATTTAATTAATTGATGTAGGACTTTATGCCTTGGGTATTTAGGGTCACATTGCATTACAGTACTACCCTTCGGGCGCGAGTCCGACTCGCACTTGTCCAGTTTTTTATTCTAGTTATTCAGTTCCACTGTATTTACAAATTAGGGCAACAAATTTCCCTCAAAGTACTATAACGAACATTATCCTCTCCACAATTGAGTTAGCACGCACAAGTTTCAAACTTAGTAATTTAAGGCAGGGGTTTATCCACTATTTGGAATAAAAGCGACTTCAATTACAGACAAATTCGTAATCTAGAATAGCTCAACTTTTCGGTTTAGCACAGTGAAGGGCAATTTCTAGTACGACAAATTATTATTAATAGTTTGAAAATTATAAAATACGGATTTTTTTTTGTAAAGGCATCTCGCGCTTTATGACTCAGTAATCAAATATAGATTTTATTTATTTATTTATTTAAACAGTTTATTGTAGTGTAAAAAAAAGAACAGCTTATTTCTAAAAGAAATTTCTTCCAGCAGTCCTAGGTCAAGGAGAAATATTAAAGAAAGGAGTTAGGCGTGTACGATATAATAAATATAATAGACGATTACATAAATACGATATACAAAAACAAACTAATATATATCAATAATAATACATACATACTTTACATACTATAATTATATATTAACTTATAGTGATAGAAAATGTTCCTTGACGTTTTTCTTAAAGGCGGAAACAGTTTTGCTGTCGCGTACAGTGTGAGGCAACGAGTTCCACAATCTGGCTGCATGAACCGTGAATGAGTAGGAATAGAAATCGGAGTGATGGGAAGGGATGGACAGGATTGTCCTAATGTGAGCTAGAATAGAATAGATGATACGGCTCCTGAACACACACACAGACCAAGACTGTTTTATTGATAGTAACTGCACACAATCTATTTATCAATCCTTGATGTATCGATAAACCGTAAATCAGCAATAACAACTAGTCTTTTTTTATATAGTTTTTGATTTTTTTATATAATTGCGGAGAAATGTAGAAAAGAGCGAATAGGGGCGCCACTGGCGCTCTATGGTCTCTTAAGGCGCTTTTCTGAAATAAACTGACTTTTTGGTGTAATGCTATAATAATGGTGTAATACGAGGACGCTAAAAGATCCTGAGAATCTCTAAGTAAAATATGTCTTTCTGTATGGCTTTATCGTCACTTTGCAAGAACCAGAAACGCGATTCAATGATTTTGGCTCAATAGATTTTATTTTCGAAAATACCTCTTAAAATTCATATTTCCTCAGATTATTGTTAAACAACCTACATACTTACCTGCCTACTTTACATTATTGTTCGCGACTAAAACACTATAAAACTGCTGTCGTAAGTTTTATTTGGAAGATATACTCAGATAGATTCTCATTTGAACCCTCTACCTAGCTGATTTTCAGAATCTATTTTGATGCTAAAAATGATATTTTCATCTTCAGTAAATTTTAGAGGATAGAATTACATGTCCCGCACAAATAAAAAGTGTTTCTAAACGCAGGGTTTATGCGGAGCGATGACATTCCCGACCCTATGGCTCTAATATTAGAATTCCAGATTCTCACACAAGCCATGCTTATTAGGGTTTCAATGTAGCGCCTTAAGTATGCGTAGAGTTTTTGACTGACTTATTGAACCTGTATACAAAATAAAAATGAGAAAATCAAATCGGCTGTTGTTGAATTATAAGCAGATTTGTAAAAGCATCATGCAACAGAGAAAATGTAGTGCAAGTATTTTCTCGCTATCTCTGCGAGTATCCGAGAATCCAAGGTATGACGTGTCTCCACACAAGTACTGTTAAGGAATTTGGCAGTCTAACACAATAAAGGTTTACTAAAAAATTTCTACGACTTCAAAAATTTAACTACCTACTACTACTCATTAAACTAAAATGAGAATAATTTTTTATCAAATGTCAGCAAATAAAATAAAAATGAAAAATGAGACGAATAAATGTTTTACAACTTTTTTATCTTGTTTTCTATCGATACAATAGTCCCGCTCTTACTGAAATCATATTATTATCTACATCTTGAAGCTGTCACCAAAACACGAACCAAGCGCAGTGATCAGGGAAGTAAATCCCCCCATGGAAAGTCTGACGTAATATGAAAGCTCATGTTCAACAATCGAGTTACGCAGCCGATTATGACTCATTTTACTTTATAAACTTGATACATGCAAACATAACGTAAAAGTAATTGATAGTGATTTGATAGTAATAATTGTAATAAAAATACTTTGTTTCGCTTTCGCGAGAATATGGCTCCAGAAGGGATCAGGGCACCTACTACAAAATCTGACCGATCGAGATCCGGTTAAAGTTCGAATTTCCGATTTATACAATTAGTATCCAATCCAAAAGCAACCTAAAACAAAAACGAAACGAATCAAATCTTGTAGTAGATGCCATGCTGCGAAGCTTCCTGGTGGTACATAGATACATTAATGTAGTAGGTATATTTGCGCGTGCGCGCACAGCGGCAGGTCTCAGCGGACACGAGGCTCGGATGGCACGCTTCAATGACATTCCACCGACATCGTATGATGTCGGAATCGGCAACAAAGGCGCCGTCCGTCCATCAGAAACTACACTAGTTTTCTGTGGTATGCGCAGGGATACGGACAATACTACATTTGTATCTACGGTTGTTTTCAGAAATGGAACCATCATCGCTTTTTAAAGGAAAACAAGTCAACATCTAGTTGATGTAAATCACTGTTTAGCATCTACAGTACAACAACAAAAATTAGTATTACCTTACTGTTTATCATCCTCTCAAATTTACTCGCCAATTGAGATTGAAATAAATGTGTTTTACTGTTATATAACCGAAAAGCATTGGTCAAAGAAGCCATCATTATGTAAGATTTTTAATTATAATTTTACAAAATTTCTTAACTGATAAAATGACTAAAATAAGAATGTCCAACAGTTTTAATACGAGGATAATTATCGTTAAAGGCGTTTTATAAACAGATATAAATTTGACTTCATCTCACTTGATAAGTGGCGATAAGGCCGTTATATGGAAAGCGTGCCCATAACTATATCCAATCTATTATGTAACGAGTATGTCATTCAATTTTCAATTCAATTTAGTGAAACCGTGGCTCTTCTACCTTTTGCTGTTTGGCAGATGGTATCTATTAGAATACATGGAGGTACACTCGAGTACAAAAATATGTATCCACTTTTGAACCAAGTTAAATTCACCTTTAATTTAAATTTCCTTCAACACACTACATAGGGACAAGCACGAGTGAATGTGACATGGTTCAAAAGTGGATACATATTTTTGTACTCGAGTGTACCTAGCCTGGTGGACGTATAAAATGCACTACTGCCAACCAAACCGAATACCGTGAGGTAATCCATTGGGAATCAAACCCAGTACGTCTGAATAGTGACTCCAACAGTGTATAACCAATGGTCCACTAAAGCGTTAAAAAAATTCCAGGTAGGTTAGTTAGCACCTGGTCTTTATTTTAAATGTTCACTACAAAATTATTATCAAAAATCTCAAAGTTGTGTGTCACGCAATGTCTCCTTTCACCATGACTAAAACCGCCTCATTTATTCGAATGACTCGTTCATTTTTCTGAACGATATTCCAACAATAACGAAGCTTGAATTTTGGGTACAGAATCAAGAGTGAGTCCCTGAGAACACCGTAAAAGATGCAAATTAGCGAACATTTGCCGGATTAAATTTATTTAAATTGTTACATTTGTATACAGATGCCTCTACAATGTAATAAGCCTAAACAATATTGTTTAACATATCTGTTGGCTGTCAGTTACCCTAATACAAACATGTAAGCAATGCTCCTTGAGATACCCATGGTCACATATGTACACATGACTGGCAAGATAATAATTGTTTTTTGTTTCAGTTGCATTTTGTACATTTGTTACGTTAATCTTTGCCATTTGTAAACCAGTTTTAATGATTTTTATAGAATAGCTCTCCAGAAATCCATTAAAATTTAAGAAAATATTCCGTGCGAATTCCTGTTAATCTATTTTAGTAAATCTTGCGATTGTAGGCGATTTATTCCTTCTAAATGAATTCCTTAGTTCTGTTTCACGATCCGCTAAAGTGATTTAGGACCATATTAACGCATTTAAATAGAATCACAGACAGAATGAAATGAAAAACGAAAGATCGGAATCCGTTTAATATTCTAATTTCGGATTTATTTAATTTGTGCCCAATCAAATAGCAATCCTAAACAAAAACGAAACGAAACACATCCTATACCGAGTTAGACGCGGTCCTTATGTGGTAGTGTAGTGTTGCGAGTCCTAGCCGTCGTCGGCTCATAGGATAACACGACATAACAATGTCGGATTGATATTATCATCGTAAAAACATTCAATGCTGAATATTAATTCCTTAGTATCATGGTACTCCTGTCCAGAAGCCCTACCACAAGATGTGTTTCGTTTCGATTTTGTTTCAGATTCCTTTCGGATTGGGCACAAATTGTATGAATCCGTAATTCGAATTTATAACAGATTTCGATCGATCGTTTTTCATGGTACCAGCCCAGTATCGTACTGATATCATAACTGCTACCCAAGTCTGTATACAAGCACAGTATCCGAAACACTATATATTTTATACTATATGCCGGTAAACACAATAACACCGCTAGGATAGCACATTGCTGATGCTCACAGCTTCAGGTAAGAAGTGTTTTTTATTTAAAAATCACATCTGAAACCAAACAAATTATACAGAAAAAATCTTACTCTACTACAAGTAACCAGCAATGTGAAGCAAACACGAAGTAGAAAATACCATCAGTAAATTGAAAGGTAACATTGATTCTCTAGTAAAATCCAACTCGTTCCGATTCCAATAAAGAAATGCGAATTGAAAGAAATATCTTGAAGACCGAAGTAATTGTCCGTGCTCGCAGCAAACGGTCTCTATTGCTTATTGCCTCCAAGGGTTCGTTGCAATTTTCTTAATGTTATTCTCTGACAACTGAATTTTATTATGCTACTTATTTCTGAGATAGTCTCGTAAAACTGAATCTCGTCGAAAATATATATATGGGTCGTGACCGCTCTTTGTAGCGCCTTGTAGCTTAGCTAAGTGTTCGTGATTATAACTGAATCTAAGTGGAAACCAAGTAGACGCATTTTATTACTTTATTAACCTTTTTATGGCTTAGAACGAAAACTACACCACCGCTTGCTTATGTACTTATCTTCTTGTCTTATTATCGATGATTATGGTAGCTTCAAAGTAATTTAACATATCATATTTATTTGTTTAACTCCCCGCTTCGAAAATTTTTAATTGACCTAAAATTACGATATAGGTTTTGATAGTTACTATCTTTATGAAGCTCGAAGTTTAGATTAACCGCCTCCGTGGACTAATAGCTTGAACTTGTCTGTTATAGTAAAACATTGGTTATACACACGAAAAGGCTGCTTGCCTTAGCTCTTTTCCTTGGATGATACAAAGCTAGCTTATAATTATATCAGAAAGTGATTCGTCTATAAAGCTTTGATTCAAACTACTCGGCAAGATGACTTGAACCGTAATATTTGCATACGTAGATCTAAAACCACTGGCTTAGGCAAACTTAGTGTAAGACGTCCCCCGAATAGGTGGAAAGACGACTTACGTAGGGCAGCCGGATGTGAATGGATTTTGAGAGCAGAGGACCGAATCGAGTGGCGCACCGTAAGAGAGGCTCATATCCAGCAGTGGACTACGACGAACTAAATACACTGATATAACTCGACGAGTCCATGAGCTGAAGTGGCAGTTAGCAGGCCACATCGCTCGAAGAACCGATAATCGATGAGTTCTCGAGTGGCTACCACGTACGGGGAAAAGTCTACCGGGCCGTCCCCCTACTAGATAGAACAACGACCTAGTTAAGGTTGCCGAGAGTGACTGGATGCAGGTGGCCCGCACCCGTTGATGTGAAGGAGGACTATGTCCAGCAGTGGACGCCTCCTGGCTGATAATGATGAACTATACACTCGATGCTATATCAGTAAAGAACAGAGGCTGATTATATAGCAATGTGCAGTTTTGATTCCTTCTACATCGACAAAAGCGGCTTATACAGGCTTATTTTTAACTCAAACTTATTTTTAACTCAAAAAGAGGGGTGTTAGAAGCTTAGCGCCAATGTCTGTGTGTGTGTCTGTATGTTTGTGAAATCGTATCTCTCGAACGGATGGACCGGACCGATTTTGATGCTTTTTTCACGTGAAAGCAAGTTTTAATACGGTGGGTCTTATATCTTTGTTAAAAATCGATTCAGAAGTTTGAAGAGTACCAACTGATGCTAGGCATTTTTGACATAAAATTGTGTGTTTTTTGTATGAATATTGCGTAGGCTTTTTTGAAAAAAATTAAATTAGTCATCGTGCTACAAAATGGTTTAATGCGTTCACCTAGAAGCATCATTTTTTCACAATTCCTAAGGACCTTAGACTTGCGTATTCGATATTCATTTCAACATGATACCTTCAACGTTCATGAGAAAAAAGTTGTGACATACAAACACCAAAGTAATCCTATAAGTGTTTCTTTTTTCCCTTTTGCGTACCTCAATATGGAATCCTGGAAAGGTCAAAAAGTGAATACGTCGAGATGGGCAGTAATGTGACCTGACATAAATAAACAGAGGGTGACATGTGTCGAGAACTTCAGAGTGAAAATAGAGTGGTCACCGACAAGTTCATTTTACGCTTCGAAAATAAACATTTTATATGGTTTATCTTTCTGAATATCTAGCAATTGAACTGTCTAGCCCGCTGAATTTAATGGGCACAATCTTGCCTGAGCTTTTATTGAATGGACGTTTGAAGCAGTGACAAGCTGTATTTTAGGTTTGTATCAATGATTTTTATCTATAAAATAACAATTAGTCAAATACAATATAAGTGTTAAAATAATGTCATAGAGAATGTGCCGTGAATGTAAAGTTCCAACGTCTGTTCAGTAGCAAGTTTATCTAACTTGCACCATTAATTTCGACTCACTAAATGAGTTCCAGCGATGATTAACTTTGTTCGTTGCCACCATCGGTTGATCAATAATTTAAGATGCAACATTCGTTTTCAAACCTATAAGATACTGGCTGATTCCCACCACTTCATACGGAAATTATTCCACAGGGAGACATTACCGACACAAAAGTACCTTTTGTATCAGAATTGTTGTCCAAATCCGTTCCGATGTTTATGCTGATTAAGATAGTTATATAATGTTAAAATTTCTTCGAATATGATATTATTTTGAAGTGCCATTAAAAATTTATAAAGTTAAAAAGTAAGATCTAATAATAATTACTGTTTTAGGGTTCTAAAAGAACTCTTCGTACGTATTTTGATTCATTACTTGTGTTATCAAAGTTATGTGAGCCATTTTACCGGCACGCCCAAGGAACGGTGCAGAATTAGACCAAATTTGTGACACACACTCTAAGTACGACCTACGAAAGTGTTTTATTCTCAAGCTGAAACCAATCTCAAAAAATAACTCAAGGACCATTGTCAATTTGTTTGTTTAGTTTTTATAAACTGGATTGATTGCCTTTTAAGTCATTTTCAACAATTTTGCATTTGCATGTTACCTTGTTGTCAGAAAACTACGAAAAAATACACTCAAAGCTTGCTGTTGTTGATATCTGTACTAAACTAAATGTCGTAGTAAGTAATATTCAAGGTATTCAATAAATGAAACGTCCCAGGCAGATGGACAGACAAAACATTCGTCTGTGGACAAGACTAGTTTAATGACGCTGACATAAGAGACATAGACATTGATATTGACAAGTTAAAGCTAGGCATCTACTACAACACCATGAAACTTAAATAGTCGAATAAACTTGATAGGACATATAATTTTCTACGAATCTATTCATAAGAGATCAATGTCCACGAGTGAATCTAGAATCGATATCAAAGTTATTGCTGGCGAAGCTGAAACACATTTTAACAGTCGCGAGAAAAGGGCTGCTTTTAATTTATGGCTATAATTTATGGGTAATATATCTCAGGGAACGACTTACCCGGACGTCATTTCTCTGAAACACGGTTAGTTTATTGGAGATAGAAATATGGCGGGTATATATGAGCAGGGGGTAACATCAAATGATCACCAAAACATTGCGGCACGGTTCTGATTTTAGCGTCCGTGATCTCTCCATGCCTTTACTAGGCGGTCGTAAACCTCCATGGAACGATCAGCAGCAACCGCCTAGTGTGCATGGTTATTATAACAAATCATCTCTTGAGAAAACCACTGCTTATTTCCTGTGGAGGGCGATCACGTTAAACTGTGGATTTTTGAAAGTTTTTTCCGATTAAGAATGCCATCCCAAACTCAATAATAAATGCTATCACTGATCACAGCAATATTTTGTCGTTTTTGTCAGGATCTAAAATACTATAATATGCTAAATACTATACTCTACTATAGACTCAATTTCTTATAAAGTCGGACAAAAAGTGAATTGAATTAATGGAACTAAGCTGAAGTGTCAGGTGACTGACTGTAATCTATTTGTAAGCACACTTGTTTATATAGACAAAACACAGCTATTTTTGTTCTTTTGTTCCTAACACAGCACACGTATACACATTTAATATTTCTCGTTTGAAGAGCGCGCGGTGTACATTACAACCTTATGAAACATATTTTCCTGTCATCCTTTCTTGCCTCGACTAGGTCGTAATACAAGTTTTCCTCATAGTTATATAATAATGAACATTGTTCATAACTTCTTTCTTCATTTACTTGAGTGCTTATACAAAGTGAATCCTACTATTATTTGAAATTTTCAGAAATTTGTTCACAAAATCAACAAATGTTATTAGCTTGCCTCTAAAGCAAGAAAAAGACGGGGATGTTTTACGTTGTCTTTTAACATATAATAGCTATTGAACAGATAGCTTATTTATTATTTTTAGGGTTCCGTAACCAAAGAGTAAAAACGAGAGCCTATTACTTAGACTTCGCTGTCCGTCCGTCTGTCTGTCTGTCCGTCTGTCACCAGGCTGTATCTCATGAATCGTGATAGTTAGACTGTCGACATTTTCACAGATGATGTATTTCTGTTGCCGCTATAACAACAAATACTATAAATAATAATAAAATACAGAATAAAATAAATATTTAAAGGGGCTCCAATAAAACAGACATGATTTTTTTGCCGTATTTATAAATAATGGTACGTAACCCCTCGTGCGTGAGTCCGACTTGCACTTGGCCGGTTTTTTCCCTTAAAACAACAAAAACATCTTACAATACTCAGTTCATATTTCAACAGGTTCCCAAACTAGGATGCCTCCCTGTGTCAGGAGTCACCTGCCACAAAAGTGGCATACACTTTAATTTACACTAAAATTATGGATTACTACAAATTTTCTATTATAATACTATCGTACCAAGTACATTGCTAACAAAGTTTGGCTCAATATTATCAGACAGAAAAAGCCTTTTCTGAACAAAGGTCTCCCATAAAATACTATTTTTAGCATTTAATATCCTAATAATTTGATGTTCATTCTTGAATATTTGATCCTCTATCCAATCTATGTTTAGCAGCTCTTGTTGCCCTTTTATAAAGAGTAAGAACATTAAAAAACATAAGTTATAAATAGAATATGAGATACAAACTACACATTTCTAAAATTTTAAAGAATTAAAAAGAAGATACAAAAGTATTTAGAATACAACATCCAGTTAGCTTACGAAAAAGCAGTTTTTCAGTACGAATGTCAGGTAAAGTGGCAATTGATCACAAACAATTAGGTAGTTGTCCGAACTATCAGCTCCACAATAGCTGACTCTGGCCTCCGCTCCCGACTCCAGTAAAAACTGATGGCGCGGAAACAAACCGAAATGAACGGCCGATGACTTTCGTTTTGTTCTAATTCTTTGTATTGTCGAGGAAAATGCCTGCCCACTTTACTCGCTACCTGATCTAACGGCAATTTTTCTCTTCCCTTTATTGTTTTTAGACGAAAGATGATACCGTCAAAGCGCGGATATAATGATGTCAGTACGTAGAAGCGACACGTTTGACGAATACGAGACGAGCTATCCGGAAAGATGGAAGTATGTGATACGAAATACCGTTACAAATGGCATGTTCTTATTTGTAGGAGATAAATATCTTTGAATATTTTTGTTTCAATATCAATTGTATACACACATCTCATAAGTCCCAATTATGGTTTTATGCCAAAAAAAATAAAAACTTAACTAGATTTATGGAAGCAAATGATTAAGAATCCGTCCCAGTGGCGGATACACAGTTCCTAACGAAAGTAGGGGTTTTCTGTTCAATACGTAACACACATGTAGTAGGGAAACTTCTGCAACCTGCATGACACAACATCAAGAAATACTCTAGTCAGGATTACATCATCAACTTTCTATATACGAGTATGTCCCCGCTGCAGGGGCTCTGGCCTCTCACATAGAGTGTATTGTATGACAATAGTCACAGTAGACAATAGCAGGACCAAATCAGTAGACTTTACACACACCTTTGAATTTCTTCTCAAAAGTGTGCAGGTTTCCTCACGACGCTTTCCTTGCCAACAGTAATAATTTTTATCATCCGAACATACATTCCAAGTAACAATATGGAACTCATTGGTACGAGCCAGTATGGAACCCAAACCTCGATTGTTCAAGGACTGACGTTCTACCTAACTGAGCTACCACAGCTACATACGACTTTTAAGATCTAGCTTGTGAGTGTTGCTGTGAAAAAAACTACGAATTAACAAATGCAGCTACTAACTGATGAAAATGACAAGGTCATGTTATGTCTCTGCTCCGGAGATAGAGCAGTGTATATTCTGTATGTTTTATGCACGGGACACTGCGCTGTCATGTTCTAGATATAACCGTCTCAGGGGAAGTACTGCAAAAATGTTCAGTAAAATAAAAATGTGAAAAACAAGGCATCCAATTTGCTGCTTTATAACGATGTCTGTTACCACTTGAAACAGATCTTTGTTTTATATAAAAAGTTACAGAATAATAAGAATTTAGCCATTTTCATTTTGTTATATTAGTATATTCATAAGTGTCTCTCTGGTGTGATCCAGCCGTGGATGAGGAACCTATTTTTCCGAACTTTGAAATTTGAATAGTATTATATTTAAAAAAATTAAACTCTGCACAAATATAGTTGGAAATCCAAGTATTTCTTATTGATGTTTTAATCAGATAAACAGGAACAGAGACAAACAGCAATTAGAAATACTAGTCAAACTGACGACCAGCAGAAATTCAAAAGATTCTCCAAAACTCAATTGGTATCTGGCAAATAAACGAACTAAATAAAATCAAATATACTCGTAATCTAATAGTTTTATATGCAACCATGAAGGTAATAAGATTATCGCTCGCCCTGTACAGTAACATCTTTTTTGCTTCATGTATGCAACATATTTTTAATGTTTAAATTGATTGCTAAATATAGGATATGATTCAATGAGTGCAGTTAAAAAATTGAAACTAACTAGCAAGATGATGCTTAAATGAAACTAGAATTCTACCCTAGACATTTTTAATACGTTTATTTCATTATAAAAGAATATTTTTTTTAAATATATTAATCGCCAGACTGTGGAACAGTTTGTTGGCGATAGGCGCTCTGCTCTATATATTACTTGTTCTATATGTATATTCTCATGCTAACTTAATCTGTTATTATCATATTTATCGACGTATTATTTTATCATTAAAGGTATCCAACAACCATGCTTTTAATTTTTTCATGATCTACTATGCTGTGATTATATGGTATATGTTTACGCGATTTTTTATATCGCGACCATACGTATGTATGTATTGAACATATAATACCACTTATCCATCAAATATTTAAAGGATCTATTATGCACCAACAAATGTAAAATTAAGACAACTTTAGTGTATGTGTAACTAGATTTTCCTTCGTTTTAGTTGACATATAATGAAATATTGATATTTCTGACCACGGGTAACAAAAAAAATTGAAAACTTATTAGTTGAAACCTCAATACCCCTTCTAATGTATTTTAATATCAAGAAGCTGTAAATTGCCGGAATATTTTTCAAGGCTTAAAAATTCAGTTTCATATTTACCAAGCCCTCGACCTAAAGTTAGAGGTAAATAGAGACATTAGAAACAAGGCCAAACGCTTTCGTGGCGAGTGGTAGACGTCGTTATCATGTTGATTTAGGCTCTGACAGACAGAAGCTTTCGACAAACAACTACCTGGCCCCGATAGATATCTGCCCAATACCCGTTTACTCTATATCTGTGTGAGTGCTGTTTGCATAAAGCCCTGTATGACTTTCATTTGTGTAATGAATATTTCCCTATACATAATGTCTAAATTGTAACGCTGTCATCATCAACATTCAAGAGTTTACTGAAAGCCTCCTCAGAGACGCTTGCTTGTCGCAGTCAGAACATTGTTGCCCATCTTTAATTACCTGACTACAGTGAAGCGAAAGGAGAATAATGATTTCAGCAACATTTGTATGTATGTATGTACCTTCATATCTCCTGGACCATTCGTTGTATTTTGACAAATGGAATGTTTCTGAAAGCATCGTGTTCGTTCGCGGGTTATAATTATGTCACATAAAATTCAAAATGGCTGCCTATAGAGACCAAAGTCTAAAGTGGGACTAAAAATTATAATTTAAGATTAAAAAATCGTATTTCATTTGATACCAAATCAAATGAAATGTCTCGATGACATTCCGAAAATATATACATCATACATGTACACTCGAGTACAAAAATATGTATACACTTTTGAACCATGTCACATTCACCTTTAATTGACATTTCCTTCAACACACTACATAGAAACAAGCAAGAGTGAATGTAACATGGTTCAAAAGTGTATACATGTTTGTACTCGAGCGTACGGCTAATACGTTTATTGCGACTACTACTTGGGTTTTAGTTTTTTAACTGTCTTTTTGTTCACTATATATCAGCTGCATACTGTCTGAAGTGGTGATCTATGAGGCCTCCCTGATAGGGGGATTAGCGGTAATCACCACACTTGTCAGCCGGATTGGTGATCGCAGTAATATATCCTTGTTACATGGATACAAGCCATTGTCCATATCCGCGTCCACACTCGTGGGGGTACTAAGCGGTACTGGGTTTAGTTGGAGATAGGGTATTTTCGATGTAAATTCAGGTATGGATTATTGCGCTGGAAAAAATTATTACCCATGAACAAACTGTATAATGACTTGCTTTCCGCCCTTATCGTATCAACCTGAACCATGGGATTTGTACTAATCCAATTATACGTTTTAGGAAAAACAAAATACCTTTAATTCATCCATCTCCACAAATGAGGAATATTTATGTAGGAGTCTCGAAGGTAGATTAAGGGGGAATTAGGAATGCCGACATATTTAGGAGGGGAAGCCGGAAGCTTAATTGTATAACATTATTGTTTACATTTCAAATACGAAGTATTCTGATGTTTAAATAGTTGTATTTATACATATAGATATAGAGTGCGAGTCGGACTCCCGCACCGAGGGTCCCGTATAAAATATGGTTTAAAGACATTTATTTACTCAAAGAAATTTACATTTCGCTTAACAGAGTAAATTAAAACTAAAACACAAGTAAGTTTTTATAGTCTATACTGCGCATGCAAAACAATTTAAAGTTTAACAGATAAATTATTTAAATTAGACATATTTACAAGTGGAGGATTGAATATAAATAATTCACATACTGATAATTATACTTTATAAAAATAAGTTGCGCCAGGCGAAAAATGTGACAAATTTTCTTACTCCGATTTCTACGAGTACGTGAAAAATCTTCATAATATAACCCAAAACTTGACACTGGATATAAAATGATACTTGCAAATGGTAAAGGAACATGGTATAGTAAGGATAATAGCTTGTTGTCCGTAACAGTTTTTTTTTCGGTCGAAACCTTGAAGATAGAAAATAAATTCATCTTTTAACATTATTAGGACCGCTTACAACATATTTGAAATATAGTTTTAGTAAATCGGAAGACAAAACGGCTAAATCTATATTAAATTTTTAAGGGTCTTACGAGGCCACACGAGAAATAGTGATATTTGTATTAAAACAGAAAATCGTAGTCTCTACTTAAAAATTTACTTTAGCCGAATATTCTAGTTGGGTCTGATCTGATCAATAAATCGTTTGATACAAAAGGCTATTCTCGACAGCCTCCTGAATGTTACAAATATCATGAAGCGAACCAAACATACTAACGTAATATAGAGTCGCTTTAAGAGAGACGCAATAATAATATAAAAAACTTTTTCTATTGACAGTGTGGAGCATCCCTCGAATAGGACTGTCGTCGCCGATTGATTGATACCCGTAAGGACCAAGAGCTAGAGACACCAAATCCAAGTCATTTCATATTTTCAAAATAACCTAGTTACAAATGGACTTCACAATGCATTGGTTATTTGTTTCATACAAGAATATAAATCATTCACAGTAAAAAATACTTAAAATAATGCAAAGAAAATTATTGTTTTAGTGGTATTATATAAACACAGCAAGATACAAAAAAATATCGTCCGACAGCAAATAAAATCGTAAGATCAATATTACAGTGGTGAATCTTCCCATTTTACTTTTACATTGATGTTAAAATGTTGTGTATTATGTCTTTTTTGAAAGAAAGAAAAAAGAAAGAAAATAATTTATTACAAGCCAAAAATAAAAACACAAACACATGACACATACAGAAAACAAAAACAAATAAATTCAGCATAATTAAGTTAACTTGGAAAACGGCACCAGCTCATCCCGATGATGTAACCCAAAGACCACTTCTTTTTATGAGGAATAAAGTTACTCTAACACATAACACTTCGCCAATTTGATTTATCTTCTAAATCTAATCTTCTAGAATAATTTTTTTATTATTTTAATTTTAAAATGGGAGTATCCTCTTTAGGCAGTCCCTGTAATTATAACTAGTCTCTGACATAAACGGTTGCAAATAGGGCTATTTCAAAATTCGTGCGTGACGTGTCATGCGAGAACTTGGCTTTATCCGCTACGTGCGTGTGTTTTATTTTTCGACCTCTGCTCCTAGTGTAAAGCACACATCTCCTACATATCAGACACACATGAACAAATAACGGTCATACGTCTCTGCCAAGATAACGCGCTCCCCAGCCCAGGTACGATGATCGCGAGTTTTTGTTTGGCGTGTGACAAAGAGAAAATTGATAATTCATCAAGAGCCCATTGTTGTTTCCGAGTGGTGTTTGATGGCGTAATTCAAAAGGAGCTGTTTATTTTATTGTCCTTTGTTTCAATGCAATTTTGGGCTATACCATTTGTTCAATGAATTATTGGTCAGATATCCCTTAGACAGTAAATGTTATTTATTTGTCATCAATTTTAAAACATTGAAAAATAATCCAAATGTTAATAAAAGTGTCAATTTAAATTTTTAAAATTATAATTATGTGGCAACATCACATTTTAAGCTTTCTGATTGAAAATATACAACGATTATGAATATTCTCATTTATCTTTTTACTGATTTTCTGACATCTAACTATAGTATTTGTAATAAACAGCAGTCTCGTTAGTGAAGCTATTTCAAAGCATATACCCACGAGACGCAATCCAATAAAATGAGTATCGTACCCTGTGGCAGTAGTTATAATATAACCGAAAATCTTGATTAACAATGACAACAGCTGATCAACGAATATTATTTATTGAAATTTTATTTTATTTATATGGAATGCAAATATATGTTTTACATTCTAGATAATTTTTTGGTGACTTTATTAGAAAGTCATAAACGAAATGCTACACAATATTCGTATTTTTCCTAAGTTAATTTTAATATTTTACACATCGAAATCAAGCATACTAATGAACTTTTGAAGTCTCATAAATTATAGCAAAGTCAAGTTCATTACGACATTCTGATCTGAAGGATTTTTTTACAAGAAAAAGTTAGCGAGCTTAGAAGTTTGAGTTGTGAATACAGAAGGTATAAATAAAGATTATTATCTATCCACCCGCTCTAAAGGAATTTGGGAAGCACTTCATCGTGTCTTTATTTTTTATTTATGGCACGGGGTGGAAGGTATTAGGCCATAAGAAAGTGAGAAAATTTATGAAATACGAGTTGAAATCTAATTTTAAAATTACGTTTCGACATTTTCGGGTTTCTTAGTGCCCTATGGATCCATTAGTGTGCTTAGAATTAAAACGCCTAGGAAGATTGTCACAAATACATCGGATCTCTCGCATGTGACGTATAAAGACAGTAACTATGTGTTACTCTTTATTATAAACATTTACATTCTATTGTGACACATATTAATAATGAAAACTAACTGTAAATGAACATTTAAAAATTTAGCCTAAATTAAATAACTGACTTTATATTCAGAATTTGTTATACTGGCATCTCTGAAAAAAGATTGATATCGTTCTAAAATTAATAATCTATTTGGTTTTGTCTTAGTATTGATAACTTGTTTCAGCCAACTCTTCTATCATTTGTTATTACCTATTAAAAATTAATATAAGTTTGAAACAAAGCTGCCAAAGGTACCTTTTTAAGTTGCCACAACTTTAATGGAGTTTCGTGTGACACTGATGACAGAACCACCTCTATTATTCAGGGTTTCAGTTGAGGCAGAGCGCACCAGGGCCGGATTAGTCGCGTCGTTTGCGTGCACCTGCTAGCGCAGAGATGAATTTAGGCGGCCGACAGCAGCGACACCTGTCTGACACGAGATAATACGCTACTTATTCTGAGGTGAAATATGGTATTCTTACTTGAGGATTATCAAGTGAAATACTTACACGCGCTGTTGTAAGGACTGGGTGAAGTGAGGTGTGATATGTGAGCAGTTCTGTCATTTGTATTTCTTATATCTGGGATTTAGATTGACGACTCAGCGTTTACCTACATGTCTAACGCATAAATGAGTATGTTCCTGAGGTATGGGAGCGGAACGGGAGAGTTTATTTACGGAACGACAAACGACGCCCGACTGATGTTATGCGTCATTTGACGTTCCGTAAACACACCCTCCCGTACCGCTCCCATACCTCAGGAACAGAATCAGTTATGCGTTAGTACTGCGATGTTTCCATTGACGTACATCACATTCTAAGTCGATGTTTTAATGTATACTACGAAACAGTCTTTTTATATAGCATGATTGATTCACACTGGCACCTTCATCTCATCTGATGGCAATGACGATAAGACTGTGGGATGGAAGCGTTTCATCCCGAATCATCAAGTCAATTGAGCTCTGGTAATTTTATCTCTCATTACTGGAACAAAATAGTGCTATTAACACGTTTGTTTAGCGACAGACATACGTCTAGATAGCATGGTACGTAGACATACCACCAAGCAAACCGAGTATTAGAGATAAGAGAGAATAGAACCTGCGACCTCTTGATTGTGAGTCGTATTGTGTAGCCACTAAGCCAAAGAGACAGTCTTTTGTGTGACAAATGACATGTGACAAAAATGCCCACACGAGTGGCTATAATCAAACCAGCGTCTCACGTAATTCATAACGAATTTATATGTGAAGTCATTTCATTCCCGCATAGGAGTTATAAATTCTTTACCACTATACATATAAACCACTTACATGCTACATATGAATATATATATAATATGAATGCTACATGCTATAATATGAATGCTAATGAAGTATTTCTCGGCATGAATAATTCTAGATAATTCCAAAAAAAGATTTGCTACGATACTACCTGATGTTTTTTTCTTCAGATATACTCGTAACTTAAATACATTGGGGGTAATTACTCTTATCTCCTTCGAATCCGAGCCACTTTGAAAAACATCCGAAGTCGCAAGCACCCTATTTTTATAAGCCTAATAGGACAAAGCACTTAAAGGTCGCTGTATCGACCCAAATGTAATTAATGAGGAACTCTCGAACTTTGACCCAATGCTCTATAACTAGAACACAATTTTCAAGAAAGTTTCAAAGTCGCCAGTTATATAATTATGAAAGTTTGTTACTGATGAGTAGTATTAGTGGTTAGTTAAATTCACCTAGTACTTATTTTATTTCATTCGTTTTGACTATAATAAACGAATTCAATAACTCTAGAGACTTGGCGTTATAAAATACTAAGTAACACTGCAAAAATATTAACATGTTTTACAACTTTGTACTCGTAGTTCGCTAAGCTACAGAACACTAAAACACGAAATTCAATGAACAGTAGAGCTACTTCAACGTACCTACTTACATATTTAACTATGCCGTTAAAAATATGAATAAGTCTTCTACAAACCTCGAACCTCATAGCGTTAACAGATCGCCTCACTTGTAAGCTCGAAAGTGATTAGGTTTGTGCTGGTAGTTGCCTTTTTGTTCGTTAATATTATAGCTTGTTTATTCGTTAATATTACATTACATAAATAAAATGAAATGAAAGTTAATACGGGTAAAATCCCTGACAAAAATCTTCTACAGCTATCAAGTAACGAAACTCCAGTCAAGAGGATTCCAAGTTTACGATCCTATCAATAAATATAAAAGACTCATGTTATATCTTATGAGAATAAAGATATCTAGTCCGTAAATAGGTTTCTGTGCCAGCAGAATGTACTATACCTATTTACGAAATTGAATCATCGCGCGTAGGTCCAATATTTACTCGACACTGTGTACAAGACATCGACTTCCAAGCAACAAAGCTATTATAGGAACAGGGTGTAGTCATTAGTTTAATGGTTCGTTGTTAATAAACTAATGATATTGAATATTATCTCAATCTATTCTACAGGTAAATCACAATTTAATCGTAAGAACATACATAATTTCATCATCATTTATAGTCAGCCAACAAAGTCATTATAGTTTATGACAGAATATGATTGGAGTGTAGTACGGTACCTATTACAAATTCATGTTTAGAATAATGTAATAAAGTGTTCTGTAGCATTTTATTGACTGACTAAATATAGAGCCTGCGGCAGCCTATAACTGGATATACTGCCAAGATGTGATCCAAACGTAAACGTTTTTGGCTGATAAATAGTAGGCTGAAATAATAGTATTTGTTAAATACATTTACAATTACCTATACTTACGGTTTAAAAACATTTATTTTTCATTAAGATTATTTACTTACATGAAAAACATAAACTTAAATATACATTAGACGTAGGGTAGTCCAATGGTGACACAGTGTGTACGATTTATAATAAAAAAGTTGAGGGTACCCTCCAGGGTACCAATTTAAATTCGGTCCACCTAGTAGGGGCACGGCCCGGTATTCGCTTCCCGGTACGTACTAGATGGACCGATGACTTAGTTAAGGTCTCGGGGAGGAATCGCTGGATGCAGGTGTTTCGGGACCGGTCAATATAGCTAGCATAGCTGTACTATGGAGGAGGCCTATGTCCAGCAGTGCACGTTTCACGGCTAATGAAGATGATATTTAAATATCTTTTAACCGACTTCAAAAAAGGAAGAGGTTATCAATTCGACGGGTATGTTTTTTTATGTTTGTTACCTCAGAACTGTTGACTACGTGAACCGATTTGGATGATTCTTTTTTATATTTGAAAAGTGCTTTCCGTGTGATCTCATTTCAATTTGGTCTAGTTCTGACAACGGCATCCATGAGAAAACGATATTAATCTTACATTTGCTTTAGTAAAAGTAGACTTTTAGGGCAATTGAAATCGATTTCTAGTTCTTTTTGAACGCATTTACTTGTTTTAAATACATCTTAATCAATAGAATGTGACTGAATCCACTAAATTTTCAAAAAAATATCGCTAGCACAACAACTTGATCATTTGATATTCGAAATGAGAAGCATAACTAAAATTTAAAAATAAATTGACCACTATCGAAAAAATTATTTGCAAAAAAAGAAATCTGAGAAAAACATTTAATAGCGTATACAAAGGTATCATTAGTGAACGAACTGAAATTATGTGAACCATTGAATTGAAACCATGTGAATCATTCGCTAAACCCTCTAAAGTATTGATACTCACATAGTCTCTAGTGTAGATTCCAATAGATTGCAAAGGCAAATTATCGTATTTCGCTTACACGTATTGTGGTGAGACCGTCCGGCAGACTGCCCCGTTAACCATTACGGTAACCGGTAACGAACTTTGCGCTCCAGCAACCGATTCATTAGAAACCCATTCATCTATACCGCACGGCTCCCAGGTGTTACGTGTCTTCTGTCTGACTAACGTCTGTAGGTGTGCGACTAATGGAGTTGCAAACACGGTTTGTTTAGAGGTAACAAGTGTGGGAAATGAATCGAGATTTATATGGTTATCACAAGGTGCTCTGATTTTCAGTATGACTCAAATTCTAGACTCGCATCACAGATTGTACTGTATTTATTTGGCATGTTAAGATTAAGTTAAGTTACAGTTCGTAATACAGTTGAACACATATAAGGAATACGATTTAATACAATGCCATTTATTGTCATGTACTCTTTTCTATTCTCTTTCTCTCTCAGGTTAGGGGGATAAACTTAGGCGCCCTAAAAAGTACAAAAAGAGTCGCAGTTTTTTCTACGAAAGCTAATTTTCTTTAAGAAGAAATTATAATTGTTCAAAATTTCAATTCGATGTCAATTGTAGTTTCTAAGACAAATATCTGTAGCAGATCTACGAGTACATATACGAGAGGTGAAAGGATTTAGTTTTTCATCCGTTGTACGAAAGAATATCTTTGCAATTGATTACATCGTTTCTAATTTTAATTATGCTATAAACACATGGTAAAACTACAATTTAAAACGCCTAAAAAAGAACCATTAAATAAAATAGCTCTTCGATTAAACTAACCTGTGTATTCTCTACATTATATATTCTTTAATAACCCAGAATTACGTAAAACAAATTGCTACAGAATTGTAGCAGCGGGCTGATAATACGTTGGAACTCAATTTAGAGTTATAATAGAAACGAATCACAACTTGTTCCTATTTCCTACCAATTAAGTTACGGCACAGTTAATACTCTACTCAACTAAAAGTAGGGACTAGGATCACAAAGGAAATTTATGCCACACAGGTAGGTTTAGATGCGGTGGAAAGTTTCTAACTTGACAAATGTGAAGCCTGGTTGTGAACACACCGTGTGCATTTAGTTGAAGCGAAACTTTTCCCTTTATAAGGAAAGTGTTCAGTTAAAACCGTGCCGTGGTCTACCCAATATCCGTCGCAGAGCGTGGTGTGTGTATTCAGGCGGTAGTTGCGATTGTCTCGCATGCAGTCTCAGTCACGATAACTCCACTCCACGCAGCTCAACTCAAACTTATTGTAAACGAAACGAGGTGCTTCTATTTTCTGTCCGCTTCAAATACTGCCACTGTTTTTAAAGCTTTGCATATATGCTGTTGGATTTTTAGGTGGTTTTGAGGAAAGTGTAGGACTGCGTTTTAAGACTAAAAAGAAAGTTATTGGTGTATTATGATGACCAAAATGTATTTTTAAAATTTTGTTTCACGTGAGAGATTGACTGAATGATTTAGTTTTTCAAATAAAGCAATTTATGTTTTCTGGCTAATGATAATGATTGAGTTTTTGAAATTGAACGTGACTCAAACTACAAGTACAAGTAAAGTTTATCTCCTATATGCTCGCTTGATATTAGGGAAATAAATCCTACTCAAACTTATAATATTCAAGCTGATACTGTTTTCTTCTGTCAGCTTGATATTGAGAAACAGGACTAGAACTTAGTGTAAGCGAGCCCCTACTTTATTGTAACAGGACACCAATACCGAGTTAGTAGTTGTTTTGTATTGTTCAGGGTTTGTTTGAAATATCAACAGTAACTTTAGTCGACGCGGACAACTATTATTCAAAGCAATAAGCAAGTCTTACTCATTTTTAATGTATAATGGCCTTCATCTCTCCTGGTGATAAAAAGTCAGTTGGATGGTAAGAGTGTGCTCCCAGAAGCATCAAGTTAAAAAGGCGCTGGCTCTGCTACCTTTCATAACGGACCACAACAGTGCAACACTGCTTTTGGCGGCAGACTTAGGTAACCTGGTGGATGCCAGCCCGGATGCCATATAAAATGCCGTACCAAAAAACCACACCGAGTACAGATACGTACTGCTACTGGAAATCAAACCCGAGACTTCTGGATTGTGAAAAAAATAAGCAGAATAAATACTTTTAAAGTTAGTGCATATGCTGATCGTAAGTCTTATATAATGCATTTTTAAGTCAGTTCAAAATATCGCACATTCTACTTCAGGCTATAATTTAATCGACCACTAAAATTAAAGAGCTATCAGCTACTACCCGCTACGCTCGGCAGCCCGTTCCAAACGATTAAGCAATTGGAAAATATCTTTAGAACATACATTTTCAGTAGAATTCCAGTATGAAACTAGCGTTGTCATTAGGAAATGAAATTCCAACCATAAATCATCTGCCCGAATGTTATTACTATAGATTCGTAAGTGACTCAGCCACCGCTTCCCCCTCTATCTATCTTTATCTGTCGGTTTGTTGCCTTTTCATGACTAAACGGTAGAACCTATCTTGCGGAAATTGTATACAGTAAAGAGGTACATACGATACATTTTATAAGGGGTTTCGCAACTTGAATAATTTGTAAGTGACCGCAGATGAATTCGTTTACCCCTCATTGCTTGCGTCCATTTGTGTATTTTTCCAACTGACAAGATAAGGCCACAGCAAATCAACTCCATCATCCGCAAGTACTGCCAATTACTTTTCAAATGTTTTTTTTTTTCAACTAGACCTCATATAAGCAGCTCGTGGAAACTTTTACTGGCACAAATTCGTCCTCGATATCCCCGATGAGCCGGCGGCTCGTTAAGCCCGGCAGACACTCGCGGCGCTGTTTGCCCTCCACCCTCAAAACCAGCAAACAGTCTCAAGTTACACCCTCGCAATCTCTGAAATAAACATGCGTTGGGCCACTACTGCTAACAACCTCACCAACTTGGAGCTCCACTAACTCAACAAGATTAATCTTAGGCGAGATTTCCTTCGGTGTGTGTTACAAACTCTAATTAAAATCAAATATTAACCGAAGTGATCATATTAATAAGAAAGACAAAGCTATACAAAGACCAATTTCAGAGCCTCGTTGAATCAATAAACTATCTGCGTACTTTATGTTGGGAAAAGTGGGATATATGCAACAAAGCTAAGCGGTATCCAATATAGGTTGTGTAAAGCATACTACAAAAGTTTTGAAACTGTGGTCAATCTGTAAAATTTCTAAGCAAAAAAAACACGGATGAATGTCAAAGACATTTTGCATGAAGTTTACACCGGTATTTTTATTGCTGAAATTGTAGTCATATTACAGCTGAAATAAGAGTTTTTTATATGTATAAACGGAACTGTACTGTGAATAACTATAAATCCAAGCGTAACAATAATGTCTAACAATATGTACTATTTATCATCATCACCAGCCTATATATGTTCCCACTGCAGGGGCGCAGGCCTACTCTCATACAGAGAGTGTATGGGCCATAGTCCACCACGTGGACACAGTAAGTATTAGTAAACTTCACACACGCCTTTGAATTTCTTCTCAGGGGTGTGCAGCTTCTCTCACGATGTTTTCCTTCATCGTGCTTCAGTTGCTAATATCTGGGTGATCGAGCTTTGCTCGGAGTTCTTTAAAAAAACTGTACTGCCCCGGGTTAGAACCCAGAACACAAGCCATAAAGATTGTAACAATTAGCCACTTCACCACAGCGCTTATGCTCTAGAGTAGTGATTCTGAGTACTTAATTCTAAGTACCCCACAAGTTTCATAGCACGCTTCTATCATATGGCCTTATCATTACTTACCATGAAGCTAAAAAGATTTTACTGTGCCTCCCGCGTGATAATTTTTTTACCTTCATGCTACTTACCTTCAGGTGAGATAAATGCTGAGTGCAGGTGAATTATGTACATGAAATTGTTTAAATGTTATCGGGTAATAATAATGGTTTATGTATAGCAGTATAAATAAGAAAACACTACAATTTAGTTGTTATATCCCCCAAATTTTAATTGAAATTAATATAATCAACAGCAGGTTTAAACAGTAAATCCTCTCAGGGATAGAAGATAAAAACCTTTTTTACGTGAATATTTACTTAGAGCTGAGGTGACATTCAAGGTATGACCGATGACTTGTATCCGAGATACACGGAGAGGTCTAGATGTATGTCATTAGTTATTGTAAAAGATATGAAGATTTGACCAAATAAACTGTCTTCAATGGTTGAAATTTTCACTGCACGGAAATACGTTATGTCATATGCACTGTTTTAATTTTTTGAAAGATTATGATCACCTTAAAATGTTTCCCTCACAAAACCACACAGTATTACCGCATGTAACGTAAAATGGTCTTAACATTGAACAGCTATTCTATCATGTCAACTAACTGTAACAAAACGTCGAACGTATTTTCATAAACAACATTTTACAGTAAACGCAAACCCTAAGCTCGCTTCACCAGCAGCGAGTGCTCAATGCTTCTTATGTAAAAGCAATTGTAAACCATATTTCCACCATAAAAGTTATTTTATCGCCTAAAATCACCGAATACGGGTACTTATCTCGTGGGGAGGGAATGCAAATTTCAGTAAGTGAAAACGGCGAGGCGAGATAAAGAATTTTGCTGGAGTGAGGGCAGCTCCCGGGGGCTAATTACATTGTTACACGACAAAAGTTTTGGGTCGCCCGAAGTTTCTTTACGTTCCTTACACGGGCTGGGGCCCTAGTGAGACCAATAAAATCAGCTCTGCATCAGAGCACATACAACGTTATTGGACGATCCATTTAACGCACCAACGTTTTCGCTCGAGATAATCTGATAGCGAAACTCTTTGGACCGTTAGGGAATGTTGGAACGCATTAAGAGAAATTCTGTCGCTAAGACAGCGAATAACGATAAGGACTGTTCTTGTCAAAAACTTGGTCTCTGTGACTCCAGGAATTCTAAGTGAGCATATTTCGGTAACGTCTCCAAAAATCCAAATTCATGACATGACACTTGTTATTTTCCTTCATAAATTAGCTTTAGTTTCAAAACAATATACAAAGTTCAATTGTGAGGAAGATAAGAAAATATTCAAAGTCTGCCAACTAAATGTCGCAAACACTATTCCAGATAACTGTCTGGAAGTCTCTTGGTGGAAATGCTTTTGCTAATTTTCTCTAGTTTTGCACAATCTGCATAGAGACGCTATGAGGACGTGACGATGATAGTGCCAGTATTTTACAACCTACTTTCCTCGACCAAAATGCTGATTTTCAAAGTCACAGTACCTACCTATTAGGAAACCTATTTCCGATTTCGAAAAGATCCTTACTTGATGAATAACAATAAAGACATCATACAGCAACTAAATTCATGGAAACACTTGAAATCCCAATTTAAAAAAGTCAAACATAAACAGTTCAAATAACTTTGGTGCCCCTATGTGTACTGTATCTTACACAACCTGCAAAAGCGAGGGGAAGCGAACTTGATTCCCCTGCGTGTCCGTGTCTCCTTGCAAAGGCAGGACCATTCACACAGGGCGTGTAAGTAGTCACTAGATTAGTTGACAATTTACTTTAGCCAAATAGTGCAAAAGTGAACTACAGTGTTTATAAATAGAGAGATAATGTTCCCGTTTTCATAGGTAACTAAAAGTAGCCTCGCGTTCCCGGTAAAGCTCAAATTTAATTATTGTTTTCTTAAATTAAGCACTTAATTTCTACGTACGGATAACAACGTGATCCTATAAGGATTTCTCTTCCTTCTAAGGTACGGAACACTTATAGCTCTTATACACTCACTTTGTTTGCCGTCGGTCTTTCTACCTGTTTAGACCCTGTTTCTTAGAAACTTGAAGGAATCAAACTTCTAAGGCAATGCAACAAAAAGGTACTGCCGTTCATGTCGCATACTGACACTCGACGCACTTACTTCCTGCAGACCTAAAGTATTGAAATTTCGCAAGAACCTAGGCCTCACAGCAAAATTATAAAAAATAATATAAAAAAATCTGAAAACCATAAATTTTCTTCTTATATCACATTACAACCTACATTTGCAGTTGAAGCATTGATCGCGGTATACACGGATGAATGGGATACTATTTTTTCAACCACAAATTTAATGTTGTTGTTCCAACAGACTTATATTTTCGTTAGAGTGTGCTCGGTGGTGATTACCTTACCTATATATAATATTTATTATTTTCAGTATGCTAATTATTCATGCTCTGTGCCAAACCCTCGGTTCATTGGGCCGAATATAACTTGGCCCCCTTTTTTTCGAAAATCGATGACGTGACGGACGTGACCGATTTAAAACCACGGAAGCAAAATGAAGGCACGATGCATGGTCATTAACTCTAGTAACCCTGAATGAATAGTGAATTCTAGCAATACTTGAATGACCTAAAAACTTATTCCCAGGCAAATTGTAAAAGAAATCCCCGAAAAGCTATAGGCGAAACTTGTTTTCACTTTACAGACGTGTAAACACGAATTGGAATTAACTGAAGCGTGAACTGTGATGTTCACCGAATCAAATAAAGTGGGTGCTCTGCTTAGCTTGATGTGGTTGAAAAGTTACTTCTTTGATAAAACGAAATATAAAACCCGAGGTATATTTTCGCTTTAATTTTGTAAAAGATTCGTCTGCTGTTTCGATCAAGGGAGATATTTATGAAAATATATTTATGAAAAAAAGTTTCATCATTTTATTGCAAAGAAATCGTAGGATTGAAATTAAGCCAAGAATAGATTTTGAAAAGAGGTTTCATTGTAAATAACTATTAATGTAATTAAATTGGAAAATTGGAATTTATTATAATATATTCATAACTTCTTTGTTGTTCTTCTTTATTTATTTTTTATTGAGTGTGTGTATTAGTTTTAGGCAATTAGGTTTAACCAAAATTTGAAATTTTTAAATAAATCTTTTTTCTATTCTATTCTATAACAACAACCTAGTTCTTATTTTTTACTGCACTGAAATAAAAATGAAACTGCACCTTTAGTTTATAGTTTCGAATTAACAACAACACTACTTAACAAAGTTCATAACTTATAATCCCCTTAAAACCGATCCTAAACAATAAATTCACCCAAAATATTTTACAGCATTATTTTGTCCATTTTTTCCATTAATTACATCCTTTTCTCCAACTCGTTAATTCAGAGCTTGTTGAAATCGACAGGGCGAAACCATCACGAAATGGGCTATCGATGACTCGACGCTTGCTTACCATTCGGGCGTTTTTTCTTCGAGTCAAACAACAAATATAAAGGGAAAGAATAGTTATTCATTTATAACCACAGGAAACGGTTTCTATTTTTATGTTACGTTTAGGCATAAAGGCATGAATAATTATATAATAACGATGTTTTAGGTGTTCTTAAATATATTTATTTCAACTTTTAAAATATTACAATTGTACAATTGCCACTCGTCCTAAGTGTTCTGTGATATGATTGATTCAGCACTGAAATTTTACAGCTTAGAAAGATTATAGTGATCGTAAGAAGCGACGTTACTGTGCTGCATGTGCCAACCAGTGCATATATTTTTGAAACCTTTTTTTAACTTGCAATGTTTATATGTATTTATATTCCGGTCAAATATTGCAAAATTTTAAAGCAATTATCCTCAACCGATTGAGATCAAATTCAACCTTCTAAATCCAACATGACGGAAGGCCCAAGACATCGCACGAATTCTTTTTTGTTTACTCCTATGATATGGGTATGTAATAAAATTATTTGGTGAGAAGAATGCGCATGTGTTTCATTTTAGAGCATTTAAATAAAAGCTTGTATTTAAAAAAAAATCCTTTAATTTATTTTTAATGATGCTTGACTACTGTCTCGCGTGACGTTGCGGCCGACAACGGTGAAACTCCCAGATAGTACTCGTAAGTAGCGTAGTGGAAATATATATAAACGCTGGCATTACGTGCCACTCCCTGGCTGTACGCATGCCAAAATTTGAATGCCTTAGGTATGTTAATAGTATAGGGATAGACATTATAGAGAATGTGTTCGATTTTAGTATGTTGCCGTCTTGCGCACTGGCGACCCCGAATTTTCTAACAGCGGAACTGTCACTTGGCACTTGGCACATCAATCAACGAAGCTCGCTTGATTTTATTGATTTTGGATTTGATATGCTTCATCCTTTGATTGTATTATTGTTTCGAGACACCCCCTCATTCCCTACAGAATGAAACGAAATGTTTAGGTAATTTATAGAATATACTAGTAGTGGCGCTATACTAATTGTCTGTAAATGGGTAAGTATGAGTAGAAAAGGTGAATTTTATTTGCATAAAATGAACTGATTCGATTTATTGTCCGGTCGAATTTCCATCAAAGTGGGAGCGCGACTGCAAAATTGCAAATCATACTAGTATAATGTATATTCTATTAAGGTATCTCGTTCATCTATTATAGACACTTCAGTTTCTTATTAATAATGAAAGAGGATTGGATCGCAATTTTCTCTTCTCTTTGTTGCCTTTAAATATCATGTCAGCACAATAATTACCGCATTTTAAAATAGAATTTCTAAACCGTGTTGAAAGGTAACTTTGGCCTCTATTTTTCTAGCACTGCGGTGTAATCATCGCTATTTTTCTCTGTGAAAATCGCAGAATGTGTCAAAGTTCACAAGTTGAGGACACGCACGGGCGCGAGTGGAAATTGATTTCCCAGTTCGATTCTGAGTTGTCGCGTGTTTTCGTGGCCAAAGCTTTGACATGGTTATTCCGTGTCCCACTTAAATAGTACGTATATATGTGCCTTGTTCTTTTTTCCCAATCAAAATACATATTAAGCTTTCGAGCAATTATATAGTTATATAGATTATTATCAATATTTTGGTCTGAAAAAAACTCATAAGGAATGGTGTATGTTTATGGAAGTTCTAGCTCCTTCGGTAATATAAGTATCCCCAGGGGACTACATGAATTATTGACTATAAGAAAAGTACAATCTTCCCTTCGTATGACTGACTCTGTCGTGAAAAATGTCTTAATAATAAACATAGATGAACTTTCCTTGAACGTTTAGTTTTTAGTTTTAAAATTATTTTATTACATTTCTGTTACTCTATTTTAATTAATAAATAAAAAAATTATACTCATAAAAGCTATTAAAGTAAAAGGTCCTTTTAAACACATATGAATTGTTTATAAATACTAATAAAAATAATAACCGATGACAAAAAGTAGGTCTAAAGCGTACTAAGCGGCCTAAAACTACTCCGCACAAAACTTCTCTTTTTGTGTGTCATTTAGCTGGCCACGCTAAGAGTATAGACTGTGGGTATAGTAGGCAAGCTATGCAGAAAAGCAGTCAAATGTTATATTTCTAATGGTCACGGTGAGAGCTAAGACAATATTGTCATTGTTTGCCCTTTGGGCAACATTTTTAACTTTTACTTCGTATCTGAAGGGATTGTTTATCTGACTCAGAAAGCTGTAACGGACAAGTAAAAGCTGAGTACTTATTCGGCTTTACAGAACCTTAAAAACAACACTTCACAAAAGGGGCGCTAACAGCGGGCGAATTGTTTTTATCCCTCCCTTGTTTTCTTGCCCCAGTATCGATTAAAATCCCAATATTCTCTGGGTGAAGTATGACATTAAAATTTCCCCTGTTGAATCAAATTAATAATCAAAGAACGTTACCGTCCGATGGTTTGTCTTGGTAAGCATTAACTATAGATATGGTACTAACTGAATATTCGTCGTGTACCCCAAATGACCTAGTTTCAAGTTTATTTCTTCATAAACATTAAAAATTGTGTCCGATATAACAATAAAATTAAAATAATCAAATTTCAAAAAATATCAATACCCTATTGATATTATAGGATACCATAGAAATAGAGCAGAATATTAGATACTCGTAATATGTTGATGAATATATTACTATATACTCGTATTTAAGACAACTAATATCAACAAAAAACGAATACACAAAAGAAATTGACAGAAGCTTCACGTACTAGCATGTCTATAGCTTATCAAATCATTGGTTGCTGGAAGGTTAATTTGCATTGCCGTATCAAAATGTTATCGTAATTATGAGGGGTCAGACTACCTCTGTGTGTACAACGGTGAATTCAAAACGTGTCCCGGATTCCAGCCAGTAATTGTGGAAAGGAATGTGACTTCGATTAGTATTCTCTACGCAAATTGTATGTGAAAGGTTACTTTTACTTGTTATTTACAAACACTTGTTTACCTATTTCAGTATGTTGGCTTAAATGCTGGTCACATTTTAAATACGATTTGTTATAATATTCAGTATTGATCATCATTAAGTGAGGTACTACATTTAATGAACTTAAGCCGTGACACATTAAATTATTTTATAAGGATTTCGTTTTCTCATTGGATATTCGAAACCCTAAAAACAAAGAAGACAGCCTTTTTCTAGACTCATCATCATCATCAACAGCCTATATACGTCCCCACTGCAGGGGCTCAGGCCTACTCTCCTACAGAGAGTGTATGGGCCATAGTCCACCACGCGGGCCCAGTGCGGATTGGCGGACTTCACATGCCTGTTCAAGACATGCAGGTTTCCTCACGATGTTTTCCTTCACCGTTAAGCAATCGAATAATGTACTTGAATTGAAAAACTACTCATAGGTACACGGCTGGATTCGAACCCGGAACCCTCAGATTGAGGTTTCTAGACTAGTGGCTTTTAAGCTGTAGTCCGTTGACTACATATGGTCAGTTCGTGATGACCCAATAGATAATCCGTGAATTCAACGATCGACTAGCCTACTTATGATAACTATGAATGAGCCTTCAGCTTTGTGGCCAGCCCAACCCTGTGATAGACCAATATGTACATTCCTTGTCGAGCGTTGATCTATCTAAAAAATCTATCTGCAAAACTGAAATTGTTTGAAAAGCAAGCTCAGACTCATATTTATTTCCTAAAGCAATTCGTTTGCAATCGAAATAATGATAAAATAGAAATTTTACTACACAGATATCATCTACTAACACTGTCTAAACTGTCTAACTGTGTGGCTTCACACCAAACAGGAAGCTTCAGCGTAAAATGTAATTGGTTAATTTTAGGCTTGCGAAACAAAAATAGTCTTGTATTTTCCACAGAAATCTGCTCGTTAAATATTGGACGAAAATAAACCACCCATAAATTAAGATTACTCGCTTTTGCCCGCGACTTTGTCCGCGTTTACTGCGTAATGTGCTAGGAACTACATACTCGATCGGGATAAAAGTTGTCTTTACAAAACCCATGGCATTCTGACTTTCCGGGACCGGGACGACTTGACGGGAGGGAAGACAATCAAACTCACTTGCATTTATAAATATTAATATGGGTATTCGGAAAAATAAACTCAACAATTATTTTTCTGCTGAAATCACACATCTCTAAATGCTATAAATCTGAAGCCCGCTACTAAATTTAATAAACTCAAACCGTGAAACATCAAAACAAAGAACAGTTAAACGCTTTTAAGAGCATTAGTCAGAAATGTTACTTGTCTGGGCGAAATCACTTCCGCCCCAAGCCAATGGTACACAGGGGCCCTATGCTAGAGAGTTGCGGGGAAATAGAAGGAAAGTTAAGGCACACTTTACACGAAAGCGCCCATCTATGTTGGGAATTCTCAGTTTTACGTTACCTGTGGCTTTACTCGAGATAGTCTTGTGTTTATTCCAAGGCGTAGAGATCGTGTGAATCAAGTTTACTGGTTCTCGTATACCAACATAGCCCTTTGTTATTTTTGCGTATAATGCCGTGTAACAACAAAAGAAGGATGGGGCATGTTTTCACTTCAGCGTAGCGTTTGGTAGAGAGAGCTCACATCCTTTTGTCCTTTGTTATTCTAACTCTAGGATGACAAAGACAGCATACGTGTGCTGTGTACCTACCTAAAGAGCTGTCTGCAAACGCTTCGCTACTAGATATTATTACAGTCCTCTGGCTACTAGAGAATGTGTTATTAGCTTATTACTCATCAATTTGAGTAATTTGTAAATCACCTCCTCTATCACGATAATATCCATCATTTAACCAGGAACGAAATAATAAAATGAAAAAAGCTTATATAAAATCTGCAAGCTGATTCCAAATGCGGAAAATGAAGTAAAACGTTGTCATAAGATTTGTCAGTATATCGACTGGAAAGAAACGTTTCAATCGATCCATTGAGGACGGGATCACGGAAAAATCAATCACATCACGAAGTAACGGAGAAATGGGTTACATTTTTTAGAAAGTCTTCGTAGGTAGAACGCCCATAAACCCTGCTCAGTAGTTTTAGAAGAGTCAAACAGGGCTAAATTTTCACGACAAAAGTGTAAGCTTCCACTTTGGAAACCTTAACCATAGTGTATTTAATGCCGCAGCCCATATGTCATCTTAGTGTAAGAGCATCTGAGAGAACAATTTTGGGGGAGTTACTGATGAATTTCTGAAATTCTGAAAAGAAGTTTAAATGATTGCATCATCATCATCTGATGTACAAGCCACCAGCTACACTGAACATACAGTGTATTTGAAGTCTATCAATCAGCACTGGGCCCACGTAATGCGATGTAGTAGGTTAGTCGTTGGGCTTGTCATATTTGTAAAAATTGCAAGCAAACGCTTTGCTTTATTTGTATATTCTGTTCCTTGGCACATCACAACAAAATAACTACATATAAATCAAAAATCTGGAAAACGTTTTCTTTCCAGTTTAAGCTGTAGATGCGAAACGATAAAAATCGAATTTGAATTCATTTTCTCTTTTGAACTCGGCTATATCCTAAGGCAACATATTCTAGCCTTTCAAAGCATTCTCAACAAGCGGTGGAACGTTCAAGCGTATTGTTGCATTTACACACAAAAGACAAACTCAACTAAATATAAAACAGTTTTCATGTGCGAATGCCGACAAACATGCACCTCCTCATTCACGCGGCATCTGTCCCATTTCCCTAGAGTTCGGTACCAAATTACATCTGCATAATGCTGGGAACTTTTTGTAATATCATGCAGATTACGTGCCTTTTTGTGCGCTAATGTAGCTTTGCATCGTGTGAAAAATTTGGAGAGTTACTACTTCTGAAAGGGTTTGATTGCTCTACAGGCAAACAAACCTTGTTGAAGCTTTCCCAGTATGTAGGAAATAATTTGTTCTTTAGCTTTCTTTGAAACATATGACGATATTTAATTTGAATTACATTTTCATCATAAATAACTTGCCTATAACTTAATATTATTATTATCAGTATGTTACTTATTTTGTATATTTTATTATTAGTAGTATATTTTGTATGGAACCCTCGGTGCACGATTCCAACTCGCACTTGACTGATTTAAAATGAAAAAAATATTCTATTGATTGACGATAGAAATTGAAGCCCCAAAGCTCCTTTGTTATTTACAAATGAAGAATATAAAGTAACACAAAAACATTTACCGGAACGAACGTGGCGCCACCCGCGTGCGTTTTGTTCAGCCGTATTAGCGACCGCAAACGAAACGGAACGTAAATTGTACAAAGGATTACGTTGCTCTATTAGTTATGTATGAAGATTTAAATAACAAATGATCCAGGGCTTCCACACTTGCTTCCGACCTAAAGCTGGCAACTTTTAATGAAACACATCGTTCACCGAAATACAATTACGACACACAATGATACCCTCGTACAGCACTGTGACATTAGAATTTAAATAACATTTTAATTACGTTATTAGTATAGGAAATTATCAACACTAAAATATTATGTAATGAACGGAAATTATTCTCGTATAATTAATTTTAAAGACCCCAAAATACAAATAAATGTCAAAAAGTAACTGAAAATTTTGCAAAATATGAATGACTATCCTCATAATTAAATGTACCTACTATTCAGAATAAAGCAATAAAATAGGTCATAATACGTTGCTTCTGCTTGTTTCCTCTTTTTCCATCTCTAGTGATCTTGATATCTCAAAGAATTCTTGAATCTCACTATTTTGAAAGCCAAGCCAATACAATAGTACGAATCACTTGAGAAAATCCTTTACAAACGCGCCGATCATCGAGTGCCTGTCGTGAATTCGATATTCTTATGATAAACGACCCTTACCCAAGTACTCTTAACGATAATAGAGCTGTTGTAATGTAAACAGCTTTCAAATACCCATTTTGGATATTCAGATGGATATAAGATTAAAGTGTTATTGTTATTTTAAGTTGGTGTATGATAAGCTTGTTTGTCCTTATTAAATAAAATCACAATCATAAGATGAACGACGTCATTAGAAAATAACTCCTTCTGCAGGTTCGTCATATTTTATATTATAATTATGTATAACCAATGATAAATTCCAGTGATTAACCAGACCACTAAGCACTGCAAATTTCTTCATCAATAGCTCGTTCGTCGAGACGATTCAAGCTATGAATTTTCCCGGCCAACTAAGAATTACATGGATACAGTGGATGGATGCATAAATGCAATTGAAAAATTAAGAAATAATATTGATTTTGTATAAATAATCAAATAAGCAGCTTATTTCAGCAGCCTATTTTAGGGTTACCTACCCAGAGGGTAAAAAACGGGACCCTATTACTAAGACTTGTCTGTCCGTCCGTCAGTCTGTCACCAGGATGTATCCCATGAACCGTGATAGTAAGACAGTTGAATTTTTTACAGATGATGTATTTCTGCTGCCGCTATAACAAATACTAAAAACCAGAATAAAATAAATATTTGAGGGGGCTCCCATACAACAGACATGATTTTTTTGCCGTTTTTTAACCCGAGTCCGACTTGCACTTGGCCGTTTTTTAAAGATGTATTTTATGGAAACTGTGGACACTTATCACCCTTCCAAAACGCGATCGTCCCGTCGTGAACGACGACGTGTCAATTTGTGCCCAAACGGCTCAGAGCAATCCGTTCATCGGAAGTGAAGGCATTTGTCACGCAAACCGTTTTTCGCCATCGAACCCTCTCCAGCGATAATGATAGGAGAATTTTTACAGGCAATTTATTGTTACCACATAATACTTTTGGCTGGCCTAATTTACTTGCGGCAAATTTAATGCTGATAATTTGCATGAAGTTCATTTCTGTTTTTCTAAAATACATGCGATTGGTGACCCCGCTGTTTCGTAACAAGGCACCTACTACAAGATGTGATTTGTTTCATTTTTGTTTAGGATTTCTTTTGGATTGGATGCAATTTGTATAAATCCGAAATTCGAATTTTAAATGGATTTCGATCGCAATCCGAAACACAATTGAGATGAAATAAATATTGTATGCGCCCAGATTATTCATTTTTGTGCATATGAATCATTAACACGAACCGGAATACGATAGCTGAGATATATTTCGACTTAATAATAACAGATAAATTTATATGGAGTATAATTGTTTAATCCTGCCAGTTGTTATTGCTTGTGACTCAAACCCATAAGGAAAACCTATTTTCCAAGGTGAGCTCTCTAAAATATTAATAATTTTGACACAATCATCCAAAACAATATTCTTGATTAAACGACGAGTGAATCCTTCCACTGCCTTTACTGCGGGACGAATAAACAAGCTCAAAGTCACTCAGCGAGCAATGGACCGAGCTATGCTCGGAATTTCTCTACGTAATGAAATCCGAAATGAGGAAATCCGTAGACGAACGAAGGTCACCGACATAGCTCGACGAGTTAGTGAGCTGAAATGGCAATAGGCAGGCCACATAGCTCGAAGAACCGATAACCGACGGGGAGTAAGTAAGTTCTTGAGTGGCGACCACGTACCGGGAAACGTCTACCGGGCCGTCCCCCTGCTAGGTGGACCGACGACCTGGTTAAGGTCGCAGAGAGTCGCTGAATGCAGGTGGCTTGGGACCGGTTGATGTGGCGTACCATGAAGGAGGCCTATGTCCAGCAGTGGATGTTTCCTGGCTGATGAGGATAATAATGATGAATCCTTCCACTATCGCGTGCAGAATCATTAACGATTGGTTAAACTCCATCGATCCTTTCTCATAATGATAGCGCGAATCAAAAATTTAACAGTCAGCCAATTCATTGTAGCCACAAGACCAGGAAGGCTTTATCCATTACCGGGTCCTGATTTGTCACAGTAGCTGATTCATTAGAGGGGCATTAATCTTGGGCGGGGTGCGAGAGGAGGTCGGCGAAGGGCGGGTGGTTGGGGTGCGAACCAACTAGCAGTGATAAGGCTTTACGCTTTACTTTGCTCAAGAAGCCGTGACGAGCTTCTCGAGACACTGGGCGCCTCAAAAGCCCGACACTGGAATTTAATTAACCCAAATTTGTCCTTTTGTGTTAACAGTCCGTGACCCTTGCGTAAAATGTTTTCCGATATGTGGTTCAGAAGAGCTTCTCATACTTCACGCAATATAACAATACACCAAAATATAGTCTCGGAGATTGAAGAAAACACATCTAGAATGAGACTAAGACAGCATTGCAGAAATTTTATTTTCTGGGTTTATTAAGGTACTTTACATTTAACGAATATTGAAATATAGCTTTAATTTAAGCTTGCAGTGAAATTCTTCATTGAACATACGACTACATATAATTTAAAATCTGTTATTTTATTACCATTATTTTTATGATATTATGTGTGTGATTTTATATAGGCTTAACGGATAACGTGCATATATGTGTATGTTGTAGACGAATTAAAATAAGATATCTGAGTGAGCGGCTTAATTAAAGATCAAAGATACTACTAAACAATCAAATTCCGCGGCAGCACTAAGTGCAAGAACCGCAGTAGTTTTCGCGACGTATTTAATAGACGTTCCCTTAACTCTATTGTGGGGAGAAATAAATTCGTTGTGACATCACATCATGTACATTTTGGTCGACATCAAAGCGAAAGCGTCGTGGAATGTCAAACGAGCGTCGCGGAACGTTGGCCGTTGGATGGCTTCCGTCAAATCGCACACATTCTGAATGTGTTAGCACTGTAGCGAATTTCGGACCAGCAATGTAAAGTGCGTCCAAATTGAGGCAATTATCCAGTGGTGTGGAAACTGAAACCGTAAACAATTAACAACACACGTTTTATTTAGTGAGAACATTGCAAGGACTTACTTATGGTGGAGAGCGTCTGTAGTTTGATCATAGGGTGATGAGTTTCATTTCGTTATTGTTTTGGATTGCTTTTGCATCGGGCTGATTCCAGTCACACTCTTCGTTGAACATATTTATTTTAAGTCCGCATATAATTACATTATTTATTTTATATGTATGCTTTTATATCTTTATCAGCTACAGAAGCAGCATCTACATCTACAGAAGTATACAGAAGAAGGTCGCCATGTGGAACTTGCCATGACGGGATTTGCCAGAATCACTAAGGCTAGCACTGGCAGTAAGATATTGTTGATGTTAAGGTAGATGCTGCTGGCTTAGTTATCTTTTACAACGCCCACTGGATGGCATCCTACTAATATTATAAGTGTGAAAGTTTGGATGTTTAGATGTTTGGATGTTTGTGACGCTTTCACGGAAAAACTACTGAATGGATTTGAATGAAACTTTATAATAATTTAGCTTATACATCTGAATAACATATAGGCTATAATTTATAAAGACATATTGTGTAAATTGTCCAAAATCACACTCATAATATTAGTGGGATTACATGGGCAATTTTGGCATAACAAAAACGCGTTGCCTAGCAACCGACCATAGAATATGTAAATTCGTATATACAAACTTTCGCGTTTATAATATTAGTGTGAAAACTATTTGAATGTACTACGTCAGATATTGATATTTATTTTGTTTGTTTAAACTATTAGACTACGTAACAGAATAAACACTATTTTGTACCTTATGCTGTATAATAATTTGTCATATACGTCACCTATGCCTATCGAATAAGTAGAATACATCCTGAAGTACACGCGGACAAAGTCGCGGGCGGAAGCTAGTAGGTCATATTCTAAAGCTGTATTATTTTGAGATTATTCTAAACTTATATTACAAGGTGATATTATGATTATACCCTTTTCACTTGTTGTATTCCCGCGACTGGGTGATTTGTCATCATTATTACAATCGAAACGAATGTATTTTTAATTTTAAAATGCTGAAAGATTTTTTAAATGTGCAGGAAGACGATGTCCTTATTTATATTTCGCTTTTTGTTGCAGCTCTATGAACTTTTATTGAAGCATTCTATCCTATATTACACGTACTCCTAGGTTGCCTGGAATAAATAATACCGCATAAAGTACGTACGAGTATTTTTTAAGTTTTATTGTAGCGTTTTCTGTGTTAACAATTATCTGATTCATTTTTATTTAATGATACTTTGAACGCCATTACCTTATTATAACACTTTCTTGTCATACAAAGAAATAATCTCTGTTGTAGTTTTTCATCTGCGTGGATGTGATGTGATTTTTCGGGACTACCTAAGACTAATCTGTTATTTCGTGTAAGAAGGAGAAAAAACCTACAACCGCCCTTTCCCATTTAAATTATTGATACAGACGATTGTTTGATTGATATTTTCTGACTCTGCCATTGCTGCAAAAAAACACGAAATAAATCAATATCAACCTTTAAACAACCCTCACAAACAACTCACTGGTTCCGATATTTTATAAACAACCGCCCCAATATTGAGGGCCTCCGATAAAACGAAAGAAGACACAATTAGGACGAGAGAAAATTGGAAAAAATGCGCGAGAAAATTGTAACTGGTGGACATTGAACGGAAACGACGACTAATAACGGTTAACGGTACTGTAAATATTACAGGAGGGAGGGAACACGCCTTACAACGCTATGCCAGACAGTAGACAGGGGTTCTGGTTCTTCATTTCGAAAAATATGTATAGCTACGTCGTTGTGTCCTCCCTAATCTCATTATTACCTTTACACAAAAATTTGTTGTTTTTTTTTGACTGAATTCATTTGTTTTGTGATACGTGGAGCATTGATAGTTCCTGCATTCCAATAAACAGGACCAGTATTTTACTTATGATACGTGTATTTTATTAGGGTTGGATGTTCGGAACATCCGATTTAAATAACGAAACCCCCATAATTTCACTATCATGTCTATCTGTCAGTTTGTCCGTCTTAACTAATCATAGTAGACAGGAATTTGTGTAAATATTACACGAAAAGCTAAGTGAGGTATCTATCTAGTATAGTTTTTGAAATATCATCAAAAAGCCATGACAAACAAACTTAGTTATGCGGTCGGAAAAGTGAACCTTATTTAAAGGTAATTCTAATAATATTTGTTCGTTTCCTTCTACTTTATACTTGTAGTTTATAATAAATTAGTCTTAAATATAGATGTATATAGCTGTTAAGCTTTCCGAATAAAATAAAGTAAATAAAAATGGTTCGGAATCCTTTGTACGCGAGTACAACTTACACTTGGCCCTCTTTTTTAAGTATAGACCTCACAATGGATACAGTTTTGCATTCGGTGGAACCGTTGGGAAAAGCAGTATGACAAGGAAAGCATTCACCGCTGATTCAGGGCTCTTAGCTTCAGTTTGTCTTAAATCGAGGACAAAAAAGAAGTCGCAAGGTTCAAGGTCTGGGCTTATAAGGCAGATGCGTCATCAGTTTTACTTTCATAAACCTTCAACTATTATTCTGTTACCGTAGCGGCATGTGCGGACAAATTAACGTGGTGAAAGACGACATTGCTTCGATGGCGCTTTTTACGAACAATCTGTAGCTACTATTATTTGGTATTCAAGTGACACGGTTGTGTAATGTTACTGGTTTGCCGAAAAAAGAAGCAACAATTATCTTGTAAACGCTTCGAGTTCTCTTAACTTTCGTTAACAAATCTTCAAAAGCAAAAACCCATTATTCCAGTTGACTTTATCTTTACGGCACAAAGTAGTACACACAGATTTCGTCACCTGTCTCAGTTTTATTTATAGCCAATGATTCCATCAAATAGTTTTAATATCATTTTGCTACACCACTCTGCACGCAGTCATTGATAGCCTTCCGTCAAATCATGCGGTATCCAGCGAATGCAAATATCTATGTTTGCACCCAATAATACGAATTAGCAATGGGTTGTTTAAAAGTAGACCCCTTGTCCTGTGGGAGTAGAGGCTATTTTAAAATTAAACAAAACATAAATAAACAACTAATCTTAAACTGACATAAAACTGTTGTTTACATATCATTCTGTCAGCGACGACGACGTCAAATTAAGTCTTTAGGTTTTAAAAGCTAAAGATGTCCGCTGTCTTTGACTTCGGCTGTACAAGCGAGCAAATAAGGATTTATTCTGCGCAGTGCATTTCCTATTTCCTCAACATCGGGCTGCTTGTAGACTCACAGAATAAATTGACCGTTTATTTCTCTCACAGTCAACAACTCACAAGCTTTATTACATTTTACTCCGAAGAAATGACGTACATTTAATTCGATTTATAAAAAAGAAAAAGCAATAAAACGCTTGTGAAGAAACTGAAAGACTGAACGGAATTCCGTCTCGCACCACATTTTATAGGAAAATATATTTGACTAATTTTTTTTATGCAAATGGGACTATCATAAAAGGATTGCCTTGCAAATCTTCAATTTGGTATTCAATAAAGATTCCTTTTGTAGAGAATTATATTTTCTTGGTCTGTGGAAACGCCATCTGTTGAATAATAATAAATTATGTACATTTAACGAAAGACACCAATTGCTACTAGATCGCTAGTTGAGAAAGGTCTGAATATTTTGGAGTCACTCTTTTCAGCATTTATTGTTATTTTCTTATTACTTCTAAGCCGTCTTTCGCAACAACTTACTATTAGTTGGTGTTGTACTTAGACCTGTGTATTAATTTTTATTTGCGATGGTTTTCTCACTAAAACAATTTATTAGATTTATAAAAACAATAAGTTCATTCATTTCTTCTTCCATGAAGCTACGAGTATGTGTATAATACGATATTATACATTATATCACATTATGAGACGGGAGTCCAAAAACCTGTGTTAACAGACACCTGTAATTGACAAATTTAAAGACAAAATTACATACGATATTTACCCTGCCTTCAATTTTATTGATATAAATGCAAACAAATATGACACCTTTGCCACAAAGATACAAAGTAAACAAGTTTACACCCGTTACACTAGACATAAAAAGGTCGTAAAGAGTGTCGCAAAAAGCTTCGATATTGGAAAGAAATCATAACTACGACGGCGGTTCCTGCGGGGCACTAGAGAGCTACGCACTCCGAATATAATGCAATTACCCGAGATGGATCGCTACAGTTCAAGCGGGGACGTCGTATAACTTCCTTATCTTCTACCCCCTCGCTTTTATGACGTCTTTATAAAAAACGGGAATAAAATTCGAAGCGAACATTTAGGCGTCCATTGGTCCGACGCAAATAACATTGTTGTAATTGTTTACTTTTTATTTCGGCTATTTGTATAATTAAATTGGGTACGCCGTCCTCTTAAATCTCTTATCTCGATGATTTAAAATAGGGACACCGTTTATAGAATTCCTTCTGCATATTCTCTTGGTGAATTAACTTTTCATTGGTCGCCGTCATGAATATGAAATCAGAAAGCGGAATTACGGAAAAAACGTCCAATTAACGGTTGCGACGTGGGTTTTTTCGTGAATTTGTCGGTAAAAGTCTCTAATCATTAATAGGTACATGTTTCTTTATAAATATTCTATACGTACATACATGTAAAATCCAACAGAACAGGTTTACGAGTTTCTATTACAGTAAGTTGCAACATTAAAATTTGCGGAACGATCTGATTTTTACAAAAAGTTGTATGTATTAGTTTTTAGTGGAAACAAGGATTTCTTTATTTCCATTTTTCAATAATTTCAATCGTAGACAGATTAAAACGTTGTGTACATTTATACAAATAATGACATTTTAAACAACGTATCACTTTTCATATTTAAATAAGTACCCACAGCAAATTCACAACCCCCAAATTCGTTCCCAACGTGTGATGTGATCAAAAGCTCTACATAAACAAAATGCAATTTGCTGGAATCGCGGCTAGCATATTTTATTTCCCCATAGTACGAGGAAGTAGTTAGCGTATCCCGGTGTGGGTTTTGTTGTACAATGTTTTGTTCGAGACAATGGATACATAATATTGAGATATTCGCGGGAGAATCCACAACGGCTCCGATTTCAAGTTAGAAATAAAGTATCGGGTTTTACATGATTATTTCATAACAACAAAGCATTGTTTTGGTTCTAGACAGTATACTCTCTAAATGAACTTTTTGTTTCCACATCAGTGTTCTAAACATCAAAAGCTTTATTTATACAGGGTGGTCCAAAATGTGACGTCCAAAAATTTTTTTTAGATTCCTTACACCTGGGTGTATCCGAAAATACCCCATGTATGTTCCGCGATTTTTTGTAGTTTAGAAGTTATGATTTTTTAAATGTATATTTCGAATTTTCTGCCGGAGCGACTTAAAATAATCGTAACTTGTTTAATAGTAAGGTTTTTTTATTTATTTTTTCTCGAAAGTGATCGTCTTGAATCACCCTTTCTACTTTATTATCAACTACACAACGTTATTCATTACAAGTTACCGAAAAAAGGGACGAAAGTAAAAATTTTAGGTTTGAGTTGAACGGAGCAAAATTTTCAAAAATTTCTTAATAATACAAAATTAATGTTTCATTGGTTCAAACTAATTTTAAAAACTCCAGCAGTTTGTCAGCTTACCAAATAATAAAAAAAAAGTTGTTCTTAATAGGCGATTTTACGACGAAATTGGCTTCAGAACTTAGTTAGGTGAGAATTCATAAAGAAAAAATTTTGTCAAAAAAAAATATTAAGCTTATTTTGTTTTCATTTTTATGGCCTACATTAGCAAGGCATCATCAAAAGCATTCAAATAATTTCAAATTGAACGATCAGTGACACATTAGAAAACATTTTATTTTAAAAAAGCTTAGTTTAGTTTTTATTAATACGGTTATTTTGGTTTATTTTTAGCATCAATAAAAGAAAACACAAATTAAGTTCAACTACTTTATTAAAGAAGATTTTCAAAATGACGCCCTTCAACTTCGATACACAATCGGCAACGTCTTAAAAAGTTATCTTTTAGTCTGCGGAAAGCGCTTGAATTTTGTCTGACTTTCGTCGCTGCTTCTCTCAATTTTCGTCTCAGTTCTTCTTCGGAGTTAGTTTGCTGAGCATAGACAACTTCTTTGTAGTAACCCCAAATAAAAAAATCTATTGGGTTCAAGTCCGGTGAACGTGCAGGCCATTCGATTGGGCCGCCACGCCCAATCCATCTGCCCGGGTATGTTTCATTAAGGTGCCCCCTCACTTGGCGTGCGTAATGGCAAGGAGCACCATCATTTTGGAATATCATGTGCCTTCTTGTTTCCAAGTTTACATCTTCCAGCAATTCAAAAAGGTTGTTCTGCAAAAAGTTTAGATATGTGTCTCCATCCAACCTAGACGGCAGCTCGAAAGGCCCAATCAGTTCTCCATTTACAATTCCCGACCACATGTTTACGCTGTATCGATGTTGAAAATTTGATGCTCTTGCAAGGTGTGGGTTTTCAATTTCCCAGCTGTGATAGTTATGGATATTAAATACTCCAGTGTTTTCAAAACGGGATTCATCGGTCCATAAGATCTTATTAAAAAAATCTGGGTCTTCCTGACACCTTTGTATCATTGTTTCGCAGAAAGCAACTCTTCTAGGGTAATCTGAAGCTTGTAGCTCCTGAACGCGCTGAATGTGGTAAGCGTGGTAGCCTTCTGAAAAAAGAAAAGGACTATTACTCACCACCTAGGCAGGAAGAAGTCTAATACCTGGCATTGTATCTGTGATTTATGTTTTGTGTAAATAAAAAACAAAACGACATACCATTTTTCAATATCCTTAGAACTGAGGTCCGTGGTATTCCAGTCCTTCTGGTTATTGCTCTGGAACTCGTAGAAGAGTCTCTTTCTACAGCTGCGATGACTTCATCTCTTCTGTCCGGATCTACTCTGGGTACTCCTTCGTGCCTTTGGCTACGACCGGGGATACGCCCGGCCATCAGCGTATTATGAGTATTAATAAATACCCTATGGTCCGGGTAATGGTCCAGTATTTCTCCTCGCCGGTCCAGTTGTTGACGATATAGCCTTGCGGCTAAATGACCGTTTCCTTTGGCCATACCATAGTAAAAGTGCATTTCTGCGTACTGGCTTAGACTAAAATTACTCATGTTGCCGTCAGTAACACAAGCACAAGTCAGTCGTAAGGCAAATCGGAGTCCGTAACACAAGCACAAGTCAGTCGTAAGGCAAATCGGAGTCCGTAACACAAGCACAAGTTAGTCGTAAGGCAAATCGGAGTCCAGTAACAAAGCGAAAGTAGGTTCAAAATATCGGTATCGGAAAGAAGCAACGTCAAGTAGTATCACACGCGATGGAAGTGAGTGAACGACTAGCGGACGGACGATACAGTGAGATGCTACGGAGAATGTATGGGGAGAGGGGGGAGAGGGAAGTGCAGGTAAAAAACCCCTAGCGCGCACGGCTGACTTTTGTGGCCAAGACAGTAGGTCTTTCTCTTTCGTACTTCTACGCAACCATAACAGTGCGAAAGAGAAAGACCTTACTGGCCTGGCGCCTTTTGAAACGTGTTATTTATTGCTTTGTGTCATTGTGTGTGATTGGCCTTGAAGTAGATTTTGGTTTAATTCTAGCTTTCATAATTTCATGTCTAAAAACAGAAAATGAAATGTGTCACTGATCGTTCAATTTGAGATTATTTGAATGCTTTTGATGCCTTGCTAATGTAGGCCATAAAAATGAAAAAAAAAATAAGCTTAAACATTTTTTACGACAACATTTTTTTTTTATGCATTCTCACCTAACTAAGTTCTGAAGCCAATTTCGTCGTAAAATCGCCTATTAAGAACAACTTTTTTATTATTATTTGGTAAGCTGACAAACTGCTGGAGTTTTTAAAATTAGTTTGAACCAATGAAACATTAACTTTGTATTATTAAGAAATTTTTGAAAATTTGGCTCCGTTCAACTCAAACCTAAAATTTTTACTTTCATCCCTTTTTTCGGTAACTTGTAATGAATAACGTTGTGTAGTTGATAATAAAGTAGAAAGGGTGATTCAAGACGATCACTTTCGAGAAAAAATAAATAAAAAAACCTTACTATTAAACAAGTTACGATTATTTTAAGTCGCTCCGGCAGAAAATTCGAAATATACATTTAAAAAATCATAACTTCTAAACTACAAAAAATCGCGGAACATACATGGGGTATTTTCGGATACACCCAGGTGTAAGGAATCTAAAAAAATTTTTTGGACGTCACATTTTGGACCACCCTGTATACACATTCCACTCAATTCGAAACTAAAGATAAGGTTATAGTTCTGATGAAAGTTTAGATTTAAAAAATTTAAACAAACTTCATACAATAACAACTTTTATATACAACACCATACCAAATTTGAATTTAAAAAAAGGGTTTTCATGTTTGCTAAGAAACAATTCCAGCTTTTTTTAGTTTCTTACATCTTATTGATTACACCGAAAATTGTATTTGAAAATTTATCCTGACACTTTACCTACACCTCAGCCTTTACATAGACAGTATACGTAGGAGGTCCCCCACTTAAATAAAATTCCTGTAATGTTGTGATTACAGTACCGTGACGTCACTCGTGAAGTGACTTTTGTAACTTGGTTGTGTACGGGGAACAAGGGGACTTTACACCGTTCATGCAGCTAGCTACCTTTCGTAAAGCTTACAGTTTTCAATATCCACGCATAGCCCCACACATTATACAATGGGTGTGCAAATATATGACAGAAAAGCAATCTAAACAGCTTGAATTTTAGTCCCAGATTAAGCTATTCACAGCTAATAAGTACAGTAAATAATAAGTGCTTCGTAATAAGACTGAGTTCAGAAAGCAGTAAACTAACGCTAACAACATTTTTACTGATGAGAACACACACACCATCCACGCATTACTATAAACTGTACACCCATTTTCTTAAATTTTCTTGATGATTGTCTTTTACTATGAAGAGGTCCATAGGATAGTATTAGGAAATCATCTCTCAGACCCCGATTGACAGATCGTCACACAAAATATCATTTCATTATTACATAAAAACCTCTTATTACAGTTCAAAAGACATCCCTGACCGACGACGGATAGAAAAGTAATTACAGAATTCACTAGCAGTCAAATACCGAAAGAAAGTACCGCAGAAAGTATGCATAAAGAATACGAGGGGCATACCGAAAAGATCGGTAATCGAGTACTTTCGATTTAATTAGATTAAAAACTCTTTTTGATGAATAAACACTGGTTAGTTGAAAATCGAATACAATTGACAGAATTAAAAAAAAATTTTTTTTTAAAGAACAATATCAGTTTGAAATTGATAGGTCGATAAAAAAATGGAGCTTACAAGAGAAAGTTTCCGTGCCATAATTTTTTACAACTTTCGACGAGGATTATCTCAGGGACAATGTCTCGCTGAGCTTATATCTATATTCAAGAGTGAAGCGCCTAGCCAGACGACAATATATCGCTGGTATTCTGAATTCCGGCGTGGACGTGCTTCTCTTGGCACCGTACCTTCCACAGGCCGGCCAAAAACAGCGGTTACACCAGAAAATGTCGCTGTTGTGCGCCGAATGATACAGGATGACCGACATATTACATATGAGCAGATTCGGGCTACTTTAGGGATAGGTATGACTGCGATACAAACTGTTTTACATGGTGAACTGGGAGTGAGAAAGCTAGTTTCCCGCTGGGTGCCCCATAATTTGTCCGAAGAGCAAAAGGCGGCTCGTGTCAATTGGTGCCGGTCTACTCTGCAACGCTTCAACGGAGGAAAGTCAAAAGCAGTTTATAACATTGTCTCTGGTGATGAATCATGGATCTATTCATATGAGCCAGAAAGAAAGCATCAGTCGGCTGTCTGGGTCTTCGCAGGTGAGATCAAGCCAACAAAAGTTGTCCGCTCTCGCAGCGTATCGAAGAAAATGGTCGCTTCGTTTGTCGCGAAAACAGGACATGTAGTCACAGTTCCCTTAGAGGAACGGAGAACGGTTACCGCTGATTGGTATACAACGGTTTGTTTGCCACAGATGATATCCGAACTCCGTAGAGGTAACCCGAAACGACGCATAATCCTCCATCACGATAATGCGAGCTCTCACACCGCTCAGAAAACAAGCGAGTTTTTGAAGCAGGAAAACGTTGAATTAATGGATCATCCTCCATACAGCCCTGATCTGAGTCCCAATGATTACTTTACATTCCCTAGAATCAAAGATTTATTGCGTGGTCAGCGGTTTCAAGGTCCAGAAGAAGCAGTGGAAGCATACAAATCGACGATTTTGACCATGTCAACTTCGGACTGGAATTGCTGCTATAATAATTGGTTCGAACGAATGCAAAAGTGCATTAACTGCAACGGAGAATACTTCGAAAAGCAATAAAAATAAATTTAGTTATTTCCTGTATGTATTGTTTTATATTCCCGATCATTTCGGTATGCCCCTCGTAAGTTATACGCAGAACAGCTTGGGCACGTTCAAAAGCGTCAACAAAATATTCACAAACAAAACGCAATTCACTAAGCTAGCATATTTTATTTCCCCGCAGTACGGGAAGTAGTTAGCGTATCCCGGGGCGGTTCCCGCACACGTGGGATCTCGTTACAATCCCGCGATTGAAATATTTCCGAGCCAGCAGACGCGTATCTTTATTTGTACTATGTCAATAAGAGTCACGCGTTCCCGTGGAATCTTATTGTGTAGGCGAGGTTTCCGCACTATATTCTCATTCGTATGAAACGGGCTATTTATTCCTACCCCTAGTGATGTCGTGCTTTACTACTTTCAGGAAGATGAACAGTCGGCTGCAGAATTCATACATTGTTGTCTTTTCTTTCTTTCTTCTAGCCTTATTATTAAGTCTATTTTCTTACATTCCCATTACCTTGACCTTTTAGCTTATTGTAGGTACTTCACTGAAATTGCGATCTTGGAGTCACACACGGATTTTATTACATTCTTGTTTTCGGTTTAGTAAGAAACATTTTTCTCGTGGTTTGAGATATCATTAAATGAAGGTATACGAATGTATAATTGTAATAGTAATGGCTATGTGAGCTGTAACCTTGCGAGCACATATATACTTTGCCGCACAGAGCCAGTCGGTTCTTTTTAAATATCGACGAAATTGAGGCATAAATAACACCTAGTGCTCGCTCACATGTAGTTGCGCTAAGTATATTATTGGTTTTATCCCTATTAGTTAGTTTAGTGATGAGAAGATTGTTCTAGGTGCTCTATAAATCCCTATCTTTATTTATTAATTCACCCAGATGACAATCAGAATAAATTGAGTGGTACTCCCAGTTTATGTCATTGTTATTACTCACGATTTATAGTTCCAAAAAATCATCGGGAGCTTGCTAGCTTAAAAGTGAAACTTTTTCAACTTTTTGGACTTTTTTGGCTTTTTAGATTTTATTGACATTTAAGACTTTTTAAACATTTTTAATTTGTTAAGTTTTTTGTGATTTTTTAAGACTTTTATAGACCTCTTTGACTTTTCAACTAAACTTTCAAATAATAAGAAACCGCATCGAAAACTTACATCATATGGCGGAGATACCCTCTTTTTACCAGTTTTGGGAGTAAGTACCTCTCCAATCAAAAACCACCGGTGACAAAAAAAAAACTGAAAATTCGTCCATACCAAGTTTTGTCCAGATCGGTTGATACATGTGACCTGTAGATACATTCAAACACACAGAAAGTGGATTTTTGCCCTAGTAGTGGAAGGTTGCTCTCTCGGTCAATTATTCTATTATACTTCGCCTATATTTAACGTCATTCTCAAAGTCGTCTACAATCTCGTATTCATTTATAAATCAGTAATAATCGTAACATTATAACGAAAAGGAAATTGCACCTTTTTAAAATCTATAAGTTGAAAAAATCATTAAATACTTTTCCAGCAGACTGTACACGTTGGAAACTCGTAAAAGGATGCGGTTCGTTACCTGTTTGACAGGAATCAAACAATGAGTTGTTGAAGGCAGGACCTGCTTTGTTCTTACAGTTGTGGATTTGTAAAGTGTCCAAGTCGCCATGTCAATGTATAACGGCATTACAGTGTCGGGTTGATGTCGTCGAGAGATGTCGCTGTGGGCATCTTCCGCGTTTCCTAAATGGCGATGATGACTTTTTCAGTGCGGGACATTATAGCTCAGCCTGCATTTTTGTACTTAGGGTCTTTATAAGAGAACCACGGTAAATCCCCTGTCTTGACATAACGAGAAGTTTCATTGCCAACAAGCACCCTTCTCCGGAACCATTGGGGGTTGTTCAGATTCGTAAAAATGTTTGAATAGTTAAAAAAAATATTTCAGTGCACATCTATCACTTTTTTTATATACGCCGATAAGATGAAAATATAAGTATCACTGCTATTTCCATGTAATTATAATGGACTCAGTGATCTCAACAGCTAAGTGTGAGTCGGACTGCACGAAGCGTTCCGTACCATTATCTATAATCATCAACAGCCTATATACGTCCCCACTGCAGAGGCTCAGGCCTACTCTCCTACAGAGAGTACGCAAAATTAAAAACAAAAGAAATGCATAAAAGGCTTTTTCTGGAGAAGAATCGTTTCAAATATCAAACGGGAAGATGGAGAGATTTATTAACAACAGTAGTAAAACATTACCAACTGGCAACGATGCCTATATTTTGTTAATGTCATAATATTTTAAACCGATGCAATTACTGTATAACTTGCCCCGAACTGCACTCAAAACACAAGCGTTGATCGATCTACAATTAAATTGTATTACAATATATATTTATAGTAAGACAATACCAACAGGTAACAATTATTATATTTATTAATGCGAGGATATTTTAAACAAATGCAATTGATGCACTAAACAAAATTTGCCCCGAATTGCAGTCCATTTACACGCGTTGATCTCTCTTTAATTAAATTATATTGCTCTGCATCCGCAGTATGCTCTAATATGGCTCTAATAATCTCAGTAACAACTGCAAATGTTGATTGCACGCTTAGAGCGTTGGCAAGAGAGTGTGACAAAGATTTCGGTATATGATACTCCAATACTAATAGTATAGATGCGGAAACTTGCTCAATGTACATTTGGATGTTTGTTTATTGTTGACCCAACCTCAAACTAATATTTTAAATGCGAAAGTGAGTTTTTTTGTTCTTCTTTCCCGTCATAACGGAGGGAATGACTTATTTTTTTGTACAGCGATAGTAAAAGGGTTGCTAAAGGACAAGGCTACTTTTTATATCGATCGATCAGGTATTCCTTCTTCTTCCTAGCCATTCACTGCCAATTTGGTGTAGGCCTCCTTCAGATTCATCTCGGTCCCGCACCACTTCCATGCAGTTGTTCCCCGCAACCTTCCTAACGTCGTCTTTCCAACGCAACTGCGGTTTGCCTCGGGGAAGTTTTTCCTCCCAAATCGATCGATCGAGCAGGTAGTTCCCGTGAAATATTTTTTGAATCCCACGCGGACTTTACTGAAGGCCGAATAAACAAGTCATCAGCGAGCAATTTCTCTACGTGATAAAATCCGAAATGAGGAAATCTGTTGGCGAACTAAGGTCACCGACATTGAGCTGAAGTGGCAATGAGCAGGCCACATAGCTCGAAGTACCGATAACCGATGGGGAGAATGAGTTCTCGAGTGGTGACCATGTACCGGGAAACGTCCTCCGGATCGACGACCCGGTTAAAAGGTCGGGGGAGTCACTGGATGCAGGTAGCTCAGAACTGATCGATGTGACGTACCATGAAGGAGGCCTATGTCCAGCTGTGGACATTTCGTGGCTGCTAACGATAATGACGCAGACAAAGTCGCGGGCAAAAGCTAGTAACGCATAAACGCATGAGCAGATGATTATGATGATACGTAATATGTACAGTGTTTTTATGTATAATTGATTTGCACTTGGACTTTGAATTTTTGTACGCATATTTTATGATATCTTATTTATATAAACTTTTTTCAGAAAGTAATTTCTGTCTGAGTAAGCTTCTATTCACTTTCTAAATTTAAAGCTAACTTATAGGTCTTCCAAAATAAAATTGTTTCAAATTGAAGTATTTCTAGTGCAAATAGAACTTTCGACAACTAGAAAGCTTTAATTTTTTTGAGACTTATTCATTAAATAGTGGTAAATAATTTCTCAGTTCGCTAAAGTAAAACTTTGCATAGAAATTAAAATTTTACGGGCGAGAATAAAATTGAAATAATAAGTTCATTATCGTCGCAGTGCCGTGATACAGACAAATAACAGTAAATAGGCGCTATTTTAAAACTTTGATAACTATTTTAATGAACCGAGATCCAGTTTCAATGAAATTATTCATTGAAACACACATCAACGAATTTCGCAAAAAAGCAAGTAAAATTATTTTCAACATTATATAATTTTCGGCCATGATTTTTGACATAGTTTTGGTTTTGGCACCGTGTCATTTGTAAATATTAAGCCCCTAAGAGAAATTATTGAAATGTCCTTCACGTTACAATACAACGCCCCGGCCAATCGATATTTAAAATCACTGTCAACTTCACTCACTATGCTATTCTAACACAGATTTTTAAACTTTTCCGTAGCAACAGTGTTTTTAAAAGGGAAGTCATATAAATCCCCACTGCACTATCACACAAAAACGATGCTCCGCCGGAGCTGTAAACGAACGTAAAATACGAGTGCGGCTCTATTTGCGAATGAATGAAGTCAGGCTCACATGAAACCTGGAAAAGTACGTGTCACGTAAATTATATTCTATCTGTGGTTCTCATTTCTAGAGCTCCGCAGAAAACCTGCTTTGAGATGGCAGCAACATGCTGAGTCGGAGCGGAGTCCTTCACAGCATGCACGTAGTGTATTTTCATTGTTTGATTGCTGAATAAATGGTTTAATTTCATTCTTTCATCTGCGTTTACTATATAGCGAGTATATTTCATGTGGGCTTATAATTGATACATATACCGTTTACGACCGTACAAATCAAAGTAAAAGCAATTTTTCTAACGTTATCTCTACCTCTCTTAATGTGGAAGCATTTCTGTAGCCATAATCTTTTAATCCTAGGATTCCAGGACTCTTCGACTTTCACTAAGTATTCACACCGAGGGGCGTTTTAGTGGCTAGAAAAAATATATCACGCGGCTCTCCTGAGGATTCAAAGAAAGAAAGCATACGAACACATCATACCACATATACACATATACGCACAGAACCTGCCGTACATAGGTCGTTAGAATTACGTAGCAACCGATATAGAAACAAAAGGCGGCCGCGCGGACCCGTTGTACAATCTTTACATACCTCTCTCTGGCTTCATGAACATTCCTTATCCATTTCCATCGATACAAGCTCTCTTCCTACTACGCATTCCAGTCTTGTTTTATACATACTAAAAGCCACAACTAGAATCAAACATAGAATTAATAGGAATTCAAATCGCAATCCCTTGTGGATTTGTAAGCGAGCATTAAACGCGCTACGAGTAATAGAGGTCTGGATTCGAGGTACGAACACTACCAGAACGCACCGGAGTCGGCGCTGGCACCGCTGCGAACACCTATTACCTTCTCATTAACGTGGCCATAGTGCGCCGCTTTACCCGCTCGTTAACAATGCCCTACCTGCAAATTGTGCCTTCAAAATGAATGTATACGACGGTCTTTAACGAATTTTCATTACTTGCCGAGGTATGGATTAGAGTTAATGTGGGGGTTTCGCTTGTTTTGGCTTGTTTTGTTCGAACTTGGCTTGTGACGTCACAATCTCGTGCTATTTTCACGTAAAACTGGCAGGATGTTCCATTCAGTTCGTTGTATGCGTACTGTGAATCATCAAATGCTTTCAGCTACCATTGTACTATTTTTAAGGAAGTATAGTAGCAGCTAATAGTTTCTAGCTACGAATAAAATTATATCATTACTATGTGACTGACAACACACTACCCTTAACGGATGGAATTAGACACAGATAGACATCATTTATCTAAAACTGGTGAATTTATAAACTTGCTTTAAGTAGCGTATGGAGCCAGAAACCAGCAATTAATTAAAAAATCAACCTAAAAAGAAACAGTGTCTCTTGGACAAAGTTTCCACGTAGCCAATGACATTCGAAGCCATGCGACTTTCTACGAGTCGCACCAAATTCTACTAGCTATTTCTTGAAGAAAATAAAACAATGATTATTACTATTATACTGTAATTAATTATGGCGATATCTTGCAATGCGCTTCAGTTGAAAGTATATCATCTGCTACGTGAAATATTCGTTTGTTTAGCACGCCATCAAAGAATACGATAATACTATGGCATCAAAAAAAGAAAACAATATTTCAACAGTTTTCCGCTTCAATAAGTAAAAGATCGTTACATTATTTCATAGAAAAATAACTTATGTCTTCAACAAATGCTCTCAAATATCCGATTCCAGTAATAAAATATCGTGCGACGGTATTTCTTAATGCCTACTACATGTCAAAGGTAAAGGTAATTTTTCCCGTTCGTTCTTTGAAAAGAGAACGTTATATTTTGTGATATGACGTATTTGAAGCCTCATCAATGTTACGTTGTTAATAAAATTTCGCGGATTCTCGCGCGAGTGAAGTCTTTCATCATTTTCCGATAAAAGCTTTTGGTGTTCCAAGTAACTTTGTGATCTATTCTTGTTTCCCAAATATTGAAAAAACCAAAAACATATCCATACAAACCCATTACGTAGTTGGTATTTATCACAGTATATTTTGAAGAAAAAAATTCTCACGGTCTATCAGGGACTACAGTAGACTAGACTAGACATAGTTAGACTAGATAAAAATTATACACAATAGGTCAAGGCTATTACCTATACCAAATGTCAACTTGCTATTTAGTGTACCGATGTACCGATTCGCTGTATTACCTACGGAGACGGTATGACACGATCATCTTAGATGTTAGAGAAAAAAGCAGACGCTTTGTGCACCGAGGGTTCCGTACAGAATATGAATAATTAACATACTGAAAATCATAAATAATAAGTACGGTAATATGCACCCAACAATGCTCTACAGAAATGTAATTCTGACTGAAAAACCAACTTTACTTTGCAGCTACATTACTTACGGACGTATGGACGTATGGCTTTCAACTACAAAGTTAAGTGTTAAACATAAAAAAGCTATTCTTACTGTGTTATAATTAAAAAATCCTGTTTTTCAGATTTATTTCTAGAGTTGTGCTGTAAGACCTTGTTTTTTGCCAAATTTCAGGATCCTATAGGTACCTTATAGGCTTTCGTTCCCTTGCATTTTGTATGGAAATTGAATAAGTTTGATGCAGTATAAGTGTGATGACCTAAATGTTCAGCAGTTAAACATAAATGAAAATAAAAATATTGCCTTAAAAATACTGAAACAATCATAGTAAAATGAAATTTGAATATAAACCGACAGATAATAAGAAACCAAAATGACGTTAGACTTAAACTTTAAAGTATTATTTAATTCCAATCCGTAACGAAACATACCATGAGATCTACGCAGCTTTAATACAACCTAGTCTGCGTCTCAAAATGTCAAAACATTGTTAGAATGTGCTAAACGAAACGCCTGCAGAAGGCAGCTAAAAGGATTTTTCTGTCGTTAGTATTTCCTTTGCCGAGCTGCTGCAAAAATAATCACCAGATACAAAAAGCCGCGTCGAAGCTTTCACACCTGGTGCCGGCTGCCGGCTGCCGGCTGCCAGCTGCCGACCGCGGCCGCCTGCCAGCTACTGTCAGCAAAGAAAAGATTATAATATAATACTGAGTTTCCTGAAGGAAGTTTTCATGCTGACTTTTAGAATATCGTTCTGTAAATTGTAGAGGGGTCCCGAAATGTGTGTTTAATGAAAATAATTACCTTAACGCTATCCCTCTACTAATGCTTCCAATACTCGTACTAAATTTCTGTTGCTCTTGCTCTTTGACTTTCCTAAAACAACAGGGATATATACAATAGCATGCAGCAAATGTAGCATAAGCTGCATGTGTTAGAATTTCTATTTAATAGAGAAACTATGAAGTTGCAGAGACTAAATGTATAGAGAGGTAATAGCCCAAGCTGTGTTTTGAGGGTAGATAAAAGTTACTTGAACTATCAAAATCTAGATTATTTGAAGTCATGGAAGGTATATGAGGGTAGACATATAAAAACTGATTGTTATATTAAAATATTATAATTGGAATTGTTGTAATAATAAAATAAAATAGTTGAGGGTAGGTATATAACTGTATAAAGTAAACTGTTAATATACTTGCAATTTGATTTGTTATTATCAGTCTGTCAGTTATTGGAAGTTATTCAATTGGATAATGAAAGGTTACGTTTTTTTAGTTATTAGGTTATGTAGTAGCGTTTACGATTGATGTGTATTTATATGACTTGCGAGGCATAATATCCTAATTTAAATGAATAAAAGCAGATATCTCTTTATGATCCCAAGTGCCTGGATTGCTCAGTTAATGTTTCAATAAATTATTACAGCATATGTAGGAGGTTAGGGGTTTTAAAGTCCAAATTAAACACAGAAATGTACCAATTCATTAATATATTTTAAAGTCCAAATTAAACACAGAATTGTATCAATTCATTAATATATTAATTTTGAATGTCAAATGATTATTCAAAGTAAATCAACCATATCAAAAGTTTACCCTATGTTATTATGGAATCAAGATATGTTTTATACATACTCAACGGTCATAATTGAGTAAGGTAAAAATAAATAATGCAGTACAATGAGACTGAACAATACTAAAAGGTAAAGATACTGTTGTTGTACCTGTTATACATTATAAATGGAATCACAATTTTAACAAAAGGCCTTAACTTCTACATACATACGTAACATCTATATAGGGGCACAAGCAATATCAAAGTGACAGCATGACAAAGATATGTTTGACAAAAGTACTTAACTTACGTGATGTCAGTCTGAAGTCTCACGACAATTGGTACTGGTTAAAATAATACGACGCTCACGGCTCCACAATGAATGGTGCCGATGCTTTGCGGCTCAAAGCTTTTATACCCTTGGCTACCCAGTTTGTGGCGTGGTGCATGTCACGTCAGCTCGACCAATCATAGCCCGTTGTCAAGTCGTAATTGACCAATGACCAACGACTTAGCTATTTCACTGATAATTCGATATAACCATAAGTCTCAGATCATATGTTATGTTAAATCGTTGTTAAAACATCACATCAACATTTTATTGATTATAATGCCACCTAGGATTTAATGTACGACTCATAATATTCAAAATACTGTTCCACCAATCACAGAGGACTGGGTGACACACTATGATTGTGTTTACAAAGACTGATACAAGTCAGAAGTTTTTGAAGACAGCTTTTGATGTAAAATATTTGTTTCGTAAATTGAATATTACAATGTCAAGTAAATAAGTTAATATATATATATATCTGTCACGGCCATACTGACAAGTACTTCGTCCCCGAAGTACTATAAAAACACAAAGTCACCTTAATTTTAAGTACATGTATTATTGCTTAAAACTATTCCATGCTACTGCGTCTGCCTCATCACATTAAGGGACCAGTTAGCACAACCACATATAACTATACAATGCTACTGAGTCTGCCTCATCACATTAAGGGACCAGTTAGCACAACCACTTATAATTATATAATGCTACTGCGTCTGCCTCATCACATTAAGGGACCAGTTAGCACAACCACATATAACTATACAATGCTACTGAGTCTGCCTCATCACATTAAGGGACCAGTTAGCACAACCACTTAAAATTATACATATACAATGCTGCTATATCTACCTCTTAATAAAATTGTTTTAAACTAATCATCATTAATCATGTCTTCTAACAATTCACCTGGCCAGTGCCTCAATTTATCTTTGGCGACCGTCAAATTTCTTAAATGGTTTTCACCCCTAAGAACATACCTGTCCTGAGGAAGAATTTCAATAATTTTATATGGACCTTTAAATCTGGGACTTAATTTATCATGACGTCTATGATCCTGATTTACGTAGACAATATTATCAATTTCAAAGGACTTGTCATCGCGCCTTACAGTGTCAAAACGTTGTTTGAATTTTTCGGCCTCTGATTGCAACCGTTGTTTGGCTAGTTCGCGATCAGCCCTTACATCAATAATAGGTTCAGGTAAAGTTAAATCGTTTAAACGTGCTTGAATGCTCGGAATATTTGCATTGCAACCAATAAGTAAACGAATGGGAGTGAAACCTGTAGATTTTTGTAAAGTAGTATTAATTGACTGCTGAACCTTCCATAGTCCGCTCGGCCAGTCTGACGACCCATTACATACGGAATTCAACATGTCTAAAACTGTTCTTACATATCGTTCTACCTGACCGTTTCCCCTTGGAGTGCCTGTGGCCACCAAATGATGTTCAATTCCTAATTCTCTGAACAATGACTTAATTTGCTGGGAACTAAAGTTAGTTCCCCTATCTGTGACAATTATTGATGGAGTACCGAATATTGTGATTGTATCTCGGATGAGAGGAACCAGCTCACCAGCACTCAGGCTTTTGAGAGGTTTAAGTAAACAAAATTTAGTGAACCCGTCTACCAGTAGTAAAATGTATTTGTATCCTTCGTTTGTTTGCACGAAAGGGCCTGTATAATCTAAATGAAGAGTGTGAAATGGAACAGGGGTCTTAGGGATGGGATGTAAAAAGCCTTGTTTTGGACCAGAGTGACCTTTACGTTCTACACAAGTTAAACAGTGCTTCAAGTATTTTTTTACCAATTCAGCCATACGAGGGAACCAAAAATATTCGCGGAGTTTCTCCAATGTTTTAGCAAATCCTACATGACAATTTTCGTCGTGAAAAAGTCTTAGAAGGTTGAATCTATCACTTTTTGGCACAAATAGCTTAAGCTCATTAGGTTGTATTTTATAAAACAGTAAATTGTTTTGATACACGTATTGGTTTCCATCTATTTCTCCAGCTAAAAGTCGACTAATTAGATTTTGGGTTTCCAAGTCATTCTGTTGAGATATTTCTAGCCAAGATTGGGGTTCTTCGATATAATTAATTAATTCGTCGTTGCTTTGAGTGTTTTTTGTTGGTTTTGCCAAATTTGTGACAAGGACTGAATTAGAGTTTTTCAATGTAACAGAACTAGATGGGGTAGGAGGCTCCTCAGGGTTGCGACTTAAGAAGTCTACATGGCTTATATATTTTCCCTTTTTATAAATGATGTCGAAATCAAAGTCTTGCATAAATGTCCACCATCGTGCAACTCGTGGGGACAGATCCTTTTTCTTTTTTGTGGATTTAATAGAATTACAATCAGTGAAAATTTGGAATTTAATACCTAATAGGTAAACTCTAAAGTGTTTTAAAGCATTGAAAATTGCCAAAGTTTCTAAATCATATGAACAATATTTCGCTTCCGCAGGTGTTGTTCTTTTACTATAGTATGCAACGACTCGTTTATTGTTATCCAATTTTTGTATTAATATGGCACCATAACCTAATGCACTTGCATCTGTATAAAGTTCAGTTGGTAGGTTTGGATCAAAAATCGATAACAAAGGTTTAGTTGACAAGTGTTGTATGACATAATCCCTAGCTATATCCTGTTCAATTCCCCATTCCCACTTTTGTTGGGTTTTTGTAAGTTTAGTTATACAAGCTGTACGGGCAGCAAAATCTGGAATGAATTTGCGAAAATAGCTTGCTAGTCCCATAAACTGACGTACCTGCTTGATATTAGTTGGGACCGGAGAATTAGTTAGAGCAGTTACTTTTGTATCACTAGGCCTAACACCCTCTTTTGATATGTGTCTACCCAGATACTCGATGCTGTCTACAAAAAATTTACATTTTTTGAGGTTAATAGTAAACCCAGCAGTGCAGAGAGCCTGAAGGGTTTGGTTCAAATATCCTAATCCTTCATTTATAGTTGAAAATGGAATGAGAATATCATCTATATACACCAAAAGGAACTTCAGATGGTGTACAGCTTTTGTAATAGCTCTTTGAAAAACAGCTGGTCCGTTACAAATACCGAAGGGCATTTTTAAAAACTCATAATGTCCAGTTGGTGTTACAAAAGCTGTGTACTTTATGGAATCGGACGATATCGGAATTTGATAGAACCCATTTTTCATATCGATTGAAATAAAATATTTAGCTTTTCCAAGCTTGTCAAGTTGATCCTCAATGAGAGGGAGTGGATACCTATCTTTCTCTAGTATTTCATTTAACTTTCGATAATCTACGCACAGTCTATCGCTGCCATCTTTCTTTTTCACTAAAATGATGGGGCTGGCAAAAGGTGAGTCACTTTCGCGAATAATATTTTTTTTCAAAAGTTCATTTATCATTGCATCCACTTTTTCCTTCTCAACAGGGGCCAATCTGTATGGGCGGTAGTTGATAATCTCATTCCGTTTTAGTCGTAGGTTTAGTTCCCCTGTATGAACAGTACTCTTTTCTCTCAAAACAGAGGGATATTTTACGAAAATATTTTTTATTTCATTTTGCAATGCATGGTCCAAATGGGTGATTTTGCACATTAATTCTGTTAGTTCTGAATAAACTAAACACACCTCCGTCTTGGTGTCAACTGGTTTCCTAACTAGCTTTGAACCCGATGCGTTAGTAATGATTTCTACATCAGGATATTGAACGGCATTTCTACCTATAAGTAAGTCGTACTTGAAATCGTGGTCCCGGACCACGTGGATCTCAAGTTCTAAACTCGTATCATCGAATTGAACTAATGTGGTTAGTGTAGCGAATACGTGAATTTTATTTGACCCTATCCCGTTTACATAAACAGATGTCGGAGAAAGATGACATTTCAATTTCCTAGCAACAGATTCTTTAATTAAACTGCAACTTGCCCCTGTATCTATAAGCGAGTTGATTTTAAAATCATTTACTATAACTGGGGTGAGACAGGGGTCGTTCTTTGTAAAAAATTTACCTCATTAGTCGGTGCCAAAGAAATCGAAGCATTGCCAGATGACTCAACTCGCTTTTTATAGAAGCAAGTTGATTCAGCGTGGCCCATTCTTTTACAATAATTACAGGATTTTAAATTGCTTGGCCCAGGACCCTGTGGAACTTGGCTTATTGTTTGGCCTTTACCATGTTGATTCGCTTGAGCAACTTTATTTTTAAAACATTGATGGGCAAAATGTCCCGTCTGATTACATGTGAAACATTTTTTTTCGTTCCCAAGTTTAAGTCGCTTAGTTCCACTTGGTCCAGAGACACTATCCCTAATACTTTCTAAATTCCTTTTCCTGGTCTTCACATACGTTGAAAGTAGAGAGATGAGTGAAGATGTAGTAACGACACTACTATTTAAAGATGCCATCCTAACGTCGACATCACTGATGCCACCGCACACTAGTTCTATCAATTGTTCATCAGTGAATGCAATTTTCGTGTTTCGCAACAAACGCAATTTTTCCCTAGCATATTCACTGTACGACTCCGCAGATTCGGAACTGTATGAAGCTGCCTCACTAAGTTTTTTTGATAAATTTTTTCGTTCAGGGTAAGAGTCGATGATGTCTGCTCGAAAGTTTTCCCAGGATCTACCTTCAGAAGGCTCCCAAGACTCGAACCAAAGTAAAGCGGAGCCCTTAAGGGCCTTACCGGCTTTTGCGGCAGTTTTGATGCTGCTCCACTGCAGGTCCTTGGCGAGGGCTTCAATGCTGTCGCACCAGCTTGTAGCTCCGCAATCGTTCCGGTCCGGATCGAAGTACGGCAACGCGATGTCGTCATCTTTGGGGCGCGTTGTTGAGACAGCGTCACGAATCGCCTTTAGCAGTTCGCCAACTTCAGCAACGTCCATTCTGAAATGTTTAAAGTATTTAAGATCAATTGCAGTTCGTAAGTATCCCACTTCTGATGTTAGAATTTCTATTTAATAGAGAAACTAAGAAGTTGCAGAGACTAAATGTATAGAGAGGTAATAGCCCAAGCTGTGTTTTGAGGGTAGATAAAAGTTACTTGAACTATCAAAATCTAGATTATTTGAAGTCATGGAAGGTATATGAGGGTAGACATATAAAAACTGATTGTTATATTAAAATATTATAATTGGAATTGTTGTAATAATAAAATAAAATAGTTGAGGGTAGGTATATAACTGTATAAAGTAAACTGTTAATATACTTGCAATTTGATTTGTTATTATCAGTCTGTCAGTTATTGGAAGTTATTCAATTGGATAATGAAAGGTTACGTTTTTTTAGTTATTAGGTTATGTAGTAGCGTTTACGATTGATGTGTATTTATATGACTTGCGAGGCATAATATCCTAATTTAAATGAATAAAAGCAGATATCTCTTTATGATCCCAAGTGCCTGGATTGCTCAGTTAATGTTTCAATAAATTATTACAGCATATGTAGGAGGTTAGGGGTTTTAAAGTCCAAATTAAACACAGAAATGTACCAATTCATTAATATATTTTAAAGTCCAAATTAAACACAGAATTGTATCAATTCATTAATATATTAATTTTGAATGTCAAATGATTATTCAAAGTAAATCAACCATATCAAAAGTTTACCCTATGTTATTATGGAATCAAGATATGTTTTATACATACTCAACGGTCATAATTGAGTAAGGTAAAAATAAATAATGCAGTACAATGAGACTGAACAATACTAAAAGGTAAAGATACTGTTGTTGTACCTGTTATACATTATAAATGGAATCACAATTTTAACAAAAGGCCTTAACTTCTACATACATACGTAACATCTATATAGGGGCACAAGCAATATCAAAGTGACAGCATGACAAAGATATGTTTGACAAAAGTACTTAACTTACGTGATGTCAGTCTGAAGTCTCACGACAATTGGTACTGGTTAAAATAATACGACGCTCACGGCTCCACAATGAATGGTGCCGATGCTTTGCGGCTCAAAGCTTTTATACCCTTGGCTACCCAGTTTGTGGCGTGGTGCATGTCACGTCAGCTCGACCAATCATAGCCCGTTGTCAAGTCGTAATTGACCAATGACCAACGACTTAGCTATTTCACTGATAATTCGATATAACCATAAGTCTCAGATCATATGTTATGTTAAATCGTTGTTAAAACATCACATCAACATTTTATTGATTATAATGCCACCTAGGATTTAATGTACGACTCATAATATTCAAAATACTGTTCCACCAATCACAGAGGACTGGGTGACACACTATGATTGTGTTTACAAAGACTGATACAAGTCAGAAGTTTTTGAAGACAGCTTTTGATGTAAAATATTTGTTTCGTAAATTGAATATTACAATGTCAAGTAAATAAGTTAATATATATATATCTGTCACATGAATGTCAGCTTTTATATCAATCAGTTAAACGGTCGCTAAATATGTAAATATAGACATCAAACTTCAAAACTGTGAAATAAAATTGAACTTTAAACCCATATTCCAATTTATAGTATTAAAGCAGGGATTTTTTACCTTTAAATGTATTTTAATACTCTTTGTTGATTAAAACTTTTCATGCGATAGCACACTTACGAAGTTTGACAGCAAGCGTGAAAATGCTATTGAGCTATTGTGTCATTCAGTTACAAGGGCGGCAACATCGACAAATTCAACACCAAACATCAAAAGTGCTGGAAACAAAATCGATGATTGTTAAACCGGTTATTCGGGCGAGGGTTGAAAATAGAATAGGCAACAGGGCTACCAAATACATATATACCCACTAGCGTTTATCCGCTATTCTCACATACGTATATTCTGCTGTCAATCTTCAGAATAGTCGCCTTTTACTACAACCGCGGGATGATATTGAATATTCCTATTCTAAAGCTGAGACCACATGGCACACGGCAAAAACTTTCTTGACCAGACTGAAAGTAAAATTATTTATTTATGCCCAAACATTTCATACTAAAATTCAATTATTGTATATTTGTAAGTATGGCCTACGTAATAAACTATTTTATTTTTATTATGTTATTACGTTAAAAATATTGCCTGACCATTCTTCGACTAAAGCGAGCTTTCATCTAGAGTTGAATCTATAAAATATCGAAAGGCAGGCAGGCAGGCTGAGTCTTTGGAATTGATAGAATAGAACTAACAATAGAATACTATAATACTAATTTTTTTAATAAAATATAGATAGTTGATAGAACTTAGACTGAATACAAAGCTTTTATCTAATCAAAATAATTTGGAATCATCGACACTTATCCGCGGAGGCAAATAAGTAAGCAAACTTTTTTATGAAGTGGCAGCCCTAGTAGAGAGCAACACAAAATGAATATACAGGCTTGCACATCGTAGTCTGCCGAAGCGCAATGAAAAATGTTTTTAAATATTCAAATTTAATATTTTTATTGCACACACCGTGAAAATTAACGAATCTCCTGACGGACGATATTAAATTTTTAGTTTATGACAAAACTATAAACCCGGAACGTTAACTGCAATGCTGTGATTTTGGCGACGATAGAGTAAAAAATATAACTTCATACTAGCCTAGGTAGGTTTAAAATTAAATGAATTATTTTTTCTCAACTAATTTTATCACTGCCCCTGTGATAATCTATTAGACTACCGGTTGAGCGCCTTCCGCGCTCGCCATTGTCCGGGTGAAGCTGTAGAGGTCGGAGGACCAACAGCATCAAGTCCATTCGAGAATAAAATATCTATTAGACCTTTATATTTTAAAACGCCAAGTACAAGAGTGAGTTGCAAACGAAGAGTTCGGAACCGCTGTAATGACACCGTGATTCAACACAAGATCGAGAAAAAATTCTGGAAAAAACACGCTTCTTTTCCTTTTGTTTTTAACTTTTTGTTTGATTTGTTGTTATAGCTGCTATATCGTAATACAAACTCTGTGGAAATTTAACTTATATGTATATATATTAGGTCTTAAAAGCGATAGTCCCGTGACAGCAAGACGGGTGGACAGCCAGCCAGAGAGTTATTAATAGGTTCCAGTTAGCGAAAAGTTCCAAAAAGTATTATTGTCAAACACTTTACAAAAAAGCCGGTTACTAGTTAAAGATTAAAGTAGGTGGAAGGAAGATCTTAAGAGCTTTGAGTAGGCTTAAGCGGTAAGCTGCTTAAAATATGGATTCATTTTCCAGACTTTATACATTGAGAGGTTGCTGCCCGTTTACCTTAGCCGCTTTATGGCACCCACGGAAGGTATTATGTGATCATGTTACTAACGTTGGATTTGTAAGACACTATCGGTTCAACCTCGTTCTTCCTTGTGTTAAAAATTTTTAATTCTTTTGTAGTACCTGCTGACATCAGTGGTTGACAACCTTATCCTTGTGGCCTTCTGATTTGAAAACTGCGCTAGCTCACAGAAAACTTTACTCCGCGCATCAGTTCAACGTCAGATTTTGTGACTTCGAGAAAATATCAGGCAAACTTAAGGTTATTTCTTGAATTTGTATATACTGCTGCTCAGTTTGCAACTAACATTTTGAAAATATTCCGTAAAAAATTAACGTGACGCAGGTTTGAACCCTGAAAACTTTTTCACTATTTTCAACAACAAAAGTTAATATTTTTGCAAATGCATGTGGTATTTAGGACGTGACAAGTTAGTAACAAATACACGTTACAATAATTTTAGAACCGCCGCCCATTTATCAAAGAATCGATTTTCAAAATTTCAAGTGAGTGAGACTCAAAGGGTGTGGGCTAGACGTTGATTGTCAATTAGTCACGACAGCAACTAGAAAGTTATAAAACTATACTGCCTTCACTTGTATAATCAGAAGGTATTTTTATTGTACTTGTTACTTATCAATGAATCTAAATTCATAATACATCCGGAAAGTCGTTCTACAGAGAAGAGAGTGTGATGACATTACTTATACTTGCTACGATGCTACGAAATCTGGTTGTAATTGCCATTTAATATTATAATGATTATACACAATGAGTTTGCTCATGACCTTCACTTCATTTAATGGCAAGTGATGGCAATTGAATGAGTTAGTACATACGTAGATGGGTATATGAATACTGTACTACTTTTTCTCACCGGAACACAATAATTTTGAGGGGACTATTCCTATATCCTCCTGGATAATAATTGGGAGGGGAGATAAATGGTGGTAGCAAGGCGAGCATAGAAAATTTCCCTACCACCAACTAAATGGTGGACTCCATTTAAAATTTGATTTCGGGCGAACGGAGCCATTCATGTCGAATTTAGTCGAATGGAGAATTGGACCCTCGAATTTAGAGAGCTTTCAAACAACGTCTCTGTGTTGGTTTTGTGGCAAACAAGTTTGGAACATTTTTAATTCGGTCACAATCACAACGCTCAATCAGACTGATTGTGTACAGTTTTACAAACACCAAACCATCTGACAGTGATTGTTTGTTAACCCGTTTAGAATTAATTTTACAAAAAAATACATACGACTGGTTATCGAATTGAAAGTGCATTTATTTCCAATTCCTGTCGTTTAGGATTCCAAACTAAAATGGTTTTTCTGTGTGTCCATCACAAATACTTTCTTTAGCAACTACTGACGATATCAAATTCAAATTTAGGATAGTTATTTTTAAATAGATTTATAGCACAAAATGGAGCAATGTAAAGCGGTCAATTTTTTAAAGAGATATATTTACAATTGGTTTGCTTTTACCCTTCATTTAATCTTATTGTAATAAACTCCATAGTATGGAAGCGTACCAATCCAAAAGCTTTAGCTCAATGATACACTGGCTATGTCTTTGCTGTCTGGAACACAACAATACTGTTTGTTGGAAGATTTTAACATCACGTCACTTGGTAGGTAACAAGTCAGAAAAAGAAGAATGAGAAACAAGCAACTGATATAAAATTTATGAACATGATATTTATAAAATGTTTTATACGAGGTAGAAATTTAACCCTAGCGCGCTCGCGACGAGTCATAATACGGTAACAGGTAGGCGGGATATTGATTGAAGCCATCACTCCTGTCGATTGAAAATATTGTTAGTTTCTTGACAAATAACTGAATTCAGATATTGATACAGAATAAACAATCACCTTATTTTTGTATGGTCACCTAAGGCTATTTCCCAACATAATCAGAGCAGTAGATAATCTGTAAGTGGCCAGTTATCATATCAATCCAAGTAGGCGGTGATGAATTACCTACTTATTTGATGATACTTGGTTTGGGATGATGTTTTGGGAAGTGTCTGAGAAGTAGCCGAACAAATAATTTTAGAAGTGGTCAAAAATGTAATTTTGGTGGTGGCCGTCCAAGGAAGTGGCCGTACGGGGAAGTGGTCGAACAAGGAATTTCAGTAGTGGCTGACCAAAAAAGTGGCCGTAGGTGAACGGAAACTTTGTATGGAGTGTTTCTGTAAAGGGCAACTTTATGTGCATATCAAATCATTCTCCCTGAATTAATCTATCAATACGTATTATCAATTGTCACACCCAAAAATGATATAAGCTGTGGTATATGTACCTTATTTATGGTCACACCTCACTGGCAGTAATCAACCCCCAATTCGAGAGGTCCGCTAGTTCCCATTGAAGAGTTCCACCGTACACCTCCTGACTCCAGGGTCAAATCAGCTCGATCGTGCCAAATTATTATATTTCATCCGACTTACATACAATTGCAAAGTTTCAATTCTACATGACATAAAATAATAAAAATAAAAATAAAATAGTTTTTATTTTAGCCAAAATCAAATAATAGTGGAGGCCGAAAATCTCTTTTAAGCTTGTAGTAGAGGTTTCCGCTCTTCCATTAGCATACAGGGGTTAATTATAATAGGACGGCTTATTTACTAACAAACACAAATGTGTGTGTGTGTGTGTGTGTGTGTGTGTGTGTGTGTGTGTGTGTGTGTGTGTGTGTGTGTGTGTGAGTGTGTGTGTGAGAGAGTGAGTGAGTGTGGGTTAAAATTATGTGATAAAATGTATAAACGATTCAGTCTCATCATAATTTAGGGTTTTTAGCCATATAGTAATAATTTCTTTACTATTATGGTACCTCATCGTATATATGTTCAATACTCTATTAATTTTGTTATACAGTCGTGATGATTGATTTTGAAGCTGTAGTCTCGCAAAGTTGGTTTTACAACTTTGATATTGTGCAACAGAGTCAGTTCTTGACATGACATGATTCTATATTGCAATATTTGTTTACATACATTGTTAGTTTCTTAGTTAGTAACATACAATTTAACCTAATATAAAAAGCTTTTAAAAAGAGACACTTCCACCAAATATAGACGTCACTGCAAATTTCGTCCGGAATCGATTGGGCCCATCGCTCTGAACTGATAGCAATGAGGTGTCAATATCGGAACAAATACACGTCAATTTATTAGTGCTCCGCACCGAAATATAAAATAAATGTCACTAGAAAGGAAATTAAACTGAAATATACAAAATTTTGCATTATATGAATTGAGATATTTGCAACCGGATCCAGTGGTAGAGAGCCTGGTGATCTGAAACTCAGGGAACTCCTATCTCGGACACCAGACAGATAGATAGTTCTTAAACCTATACACCCTCAATTGTCATGACTTTTGTACGCTGTGTGAGTTAAATGAAGAATATTTGATTTGATTTTAAAGTAGTAACCCCTTACTATCATTCGTAAAAGTCAGTTTGGTTGTCCTACCTTTATTTACTTCTTAGAGAGAGACAACATGTTTACATTTTTCGTATAAGAATATTTGAAGGTTCGGAAAAGGACATCGACACATCAATAAATTTGAAACCATAATTTTTAAACCTGAACTATTAATTTATTATGACTAGAAATAGGACTCAGTAAAGTTATCAATCAGCGGCAAAGAAATAATGAAAAAGTCACAGACCGGCACATCATTGAACGGGCATGCCGTGAAGGGAATTGCCATATACTTGTCAGTAGCCAAGTGGTATCGGCATCCCGGTTTTAAAGTAGGATTAGCATGGGTGTCGTAAAAGACAACTAAGAAAAAAAATCAGGAGATGGGGAACAGCTACAAATTGCTATAACATCTCACTGCGATAAAAATCCGTCTGCTAAGTGTTGTTGTCATAAGACAAACCCCATCTATGAAGGTATTTTTGTTATGGTTACTAATGAAGAAGGGTCATGTCCAACATTATGCAGCCAATGTATTATGAAATCTTTTGACGATTGATGATTTAAAACTAGACGCTTTATGTCCGTCTTCTAGAATGTATCCCAAAGTCACAACCACTCGGTAAAGTAAATACCATTCGATAAATCTGTTCCTAGACGATAACGTACTCACGATTGTCAGGTCGTAAACCGTTCTAGCACGTAGAGAGCTGTGATAGGCCGACCGCTGTTTTTACAGTCCACTAATCCATCTGTGCGAGCACTCTGTCCTAACGACGCGGCTTAATGACCGCTGTGTCATCTGGCGGCAGGTGTAGATACTATTTGGAAAGGCCTTACTATTATATATTGACCATACTTTTAAAGCATAATCGTACAGAAAACATAATTATGAATTCGTATTAGTAGTAGACCTCAAACAGTCTTAGTAGGCCAAAATAACAAATATCAACGTGCCCCGGGCTGATAGCCTGTCATAGTCAGGGGGCCGAGCAATCTGTTTAGATTGCCGTTATCTTACAACAACTAATTATTAGTCGCTTTATAGTTCTGCCCTTGTGAGTTATCACTTTTGATTTTAACGTGGAAGTAGACAACTGTGAATCAAGTTTTAATTTTTATGTTATTATCATGATACTCACACTTTTTAGGGTTCCGTAGTTAAACGAGGAACTCTTACTACTAGAAAGCTGTAATTGTCCGAGTCGAAAGTCCCCCTCTATCTGTTAAATGTTGCTTATAAAAATCAGAAAAATATTGAAGTTAAAAGGAAAACTATCTCGAATATGGCTTTGCAGGTTCACGAGTAATAGTCCACCAAATTATAAAATACACTTATAAATGTCATAATGAGAGTTTCGTACAAATTCCACTCAAAATTACTTTACATCGTCCACACAGGACCCGTTTAGAAACCTACTACTCCATTAAAACAAGTTTGTGGAAAATCGAAAGACTGGATACTTTACGCCAGTGCTTCTCCCTTACTGAAGGAGTCTCACTAATATAGCACTACATCCAACGGTATGTCTAAGAAAGGTTTATCATACTTGCTAACTGCTACGGTGCTGCCATTCTCCTGAAATTTTAGTGTCGGTTCGTAGTTTGAGTATATGTAAATGGTTTTATGCTATCTTCAAGCTTTTTCTTTACATTATGTACTTATATAAGATAGTAGAATCGCTTCGGTACAGCCTGTGGTTCGCCTGTACCCGTCTAAATCTCCCTCACAGCCTAGACGTAGGTAGACAATCCAATTATCTGTATTTGATATTGAACTACAAGCTAAGTTCAAACCATCTCGAATTTAGTTCGAATTTTATTCCTTTGATATGCAAACTTATTATGTACAAAAAGATAACATAGGTATATAATCCCTACTAGATTTATTAGTTTTACGAAATCTCTATTAAAATGAAAATATTTTTACAATTTATTACAATTATTTTTAAAATTTATTTCCTGTTTTTAAATTATTTTTCAAATATCAATTCTGAGCATTTCCGAAATAAAATATGTGTAAATCTTTGTGAGATTGTTTTTTGGGGTTCCTAACCACAAAAGGAAAAACGGATCACTTTGTTGCCTATCTGTCTGTCAATACCTTTTTGACGTGATAACGTCTTATAAATAAATCGATGAACGCCGTCTGCACGCACGAAAAAGTGTGACGTTCCGCCTGAGCCGAGCGTGCAAGCGAACAAGCGACAGAGAGACAGAAATGCTCGGCCTAAGCGTTCGGATTGTGCCGCATCTTTTCTTATAATGTTATCACGTAAAATTATCGTCTATAAACTCACTTTACAGACAACAATAGGTGTGAAGGTTTCAGTTAAAATGAATATCCAATACTTTGCTGCGCAGTACATTGGACCTGTAAAATTTTTTAGCTTCAATCTTAAAGTAATAAAAAGTTATGACCATTTATGCCACATATTTCAGTCAATAGAAGGAAAAACCTATAGGGCATTTCCTATTGACCTATAATCATGAAATTTGGCAAGAAGAGAGGTCTTACAACAAATGTATAGAAATAAACCAGAAAAATAAAAAATTTAAGGTATTACAATTTTACGATTACAATCTGTTACAGCACCAGCGTGATTTTTATTTTAATGTGTCAATTAACAAATACTCGTAGTTGCTTTTGGCTAGGCGCAACTTATTCTTGTAGAATATAATTTTCAGTATGTTAATTATTCATATTCTGTACGGAACCCTCGGTGCGCGAGTTTGGCAGCAGCACATCAGTATTGAAGTGAAGAGCTTTGACTCAGCCTTCGCCAAACTTAAGCACACAGCGGAGAACTGGAAAACAATAATTATTATTAAGGGATCAGATCTTGATGATTCGTCCAACTCAACAACGATAATAATAATTAACACAAAAAGAGAACGAAAAACCGACTTCGATTGTTCACCATTCGAGGTAGAAGGATTGGGGTATATATTGTTGATTTTCTCAAAAAGCGCTCAATCAATTTCGATAAAATTTATATAGGAACACCTCTGAAGTATTCTCTACCAAACAAAAAAAGAATCATCAAAATTTGTTCACAGTTGGAGGAGTTACCGCGTAACATACATACAAAAAACATACAGTCGAATTGATAACCTTTTTTGGAAGTCGGTTGAAAACTCTACAACTGTAGTCCACAACTGGACATACAATTTTAGTGTACAGATATTTATCAAACAATTCAACTTAAGTCACCAATACAAACCAGGGACCTTTAATTCCAGGTTTGTTTTATTTCCGTGTTATTTTGGATAGCAAATAAATCGGTATCAGTTGAAGGGAGACTCATTTCCAACAGTGAATATTATATGAATATGATAATCAGACCTATCTGAGAGCAAGAGCTCAGAATTAAACATTTTCTCAAAGTATTTGACTTTGTTCAGAATAACAGACTTTGTTCTAAAAAAAACCTAGACTTTGTTTCAATATAATATATAGTCAGACGTTCTACCTTTTAAGATCTATCTTCCTTCGACCTTCTCTAAATAAAGATAGAAACTATACATACAAAAACATCAATAATATTTGATACATGAACACATTTCTTACCAAAACTGCCCTTTGTCGAATGAACCATCAATTTTATCCGTCCCTCATTTGCGTAGTGTAAATAAAAGGAGCACAAAAGAAATAGGCCAGGGGCTTAGTACACTACAGTGCGTACATTATGAAGTGAATAGTGCGAAAGCATAGTGTTCGACAGAGGCTACATGGAGCGAACAAAGGCCTATCCATTATCGCACACTGATTTGTCACGGCAGCTGATTCATTAGGCCCACATTAATCTTGTAGCGGTTACGCTGTAACTTGATAAAGCTTTACTTTGTTTGTGCCTCTCCCCCGGTCTACGCGGGCCCCTGATCTGCTTTGGCACTAATAAACTAAGGGTGATAGATATCGCAAAGTTTCCTAATGAACTGTAAGTTGGTTAGGCTAAGTTTTTGCTGTAAGATATTATCAAATTTTAGTTTGTAATTACTTTAGAGTGTTTTGCGTCTCATAATAGGTGGTCATTGTACATTAATGAAAGGTTTTTGTTATAGAAGTTATAATATTAAACAACGTCATAAACTGTGTACTTTACTAAGTTTTGCCCGCGACTTCATCCGCGTTGACTTCAAAAATTATCTAACGGGAACTACTTGTTTGATTGGGACAAAAAATAACCTATGTCCTTGTCCTGACCTTCAACTATTTCTATGCAAAAACCAAGTCATTCCGATTCTCTATTACAACATGAAGGAAGGACAAGCAAAGAAACTAACTAACTTTCGCATTTATAATATTAGTATGGATTCACGAAGTATCTAAAATATATGTCCAAGTCTACAGAAACTTGCAGTATTTCTTACAATCAATACGGTTGTCTTCTGATGTTGTGACGATAAGGCCTTTGTGTGAAACAGCACGCGCCCAAGAGACTATTTAATGCCGTACTGTTTAGTTTATATCTTATCTTCGATTTCGTGAACACCATAAAGGGGTCATACAGGGGTTTAATAACTGATTTTGTTAAAATGTTAGTAGCGCATAAGCAAAAAAGCTAATTGAAATCGACATCATTGCCGTGTTGTCTCGGCTTCAGAATAGGATCGCCCCGCCTCATCCCGAGGGAGTAAAAAAAGACGACTAAATGAAATGTTCAGGAGATGGGCCACAGCTTCAACACACATCAACAACATCTTACAGCGATCATGTCCAAGTTATGTCCAACAATGAACTTACATACTTACGTAGCTAATAATTATGGTTGAAATATCAACATGAAAATAAGCAAAAACCAATTCAAAATAAAACATGGAACTAAGAACACACTAGACACAATTTCAAAACTTGGCACGCGTGATTTATTCGAGAAGTTTCCTCAACAAATGTCGTCGACATGTGAATATGTGAAACTAGGTAACAACATCTCTGTGGTAACAACCTAACGATGCGTTTATGGTTTATAACCGGGTGTAACAGTGTGTAACCACAGTGGAAACGTTCACTAAGATCATGCAATGGAATCATTAGTATAGTCTCCGAACTCCATTCCAGAGCGATGAAGACGAAACAATATTGATATTGGGTAATGGAAAAATGGCGTGCCACAGACGAATTACTGCCCCAGAAAATTGCCATTTCCCTTCTGTTTTCTGTCTAGAACTGCTTATTCGGTTGGAATACGCGAACTGTTAAATTGTAGTTGAATGAATTTGGGCACTGACAGAACCATTACGCGGCCATTGCGAAACTAAATTACTTCTTTGTATTAGAGGTAGATGTAATTTTAAAATTTGAATTTATTTATACATTTCGAATCAGAGTTCAAAACATAAATTAGCGGCGACTTGTCATCATTAGAAATAAAATTATTTGATAAGTTACCAACTTATTGACAACGTAAACAAAACAACTATTTTATGTTTGCGTTTTAAAGTCCATAATTTTATAGTATAACTTTGTTTTGTTTTTTGCTTTAAAATACTTCATACGTCTGGGCATACATATCATTAATGACAGGTACCAGTATATTTGTACAGTCTGGAAGTAAACACCCCATGTTATGCCTTTTGTAAATAAAAATTTAATCTTTAGGAAAATTTCAGGACTCAGGACATGGTTACTAGCCCATACATCGTAATCCGTTTATCGTGGCGATTTATGAGGGCGGGAGTGTCCACGAACATTAAAAGATGATTGTTATAAAAGTGAAAATTAAATCGTTTAATTTCACTTGTTTTACAGAATTTTAAGTAATGAACCACGTATAATTTTGCCAATATTCACAAATAAATGTTTGATACTGAACATAATTTTTCCCCATTAAAAACATTGTACATTTTTAATGTAAATATTAGGAATTCCACCCTATTGCAGAATTGTAGATAAAATACGTCTTTTAAAAATCTAATAGATTCTCATCGTATCGAATTCCTATCTAACTCATCTAATTCGTATCTTAACGCTTGGCTGCGTCACGAATAAACTTTTGCTTCTATAAAAGCTTTTTAACAACCCATAACTAATTAAGAGACAGAGTCTTAAGGAGAAGTCAAATAGCCAAACGAAGCCTGAAGGTAATGTCTCCCGATTTTGATAGTAGATCTCGACTGCCAAGATCGTCAATAAATTTAAAAAATTTACAGTTTATCAAGATGTGTAGTCCTTATCATTATAAGCATTTCTGTGCACTATGAGTTCACATTTAGCCTTGATCTTACGTTAACAAATGTTGTATAGAAGCAAGTTCTCAAAGAAGCCTACAGAAAGCCTTACTACGGAACTACAAAATCGAAATAATTTCAAAAACTTAGTTGGTTCTAGATTGTATAAACGCGATTGAAAAGTTTTCGGCTGGTACCATCAAAAACGATCGATCGAAAATAAGGTTTCAATTTGAATTTCGATTTCAAACAATTTGCATCATATCCAAAAGCAATCCAAAACAAAAACGAAACAAAACAACATTCGTGGTATAGGCCAGTAATCATATACTAAAATAAAACGAAGTGTATGTATATACAGGAAGAAATTTGCTTCTTTCCATTAGAAGAATCTGTTACTCAACACCGACACAGAACACATAATTTTACTAGCCCGCACCTTAAATAAACCATCGCTTCGCCAGCTCTTCAAAGTGTATCGTATTTATAAACAAGGAAACTCTTAGCTCTACGATGAAATTGATAACGAGCTCCTCTAATGGAGTGTTTAATAAAATAGGGGTGGATACTGTTCGAGATAATTAAAACTTTTACAGGTTTTGTCTCAGACGTTCGAAAAACTCGTACAATCAAACAAAGCGTACGCAATAGGGGTACAGCACTATTTCTATTTTCTTTGAAAGGCAGAAAAGTGCACCGCTGAACAAATACATCTCCTCATCGGTTATCTTGAAGAATTAGCTTTTCATTTAAGGACGTCCATGATCACCTGCAGGACTAACATGAAAGCCACGAGATATCAACGAGATTTCGACATTATTCATAACAAAATAGCATGACAAAATTATCTCGTGGCCTTCATGTTAGCCCTTCAGGCTTTGCATACGGTTGTTGAGAGACATAATATGGTACAAGTGGAAAATACCATTTGTCTTCTAGAAATTTCTCTTCGTCATGATTGTTTCACACTTATGGGAACATATGGAAAGACACAGTCTGAATTTTAAATACCTTCTCAGCTTTATTTTGTTTTAATTTCATTTACCTTGTTGATACCTATGTCTGAGGTTCTCCGCTTCTTCGTTTACTATGTTTACTGCCAGAGCAATATATTTAGATCTCGAAATATTTAGACCTAGAGTGAATATTATGTATGCTATTTTTAGACAAGTATGTGCCGCCCTCTCCCACTCCTTCAGCTAATATCAGATGAAATTGTGGTTAAACGCAAGCTACTATGAAATTAAAACTTAACTTACATTCTACACCGATATTATATACATATTTTACACACCTAAGAGCTTGTTGTGGAAGAAAAAATTACTTTCGTTTGTGCTTTAATGATCACACTGTTATATTGCTTATTTATGTTTACAGATACGTAAATCTTATTTGAAGGCCTATGTCCAGCAGTGGACGTATCCCGGCTAGTGATAATGATAAGTCACATTTTAATAAAGTTGTAGTTGTAGTTGTTGTTGTAAGTTGTACATTGAAAGAACATTGATGGGAACTACATAATAAAAGGTATAAAGTTTTTTTACGTGCCAAGACAAACTTTCGTCCGCAAACCCCAGCTCCGGGAAGCCATTAAAAAGTGCTCTGGAAAGTTGACAACACATCGCAACTCTCTCTTCTTGAGTCTGCAACTTTCTAAACCTTGCTTCACTAAAATTAGTCTTCCAGCCAACTTTTATTAGATTAGATGGTTTAAATTGAACGTCTGGCTGACTATAATTAGTTTACTAGGTTTATTGTAAGCATACTTACATTCAAAATACGGGTATTTGAAAATATCAAAATAATACAAAGCATCTGATTATCTAAACCTCTCCAAATGCAGTATATGATACATGAAAACCGTAAATGCATTAATTTCATTGAATTCTAAATGTTTTGAAATCAAGAGTATCTTGCTCTCGCTGTCTTCAAGTTGAAAAACAGTCATTATGTAAGCAGCAGCAACTGTCGTACAAGATAAATGGGCCGATATTGAAAAATTTATGTGACCGATACACATTAGGTAATCTATTGTGAAAGAAACCATTACATCGACTTTTACGGAGTCAGAATTTTTGATATATTGCGTGGTACTACCACAAAATAACGTATGATAATAAAATATGCACAGAAGCGATACTTATTTCAAAAATCTTACGTGTATTCCACTGGATTTTTTTTAAATATAAATTGACTCTTTTCAAATGATAAATATGAATCACTTTGTTTGTTTTGTTTTAGGCCAATTGATGTAAACACTTAATAGTACAATTGTAACATATTAAACGAGTTTATATTTAGTAAAATATTATGTCGATATGGTTGTTTTTTTCGGGAGTCATGCTAGCACCAAATGTAAAAGGAGAAGTAAAAGTGACTTCTTAAGGAAGCAAACTAATAGAAACTTAAGAATGCTTCAGGCTCACCATATCAATTCTACCATTCCAAATGGTCCTGACTATTGCGTCGCCATATGTGTCGCGTTTTAGTAACGGAAGTAGCGTGGGCCAGCGGAAAGTGTCAGTTCTATAAGTAAAATTGATGTATTCTACGATGCTATCATCCAATAAATTGCGAACGAGAATATGCGTATTCACCATTAAGTATGATTTAAGGGCCCGTTACTCAGGTATGACACATAATCGATGTTCGGAAGCTACAGGGAAACGACACCCTTCCCTCGAACAATTAAGTTTCATGCCCAAGGAATCCAATTTCCATTTATGAGGTATAGTGAAAATTATCACTGGATATAATTCAACCCAACTATAATTTCATCTCCTACGTGATATCGTTGGTATTCCAGGGTTACGTTCGACATTAATATTCATATAATTCATTTTATAGCTCCTTACATTATTAGGAGCAATATTTTTAAGGTCTCGTTATCGCATAGGGTTCTTTTTGAGATTCATATTTGTATCTTGCTATTGAAATGTGTATTCTATTTGGAGGCAGGGTCTAATTTCCACGTTTGGTTTTACTAATTTCGTTGTATATAGTGAAATGAACCTTCAAAATTACTAAGAGCAAGAGTTCACCATAATTTATAAAGATTATATCTCGTGACAATTTCTTCACTCTATGTTTAGTCGTTACTTTGACACTTGCCGTATTTTTGTGTCTTCCCATTGCTTTATAACGTTGCTAAAACAATTGAGGTAACTTTATCCTATACCTCTTCACATGAATGTACCTCTTCTCTATTGATTGATGTGACTGTGACCCTAAATAACCGTGTCATACTATTTAACTTACCAAATATCTTTGTATATTCATTTTTATAATTTCAATTAAATCCCAGTACAAAAGTAGTAACTAATTCAACAGAAAGCACATGAATAATTTTCTTCAGCAACGCTGATTTCTGAGATTCCATTTGAAGTACTAGGACGGCAGAATGATCAAAGCAGGTTATATATCACCTGCACAGAAGGACGTACCACCTGCCCGACGGCAGACGTACCAAGGTGACAGCGACAGCGCAGGCTAAGCCACTGTCATTATTCACATTCCCCTTTGACGCTGCTCCCCACTGCTAGCAACACGTTGGGGATTAAGTGCCACCCGCGTACATCTGCGTTCTGTCGGATAAACATAATTTACTAACGACATCTGCCGACACTAACTTAATTATCCTAGCGTTATGCCTACCTTACGTAATTGCATCAAGGTGATTCTCTATGGAACAAAATACAGTTAGGTAATCGTAGCAAGCGGACGCACTAGGTCGGCTTTGAGTTTGACTGAGCCTTGATCAGGTTATTGTGCAGTGCCATGCAAATAGCCAGGCAACGTATCATCTCCTCACTTCAGTTGTTGTAATAATTTTACATCATCAGCTACAAATTCCACTGATGGACATGACGCACCCTATCGCCACGTTGGACTTTCAAACTCGAGCATTATTTAACTGCAGTGCAATTCATTAAGGACAAACATGCTTACAACTCACTTTTTAGAATATAATAAGATTCATAGAATATAGGCATAGAAAAAGTAGGATCCAGGTTAACTGATACGCAACATGGATATCACAAATCATTGATCAGATCTACAGATTAAAGAAGGAAATCAATACCATCAACTCTTTGATTACCATCATCTCGTTAAACTTCACAATAATACACCAGAAATATAAAACCAAGTCTAGACACTTAGTGTTTATTTCCACTGGTATTTTACCAACTCGGCCTCTGTACGTAATTAAAACTTTAAAGCTACTGGATGTTCCTCGCGTAAAAAGTATCCACTCCAATAAAAATTTTAAACCCAAAACGCTTAAAAAGTAATAGGTTCATATTCCAGGATGAAAATTATTCAACGGCAATGCGTTCGTACAATTTGGCGACTTTATGAACACTGTCATTGCTTCAGAGTGCGTGTTCAAATATTCAGTAAGACCGCTTTGCATAAGAATGGCGAAACACCAGGCATTCGTGTTAAGTCAACTGAGGGAAACAATATTTTTGGTAACTTGAATGATTCCTTTGTTGAATAAATTTTGAGGAAATAGAGGATTACAATACATTTCGTATTGTTATTCGACCGGTACACAATAGGAAATGTTCGGGAAAGCTTAGGAAAGACTATGCGATATTTTGAAATTCATATTTGGAAATATTTGATGTTGCCATCTTTTTTAGATTTTTTTCTGGTATCAACTGCCAATAGACCTCTTCATCACACCCGACGACCACAACAGTGACTCCCACAACCGTACAATGGTTGTAGCGCGCTAAAACGTAGTGACTGAACCACACTGAAGGCGAAATATCTACATAGAAACGACGAGGCGCGGACGTGGTGTTTTTCAAACACGAATTTGATTTGTGTCCGGCAAGACTGCGCCTCGTTGTGCCTCCGAGCTGTCCGGAAGCCGAATTGTGTAAGAGCTGTTCGCTTATTCTTATATGATGTTAAATATTTTTGTCTATAACAACTAAGGTTCAGTCATCAACAATAATGTAAAGTGACATTTAACTGTACTACAACTATGGTGCAAATGAGCAATTTTTAATTAATTAAATATAATGTATTTTAACTTAGATATTTTGCAGACTAAATAAACGTGCACCAAAACTGCTTTCTTTTGTCAGATAGAAAAGTCAACTACTCAACCTGGTCGTTCCGGTTTACCAAACAGGTTTACCAAAAGCGGATTTTCCATAATCACCATTCTTGGGATAATGACAGCAGCCCTCTTCTGTGATTGTCTGAAAGGAAAACATTCGAATTTTCTTTTCTGAATCGATGCATCAAATTGGTGCGGCAGTTAGTATAAACCAGTATCAAAATATTACATCTGAAGATAGCTAAAAACGTTTTAAAACACTCCCGCAAATGCCGTGGTAAGCACTCATCCTTTCCGTAAAGATTTATCCCCGTACAATGGACTAATCCGCTGACGATGGGATAGTGAGCGACACCTGCTGCTCTCCAAATGTTTTTTTCGGCCAACGTGTATCTATTTTCTTTGCCCACTCGCGCGGCCTTATTCCCTCTTCACGGACGGGGAGGCCAAGAACGAGTAGGTATAACCATTACCCACTTTAAGCTTTGTATTACCATCTATTTGATTAAATTAACTGTTCAAAATATGAAGTGGAGAGGATTATAAGTTGCTAAAATAAGGCGTTATCACATACGAACATACCGAAAAACGAGCCAAGGGCGAGTCGGACTCCCGCACCGAGTGTTCCGTAAGAACAATGATCTGACCGAATGAAAAGTCCGATTGATGGCAAAAATCGAGTCTTAAAAATAATACATAATTTTAATAAATTAAAATTAATATACTGTTGTATATTAATATTTTAAAAATAAAAATCAATACAATTAAAAGTCATACTTTTTAATTCATATACTTGTGCTGTAAGACCTTGCTTCTTGCCAAATTTCAGGATTCAAGGGACCACGTCAAAATTAGCGGCAGAACCTTTGTTTTTATTGTTTTGACTTAGAAGTTTGATTTTTACTCGTAGATCCATGGGATTGCGGATGCTTAAAGTATTTATGATTAATTTCAACTTGATATTTTCCCACGTTCCTAAAAAAAGGTTTGAATTGGAATTATGGTTCGTGTTGAAGTACGGAACTCTAAAAACGGATGAATTTTCTCTCTTTCACACATGCAGGCGAAGTTTCATGAAAACAATATAAATACTTTTTTTATGGAAACTAAGGTATTTTGATAAAAGTTTTATTCATGCATGTTTGAGTGTCATCGCAATCAATGTAAGTTCTGTTAACAAAGTTCTGGTTAAACATAAAAGTTACTCATAAAAGATATAGCATTCACTTATAACGATAAAAAGTTTTACAATTGTATTATACTAAATAATTAATGCCGACAAATGGCGGTTAAATAACAAAAAATATCCTGTCCTGTTCAGTGTCACAGAGTAACTTGATTGCGGTATTATATACTGAACATAAAAGAGTCACATCAAAAATCGGTCAAGTGCATCGGCCACGCAGTTTAACTGGTTTTATAAAAAGTCATTTTGAATGAAATTTGTATAAAATTTTCATTTTGACCATTCCAAGTATATTTTATAATTTGGTCACCTATTACTGGTTAACCTGTGAAGCCACCTTAGTCGTGATAGTTTTCCTTTAAAGTTTAGCATATGTACTACTGCTATAAATTTCTCTGATTTTCGTTAGTGTGAATGTCTATACATTCTGGTGATGAATAAATAAAATTTGTCGAATTATAAACCAAGTTTCAAGGAAGATTTTATAATTCTGTCTTTGTTACTGGCTGGCATTTTGGACAAGAGTCTCCTCTCGTCGATCTTTCTGTGAGAGGATACGCCATAGTTACCACGAGTGGCAGGTGGATTGGTGATTGCAGTAAGAACTGGTTGTTTCACATATAGAACATGCTGCCTATCTCCTAAACATTATTCCGGGGCATGACGTGGTGGGGTGAGGTTATATTCTTAACCCAAGACCTCGAGTCATTATTTGAATTAAGTAACAGCAAGTGCGATGTTGCCAAACCGAACGCATACTAGAAACTAGATTTCTACGTAGTTGTAAAATTTACGTATGTAGCGGATTACGATAAAATTCTACAATTCATTTTCAGTGTCGTATTAGATACTAGACAGCTGAAGTTAAGCCGAAAGCTTTCGAAGGCTTTTATTGTTATTGCAGCTTAGCGACAGAGCGCATGCTTTATATTTTTCGTGAATAATATCAAGTTTTCATTTATTAATTATAAAACTCCCTTGAAAGCTTACCAACCATTGTTATCAGATGCATAAGTCCACTGCTATGATAAGTCTTAAATGCCATACATACACTACTCACTTCCAGACCTGTTTGTTACAATATTTCCTACCATTTTTTCCTAGCGACGTATTGACCAAGTAACCGAAAGATCTTGTAAATTACGTAATAAATTTTATTTTTCAGTCTTAAAATGAGGTAAATGGTATAAATTATGCAGTGCATAACTTTTATGTGACATTATGATTAGAGGCTTTACGCTCCGTTTAACACCATAACCGTCACCTCGTTTTGCCTCAATTAAGTTTAAAAAAGTACTTGGAAAAAGAATTTAACATTGGTGAAAGAAAGAAAGAAAGAAAGAAGAAAGAAAGAAATAATTTATTCGGCATGGTGACATGAAAGGTTTTTCTTAAGGATCCTAAAACTTGTTTGTTTGATTGTTTGAATACTCTTTATTCATCTTAACTTAATAATTAAAATTTAAAATCAATAATAAAAGCAGAATGGGCGGACTTATCCCTATATAGGGATCTCTTCCGGTCAACCAGGGCGAGGAGAAAAATAAAGGGGTGATGTGCGGAGACATATACAATATCATAATTATAAAATATATACAAACAAACAGATTTGAGAACAAAATAATTAAAAACAACATATACTTCTATAAATATAATACATAGATAAAAAATATATACAAATAAGGATACTAAACTAACTCATTGTAAAATGCTGAGAATATTGACCTTTTTAAAACAAATTTAATTTGTTCATGTTATTTTTAGTAGCATCAATAATATAAAGGACGCTAAAGCATCAGGCTTTCATTTGTTACACGTGTACAACTAAAGACTGAAATTATCTATCAGCTTTTATATTCCTAGACAACTATAATTGATTAAATTCCAAATTTAATAAACCCTATTCCAAATTTAATATCATAACGTAGACTAAGCCTCAATCTTTTGAGATCCTAATTAAGAATTTAAAAAGAAATTGGAACCTCATTACCCGACTGCGCCAGAAGGAGGGCTATGTTTTTTGAGTGTATGTATGTATAATTGTTTGCCACGGTCTGTGGCTTGTAAGGCTCGATGGATTTTTGCTTGCATGTGAGTGAGACTGTGTATATCAAAATCATAAAACGTTTAAAACTTATATGCAGTTGGGTTTTTTAAATTTACTTTTTCTACTACTTTAAATTCGCTTGTTTTGTATAATCGTCGGGATTATTGTCTTTGCATTATATTAATATATCTTTTCGACTTACTGGTCAGAATTTTCGCAGAAAATGTCCACTTAATATTTCAGTCGTAAGTGAGAATTTGGCATATAACATGGTTCAACAATAGGTTCGTCCGTGGACGATACTCAGCTGATGATGATAATTATGATAAAGGGAAAAATACATTGGAAAAAAGGATTAAAGGAACGTAAACATGCCGTTAATATTACTATTTGACAAATAATAGACAGACTACGTAAGCATGCCATCAGTTAGCCAGATGAAACCGTTTCGATTTACCTTTGCACATTCATATTTCGTGTACCTTGACATACAGCGTGATTAGATAATGTGCCTACGTATACCGCGCTAATCGAATCCTGTTAGCCGCAAACTTGATTACTGGATATAACATTAAATTATCCTTGATTGTTTCCGCCCATCATGACGTTTAGCGATTGCACAAAACATTCTGCTCGTAAAAGGTTAATATATGCGTTTGTATACTTATACAAAAGTTCATCAAAATACAAAGTCCACAATACCATTTCAACAGTTTTATGATGTGACATTGATAGCTAACTGCCTCCGCTATTCCAATAGAAACAAAATATTTTTAACAGTTTTATTTTTCACCTTTTTTACGGCTCAGTACCGGAAGGGTTCCCTACGGTACCCTATTACTATGGTTCTGTTGTATTTCTGTCTATTACAGGTCTATCTTTTGAACAGAACTCGGTAGACACGGGAAGTGTTCTCGTTTTTTTCCTCAGATGTAAAAGCCCCATAATAATTTTATCAAACAAATCTAGCTTGTAACGCATAACTAAGCCTGTTTTTGTGGTTTTATGCATAAATGCGTCATTTGACGTCTCGTAACACACTCTCACCCATACCTCAGGAACAGACTCAGTTATGCGTTAGCTCTGTAATAAGTAATTACTTAAATGAAAGATCAAACAACTGCCAACACATCCTTCATGACCTCTCGAAAGACGTCGGTAGGTGTGAGTGTTTTGTTTCCAACAGTTGTTTTTTCTTTGACTATTTAACTTGGAGTGTGTTTGAACTTTTACTAACTTATTTTTTGAATAAATTGTTTCTATAGGTAATTCAAAAAGTTCTTAACGAAATCCAGGAGTGGTTTTTGTTTCGTAACTAATTATTTAGCATTTACACAATTTTTAAGTTCTAACGTTCGTTAGTGTTTCATCTAATCTTCATTAAGTAAACTTGCATTACGCTTCCGGGTGCGCATGGTTTTTATCCAACGAGCATATCCTCACTTACCACCAGGAAAAATGAGGGCAAAGTGCAAACCATATTCTACATAATGAATAAAAAAATGTGTGAATGTGTGTTCTCTCCCCGAAGAGTAAAACTAAACTGTCGGCCAAATAAAATGAGCAATGGAACGAGCTATGCTCAGAATTTCTCGAAGTGATAAAATCCGGAATGAGGAAATCTGAAGACGAACAAGGGTGACCGACAAAGCTCGACGAGTCACTGAGCTGAAAAGGAAATAGGCAGGCCAGGCCACATCGCTCGTAGAACCGATAACCGATGGAGAGTAAAAGTTCTCGAGTGGCGACCACGTACCGGGAAGCGTGTACCGGGCCGTCCCCCTACTTGATGGACCGGTGACCTGGTGAAGGTCGCGGGGAGTCGCTGGATGCAAGTGGTTCGGGACCGGGCAATGTGGCGTACCATGAAGGAGGCCTATGTCTAGCAGTGGGCGTAAAATAACTCGCATGGCAATTTCTGATATCCACGCAGATAGTCGCAGGCTAAAATATTTAATGGCGTTTATTGCATTTTAGTATTATTAATATTCATTTTAGTATCTTATTTCGTAATTCTCCGTTATTATTATTAATAATCAGTCAAATTAATCAAACTTGTGGTATAAATTAATTTTACCGTAGGCTGGTAAGGTACGCCGACTTTTTTGTATCCGAACGCAAATATCTTAAAAACAAACGCACTGTATAATGTCACAAGTGAAGTACTATTGTTAATATAATAATCAACTAAAACAAAGCGCTAACGACTCCTTCGGGAGTGATATAAGATCCCTACAATTCACAGACAAGTGTCACAGTCCGCGACTTACTGCGACAATGTGAAACGGACCCATCTCTGACGAATAAGTAGATGTTGACACTTGAAAATGATTTCGAAAATATAGTATAAGTGTTTCTTTTGAATTTTTGATGGACTAATTTCTAAAAGTAGTATAGTTTTTTTACAAATTTTGTTTGTAAAATATATAAAATATTGAAAAAGACAGATCAATTTAGTAGTTGCAGCTCATCGCAGTCGCATAGTTCCAAGAATAAATGAACACGAACGAGTTGTTTTCTTAAAATACTCTCTCATACCCACAATTAATAGTTTATTAATATTTTTGAAGATAATGGTAAAGCACTCTCAAAACATTGACTAAATTCGAACATGACTGACAGTTATGTATTTCTATTTCTATCGCAAGAACATGAAAATGACATACTCGTAATTTCTACAGTTGGTAAATTTAGATTGTTGCAACAAATATGTTCTAGAATTGTAACAATTAATCAACTAAAACAAAGCCCTAACGATGCCTTAGGGAACGGCCGTAGACGTGACGGGTGCCACTAGTTCGTGACAGTTGCGACAATGTGACACGGAGTCTCATGAGGCTTGTCGCTGTCAGTCTGGCAGGACCCACCAACGATGGACACAAAACTCCATGCGCTGTCATACGTCAAACGTTATGGTTGGTGCGGTTCGGCCGAAGTAAAGGCCCCCCTCCATGGAAATAAAATGACGCTGCGTAATTTCGTCTGAGTCTAAAAATCTCAAATTGTTCGTAATTATATACTCGTCGCGTCCCTATTTATTTAAATACGTCATTAGATACAAAACGCTCTGGACACCACACACCGAAATGAAGAGCTTGAATTTCTGCTACTGATCGCCGATGACATATAAAATGACTGTAACTCATCAATTAATAATAATAAAACCTATCTACTAAGATATACATCGATATATACACATAGACATCTTGTAACAGATTATTTTGCAACAAGTAAATGCGTTGAAAAATAACTGGAAACCGACTTAAATTGCCCTAAAAGTCTACTTTTACTAAGGCAAATTTAAGATTTATATCGTTTTCTCATGGGTGCCGTTGTCAGAACTGGACCAAATTGGAATAACACGCGTGGCACATCTTTCAAATAAAAAAGAATCATCCAAATCGGTTCACCCAGTCAAAAGTTCTGAACTGAACTTAAACATTATAAAAAAATATACCCGTCGAATTTATAATCTCCTTTTTTAAAGTCGGTTAAAAATGGCAAATGGCCTGCCACGTCTTTCGAAGAACGTTTTACTGATGTGGGAACCGTGGCGAAGCCTGTGTTAACTTTTACTACTGACAATGATGCACACAAAAATTAATTTATTTTCCTATACGCCTTGATGGTGCTCATCGAGCTTTAAGTAAATCACTTCGTGCCACATTATAAAATTGAATTTCGTTTCATCTCGGTAACAATATCATAGAGACTACCTCATAAAATATTCAATATATCCCAAATCTGGGTTTTAATTACCGAGAATTCCTCCCTCGTAGCGTTTTCAAAAGAAGAACATCGGCCTTTCATTTTATAAAGTAAACGGTACGGGTATTAAAATCTTATCGGCGTTAATTTATAGTAAACGAGCTGCGCTCCGGACGGTTTATTATAAGAGGATCCTCCATTAGAACTCTCTGGGTAATTACTAAAAACTAAAACTATTCAGGGACGTAGCAAGGAGGTTTCAGATGAAGAATATATGTTTGTTTATTAATTCGCGATCACATGTTCACCCGCCAAGCTTTATGACTATACCAAATCTCCGACAAAAAACTATTTAGTCGTGGGATTCTACGAGCGTGGTGGTGGACTTATACGGACTCGCGCACTAAGGGTTTCCGTGCAGAACATGAATAATTAACATACTGAAAATCATAAATACTAGGTCAGTTATTACAATGAAAAAAAAAATGCTCTAACGAAAATGGAAGTTCGATTGAACTTTGCAGTTGAAAAAAGTTGCATTTTGTAACCGTTAAAAAGCGCTGTGATCTAGTTAAAACCGTGCTTTTGACAAATTTCAAGATTCTAAGTAAATGGGACCCTTTAGATTTTGATTCCTTGCTTTCTATAAAGAAATCATCAAAATATGGGGCATAATCATACGTAGCTTTTTAATGCGTTGGCTTAGAAATTTGATTGTTTACAGCTTCAAGGTATTGCAGATATTAATTTCAATTTGATACCTTTACGCGTCCCTGAGAGAAAGTGTCTTGACAGACAGACAACAAAGTGGGTAGTGGGTGGTATAAGGGTTCATTTTCCCTTTGGAGGTATGGAACCATAAAAAATGTAAATGCTTCACAGATCAGCAAAAGGTAATAATATATTTCTAAAGAAGTGTTGTACATAATTTTAGCTATACGGAATTATAATACTAATTAAGAAAACCATAGCCACAAAAAATTTAAATTACGCAAAAACGTATTTATTCCTAATTAGACAAAGCACAATCTGAAACGTGAAATTTAATACTATTCTGGCTCCAGCTCTGATAATCCATTCACAAGAATACCCAACACACCCCAAAGACAGACAAATATAGTGTCTAAAGCATCTAGTATACACACGTACTAAAGCGCAAATCGCGTGCCTGTTTGAAAATGTACAATTGCGGAAATAAAACTCATTTCAAAACTTTTAAGTATTTTGAAACTTCATTAGGGAACTCTGTCCAAGGAGGTGGTACGTTATGAGCAAGTTTCCCCCTTAATTCCCAAAACTATTTTAGAAGTAATAACTATGAATTCATAAAAGAAAAAATAAAGATAAGGGTGGAAAGACATGTCTGGACACGCCTAGTTATACATAGTTATTATATATTTTTTATGTAACCGTAATTCCCAAAATAATATCAAACACAATCACATTTACTGGCTTTATTTATTAGTAAATTAGAACTCTTTCCATATTCCCAGCGTCAGCGTCAGCATATGGGACTAAATATATGGCATTATATGTACGAATCGACTCACGTCAACAACCGTCCGGTCGAGTATAATGACATAGTAACTGGGAAATAGCGATGAATTAGCTGTTTAATATGCATTAGAGCTTGAATACCGAGTTATTCTTTCTTAGCAGAATACATATACGCGCGCGCGACTTTTCCTAGAAAAATTATCAAATTTCCCAAATTGTTTGGTAATGATAATGGTATTCTTTTTTTGTTTAGATATTTTTACGAGTATTAATATTTTTACCCCTAAACAAATAAAGTGTTGCATAGCTCTCAAACGAGTTGATCTAAATTTGATTAGAATCTTATCTAAAGCCCTTTTTAGATGTTTTTAAAAAGGGCAGTTCATTTCCCGATTGGTATAGAAACTTTACAATAAAATGGGATTTTTTTGTAATCTTGTTATATAAGGTCCCGTTAAATTAATATCAAGACTTTTGAGGGGTAAATCTACGGAATATGAAATATAATATTTGAAAATTACTACAGCGCAAAATACAGTGATTCACACTAATAAAATTATTACAACCGCGGTTGTTGCTGTAGTAGCGTGGGTACAACATTTAATAACGGCACCTTTAAATTACGAGTATATGACTTTTTGAATTGCGAATAGAATCTACTTTTCTATTGATCAACCTTACTCTTATATGCCACAGAGTCACCCCTTAATGCGATCCACCTCCACCAAAGTTTCATACTAAATTTCCGTTGCCATAATCTTTTAAAATATAATAGCTGGATTTATGTAGAAACTATCCAAAAATAGGACATCAGATTGTGATGTCGCGAAATGAGTGTCATTAACATACAACTTCACAGTGAATCTTAATTTTCATTTTAAACACTTTTTTCTATTATTGTTCAAAGCGCCATCTATGAACCGTTAGCTGCGTAACTGCTATTGTACCTAACTATAAAATTGTTAACTAATGATATTTATTTCGCGATACTATAATTTCATCTCCTATTTTTAGGTAATTACTTATCAAAGCCAGGCAAAGCAAATTTAGTATGGAAGCATTAGGAGAGGGATAACGTTAAAAGGAACAAGCTTAATTTAATGTGACTGTATATTTTGCGATTGAAGAAGATAATGTGAGTATAATATTTCTATATATCTAAAACATTGTACAAATAAAAATAGTTTATCCGTGATAAGTGTCAAAAAGTACAATCGAGTGTTCCTAAAAGAACTTGATTAAAGTTATGCAATAATCTGAATTATCCAAACTCACTTCTTAAACATATAAGAATATATCTATGGCACTGTCATGGTTATATGCATCATCTCAAATTGGTACCATGTCATATTAACTTTTAAATAACATTTCTCTTGATACACTTAATAATAATAATATTAGGTCAAACTGTGATATGATTTAAAGTTGTGTAAATACATATGGTACTGACTGTACAATTCATACAACTAACGACTTCGAAAAATTCCTCCTCCCGCTATTAGTTCGATCTAGTTACAGTTGCCATAAAAAGTTGCCCCGCGGAGTCTTGACGGGAACGTCTTTATTATGACTTTTGGGATTATTTAATGATCATTAGCGTCAAGTTACCACCAACTTTGGACGAAGCCGTAAACTAATGAACTCCTTATTGGACTTATTCGCCTTTTATGAAGTATCTCTTCAAGTTTCGACTGGTGATGAATGCAATGATACTTCACAGGGAACTTTGTGGCCAAAACGGTCATAAAATAGGGATTTCTAATTGTGTCATTACTTTAGGCTATTTTTATCACGCACTAGCTTTGATATGCTTAAACTTAGTCCTTAAAATAAAATATATAAACGTCAGCCAGCATATGCTGATAAAATATTTAAAAAAAAGCTTTTAAAAAATACTAGAATGAACAAAGTTAGTAATCCCTTGCTTACTTTTAACTACTTATGTGCCAAATATATAAGTATAAGTATTTCTAGTCCATAGGGCATATATATATAGAGCAAAAATTTATTGATTTGAAGTTTCTAGGTGTGCAAGGTGCCATCCTTCGGGCAAAGAGGTTCGAAGAATTTGGCCTTAGTTATTTGCATATAAAAATCTTCGAACCCCTTGGAAGTATTAAGGAGTTGTATTGTCGTTGATGCTTACATTACTACTAGCCTATTAATATATATAGCCTATACGGTTACCGACTGTTCTGATTAATCGATTTCCTTCCAAAATCAGGCAATGAAATCCAAATGGACGGACTCATAATTAATAATAGACTAATGATAGCAACAACATGCTAAATACACCATGGAACTTGCGGTTGGGCATGGAGATGGTAAAATTAATAAATTGTAATATTCCTGCTCGCAGTTAGAGCGAACTTTGTGAGTGCCCTGAATATTAACACGGGGGTCAGACCAAAATTAATTTATACCGACCGAACAACCAACCCCTCTTCATTGGAATTTTCTATTTCAAAATTCCGTTCGCGTCCAATACCGAAATCACGACCATTGGATGTTTGTAATGTCTATCTGGTTTTCATTAAAATTTTTGGGTTTAATTTACTTAATTATGTATCTGCAAGATTATAATCTGTTGTGGTCAAAAAACTTTAGGCAGAAAACGGTTTAATTTTATCCTGTAATAACGGTTGAATTTCGTACTTTGCTTTCCGTCTGTGATATTCCTGTGAGCCTTTTATAATGTACTGTAGACGAACTTAAACGTAATTGCACTTTACCACATACAATATTACATAGTTTTTGTTCAAAATGACAATATATATCATATCAAGAGCACTCGATCATCTGTATCATTTTGGGTTGCGATGTCTAAATTTTTAAGTATGAAGAGCTATGAAAATGCGCAGAAGCAATACAACCAACATTTGTCGTTATTAAAAACGTTTAAGTAAATACATTCTTCTCTTAATACCTTTATTTTATAATTGAAATTAATAATTAATTAGACACAAACTTCAAAATTAATTATGAACGCTGTGATGTCACTGTTGCGCCCATGGTACAGCAACTCTCTAGAGATTGGCACTCAAAGTAATTAGTACCAAAACTCATTTTATTTCCGTACGTAATAGATTGCTTCACAGCGATGCACGTGACAGGCTATCAAAGCAAACATCCGATGCATCGTGCGCAATCTAACCGTGAATAATAAATCCAACCTATTTGGGAGCCGTACCTAAATAGAATTTCCGATTGCCTACCTAGCAGCGAGCAGCGGATGGCAGTATGGCACGGTGCTACGAGTGTGTAAATGTGTATGGTAGTATATAGCTTTCGATGGATATATTTTATTTTATAAAATTCACTACATCGGATGACCTACACACTCGTAGCATATCACGCGTAGCTGGTTGCTACGTAGATGCGTAGCAAAGTGCGTGGCGTAACAACATATAAGGTAGCAAAATGCTACGATCGTAATATCTTCTATCCTCTATCCTACGAATATTATAACTGTATAATTATGTTTGTGCGTTTGGATGTTTGTTACTTTTATTGTTTGTGTATCTTTGCCGCATAAACTGTTCAACTCAATACACACATACAGATACTTTTAGACCAGGATTCCACGCGGGCGTAGTCTTAGTCAAAATATTAAAAATTGGGACATATACATGGCACTTTTTCTAATAGCATGAATTATTTATTCGAGAGATATATTTCCTAATTTTACAGACTGAACAAAAATTCATAACCAAATCTTTAATACTCTACCTAGACACTACAGCCATATAAACTGTTTCAGGAAAAGGTTCTAACTTGTAATTTACTATCACAGTTTGAACAGAATATAGCGTTTACACTATTTAACACCTCATCACGTGATCCGATTAACATTTTTCCTAGAGCTTAAGGCGCGATAAAAGCACATTCTGTGAACGGTTGAATTTCTAAGGCATTAGTTTCGTTTATAAAATCCATCAGAGAGTGAGCGCCGAATGAACGTGCCTGGAATGTTTTGTGAAAGTAATTCAAGGCGAGTATTCATGGTCGTTCACCTTACGTCCCGAATTGCTTGAGGCCGGAATGAAGGAGCGTCACACATTTACAGCTTTCGATTTAAGGGTCAAAAATGCAGGCAGAAGTATTGGTGCAGTACTACCTGATTACATCTTAAGATAAGTCACTAAGTCATTTGCGCGTACTATCTTCACTTGGACTTAAGTAAGAACTTAAATACGGATGCTCAACATCAGGGGTGCAATTCACTAATAATGAACATCCTTACAACTTCACAGCTCACGGATGTTGTGCTGACGTCATTCGATATACGTAGATCATTGTTGCTTTGGAAACTAGATATATCGTTAGCAAAGGCCCAGGTAAGATTAGGGTTCCAACCCTATTCACGTACCCAGTGTACTTGAATTGGTTGGTTGGGTACGGAACTGTAGAAATAACCATCAAAAGCGGATCTCATAAGCCCGAGATATCCCGAAGTCTTCTTTTCCCCCCTATTTTTAGGACGTACCCAAATTGAGTATTAAATATGACCTGTAGAAGAGCTAAGTACCGGCAAACGGTAAAGCAAATTATAACAGTTTTGAAACAGAGGTTCGCTCGGTCAGGAAATTTTAGCTGATAGAAAGAGATCATCGCTTTTCCATAATGTTGGTATGAAGATATTATGTTAGCTAGTTCAAAGATATCAGGATAATATTTGCAACATTCAGAAATGTGGGCTTTGTTTAGTAGTAACGGTTTTAATGAAAATAAGCATAATTATACGAAATTCTCAAAGTGACAGTCTTGCTCGTGTAACTTCTCGCATGAAGGACGTATTACCGAGCACCTTTTATGTAAAGTCTGCCCGTAATGAGAACACATTATCCAACCATCAATCATAGGATCAGCAGGTGGATGGGCCGCGACGCTGCCGCCGCCGGAACCCCGCCTCATATCATACACTATTATGTCACCACATACCCTTTCAACGTAGCCAACAACACAACTAAACGCGTAGGAAATTGGTATTTTAGCTCTATGTTTATTAATATGGCTACACAAACAGATACAATATGTTTTAAACTCAATTTCATGTTGAAATGGGTTCACAGTGTTCAAGAAAGTGGATATAAAGATTGCTTGTTTGTTTGACCTTCCTTTACGCCGGAAGGGAGTCAACATGACTTGATTTTTTGTGTAGGAGTAGTTGAAGGGTCAAAAAGGGCATAGGATATTTTTATACCGATCAATCAAGTATTTCAGGTGTTATAATTTCAGAAGTCAGAAGTCCACGTGGACTATGTCGCGGGCAAAAGCAAATATTATTATAAATGCGAATGTGGTTTGAGTTTCCTTCACGACGTAAAGGATGACTTAGTTTTTTGTATAGGATTAGATGAAGGGTTGAAAAAGATATAGGCAAAATTTTCCCGTTTTTACAAATAAGACGAAGTGGCGGGCAAACGGTAGTGTTCAACAATATCTTTTATCAACTCCTCAAATACAACATTTATTAATTCAACAAACATCCGTAATCAACACCTAGAAAAATATCTCAAATGAGAGTGTAATGTGTAATGTTCTATGAGTAATTACGGTAATTGACGACAAAGCCAAGAGTAAACCCATTATAGATAGAAATTGTGACTAACTAACGAGTAGCTTTAAAACTATTCAGCATGAACTAAGAATACTGAAAAAGCTAAGAATGCAGAGTATAGATCTTCTCAGGTCGTAGTGACTGATAGTACCCAGGGAATACTGACCTGGCCGTATATCAAGCAGAGCATGCTCCAAACTACAACGTCTTACAAATCTTTACTGTGATTGTGATTACTAGTGATTCAAAAAAGGCTACATAATAGCGTTAAAAGTCGGCACCCTTCACACTTAGATATGAAATATATTTACAGTGACTTAAAACTATGAACAACCTAAACACATTTCATTTACCGAAAGTAATCGAGGTGTTTGGGTGCTATGAAAACGATTATTCAAAATGTAAATGAAATCATGATAAAATCTTTTTCTCGTTGGTGGTAATGACAATATTAAAAAAGAAATGGCAGCAGTTTCCAAATTATTAAAAACAAAAAAATGATTATCAGTTAAGAAAGTTACGTTACAAAGTATGAAATTTTATACGTAATACTACTAGTGAGATTTCTTGTAAATTTAGCCATAAAACGTTGTAAAAACGTTACATATGCCAATTAACTATGTTGGCAGGAAAAAAACTTTTGTTCTATATTATAATACTCCAACAGTCAAAAACACTTAGACGAGACTACAAAATACGACCATACCCCTTGCAGTATCGTTTGTTGGTGTCGTTAACAATTAATGAAAATTCCAATATCTTTTATCGTCTATTCGCTTTATATGGGTTCAAATAAAATAAATATGTGTACGACGCTGCACAGACCGCAAGCAGAGCTGCAACATGAAATTACAAAATTGCTTCAATTTCGTCTATCTATCAAGCTCGTTCTAACTTCACCGGACTTGTACCTACGAGCCACGCCCTGTATCAAATATACCCCGGGCTTCGGCAACTTGTAGCCATGGATACATCTTATACTCACCGTCCATAATATATTTTAGTGAAGTAAAATTAATTTGGCACAAGATAAGTTGAATAAAATTGCAAGTTTATTTTTTACGTTAGAAATTCCAAAAAAGATTTTGTCTAGTATTTACATTCTATATAACTATCTATCTATATGTATATGCTCAAAATTAATTAATACCTGTGGCGGATTAGTTTCTTATGTATGACGCACGTGGCTCGAGACTGGTCAATAGTATGCCAACCATGAAATTAGGTAATGTATTTTCTATAATTTAAAACATCAGCCCATCGTACAGAGCACTTTCATCTGAATCGAAGCCAATCGGGTTTGAAGAAAGTTCGTATTTATGATCTCTGAATAAATCACAAGCAACGGTTTACCATAACTTATAACGAAAACATTTGTGTTATTCACTAATATACCAATAAAATACTAGACAAATCCTTTCCTAAATTACTAAGACCAATTCTCCTAATAAAAATAAATAAAAATTCATTTTTAATGGCGCTGTCTTTCTTTCCAACACGGCTCCCTCATTTCCAATGTCTACAAGGCGACCGACTCCCAACAAGTATAATTAAACGGGGTAACACAATAGCTGCATAAGGAACACACCCTGTTGGCTCGGCGCGGCGTGGACACTCATTAATTAGAGCGAACCTATGTCATCATGGAGCCGAGTATTCTCTAGAGTATCAGCCATTCATTACGAAGGGCCAGCGCCATTTTAACAAGACTCGTTACATTTCAAAATTTGTACTGTGTTAAAATATAATCTATACAAATAATCATGAAATTATGAAGTAAAAATACTAGTGTCTTGTGGACTCGGCTATAGAATAGGACCCACTCGTGTTATCCTGAAGGTGTCGTAAAATGGAAGAAAATAATATACAGGATATGGGCTGTAACCACGGATTTGTAAAGAATATACTGGATGAAATTTTGTAAATTAAAGTCACTACTGTTATGCGCTGAATTAGTTAAATACATTGAAATGACTTTTTTACGTGAGCTAAGGTTACGTTTTACTTAAACAAGGGCACGCGCTTTTTGAAATTTGATACGAATACATAAATAATAATTAAACAATACATAATGTTAATGACATCTTGAAAATTTTGATATTTATTAAGATGTCATAAACGTTATGTATTGTTTATTAATTATTTATGTATTTGAATCAAATTTTAACAAGAACGTGCCTTTATTCAAGTGTGACAGAGAGATAAAACATGTACACAGAAAAGGGTTTGTGTGATTTAACTATGTTATAAAACATGCTAAGGTGTATGTCACCTTGGCGCTATTATTGATCCCGGCAGTAGTGTCCTAATTATAACGAAGCTATATCCTGTCCTATCCTGTCCTGTCTATCTATCAGGCAGGCTGTGTGATTACCATATCCTATGAGAAAAAGTGAAAATGAAAAGGTCTCACACACAAAGTTATTTTATCGCGGTCTTTGAAATAATATAAATACCTGTGTTTTTGAATGTATTATGGAATTATGTGGAGTTAGCTTCATCATTTTTAAGTATGTTTAATCATTCGTATTTAGGTAGTTTACATTAGAATGGGGTAAAATTGTATTGTATATCTTAAAGTAAAAGGATTACCCCATCACAAAATTCATGAGAACTTTAAAATATGTAATTTGATTTTAATTTTTTACTTGGGTTTTGCTGGAATTAACTGTTTCGAAAAATTTCAAAAATCTACTCACTACAATGGTAAAATATTAAGTTAAATAAATTTTGAAAATTTTTCCTTAATTAACAAGTTGTTGCGACATAAAGCATTATATTACAAGTTAACTCCTATATTGCTAAAAGCTTCAAACATTTAAAAGCTCCAACGCACACCATTACGCGAGCTGTTACGTCACAACTCAGTATCGGTTTGTATGGAGCGTTTTTACACTACGTGACTAGAATTACTTTTCGTATCTTATCGGCAAATCGTTGATAGGGCTATTTACCTAAGATTCCTAAGTTATAGTTTTTTCGTTTTCAATTTTCCGGGATTATAACTTTTTCTTGGGGTTCGAGTCAAATGCACTCGTGTATCGTGCCTTGCTGCAGGTACAGAGTTGATGTCGATAAATATTACCTACGTGCTACAAGTATCTATATCGTAAGAATATAGAAGTTGTTACGTCGGCGTCGGGCGGTGACGACACGTTCCTGAAAATGAACAAACAACAATGAGAAATGAACAAACTTTGCGTCGTTTTGAGGTGAGCTTAAAAAGTTTGTAGTTTATTTTTGGGATTTGACGTCACGCACCATCACTGCAAAAATGACGCCATTTGGTCAAATAGCTTTTGCATTGACTCAGAAGAGATTATCAAATGTGATTTAGGCGTGAAGGAGAACTCTATTAATCACACCCTTTTCGGCTTACCATTTTGGTTTAACCCTTATGACTTTTTCCTCCTGAAATTTTTAGTTCTATTAATAGTGAAATATTATCAAAAAGGAATTAATCCATATAAAATGTGTTTTGACGTTAATTCATTGCTACCATTAAGCTTAAAGTAAATTTGTAATAATAATATTAAGTCAAAACTCAGTCTGTACTGAGTTAGTGAATTGCATTCCTGTGAATGCAAATGCACTTACTATCAGGTGAAATGAAGGCCAAGAGCAAAACCTATAAATGTATGATCATTTAAAAAAATACATGTAAACATATCGAATTGATACATTGAAATCGAATTACAATTTGTCATAACTACAACGGTTTTTATTACGGGTCTAACGCATAACTAAGTCTGTTCCTGAGGTATTGGAGCGGTACAGAAGGGTGTGTTTACGGAACGACAAACATCGACATTATATATTCGGGCGTCGTTTGACGTTCGATAAACACCCGTACCGCTCGCATACCTCAGGAACAGACTCAGTTATGCGTTAGACCTGTAATTAACAGTTAGAATCGTAATGTAAACACACAAAAGTGTTATATAAATAAATAGTGTATCGAAGAAAGTCCTGTCAACGTTGAAGAGATTGCCGTCTTAGTCATCGCTCGTATTTTGACGCTATTTCACGTCTCATTGGCTTTCGGTTTTTCGATCACTCGTCGCGGATATAGCATTTTTACCCTTTCTATTTTTATTCTCGATGCTTGTTGCCGATAAATTCTTATATCGTATGATGTTTCATTGACTCTCAGATTAGCAGAAACAATATTTGTCGTTGTTCCCTCAATGATGAGGGTCTTGATGAATGGTCTGCCTCAAATAACTCGCTTGTCCGTCGTGTCGTGTCCACTTTAGCACGCTTTAGTTATGAATACTAGTATTATTGATAAATCAGCGACCAGTCATTTTTAATGGAAAAGTATCAACAAAATGATTTTAAAATTTAATATCAAAGTAGATTAAATGTTGCATTATTTCATATTGGAAATTCACAGTTGCAATGTGAATGCGTTGACCATGCGTCTTGTTTTTCTGTTTAACATCAGTCGCATTGTCATAAAGTAAAATACTGGCATGTAATTAAAATACCCTTGTCAAAACACGGCCAAATCAAGAAAGTAAAATTTTAGTAGAGGAACATGTTCCAACATTGGAAACCTATTTTCCAGAGCCAAGCTAAAAGCTTAATTAACAGCCTTAATTTTAATTCATACAAACGACAAAGAGAAGTAATGTGCCGTGGTTGTGCCGCGGCGGGTGTGACCGAGATACGGCACAGTTTGTTGTTTTAAAGGATCAGATTTTAATTCACAGTGTAATTGTTGCCTCAGTGGCTGCATTCCGCTGGAAAAAAAGATAAAGAAAATAAACAAAGCTCTTGTTATTACGCAGAGAGCCGCCGGTGACGAGGGTCGCTCCGCCATTCAGCATCGAGATGAAATGAGAAATAAAAATAAATTAAATGCTAATTGGGAGATTCTGTTCGAGACCATGGCCTACAGTAGGGATCAGTGACATATCTTCATACCGCCCGGTCAATGAGATGACTGAATCGTAAAAGAAAGATTTGGAGAAAATATACTTTCTCTTGACAGCTGCGGAGGAAATCGAACTAAAGAAAAACAACGAATAATAATATCAGTCCTCTCATGAATTAACTTTTTTTCTTCACATACAATCTCAGCTTTACGAATCCGAAGGATCATATCGTTGAGACAACTTCGTCCGGTTGTCTGTCAGAGGCTTCTACCTCCTAAACAGATATGGAGTTTTGAGATTTACACATATGGTCTCATTCAGTGGCCCAACATGCAAATTAATTGTTTAACAAAGCTTGTAGTTATCGTTGAATAGAGTTTTTGAGACTTGATGAAAACTGTAACATACATCTAATATTATCTTACTCGTATTTAGTTTTTAAAGTTATTACCTAACAAAACTAACAACGAATTCTAGAAAAATATTAAATTAATAAAAACTTTTACTAAATATCAATACTTAGTACAAAACAAAATCTCAATTTGATTGTGCTTGTTTTTCCGAGGTGCATACTAAAATCAGCTGAATTATTTTTTTCTAAGATAGCACGCCAGCTGGATGCTGCGACATAATTAATAACGGTCCAAGCCCCGTATTAAAAATCTTGGTCAAGAATGATCCGACCGAGATAATTTCATCATCATCAGCCGGGAAAACGTCCACTGCTGGACATAGGCCTCCCTCATGGTACGCCACATCGACCGGTCCCGAGCCATCTGCATCCAGCGACTCCCCGCGACTCTAACCAGGTCATCGGTCCATCTAGTAGGGGGACGGCCTGGTAGACGTTTCCCGGTACGTGGTCGCCACTCGAGAACCTTTACTCCCCACCGGTTATCGGTTCTTCGAGCGATGTGGCCTGCCCATTGCCACTTCAGGTCACTAACTCGTCGAGCTATGTCGGTGACCTTCGTTCGTCTGCGGATTTCCTCATTCCGGACCTTATCACGTAGAGAAATTCCGAGCATAGCTCGTTCCATTGCTCGCTGAGTGACTTTGAGCTTGTTTATTTGGCCCACAGTAAAAGACCACGTTTCGGTTCCGTATGTCATCACTGGCAACACGCCACAGATAATTTACAAATGTCAAATTCTTTTCTGACGGTTTACTCACCCACGGTTATCAAATCAACGAAATCACTTCGTTACTAATATTACGCACATTCTAAAAGATGTTTTCCTACAATAAAATTACGAGCAATTGCCCTATTCCAACTCTTTCTACAAACGCCACCTGGTTTTATATTTTAAAAGCTTTTATTTAACTTGCAATGTTTGTATGTATGTATGTATGTATGTATGTAAGTATGTATGTATGTATGTTCGGGTCAAATCTTGCAAGCTGAATTAGAAGCACTTCCTCTTATCCTAGGGAGTTGAAATTTTGTACGTTGGTTCAGTTCCGATGACAATGCGTTTTTCTGGTACCAGCGAGCTGGTCTGATGCTGGAGTCAGGAGGAATAAAGAGAAACTCTTCAATAGGCCCCTCGAATTCGGGCTCATCTCAAAATCAGAATACCAGGCTGACATAAGTGCAAGGGAGCGTGCTATATCGTTTCTATATATCGTATCGTAGCGCAGGTTAATTCCTAACAAACTACTTAAAATCATTTGAAGTACCAGGTTAGCAGAAACAGAAGTAGTTTTGATTTAGCTCACATGACATATTACGCGCGGTTTATTCTACTAATGAGAACGCGTAGCTTCTGTCACTTCTTTTTTTTTAAATCTAAATAGATTCATTAACTTTAGAGTTTAGTTGAAGTGTTTTAGATTCAAAATGCTATTTGTCTCTTTTTGGCCCAAGGGAATGAAAGAGTAACCACATAATCAAAACAAGTCGTGATTGTGCATTATATCAGTACCTAGTCTGTGCAAAGTCTGTGATTATATCCTCTGTGTAAATGCTGAATGTCATGGATGTCATGCATAAATGCCAAAAATACAGCTAAAAAGCGTGTGTTTATGTTAGTTTGGCAATGGTTTTCTAAATAAATTTAAGACAAGATAGTGTCGCTCAATTGAGGCTGGACAAGGCAGCGTATGCAATAATCATCGGCTGCAGAAGTCCACTGTTGGACATGAGTCTCCCTGTTATGGCGCGCCCACACATGCACGGTGATAGGGCCGAGACACTTGCATCCAGTGACTACTCGCGAGCTTAACTAGGTCATCGGTCCTGGTCTGATGCTGGAGCCAGGAGAAATAAAGAAGAACTTTTCAATGGTCCCGCAAATACGGGCTCATCTTAATTCCAGAATACCACGTTGACATAAGTGCACCGGAGCGTGCAATATCGTTTTTGTAGCGCAGGTTAATTTCCTACCAAACTATTGAAAAATCATTTGAACTACCAGGTTATCAGAAACAGAAGAAGTTAATGACATATTCCGCGCGGGTTTGAGTAAAACTTATATTTTGAAATGAGAACGCTCAACTTCTGTCACTTCTGTTTTTAGGGTTCCGCAGTAAAACTACGAACCCTTTTAATTTCGCTCTGTTAGTCGGTCCGTCTGTCAGTCCGCGGCTTTGCTTAGAGACCCTTACTACTGGAAAGGTGTAATTTAGTACGGGTATACATATTAATCACGCCGACAAAGTAGTAGAATAAAATCTTGCAAAACATATTTTTAAGGGTGGCTCCCATACACGTAACTTGGGAATAATATATATAGTTTTTCTAATACTTGTGCTCAGAAAGTGATACGTTTTGTAGCTGTTTGGCGTGCTAAAAGTTCGTGATTTCAGAAGCTTGTCTTAAAAACGCTAGGCAAACGTGCGTTTTTCTTATTAACTAGTTATAAAGCCAAAAGCACTAGTACTTTTTTTTCTTATTAACTGAAGGAATGTTTTTCATTCAAAAATCAATACTAGTATTTTTGCCGAGTCACTGGGCAGTATTTGCAACACACTCTTGGCCACAATCTCAATAATAGACTACCAGGTTGACATAAGTGTCAGAGAGCGTGTAAGACAACTGTTCCGCACTAACCTCCGAAAAAAGATCGGGGTCTGTTTAATTAGATACTTTTTGCTGCATTCACATGCTCCAAGAGGATTGGCTTCAGTTCGAGTGTTTTTGAAAAAAGAACGCGGGCCTTCGCTTTTTATAAATATACATATTTAAATTCGAATGTTGATAATGATTTCATTTAATTTTATGGAGATGACAGAGACCTTATGCCTAGGTATTATATATCTATTTTTCTCTCTTTGAAGTTGTAGTTAGACTCCATCTTAGGTATGAGGTCCTGGTACTTTCGTCTTCATATCAACCGATGTTAAGTGATTAAAGTCAACAAATGGAAGCGTTCTCACCTAGAAACGTTACTTAGGTATGCTTTCTGTGCTAACCGGAACACAATCATCTTCATCATAATTTTACTATTGTTATATTTTTTCGCAAATGTATTATTAAAAAATGACGTTTGAAACTAGTTTCGCGTTTCCCCCCGTATATCTTTTAAACTATTGCTTTTAAAAATCTGAATACTTCACAATAGTATGTACACTGAACTTATAAGAAAAACTATCAAGACTAAGCTGGCTTTGCAGGTGAATGGGTAATAGTCGACTAAATTATAAAATAGACTTCGAGGTGCCATAATGAAAGTTCCGTACAAATTCCAATCAAAATTACTTTACATCGTCCTGGGTGGGCCTAACTTGCACTTCAATGCTTTTTAAAATTGAAATAGATTTAGTAACTTAACTAGACTTTTTTAGTCTTAAGAAACACGTCGATAACTAAAAAATAAAAAATAAATTAATATAAAAAAAAATTCATAAAGAAGCTTTTATTTAAATGCTCTAAAAAGAAGAAAATAAACTTTAAATTAAATCAAACCCATCAATTGATTACATTGAACAATTTATATGCTATAAAAGCTTGTCGCGTGATTTACTAGTGTAGATGTATGTAGATTTATCTATTTTATACAATACATACTTTTTCTCTAGATCAGTTTACATAATTCTTGTATTCTAGTTCATCGACACATAGGCCTCCTTCATGGTACGCCACATCGACATCAATACAATTAAAATCACGCGACAAGCTTTTATAGCATATAAATTGTTCAATGCGTTGTTTTCCACAAAACAAGGCAATTTATAGAATACGTGACAGTATTATTTCCGTGAATATTTCACTGAATTTTGTCTCATCGTATAACGATAGGGGCTGGACAAATTTCCCTTTGTTTCATTTGGCTCTATGGACATACATGTTGCTATTTGTATTTATGTTAAGGTGTATAAGGATATATATAATACGCCTTGTCACTATGTTCCTTAGATAGATTTGACAATTAGATCTATACGACATGAAAATTGTTGCAAGAGAACTCTAGTACAAGAGAAGACATATTATAACTATAGTAATTCCCCCATACATCCTATAGGAAGCATGACATAGGTAACATCAACCTTTTTTCCTGAACGTTGTTTTTGTACTAGGTAGGCCTATTTATAAGTCATTGTATTGAGATAGTATTTGGCAAAAAGGCAAGAAAATGTATAGTCTCCATTCAGTACAGTAAACAATCCCCAAATATCAATGTTTAGTTTTATAAATTGCGCCACTATTCTTAGTAATGAATTTACAGACGGTACAGTATATGTAGAATGTACGCTATAAGCATATTTGCTTCGTTCATAAAAAACCACTTAAGAAAAGTTAGTACGCCACTTGCAGCGAAAATTGCAACTTAACTCGCTACTTAACCAAACGAAATGTAAATCGGCCTTTATCCTGGTGAGATGTAGGCAGGAAAATAAAACTCCCGTTTCCCGGTAATAAAACGAGGTCATCACCCGTCTTATCCTTGACTTTATAAAGAGGGAAATATAGGTGATACCTAGTATGTAATAACATAAATAGGAATATAGCTATCGGGCGAATACGCCGCCGAACCATCCCGCCCGTGTAATAACGGGTAGAGGAGTTTTTCCCGTTTATTGGGCCGTTAGGATATAATTTCATCTCGTGTTTACGATGCCGTAAAAAGTTTGCAGCGGTGATATAACCACTGTCAATTACGAAGCCCTCCTCCCACGTGGCTCTTTGATTCTCAACTCCAACCTGTTCGAATTAAAGCGTAAATAATATTCCTGATCGGGATTAACAACTTTTTTATATCCACATATTTCACACCTGCTTTTCATTTCATATATGTAGGTACTAACCCGATTTTAAGGACACCGTAACGAAAATTGTAAAATTTATTGAACCCTCCTTTAAAGGAAAGTGTTTTCTGCATGTGCCACATGGCCCTGCCCCAATGACGAAAAAATACAAAGGAATGTTACTATCTCATCCTTATTTGAATGTATCATGCCTCTCTGATTAGCATTCTGATAGGTAATAATAGTTACTTTTTTATTTATTATCAAATTCAGTAATAAAAACAAGAATAAACTTAACCAGTAAATGCGTTCAAAAAGAAGTGGAAATCTACTTCAATTGCCCTTAAAGTCTACTTTTATTAAGGCAAATTTAAGATTTATATCGTTTTCTCATGGATGCCATTGTCAGAACTAGACGAAATTGAAATGGGACCACACGGGAAGCAGCACCTTTTCAAATAAAAATCATGATCATGAAATCGGTTCACCCAGTCAAAAGTTCTGAGGTAACAAACATGTAAAAAAATTCCATCGAATTGAGAACTTCCTCCTTTTTTGAAGACGGTTAAAAACAATGTAACGCCTGCGCCCGCGCCATCGTCCTCGTAAGTATTTTTTGAAATGATAATTTTGTTTCGATGGTCTTCATTTTGTTACTGTTTTGGAACCACTGTTATAGACATAAATCGTCGTTTACCATCAGGCGAATTCGTGGTCAAACGTTGTTATACGCGTTCAGAAGAAAACACTATTTAAAAACACGCCTCCCTATCCTGGCGGCTACACATTTGGACTCGCGGTGAATTAAACTTAATCGATGGTTTATGGATGTATTCTTATAGTATAACTGTATATAATACTAGCAGCCCGTCCCGGCTTCGCACGGGGTAGACAATTATTTATTTTTGGAAATTTGGATATAAAACACTTTTTTTTACAAATATTTTTATTTATTAAAAAATTATTATTAATTAATTATATATTTAAAAAAAAATTATTTCAGTGCCCCCTCCACCCCGCCCGCCGCAATGCCCGGCGCGCTTTTCAGACTGCATCGTAAACAACGGCCACGGCGCTATGGCGGTTTTGTTTACTGTTTGAATTTTTTAATTCGTAATATCTTTTGAATGGAAAGTCCAATTTAAATAATTAAAAAACTATTTTATAGGTAGTTAAATGGTCTTGACCATAAAAAAATTTATTTGGATAAGGATTAATATAAACACATAAATAGCATGGTTTGAATTTGGTTAGCATTTTCATTAATGTTTAAAATGAAAAAAGTTGTTGTAGTGACATAACTACAATAGTTGGACATATGCTACTGCGGAGTTTTTTGTAGACATTATGATGTTCTTCAATATTGTTGTACATTATTTTGTTCTATCCCTAATAGTTTCGGCAGCGCATTCGACGAAAGACATTTTAAGACTCATTTTTCTACACCTTCGGTTACATTGTTCAAATTTTACCAAGGATCCTTAATTTTTTTCAAAATGAAATGTAGCCTATGTCAAATTGGAAGAATGTAGCATTCTATTGGTGAAAGAATTTTTTAAATCGGCCCAGTACTTTTTGAGCCTATTCATTACAAACATACAAACATACAAAAATAGGTACAAATCTTTCCTCTTTATAATATTAGTATAGATATTCAGGATACCTTTCATCTGACATCACAGACAACATATTAATATTTTTGTCTTGCTCTCACCTTATGTCTGCATTATACAAATAGGACAAAACAAAATAATCAAAATATTATTCCATTATCATTATCTGACTCCTACAAAACAACTATATAATGACACCGGCCTGATGAACATCGAACAAACATATGAGCACAGTACCTGTGTACTAATACGAAAAATACTAAGCAAAGACATACAATCTGAAATAGTTTTTACAAAAAATCTAAATGTCCAAAAGCGTATTTTAAGAAATGCTCATCACTTGCGTCTTCACAAACCAAGAACAAATTATGGCAAGAAAAATATATTGTATGAAGGAGCTAAATTATACAACAAGTTGCCTAACAGTATAAAAGAAAGTCAGTCACTCATTGTCTTCAAAAAATTACTTAAGAGCTACATTTTAAAAGGCTATCCTAATAGTAAATAAATATCAAATCATTATGTTCTACAATCTATTTATTTATTTATTCAGTATAAAAAAGAAGCAATGTGAATGCACCCTTATATGATGCCCGTCGGACTCGCCATTGTTCTCTACAGCAACTATGCGATATGTACCCTCAACTTTTTATTTTTTATTATAAATCGTACACCATTGGACTACCCTACATTTAATGTATATTTTAGTTTATGTTTTTCATATAAGTGATTTATAATCTTGATGAAAAATAAATGTTTTTTTAAACCGCAAAAAAATAATAACGACATTTCCATCAACACCTCATTTATCAAAATACCTACCCACACACCCACATAAACCTTACTTATCTTACTAAAATCATAGCAGTCCAATTTTCTTACCCTTAGTTGGGTAGAAATCTGTAAATGATTTTAGATTCTTGAAAGATAAGATAAGCTCAAAAGTGTTATGTATTTTTTAGATTTTGAAAATATCGTGAAGGAAAAAATATATTACCTATATATAATACTATATAAAAATATACACCGGTGACATAGTAAAATCTTTCAAGCTTCATGGAAAATATGTATCAAAGTTTTATTGATTTAAATGTTTTTATAAATGTTTATACACATCTTGTCATGGCTTTCTTTTCCTTTCTCATTTATTTCTGTTAAGTTTCTTATTGTGTGTAGAATACAGATACTTTTTTGAGAAATTACAAAGCCATTAAGATCGAAGACCCTTTCTCAAGTTACTCGTACACTACTTTACTTCAACAAACTCCCTTTGGAACTCACAACTCTTGAAACAGCTCTCACAAATGCTGTTACCGCGAACTTCATCTCCAATAACCAGTTCCATTTCCCATAAAGCAATGTTTTAAATTAAGTTAGGGGAACAAAGAAACAGTTGGGAACGTCATCTGTGGTGCATCCTCAGTATATCCGTCACGCCGTCTGCGCGCGTCTCAAGACAAACTCAACCCAAAAGTTACTCCAGCTCTTTAAATGAACAGCTGGAACTCGGAGACTTGGAAGTCGACTTCGTATTTACTTATCCATGCTATACGCAAACTTTCAGATCGAATTTACTTTAAATCTAGTTTTGTGCAGATATGAATTCTGGTAACGAGCGGTTTTACGGCATATTCATACGGTTCTGGTAATTTGTTTGTTTGTTTACGTAATTTTGTATGAAAGTGATTTAATACTCAAAAGTTATAATCATTGTTGTTGTTATTTGTTCTAGTTTGGTTCATGTAAACTTAGTGCATTGATGGCTCTCTAGCTTTTTGGGTCTAGGAAAGTGTCCAACCGGAACTGCATACTCGATAGAGAAAAAAAATAACCTATACCCTTTTCCGTACCTTTAACTATCCATATACAAAAATCCAGTCATTCTGACATTATAATATCGATTTATTATATCATTATGGATGTATAGATTGTCAGTATTACTGTTCGACATCAACATCGACATTTTGTTAAAATTCAGTCTATTATTTTAAAAAATATTTAAATACACGGCTACCTTGTTTGCTGATCTTAAAATATCGAAAATATTATTAAGTTGTCGTGAATTAAGTAACGAATATATGCTTGATGTCCAAAACATAGTTATTTATGGAATGCTCTGGTATGGCAAGCTGCAAAATTGTTAATGAAACAATATTTTCTTTCCTACTACCAAGCAATTTCTTCATTGTTTATTGAAAAATCGAGCACAAACGCCTCTTCTATGCTCTTATTACTTCTACTCGCGGCTTCAATTATCAAACTGACGTGACACTTTCTGTCCATGACTTCACGTCAACGAATGGGTCTAATTTGGATATCATTCGGAATGTAATTTCGCAAAATCCTTTCTTAGTGGATACTTCCACTTTACAAAGGACACGTCTAAATTCCATGTCTCCAGAATAAGTGGTTTAGGCTGTGCGTTGATATATAAGTCAGTCAGGACTTTGGATTTTATATGTATAGATTAAACCGAAATATGGCATGAAAATCCATTACGCGGGACGTCCCGAAGATGGATAAAATAAAAACCGTACAATAATTTGGTATATTTAATAACCATAATTACAATTAATGATCAAATATTTGAGGATAATTCTACCTACTACTCACTACTCTACCTCACAGTTTTCAACAAAATTAATTAAAGGGTTAATTTGCTAGAAGCCCTAGCGTTCTTATCAAAACAGACCTGCAATCTGCATACAAGAAAAATCCAGAACATGTTTCCATAAAACATCTGCTATCTGATTTTCATATCCCAAGGAAGAATAAATCTAAAATTACACACGTGCCTTCACATTCCCGGGAAGATTTTTAAAAACCCCTCTTCTGCATATAACACACGGTCATGAATGATTCATCGTCCCTCAGCCGGAGGATCTCCTTTCAGGCTGTAACTCAATATCCTATTCTAATCATTCTACGTCTTACCTTACCCTGTGAAGACATCTTATAGAGGGACCTTTACTTTTGCATGAGAGGAAAGGTGCATGTGAATTTAATAAGAGTTGCCCCTAGCGTGCATCGTACAAATGAATTCAGAATCACGGTCTAAACTAGAATTATACTTTTTTCAGCACAAACAAAGACCTAAAATAAATAAAACGATAACATTAACATATCGATATCGTGTTGCAGTATGCGGTCCGCCTTGTGGCCTCGGCTTTAGTCCCATGTCATCGAGCGTGTGTCGTAAAAGGCGACTAAAGGAGGAGATTATTCAGTAGATAGGCAGTATCTTCTTATATAAGAGAAACATCTTACTGCGATCACAATCCGTCTGGCAAGCGTGGTGATCTATGATAGAGGCTCATGTCCAACAGTGGAATGAATATATGACGTTATAGAACCAGCCTATGCCTTCCAGTTGATGTAATAAAAGACTTCGTAGTGTTTGTGAAAATTCCATTGGACAGACAAACCCTGCAACGTCCCACTATGCACTGACATTTTACCGCATTCCTTGTTATAATAATAGATAATTTCCTGTCAAAGATTGAGCTCTCTCTTTCTATCTGATGTAGTGTTTTGATGTATTGCAGAGCGTATTAATAAATTTAAAAATATAAATTTAATAATAAATTTTTCTATAAAATATATAAAATAAAATAATAATTTTTTTCTTTCTTTCTTTCATAGGTCAAATAAAAAATGAGCTTTTTGCTGATTGCTAATGGATGGTAGCTCAAAGGTTACTCTTATCCGAAGCGTGAACAAGATCACATTGAGAGCACTTAACTTTGAGTTTACCCCGAAGTCGGAGAGAATCACGATGTCCTGTCATTTGCAAAGCATACCAATTTAAACGTGTAATAGCATAAATCAATTCTTTGCCATGGAAAGAGACTCAGTATGAATACGGAATCACAAAAGAAGGGCTTATTAAAATTCATCGTGGCTGTGCAATTCAGTTTGCGGCAAAAAGTAGAGACATGACAAGTAAGGTTTTAAATGGTATTTTGTCCGACTTCTTCAAGAGGAAATGGTTAATGTGTTTTTATATTAATATATTATAACCAAAATGGAGACATACCGTGGAGGAGGGCTGTGTCCAGCAGTGGACGTATCCCGGTTGATGATGATGAACCGAAATGGATGGAATTTCCATGATTGATTTGTCACAGTTATGCTGAGATTTGTTATAATCACCCCGCTGGACGCTGCGTATTGATGATCGCAGTAACATATTGATGATACGTAGGCAGACACTTCTACATCTTTAATGTATAATGAGTTTTAACTTGGCCTTATCTCACCTGATGGTAAGGCCATTACCGCCTTAAGGTCTGGCCATAAGGCCTCAAGCTACTGAAGTGCTGGCTGTGCTACCATTCATGACGGAACACACAGTGCTGTTAACACTGCTGTATGTCAGAAGACAGACTGACAGGTGAACATATAAAATGCCCTACCACCGAACAAACCGACTACCGATAGGGACTGGGAATTGAACCCAAGACCTCAGGATGGTTAGTCCAAACGTGTAGCCATTAGGCCACGGATTCGATGTGTGATCATTTTTACCAATCATGTGTCAAGAAGAAATTTTAATCATTATTATTAATTTTGATCTTTTTCGCTAGAGTATTTCTATGTATAGATATCTGATCACCTAAGAACAAATTAACTATATGTAATACATGTAGTAACATCCATCAAAATTTGTGTTTGGTTTTATATGTGAGTATACTATTAACATATATCAATTCAATCCATCTATAACAGGAATAGATATTCCAGGATACGATCGCAACCACGAAATCCCGTGGAAATTGGATTCGGCACTTCCAAGAAATACCGTTCCGTTCGAAACTACGCAATTCCCGTTTATCGGTATACCTATAAATAAATTGTCCTTTCATAGACACCACGAATATCAAGGGATTAATTCACAACGTTACCAAAAATATGGCACGGAAGAAATGCAACCACATCACATTGGAATAAAATTAAAGCCACAAATAATTGGTTACAGACCGCCAATCAGATTAAAATATTTATCGTTGCAAAAAGCAATTTACAGCGTTCGCCACAGCACAATACACGTCAGAAACAGCTTGGTCGGCAATATCTGGTGGAGGTGGGAACGATGCACATTTACAAGGCAAAATGGTACCGTGATATTTTTGTTTCGCCAAAACCATGCCCGTAACTTTTACCAGGGCCAGACAAGCATCGAGGTAATAATTTTTAAAAAAAACTCGATTCCTAAAACTGTTTGAAAACGACGTACTTCGTGCGCGATCTGGTGACTTCACTTACGAGTACGAGTTGAATACTTTATGTAGGTTAAATTTTCCTTTTAATATTTACAAATACTTGAAATCAACTAAAGAAAGCAAAAGCTATTTGTCAACAATTTGATAACTCGACTTCTACCTGCACCTGTCACGCAAGGACCACTGCCCAAAATGATCAAACCATGATGTACAAATGGAGTTTTAGAATATGGTAGTACTGGAAAAAGTTATCATAGAGCTACATATAGTTCCCGGCAAACAATAATGGGCATAGTGGGGATGAGTTCGTGCATCCCAGGTGACAGAGGGGCGCAAAAGGGGACTTTTGGGCCAATCACGCGTCTTAATGCGTTCGAAATGACATTCCTCTCCCGGTCCCCGCCAAAAAGACCTGAAAATCGTTTACTGCGCAGTCAAGGCCATTTTTCCAGTTTGCCGGTTACTATACTTACGCTAAATTATAATAACTCAATTAGAAGAGAAATACTGTTTTAATTACAAATTCCACAAATACTGCTACTTTGTATCTGACGTATTAACTCACCCTATCTAATGGACTTGATACGTCTCTGGCATTTCATCCACCTTATTTGAATAGTTCACAAATTATAACAAATTTATACAGTTTTACAGAAACAATTGGCTCGTTCACTAACGAAAATTAAATCAGAGTGAAAGTTTTGATTGAAACATAATTGAAATTGTAGCTAATGAAATCTGCTGCTCAAACTGTTCAACAACTTTTTCATAATGTTAACCTTTTAATTAAATAATTTTGTACGTGAAATAATCATCATGTCAAAGTTACTCTCAGGAGTAAAACGAATAGCCTGCTGTCATTTGCGTGTTTAACCTGTTTAGACAGCTTACATTTGAAAGAGCTTTTTGCATCGATCGATTAAACAGCTCAACTGTATTTCCTTAGACCTAAACGTCCTGATAAGATTCCTCATCTATTGACATCCTTTAAAAACACAAAACATAAATGACGCAAAATGGGCAGAGGGCTTGCACAAAGCGATAACAATGAAGATACGAACAGAAAGAAACTAGTTTTGTATAATAATAATATGTTAAGTATGACGGATGAGCAAACACCGAACTTTAACGGACAAGAAGTTGACTATCCGGTCACACAATGGATTCAAGATGTAGAAGATAATAGCGAAATATATCGATGGACTCCGCTAAAGGTATGTTCTGAATTTGATTCCTCTTTTTACGAAACTGTGTGTAGTTATCGTTGTAACATACACAGTAAGATAGAAAGAAGGACCTTGTATGTAAGTAACATTAAACAAAACCAACTACTGCATATGAACCAAATTCAAATCAGGAGCATAACATACATCGTATAATTTATCCAGATATAGTTTACGACCGTACAAATCATATGTGAAAGCAATTTTGTTAAATAGCTTAATTAAGAAAGAGTTAATTATTTTAGGTACGTACACACGGCTACACATCAAGCTATACTTTTCCAGTATACGCTGACCTCGCTTTGAACGTACTCCCGCAGGATATTAGTTCAGCTTACACTAGAAATTTATAGCTTGACCTGTGGCCGTACGTACAGCAGCAATGTAGTCGAATTACCTCAAAATGGATGAACTGTCATTATATGACGTGTAAAAGATCCTTCAATCAGTCGATAAATTTAGATGTAATTAATACATTGCGTGCTCAATTATTTTTTATGGAAAAAAACGCAAGTATGAATTATACATACTATAGAGGTATATGATAGTTAATATATGTATATGCAGTGCAGTGCGTCTGGCATGTTTGCTGAGAACAGGGTCGACGACTTTTATGCCGTAATGAGGCGACACAAAGTGTCTTTCTACAACAGACTCGCGAGCAGTCAAAACAAAATTGTGGCCGCTGTATTCCAAACTGTTATCCGCTCCATATATATGTGCAGTATATGTAAATAAGTAAGGACTAATTTAATTTAAGTTTAATGTAGTTAAGTTTAGTTTAAATTGTTATATTTTTATTTTTATAATGTAATGTAATATGGGCAATGCCTTTAATAAAGAACTTTATTATTATTATTATATGCATTATAATCGTTTATCCCTTGACAACATACGTATCACGCAGATCCTACTTTTTTTACGAAATAAACTTTCATTATGATATTCTGGTGATCTAGCTGTAAGTTAGACCCACCAAAGACTTCTTCACGGATCTATCAACAAGATATTTTTACTAAGGATTACACCATTAAATCGAACACTGTGGCCTGGTAATAAATTGAAGCATAATTAGTTACATAAACGTAGTTATATAAAATGTGAGGACCATCTATCGTCGTAACTGCAACAACACCTATTCCCCCTTGTGAGTTCGCGTGGAAGTAACAAATGACAGTTATTAGCATCGCCGGCCGTGATGTAGGACGCTGATTTCAATCCTGCGCCGAGCGAGGCGTGCCAACAGATTTGCTGTTCTACAGCCAACAGAATGGCCTATGAAGGTAATATACATTGATATATTATTATGGTTTGTTGCTACCGATGTTCTGCCAAGCTATTCGATAACAATACGATCTGTAGACATTCCTCTATGTATTGACTTATTTATTGTTGTGTCTACGATCAGGCTCAACACATACGCACACAATTTTAACTTAATCGTTCTACGAGTGCATAAATTTTTTATGCACTTGGCCTCCATTTTACCTAATGGTAAATGATGATAAGGCCATTGGATGGAAATCATGCTTACCCAGAAGCCTCAACCTAATAAAGGCAGTAACTCACAACAGTGCTATTAAAACTGTTGCTTGGCGGCAGATTTAGGTAATATGATGGTAGATAGCCAGGTCGGCGTAAACAATTCCCTACCGCCAATCAAACCGGGTTCCAACAGGTATCTTTAAACAAATTAAGTTTAAACAGTAATAATTCACAGTAGAATACACGCTTCGTAATTAATGCAATTAAACAAGTAACATAAGTCATATTGAATTTACTATTTTCTTCTAAATACGGTATTCTGATAGGTAAATATTACAAGATGCTTTAGCCACAACTAGTATATAATGTGGGGCCGGAAACAGGAGCAAGTAAAAATTTAGTAACTTCTTGGAGGCAATTCCTCTCTCCAGTTCAGACATCTAAAACCCATGAAATTGCACAATATATTTTTATAATTGTGATCCAGTATATTATATCAACGAACTTTGTTAGAAAAATTTGAAAATAGAATTATGATTTTCATTAGTTGGAAGCCTCCCGAAGTACGAGTCTAACGGGTAACTTATAGAGGCTGAAATTGTTTATTAATGCCTGTTCCGAGCTCCTCATGGTATAATTATTTTCTTAGCTACTCTGTCTCACTTACTGCGAATAGAAACTGTAATGTCAATGGTGATTGTTGGATGTACTGCAAGACGCTAGATGCTAGAATAATATTGGTCATTCCATGCCGTGTCCTAATGGGCTTCTCTCACGAACAACGATCGACATTCTGCCAATGCATGCTGAGTATAATATCCTGAAACATGTATAAATTAAACTAAAATTGGCATGCTATGTCCTGTGCTGCTATGAGTGACGTACTAAATACTGCAATTCACAATGCTGCGTGTTACACGTAACATTCGAACAACAATCAACTCTATTATAAATATATCAAATACACAAATCAACGAAAAGAAGATTGAACAGACTTGTTTTCAAATACAAAATGCTCAGGATTATGTATATCGGCCATGAAATGTGTACCAATTTCAAATAAACGGTAAAAAGTTTATATGGGGTGGATTTAGGGTCCTTTTATGTGCCATTCAAACTACGATCCCACTCTTGTCGCCAATTGATATTTTTAAACAGCCGTAAAGTGTCGAGGGTTATGTGTAAAACTTTATTTGTTGTCATAATAAAATGAAAGGAATAAAATCTGGTCATATCGTAGACTATGTATATATTTCAAGATAGCTAATTGAAATGACGAATTTGTGATCAAACTTTTTGAACTTTTATCTAGACAGTTTAAATTGATAACTGATTCAACTTATTACTTTTTAGCACAAATTTATTTTTCATAGTGATAAGGCTATGTTCAGAAGACGGCGGTTAAAAACAATAAAGCATAAATCTATTATATTTCAGTCAATCCTAGATACGAGTAAGTAACCCTCAATAAAAAAGTTTCATTTTCGATGTCACAAAGTTTGTCACCGAGTGTCGAGTGTAAAATATGAGAATAAATAACATTGCACATTTATCGGTCCACTTCTGGCATACATAACACGGCTTGTCGATCACTGTGTCTACTCTAATTTGTGTAAATACATATCCTTCCTGGCATCCTGATGTGTATGTATTAATATATGTATAATCATATATGTATATATGTATCTATATATTTTAACGTTCGTGAAACTTTAACAGATTTTTTTACTATTTATAGGTATATTGTGTAAGAATGGGGACGTGGATCCATTCCTCTTGCATATTATGTTAATTGTTAGATGTTTGTTTTAAATAAAGAATGTTTTAAAATGTTGAAAAGTATGTTAACTGTTGGTGGGTTAGAAGACAACCGTGCGTGGCGCCAGCCCACCGCTAGCACCACGCATCTAAATCTAGGTTACTGTCTAAGGTCTAATCTAAGTAAGCAAATTATTAACCTAGCCTGCTGACCATGTACGTAAACCGTACATATTGTATAGTATATCATCCTATTTCCATTTTGCCAGGTTTGCTTTCTCAAATTGTTAACTAAAAAACTGTTTATTATGCTGCTGGCCATATTTACATTATTATTCCTCATTTTAGACTAAAATCCCACTTTCGAGTCCGTTGAAAAGGTTAATCCGCTAGATTAACAAATAAATTGATACCGAAAGGGCTTCAATCCGGACGCTCACTAACATTGATCGGTTTATAAATTGATTCATTTAAACTAGAGTGTTCTCGGTCCATTGTAAACCTTATTAGGACCTAAGAGATTTGCAAACAGCGTTTGTGCGGGGTGGAGTGAGCGCGGAGCAACGGATCACTTGATTGTCCACGGTTTTAGCATGATATCATTCTAATGCTATTTATTTATTTATATAGTGAGTTTGGCTCAAGAAAAACTGACTATTATAATAATTAGGTAATCATTATAGTATAATTTTGATTGAAAAATGATTCTTTGTTTGACTATGAGTATAAACATTTATCCATCAGATGTAAATCGTCATATATTCGAATATATTTGTGTGTTCAATATTTTTTGACATTATCTTCTTTTACGGTCACTCAAAATTTCACTGTATTTTGGAAAGCGTGGCACTGACATCCAGTGAACTTGACATTCCAACCCAAAAAGAAACGTCATGCTTAAATCAAAAAGTAAAACTAGGTAAACTAACTTTGTCGCTAAAGTAAGTTATAAGTTGTACTATTTCGGTCTACTACAGAACACAAAAGACCTACAATGCACTCCATGCTTAGGCTCGTGTTACATTTTCATTGCCAATCAATTTTCCAATTTTCTGTCTAACCATCATAATCATCTTTCGGTCAGGTCGACGATTTCCCTATACGTCTTTGCAAAGTTTATGACACTACTCATATACCTTTATATTATGTACATTGTAGCTGAAACGATCTAATGAAAACGACTCATCATCGTTACTAACGTAATTCTCTTATTACTGGAGCTTTACGACTCCTAATACACCACACCGGCTCAATGCGTATTAATTTAAGTTATAGTGAATCTCAGAGTATGGAGACAGTAATTACAAGCATTATGAAGATTATGTACGGATACCATATTGGGCTACGAGACTGCTCTTGTCGCTCCTAAGCCAAATAAAAAACCAGTTTCCAATCCAACCATTTCACATTTGCAAAAATTCCAAAATATAACCCTTCCACCATTTACACCGAAAAAATGGTTTTCACTAGATCCATACTCAGTCAAATCCAACTTCGACTGAAGTTAAAAAACATCAATTTCAGCAAAATAGAAAAATTGTCATTTTGAGTAAGAATCTTGAATACGGAGTTCAATTTGGCGAGATTGTATTTTAAGTAACGCGAATAACTTTTCCACGTTTTCCAAAGTCATTCCAAAAACTGGCATCCCTGAAGCTTAAAGGAGACGCTCCTATTTATCTCTACTTAGATAATTCCCACTGAACTGACGTGGGATGAGGGTAAACATCTTGACGTGATTAATAGTAATCCTCAGTAGTTTAATAGTGTAGGATTTAGTTGTTTGAATAACATTATCTCAAAGTGCGCGGTGGGGAGGCACGGATAGTGTAACGAGGTTACGAGACTTAGCATGAGGGTTGTGTGACGAAAATCGATTCGTTGTTGTGGCTCTTTACACGCTTTAACACTAGTCCAGCTTTACTCGTGCTCGGGTTAGAGTGACATGGTACCAACTTGCTCGAGAGGGAAATAAAGTATCGATGCAATTAAAATATGCAAAGTTTGACTTTTATATTTACCGTTATCCCTCTCCTAATGCTTCCATACTATATTTCTGTTGCCATAATCTTTTAAAATAGAATAGCTGGCTTTTATAAGGAGATGAAATTATAGTGTAGCGAATTAAATATCATTAATTTTCAATTTTATAGTTAGCTACAATAGCAGTTACGCAGCTAACAGTTCATAGATGGCGCTTTGAACAATAATCGAAATAAGTGTTTAAAATGAAAATTGTGATTCACTGTGAAGTTGTATGTTAATTATACTCATTTCGCAACATCACAATCTGATGTCCTATTTTTAGATAGTTACTACACAAATCCAGCTATTATATTTCAAAAGATTATGGCAACATAAATTTAGTATGAAGCTTTGATGAAGGTGGATACCTTAACTGACTCTGTAGTGATTACATAGCACCTCGGTTATATTTGAGCATTTGTAAGTTTGAATCTAAGATTGCTTCCAGCTTACTAACCTCATCAAAGATGGAGATTGGTTTTTCATACAGATACAGGCTGTTATGGGTATGCAAATATATTTTTTAAACAATGTAAATATTGCGTTTAAAAATAACTAAGCAACCGACTTCAATTGTCCACAAAGTCTGCGGCATTGATTCCCTAATTTTACCCTTAGAGGTTCCACATATTATTCAAATTAAAAACTCTTTATTTACTAAAAATGTCAATGAATAATTAATTACAAATTACTACCTAGTTAAATTTAAACACTAAACCTAGTCCATAATGCATATACGTCGTCCAGTCCCGCTCCGTTGGGCAGGATGCTGGCGACGCTAATTCGTTGGATAGCTAGGCTGATCCGTTGTCAGAGGTAGCCACCAGCTCTCCCATCACGTGTGGCCTCCACCAGGCGGCTAGACAGGTCGGACACAAGTCGACGTGTATCCGGACCCCAGAGTCCCAATGTGTCCACACCAAACGGCACAAATATCCCGAGGATGCTATATTTACGCCGCTTGGCAGCACCCGTGCTCAATGATGTCGCCCCAATGTGACACGGGGCCAGAGTGTCCACGTAATTGCAAATTGAAATTTGGATATAGCCGGATTAATAAAAAGAATGATTCAAATCGGTTCACAGCTGGCGAAGACTTGGTGGACGGCATTCAACCCCTGATTTGTTATCCTTAGTGGTGGAATCCTCCTGGTTTTTTTCTCGAATTAGTTGATTATTATAGGCCAATTATTTCTAAAAAAAATCTTGATTGATCAAGTATTATGAGATTTTATCAAAAGCTTAAGAAATCAAATAAAGAGTAACATCAAACAGGAAAACGTCCACAGAAGAAGAACACATGCGCAAAGCTGCTTCGAATGCAATCCGTACAATTTTAACATGCAAAAGTCAGCGTCATTTTTCAACAGAACGCGGCAAAGAGAATGAATTAGAATCCCGTCACGGGTAAAAATTCAGTAAAAGCGGAAAAATATTTATAGCTAGAGGACTTGCGTCACTTGCATCCCGGCGGGAGAAAAACACACTTTACCCTTTTTGACCCTATTAGGGGTCGAATTTCATCAAATCCCCTCTTTAGTGGGTGTTTACTTTGTAAGAGGAAATACACCTAAATTCTCACGTTTCTGTCTCAGGAAGGTCACTGAAATAGGTCAATGACGAAAATACACACTCTCATACACTCCGATAAAGGATCACATACCTAGAGGTTATTCGACAGACACTAAAGGATCAAATGGGTAAGGGTGCCCCATCGTCATCAGTGTCAATGGATCAGTCCACTGCTGTGTATGTTTAAAGAGGTCTCGTAGTTCACATGCGGTGGTGTGTCATCACTGTGCCTTGGCAGACGATTTAGTGATCGCTTATAAATATCAGTGGTACACACAAGTGTGCCATCAATTAAGTACAGCATCTATGGGAAGACCAGTACCTCTAGTATGAGTTTTAACCGCTACAATCGCGTTTGCGTTTACGTCAGTTTTTGGAAAGATCCACAGTTTCGTAAACGTGCCGCTAGAAGAGTTATGCAGCGCCCCTAGTGGCACGTTTACGAAACTACGATTCTTCATACAAATCTGACGTAAACGCAAATGCGGCAGTATCGACTAAAAACTTACACTAGAGGTACTATGGTAAACCAAATCTAAATTTGTAAATACAAGATACCTATGTAAAAATATTCTATCAAGTATAAAAAAATTAAAATGCTCCGACAGATGTTCTAAATGTGTGTATCTCAATAATTTGAGTACAAATTGATTTTTCTCACGACTCGTCTGATTCCGTGTACTGTAGAAATTACCTACGGGACACTTAATCGGGATAAAATAATAATTTCTCTCTTGATACCCGATGAGTGAGCCAAATTTCATCAAGATCCGTTCAACCGTTTAGTCAGTAAAAAACAACAAGCAGGCTAAGCGACTGTGATACTTTCGCGTTTATAAAATTAGTTCAATTTCATTAAAAAGTAAGTAATCCAGTTATTTAAAAAGATGCAACCACTGAGCACAAGCATGTAGCACATTTTACTTTAAAATTTCGAGTGTTAAAGCTAATACTGGCGCAAGTGTTAAAACAATGCGCCACGGGCTCTAGTTTGGAGCCGGAAAGTCCGTGTTATTAAATATTTTCTAACAAAGGCACCTGCGGCGGACAGCGGGCCATTTATAGACCGCATGCATCGAGCTTTGTACTCAGAGAGCATTCAGCACACGAAACGTTCGTGCTCTAAAGTATTTTCCTCGACGTTACTGTTCTACACAAAAACATACTCTATATATATCATCGTAATACTAAAATGTCAACAGTTTCAAATCAAAACGAAATGTGTGTGCTGATGACATTTGACATTTCATGAAAAGTAATTGGAAACAATAATCAACAAAATAATTACTTCCTTTGCTTATTGGCTACATAGTTTGAACTGATTATCCGGAAGTCGCGAACCCCACCCCCAGCAGGGTATGTAGCTGTTTGTACTTGTTTTGGGTTAAGGGGTGTGGAGACAGGGAACTTTTCTATGGCCGTTTGGCGTGCCAATTGAACTGTTGTGTTCCGGCAATGAAAGATAACGTATCAGTAAATTGTTTCATTTTGTTTCATTACATTGTTTTGTATTTTAGTTACGAAAAAGCGGGGTTATCTTTCACAGGTATAATTGTATATATGATGTATTGATAAACCATAAACGGCAATAACAACAAAAAGCCGAGCTTCAGCTTATAAAGGCGAATAAAGGCGCCACTGTAGCCAAGATGACGAAAAAAAAGACAGACAACCAACTGATCCTATAAGGGTTCCTTTTTTCCCTTTGAGGTACACACAGATACACTCGAGTACAAAAGTATGTACCCACTTTTGTACCATGTCACATTCATCCGTTTTTGTTCCTATACAATGCGTTGAACAAAATTTCAATTAAGATGAATCATCATCAGCCAGGAAACGTCCCATGATCGACGTAGCCCTCCATCATGGTAAAAAATGGGTACACATTTTTACAATAATGCTAATAAAAATTCAACTTTAACGATCAGCAATGAAAGGTCACATTCCTAACTATTGCCATAAGTGTTCCCTGTCATTAGTGACATCGACTTTACATCTATGTTTTATTCATGTGGGTCATCGCCATAACTACGACAGTGACAAATTGAAAATGTGTAGCGGGTAATAGTTAAAAGATGATCAGAACTTTTAATGACCAATAAACATTGAGTCATTTGCATCATCATAAGATACTGCTTCAGAACGAGTCCCACGGGATTCTAAAGCCAAGACCACATGTCGACGGCATCAGCTATCTATATGTCAACAATATCTTGCTGGTTCGCTGAAATGCGCAAAGAAAAACTTTAGCTTAATTATATTGCGATATTAATTATAGTACGGCGATTCGGACGATAAAAATTTCAAACTAAATTTCTTCTACCGTATTCATTTAAAATAGGTTAGCTGGCTCTGTGTAGTAATTATCTAAAATAAAAAGGGGCAGCAGCCTCCTCCTATCTCCAGCAGTGGACGCTTTCCAGCTGCTGATAGCTTATCAAGGCCAGATATTATATTTTAAATGGCTTTGTTAATATACATTTTTTATGGAAGCATTCTGAGCAAATTCCCATAAACCAAAAATCTTTTGAATAGAAAGAATATGCATACTAGGTTTCCTTTATTTTAAAAAAAAAATCCATTATAACGAACATAATTTTAACAGAACATTAACGGCAAAACAATGCCGAAGTGATTTGAATCGTAACAAACCGATTTAGAAGCGGTCTCTACGAGTATAACCGATTACTTCCAAACAAGACTTATCAGAGCCAATGAAAGAGACACTACAAATCCTACTTACATCAAGACAAAACCCAAAATGCATTGTATTCGAGCGTTATCCGTAACGTTACGGTATAAACACGAAGCAACTTCTCTAACAGATTTACCAACCACTAACCACGTACAATAGTTTACGACAAATAAAATATGAGCACACAACTTTGTCGTGAATAAATCAAGGCTGTCGTACGTTTGACAGGGACACGCACAACACCCATTAAACTGTATTTAGTCGACGCTCAGACTCTATCTGTCAACAATATGTTTGATGTCATTAATGACATTTCACTGACATCTGTAAACTATGGCGTCAACGTATGAGTGGAATATTTCCATTAAAAACTATCAACTTAATCGCTCACGGATTTTTATCCACTTTTACATCACAATTTTAATTTACACAGTATTTTGCTGGAAGCTTATTTGCCTTGATACTAGGAAATCAATAACATTATCAGTTGCATTAAAGCTAGAATAGAAACCACTGTGTTTTTAACCTACTTCGAAAAAGGTGGAGGTTCTCACTTCGACGAGTATGTTTTTTAAATGTTTGTTACCTCAGAACTTTTGACTGGGTGAACCGATTTGGATGATTCTTTTTTTATTTGAAAGGTGGTGCTTTCCGTTTCAATTTGGTATATTTCTGACAATGAAATCCATGAGAAAACGATATAAATCTTAATTTGTCTTAATAAAAGTAGACTTTTAGGGCAATTGAAGTCGGTTTCCAGTTCTTTTTGAACTCATTTTCTTCATAATTCTGATTCGAATCTTCTGAAAGTTTATTTGAATAAAATCTATCTCCGTGAATAATTCCAATTTTGCTTCGGTATATCCAATGCAACTAAGTGTAGTGACACCCTTATAGAAAAGTAACTTATTACAAGAATGGTTTTAAACGCTACGAAAAATGTAAACGCCTTCTAATTTTACCCGCAAATTACTAACAATAAATGTCGAGCACTCGACCATTACCTATTTTATTTGTTATTTTACCGACTCAAGGTGAAAAACGCAATTTTCAGTATGATTCAGCACCTATTTACTCAGTAATGGCAGTACCACTACAGTTGCACCATTTGGGAAATACACTTTTGGTTCATGTTCTAATTTCTTTAGTCAGCGCTGGACATGACTCTCTAGATTGCCACAGCAGACGAGCTTCGAGCATAGTTGTCCATTGCATGTAACATGACAGAAATTGATCAACATTCAGAAACTATAATCATTATCAGTTGCATAAGTCCACAACTGGACATAAGCCTCCTTCATAAATCGTTACGTGAAGCTTTTCATTACACAATGGATATATACTCGTACTAATGCATAATACGTATGTATGATGACTGCCGAAGCTGCTCAAAGTTTCTCGTGACGCTCTTGTCATAAAAGGCGACTAGGGACAGATTTCAGCAAACCAAGTTTAGTTCTGTCAACATTGTGATCCTCAATCCGTCTGCCAAGCGTGGCTATTAAGAATACTTATTGAAAATGCGTCGTGGTGATGTATGACGGATTTTCATGTTTATCAATAGACTTATGTTAATATACTATGCAGGTTATAATGAAGATATATGAGTAAGAAACCATTTTTAGGGTTCCGTACCTGAAAAGGAAAAAATGAACCCTAATAGGATCACTTTGTTATCCGTCTGTCTGTCAAGACCCTTTTCCTCAGGAATGTGTGGAGATATCAAGTTGAAATTAATATCTAATTCTCAAGTCTACAATCCCTTAGATATGTAAAAAAAATCAAATGTATATGACTACGCATTAAAAAGATATATTACACACTCGCCTCCGGCTCCCGTCACAATGTCAGTCAAAGCTGCTTTGACAATGATGTTTAGCAAACCAACCATAGACACACGAGACAGTGTGAATATACTATAGCGCATACACCACCTACCCTATAGACCTTAATAGAGCATTCGATGTGCTATATGACATTTTCAGACCGAACTCAATAGATAAATGAAACGGAATTTTCAAAACCATTCTGCTATGATGACGCAGTCACGACTTGAGCTAGTTTTCTCAGGTAGGTACCTGAGTAATTTTAGTCGAGACAGTGTTATCGCAATCTACCCAACACTAAATTATATTGGAACTCATTAATGTTAGATGGCACGATTGTTCAGTTGGATGTGACCCCTGCAGTGCGAAGGTTGCGGATTCGAACAGAAACCCCAAGGGAAGTCACAGGATGATCCTATGTTGTAGTTGAAAGCACACGGTCCGATAGCTTATCAACGATTTATACGAGTAACATTTAAAGTTCATGTGTCATGTTCTTAAAATAAAGTCTACTTCTTTATGTCCATCGGCAAGCAGGCCCGCGCTAAAATTGCCGTCTCATTCATTAAAATACATATAGTAACCACAATGGTATTAGCCGGTCATTGCTATGTCAGTCAATTTACAAATTCCGAAAAATTTAAGTAACGAATGAATTCATGACACTGTTTCTTCAACCAAGATCGTCATCAATAAATATAAAAATAAGGGTATTTGTCTTAATAATTACGAATTGGTAGGGAAGTTCGTGATCGCAAATTTTTTGTGCAATAAAAAGGTTCAACGCTGCCGGAGCTTTCTTCAAGCTGGTAGATTAATAAACATTGATACATATTTGCACAGTTATTTTGAATTTGACTTCTAAAGTCGCGGGTCATTAAAACCAAATATCCCTCTTGTGGTATACTCGAGCCACCAAAAATCCGATAAACCGTTATCTGAAGAGCAACAATAAATAAAGGAATAAAAAAGCGACCGTATTCCCATTCCTTCAGCAGTTCTTGTGACAAGCCAATAACAAAAACACTGTTCGGCTTAAAGCCTCTTCCCGTCGTAATTTTCCCATGATCTTCTCTGATCTCGTTTGGGTAACATGCATACGGTGAGTAGACCTAGACGAAACAATCTCATGGTAAATATAGACGAATGTCAACCTCTTTTTTGACTTTGAAGAGTTTTTGCGTGTGCTACGCTTGTCAGGTAGTGTCATCAAAAGACGCAAGCAGCGATAACGGACTCTTAACTAACGCGCTCTTAACAGGAGACTTATGTATGAGCACGCTTTTACACCCTACAATCTCATAATAACTAGTTGTCAGGTGAAATGACGGTCAACGAGAATTTAAACCACTACAGTCATCCTAGAAACAAAAAAGAAAATGTAATGTAAATTACAATCTACTTCAGTTAATTCCGTAATGTGAGCTTTCTCATTTTGACATAAGTTCAATATTTTCCTTAAGGTTTGCCATTAGGTTAACAAATTGTATGGTAACTTTATCCTATAAAGCAACTTTACCATCTCACAAAATATATCTATGTAGTAAATTGAGAAAAAAAATTCCTGTTAGTTTTAAACCCTCGTCAGCCTCAACTCAGGATTACGCCTCTTTTATTTCTAAAGCACCCTACAAGGTCATTCGCACCAAAACGTAGAGCGTATGGCGGGCGAGTACGCAGTCTAAGCGTCCATATGTCGACTTTAACTTGGCTTTTACTCCATAAAGATTTATACGTTACAACTAACATTTCTAAAGAAATAGAGGTTGTATGGAACCCTTTTAATATTTTATAAGTCCGAAAGTTCGTTCGCTCGATACAATAGGCTGAAAATACACGCTTTATTTATTTTATTCTAAGTTATGATATCTATGTATGTTTAGGTATAGTATATTGAATATCTTATTATTATATTTGTTTACATAAATTACATTTTTAACCGCCTACTGGCTAAATTTTGGACTAAAAAACTGGAGGTCCAGGGTTCGATTCCCAGTTGGATTACTTATCTGTGCTCAGATTGACTGGTGGTATTTTCTATGTCCGCCTGGCTAGCTACCATCATGTTACCTATGTATGCCGCCAAACAGCAATGTTAATAGCACTGTTGTGTGCCGGTAGGGAAGGCAGCAGAGCCAACGCCCATTTGCTTGAGACTTCTAAGTGCGCACGCTTACCATATAACGGCCCTATCTTCACCATCAAATGAGATGAAGGCCAAGTGCAAACCCATCATACGTTAGAAATAATCTTCACTAGTTATGGTATTATTTGAGAGACCTTGTGAAAAGACCAAAAATTTTTGGATAGTATAGTGTTCTTAGCATAAATGGTGCAAATGGTGCTCCATACAAAATGGCTACGGCTGGTGGCGTAGCGTTGACATGACGTCACGGCGTAGCTGCAGATGACGTCATGTCGTATATGGTTCAAGAAAAGACTCAAGGTTCTATTCTATAATTCTCATGACTCGGTCCGTGTGTAAGAATCTCACATTTATGACGCTTGTGGAGTTTGTAAATGTTAAACATGTCCTTATTCGAAAACGCTCAAAATGACAGGAAAAACTGTATTTAATAAGTTTTTTACCACTCTAGTAACTTAGTTCTTTTATAAGTTTTGAAGAACTTTATTTCCTTTAAAAAATATACTTTCCGATTGTTTTTATTTTTTTAATAATCGGTAAAAATGAATCATTGAATACAACTTAACCACAATGTAATTTAAGTAACTACCGAATTCAAGACGACGGGTGGGCAGCAACGTTTATCTTCTTAAGCCCGTTATCGTACTGCGATCGTCAATAATCCTCGTAATAAGCATGTCTGTTGTGGCAAAAGCCCCTAAGGGAGAGACTTGATTGTAGCGTAGTCATAAACTTCAAGCAATGGACTATGCAGCTTCAAACAACATTCCGCTAAGAAAATATTACAGGACCATAATAAAAAGACTTAAGACCTTATAAAAAGGTTTACTTAAGCCAAATTAAATCTCAGGGATTCTAAGTAAATCCTTAAAAGGTTTGTAAATTATAAAATGATTTCCGCAATATAAATTAAAATGTACCTAAGTAAATAAAGGTCGCCAGGGCAGGTGTGTCGTTGCCACCGTCCGTGACCACAGAAGGTCTCCTCTACTAATTAGTTAAATAATTCGTTAAACAAGCGCCCTTTTTTCATTAGTTCGTAATTAGTAGCACGAAACGTCATTTTCCTGTAGTTACCAGCTCATGCTACTCACTTGACGCCAATATTTTAACAACAGTGAAGTTAAAACATTTAACTTAGCTTAGACAATCGGAAAACTGAACACATATATAAACTTGGGGAGTATGAGTCCTAGACTGGTGACCTCGTACCGGGAAACGTGAAACGGGCCGTCCCCTTATTATATGGACCGACAACCTGAGTAGATGGGTTCAAGTGGCTCGAGACCGCTCATTTTGACATACCATGGGTGGAGTATGTCCAGCAGTGGACGTTTCCCGGCTGATAATGATATATGATGTTATTGTGTGCAAATCCACTTAAATTTTCCCCTATCACCCAGTTAGGTTTGTTTTCTAAAGCTAATACAACTGTCTGTCACCTTTACTCTTAGAACCTACAGTTGTTTTAGCTTTGATTTTACCAAATCTTTTGTACAAAGCCTGAAATCGTATCAAAACCACAATACAATAAAAACCCGCCCTACGTATTTACATGCCAAGCCTGGACGTTTTTGCAAATGGCGCACGGCTTCTGTTTCAAAATAATCGAAAAAAATCGAGATCCAGAACGTGATCTAGCAGGATTTGCCGTAATATCTTTCTTATTTCTCCTTCTGCCGAAAAAACAGCGGACCCTCGTCAAGGCGGATTTGTTAACTGAAAAAAGATGTACAATTTGGCTTTTTATGTTTTGTTGCGTCACCTGATCAAGATACGCGCGCTACGGAAATCGCCTGTTTTGTGGTATTTGCGAGGATAACATCAACCGACGCTCGCCCGCCCGCCTGCGCAAATGACGGTGAGAAATGCCTTTCTTTCACACACGATTACTTAAGTAGAAAATGAGTTTCCAGTAAAAAGTTAAGACAGTAGCTTTCAGAGTTCCTGCGGTCCCGTAGTCTGACTGAAAGGTTTTATCACGGAAATTTTGCTTATCAGCTATATTACATGTTAGACTTTTCATATAGAGATAAATCAACACTCTTTATTACACCAATAAAAAATAAAATAAAACAGAAAATAAAAGACAATTTGGAACAGGAAGGCGGCCTAATCGCTGAAAGCGATCACTTCCAGGCAACCTTGAGGCAGAAGAATCATAGTTATTATTAAGTTAGAAGAATAGTTATTTTGATCTGGATGGTGATAGATAAATATAATAAATTAACATACACAAATACACAGTTAATATAATTATTATTCTACTTATACACAGATTTACAATGAAATATATTATTTTATGCTTACGCAAATATTACGAGTACATCAAGTCAATCATCACATCAACAGCCTATATATGACCCCACTGCAGGGGCTCAGGCCTACTCTGCTGCAGAGAGTGTATGGGCTATAGTCCACCACGCGAGGCCAGTGCGGATTGGTAGACTTCACACACACCTTTGAATTTCTTTTCAAGATTTAAATATATTTTTATATAAAAAGTATCCTATGTTACTTCTAAATTTCGAATACCTCCAAGAATATGTGTACAAAGTTTCATTATGATCTGTTGGGGATTTATTTCTTAAATAGGTTTTTTTGATTAAAATGTTAGTTCTTGTTATTTTAATATTTATTTTACGTTCATTTTTTTATTCTATAATGACAAACGTCAAAAGTCAACAGACAACATAAAACGAAACATTTTCTTATTTAAATATATCAAAGAGATCAATATAAAATCTCTTCATTCTCCGCCCTCATAACACATCGTGTTATGATCATGATCATGGTGCTCCTATCTTGTTTATACCGGAAGGGGGCACAGTTTTGTGACAGGTCGCTTGATGGACCCTGTTCCTGTCCTTACTGTCACCACTCTTACGATGCCATCTTTGCCTGGGTGCAGTTCCTGGACGCGGCCCAATCGCCAACGCAGTGGTGGTAATCCGTCTTCTTTTATCACCACCAACGTGTCCACAAAAATGTTATTGTTATTCTTAAGCCACTTTGTTCTTTGCTGCAGTTCAGACAAGTATTGTGTACTCCATCGTGACCAGAAAATTTCTCGTAGCTTTTCCACTCTATCATATCTTGGTAGCTGAGTAATGTTGACATCAGCTTTCGTTTCGGGCGTAGGGAGAGCATTGAGTGGGCGACCGATGAGAAAGTGTCCCGGAGTTAGAGGGTTAAAATCCAAAGGTGATGATGATAGTGGTGTTAATGGTCGTGAATTGAGAATTGATTCAATTTGACAGAGGGTTGTAGTTAATTCCTCAAATGTTAAATGAGCTAGTCCTACTGTTCTTCTTAAGTGGTGCTTGGTGGACTTTACTCCCGCTTCCCACAAACCACCGAAGTTTGGTGCGTTTGGCGGTATGAATTTGAATTCGATATTATTATTGCTAGCATAATTGGGTATAAGTTTTTGAATTTCATGCCAGGCTCCTACAAAATTTGTGCCATTGTCACAATGAATGCGAGAAGGTTTGCCGCGACGTGATATAAAGCGTTTTAATGCAAGCAGAAACGCCTGCGACGTTTGATCTCCAACCAACTCGAGATGAATTGCCTTTGTGACAAAACATACAAATACACAGATATAGGCTTTAACATGTTTGGCTCCGCGTCCCGCTTTGGTGCTAATGTACACAGGACCGGCAAAATCTATACCTGTTATGGTAAAAGGAGGTCTCGGTTCAACCCTGTCTTGAGGTAAGTCGCCCATTAATGGTATTTTGATCTTAGCTGATAAACGTACGCATTTGAAACATTTATGAACGACTTGCTTTGCTAAATTCCGACCGCCTAATGGCCAAAAAGTTTGCCGTATAGTGCTAAGCAAAAGTTGTGGGCCCGCATGTAAAGTGGCTAGATGTTCATTCTCAAAAATCAATTGTGTTAATTTGTGTTTAGCATGAATGATAATGGGGTGTTTCGAATTATAATCGAGATCCGTTTGTTCTAGACGCCCGCGCACCCTAAGTATTCCATCAGCATCTATGAAAGGACTGAGTGATGACAGTCGACTTTCTTTAGAAAGAGGCTTGTTTAATAATACATTTTTAATCTCGTTATTAAATAGTTTTATTTGATGGTGTTTTATAAGAAGTTTGTTGGCATTAATGATGGACGTAGGATACCTACCAGGTGTTGTTTTTTGTGTTTATAAGATTGTCTTTAATAAGAATCATTTTGTGATACTAGTCTTTCTATAGCACAGAGTAAATAAAAGTGGACTGTATCTGGTGGTATGTTTTGTTTGTTTGTTTTTGTTACATGTAGAGGCACCATATGCCTTTTTAGAAGCATCTACAAAAACATGTAGCTAAACAGAATAGCTTCTGACTGATTTTCGTGTTATTGTTCGTGTTTGTTATTGTTCGGTCCTCCTTTAGGACTCCATGATGTGGGAGATAAAAAGGTGGTTGTAAGGTTTGTATTTCAGTTACTTTCTCTGTCATACATGTCATTGCTTGATGTGTTGACATAACGTCACGAAAGCGTTGTTGCAACTCTATATTACGGCAAAATCTTTTCTCAAGAGGCTCCAACCGCCTTTTATATAAATTCTTTGATTCTCTGAGGTTTGTTGGAGATAACTTAAGTGGAATCGAACCTATAAATCTACCATCATGGTCTCGAGTTGTGTTTTTTAAAAAGTGTTCATTGCATTTTTGCTCTTCATTAGACCACGTGGAAGCTTCAGGGACTGTTTCAAAGTGCCAAAATGATTCTAATTGTTGTTGTGGGTTGTCGTTACTTAATACTATAGCGTGGCAAGTAACATCTCGTTGGTGAGGTTTTCCAAAAACTTTGCCAGCCACTATCCATCCTAATTGCGTTTCTCTTATTGCAGGCTTATTAGGTCCAAGACTTATTTGTTCAGAGCCCAATATATCCCAGAAAAGTTCACCTCCAACAAGTATATCGATATCTCGTGGTTCGAAAAACTTTGGATCTGCAAGTTGAATGTGACTAGGGATATTGAACCCAGACACATCAAAGCGACAAGATGGTAATTGTTGTGTTATTATTGGCAAAACAAAACAAGTAAGTTTTGCTTGGTATGTATTGACTCGAGAGTGTAACACGAAATCTGTATGGCCAGTTATGGTTGTAGTTGCGTTATTAATTCCAAAGACAGCGCTTTTGGTGTCTGTCCGAGGTAGCTTTAATGCGTTAGCAAAAGATTCAGTTACAAAACATGATGTACTACCACTGTCAAGCAAAATACGAGCTTCGTGCGGTAAACCATTGCTGTCATAGACAGTTACTAAAGCTGTAGACAGTAATACCTGTTTAGTAGTAGCTACTGATGACGATGATAGAGCTACTTTTTCAGGCTGTGTAATTTCAGGCACTGTGTCATCGGCATGAAGAAGTGTGTTGTGCTTGACTGTACATTTCTGACAATGAGATTGCTTACACGCTGAAGCCGTGTGATTTGGTTTTAAACAATTCACGCATAATTTTATTTGTTTAACCTTTTCGCAACGAGCACTAACAAGCATTGCTCGAAAATCGTCACAAAAGTAAAGCCTGTGAGCTTTGGTGCACAGCGGACATACTGGCACATATGAATTTGAACGATGGTTGTCGCTGCTAGGTTTCGTTACTGAGTAGCTTTGATACTTTTTGATGTTACTTGTGTTATTTGTTCGATTTGTGTTATTAATTGGTTGCTTATTAGCATCAAGAGTTTCTAACAAGACAGCCTTATTGTTCATGAATGTAATTATAGTTTTAAATGTTAAATTGTCTTGAGTTATTTTAAATTGCTCCCACTCCTTCAAGGAAGATTGATCAAGCTTTGAACTGCACATGTGAATCAACAACGTGTCCCAGTGATCAGTGTCTTCACCTAAAGATGAGAGAGCTCGTAAGTTTTTGTTGAAACTGTCAACAAGTGTTCGTATGTTTGATGCTGATTCAGATGTAATTGGCTTTATATTGAACAATGCCTTTACGTGATTTGAGATAAGCAAATTCTTATTGTTGAACCTCTCTAGTAAAAGTTCCCATGCTACAAGGTAGTTGTTTTTTGAAAATTCTATAGATTTTATTGCTTGGGATGCGGAACCTTCTAGACATGCTCTTAGATAATGGAATTTGCTCATTTGATCAATTGAATGGTTGTCATGTATAAGTGAGGTGAAGGTGTCCCTAAACTCTAACCACTTTCCATACGAACCATCAAACTGCGGTAATGTTATCGTAGGTAATTTGACATTAACACCATGGGTTGCCGCGGAACCAAAATTGTCACCTTCATTATCCCGTGCGTCGCCGGCGGTGCTGGATGCACGCGAGCTGTGTCTGGAGCGCACGCTTTCGATGAGTTGCATGGCACGCACAATTGCAGCACAGAACTGCTCCTCAACCTCCTCGCGTTCATTGTAACGCTGGACAGTTGTGGGCGTATCCTGTTCCAGGCACTCCAACTGTATCTGAATTTCGTCAAACTCATCCTGCATTTTTCTTACTTTTGAAAGTTTAATTTCTAACTCATCGCGTGTGTTTTTGTCAAAAGGAGTTTCAAAATTTGATATAAATGTTTTGAATTTTGTTAGTCTAGCTTTTATAGACGCACGTTTGCGTATCAAGAGGGCTTCGTTGTCGCTCATGATGTGATATGAATGGATATGATGATGATAATAATATGAGAGACCTCACCCAGTCGGTCCACACAATACGCACTCAATCCCTAGCCCGTGGCTTTAATATCCCGGTGGAACCTGTGGCGTGGTGGTGATGTTCAGGCGAAGATCTTCATAAGCACGAGCAGCAATGCGCCAACAGCCAGCCTTGTTGAGCTGCGGCGCGGCACGTTCTGTTATAGTGATGGTGGATGGAGCGGTACAGCTGCTATGGCACCAACTCTGCTATATCCATAGGTCGCTTGTATTATCCGGATCTATATGACCACATGTTGGGGATTTATTTCTTAAATAGGTTTTTTTGATTAAAATGTTAGTTCTTGTTATTTTAATATTTATTTTACGTTCATTTTTTTATTCTATAATGACAAACGTCAAAAGTCAACAGACAACATAAAACGAAACATTTTCTTATTTAAATATATCAAAGAGATCAATATAAAATCTCTTCAGATCGGTTAAGTAGTTTTTGCGAAAAAGCATTCGCATTTATAATATTGTGTATTGTTTACTTTTTTACCCGACTGTGGCAGAAGGAGGGTTATGTTTTCCGGGAGTATGTATGTATAATTGTTTGGCACATTGGTTTATTTTTGGTCGGGATTTTAAAATTTACTTTTAATTCACTTGTTTGTTATCAGTCGGATAAAAGTCTTTCTCGAATCAACACATTAAACGATCTTTCCATGAGAAGATGATCCTTAATCACCACGTTTGACTTCAAAACCTGATACTACTTTTACAAAATCTGGATTGTAGGACTCTTCGGTTCACAGAGATATCATTATCTAACGCTATCTAAGCAGCTAATTTAGTAATACCTCATAATTCATTTCGACAGCACATTTCGCTTAAAACTAAACTGACAATAATACCCTTTTCCTTTGAAACGTCACTGAGGGTCTACCTCTAGATGACTTGTCAAAACACAAACCCAAATTAGAGGCTTTTTCGTTTACAAATCTCCTCTGACAAGGGTCGCCTTCCGGCAATACTAGAAATCTACATAGTACGAGTTCATCCGTATAATATACAAGCCTTTAACCCTTTCTGGGGATGTCATGAAAAATACATAACACTGATAAGGGCAGACCTAGTAGAACATTTTCATGTAGAAGACAAAAGAAACTATTCGTAGAGAGTGAAAGGTGATTTTGACAATAAACGTTTCATTCAAAATTTCTTATACCATAATTATGCAATAGGATAGCTGGCGTTGTGCAGTAATTATCTAAAAATAGTACAACGGCTACACATCAAGCTATACATTTCCAGTATACGCTGACCTCGCATTTAATGAACTCCCGCACGGTGCTAGATCAGCTTATACTGGAAATGTATAGCTTGACCTGTAGCCGTGCGTACATCGGATTGTAATGTCGCAAAATGAGTATCATTACCATATAGCTTTATAGTGAACCACAATTTTATTATAATTTTAACATGACATACTAATGATTAGCTGCGTATCGGATAATGGTGCTGTACGTTACTGATATTCATTTCGCGACACTTTAATCCGACGACATATTTTTATGTAACTAGTGATTACATATGGAACCGAAACGTAATCCTTCACTGTTGGTTGAATAAACTAGCTCAAGGTACTCAGGCAAGGCACTCAGCGAGCTATGGAAGTAGCTATGCTCGGAATTGTGATTTTGAAACGTGATAAAATCCGGGATGAGTAAATCCGTGGGCAAACTAAGGTTTCCGGGCATAACATATCTCGACGATTTAGTGACTGAAGTGGTAATGTTCAAGCCACATCGCTCGGAGAACGGATAACCGCTAACCGATGAACTTTATTCATCTTCTCCGTCTACTCATAAATGCAGTTTTTAAGATTTTACAAACAAAGTGGAAAATATTTGTTTTTGCTCTTGATATATCTCAGAGACAACAGCAAACGGACGCATCTCATTCCCGACCAAGCCTCGAACATACTCGCATGTAACATAACGTTCTCGCTGGCAATTACAGCCGCTGTAAGGTAACATAACACTACGCACATTTCTCCACGTTGTCTCCACAAAGACGTCGTAAAGTTCGTCCTGGGGGCGATAACGAAGTTGCGAGTGGGCCGCGTCGCTGCCACCGGCGATAAACTCCGAATATCCATCATACTTAATTACCTTACTCTTTTAACGGTGCAGACCGCGAAATTAAAAATCCACAGATAAAAATGCGGGTTTCTTTGAATTGGGTGACTTCCTGTTCTTTAAGGGTTTGCATAACATTTGTTGACTTTAAATAGTTCCATTTGTATACGTCTGCTTTAAGAGGTTCAAATGATACGACATTCCAGACCAGTAGGCTATATGAACCGAAACGTGACATATGTAAGTAGTATATTTGAAATAAATTTTCAATGTCACCAGCGAGGTGCCTCCCTCCTTAGTTAAAGCCCAAGGTACGTCACAATGACCCAACCACCACCACCATTTACATCCAGTAGCATCCAACAACTTTTACCACGTCGTCGTCAGTCCATCCAATGCCTGGGAAATGTCTTTCGTTACCCAGGCACCACACGAGAATTCTTACTACCTGTCTTCCAGCGACGTGGGCTCCCCTTTGGCACTTCAGCTTACTGACCTTACGAATTATGTTACGATTTATTCCGAGCATAGCATACCTAACCTCGTTTTGGTTCCGTATTTCATCATGGCAACGCACTGATTAAAAACTGTTGTCTAAAGACAAAAAATTCAAAATTGTTTATTTAGTTTCATTACTACTTAGGTACATAGTTAAGATTTTCTGTTAGATATGAAAATAGTAATTGTAATATATAGCCACACTATTTCATATAATGGGATGTTAATATTATTTATTAAAATGTAAGTATTTTATATTACAAACCAACTGAAAACAATCACCATTAAACGTTATATTATGAGCAAGAAACAACTTTAATTTATGTAATAAATATAAAATAAATGTAAAATAATTGACCACCCAATCGAACAAATAAGTGTTATCTCAAAAAATCGCGTTGAAATATTATAATAAAATAAGTTTGTTCCAAACGTTTCTATTTTCGGCACAAACCCTTAAAACAAGAAATTTTCCCCTGTCTACAAAAAAGAACTAATTCCTTTTCTCTCAATAAGTACCGACCAACCAACTTCGTGAAAGCCGAGCGATAAAACTTAAGTCCTGTCTTGAGTGGCTTTATTTATTAGAACAGTGAGTTTGATTTGCTTTTAGCTCCGGCTGGCGATTTTACACGAAGAGTGACGAGGACCTGAGGGTCGTTATTGCGGCCCAGTGAGTAGATTCATTTGTTAGACCACCTGTCAATACGACGTCAGGTCAGAACGAAAATAAGAACAATACAAGTATACTTACGTAGCCACGGGTCAAGTGCTATCCAGATTAAGCAAAATGATCGAACTCTACGCTATAAGTAACTTAATATATATTTCGTAAGGCAGTAGTTTTTTATTTAAGAATTTTTTATTGAAATCTAACTGACATGGCTAGTGAATAGTTTGAATCAGTGATATAATAATAATAATGAAGAAACTGTTATACTAATATGGTTTAAGTAATTTTGCCTACATTATAACTAAGTTGACTATTGATAATTTTTTAAACTATACTAAATCGAAACATCGCATGGAATTTCAACCCCCATAATTTTTGCCCCTTTTCAAATAAAAATAGTTTATCAATTCGCATCCGTCGTTTAAAATTTCCCATAACTGTTCCAAATTTCAAGTCGATATATAAGCAAGCTATAGTATTTGCTGAGGGAATCAGATGCTACAAAACGACTACTAAACACAAATTTTATAAGGGTTCAGTTTTCATCGGATGTTTGGAACCCAAAAAATCTCTGTGTGGATCGTTTGTTTCGATGCTGCTTTTAAGTAGAACAAAGCTACTAGCAAACACTTATAACTTTTACAGTACATGAGTACGACACATATCTGTTTTTGTCTCATAGAAATCTAGTTTTATCATATGACAAAAATAAAAGTCCTACTAACAGAATAAAACAATAATTTGCTTTAAAAATTTAGGTTACACCAGACAAAGCACACATTCCTCTATTCCATTTTTAACCTTGTTTACCCGCACCGCAGATTTCCCAATCCAACCTTTATTATTCAGAAGAGAAGTCCTCTGTGACAAATTAGAAAAAGTCCGCAGCAAAAGAAACAAGACGATATTAAAGCATCGGGTCATCCCGTCGTCCGGAGGAAGTTCAACAATCCATCACGGGTAATTGCCACGGTTCTCTCGGTGTCCGTCTTCACTGCTATTTGATTATAACTCATTAATTACGCGGGCCATTAGAACAATTTTCGAGTGAATGAGTCTGGTTAATTATTTTTTTATATAACAGTCTCTTTGAAATTTGTTCAAGATCAAGACTTTGAACTTCAAAATACATAAATATATTCTACTCAAGTATTGGTATAAAAATATAATTAAATCTTGACTAGCAGTAACTACGCTTTTCCTAGCAGTAAAATTATGTAACTTGTTTTAGATAGCTGTTACAGACATAATTAAAACTTATATTTCATACTCAGTCATTTATATCCATATATAAATTCAATTAAGTACATGAACAAGAAATACAGAATAGGAAACCCTTTCAATTTTTTTCTTTCTCAGCTGTCTATGTATGAGACAAGAAAGAAAGAAAGCAGACTGATTCTGTACGCTTCAAAAATATTCCTTCTCCTATTCGATCAAAGGTAGACAACTCTAAAGGTTGAAAAGTCGCAAATTCGGGGCATAGTGAAAATCAGGATGTTGGCCATCCGTCAGGCAAAAGGCGAGCACACAAACTTTGAGCGGCAACTGTACCCGGATTCACTAACGAGTCACTGCACGGGTGACAGAGCGGACCCCCCCCCCCCCCCCCCAACCCCATCCTCTCCAAAATATACTGGTGTGTTCCCATGGGAATGGTGGGTATTTTGTTCCTTATACATTTCAAGGCTCTACAAAAATTGCCGTATGGGAACCACACAATAGTGTAAATTCATCTCGTGTCTCCCTATGAATGCGGTTTAATAAAACCATAAATAAAGAAACTAAGATAGCAGATTCATGTAATAAGTACAGTATTTTATAGCATTTTTCTGCCATCTGTGATTATGGAAACATCTTGGGGCTCATATTTAACTTTGTTCGCTGGTCAGCAGTTAACTTTTCAGGGTTAGGTAGCTGTAAATCACACTAGCTGTGTATGGGGTTAGTTACAAGTAATAGATACAAAATTGACAAGCTTATTTATTCGTATTAAAAATGGGGTCGCCACTTGTTTCCCACTCTTTAACGGCGCTACACACACTTCACAAGCACGCAGTGCCTCTTTGGTTGATAGTTAATGTCGAACTTTTATTTTTACACATTTTTGACTCATCATCATCATCAGCCGGGAAATGTCCACTGCTGGACATAAGCCTCTTCCATGGTATGCCACATTGACCGGTCCTCTCCGCGACCTTACGCTATGTCGGTATCCCTTGTTCGTCTACGGATTTCCTCATTCCGAATTTTATCACGTAGAGAAATTCCGAGCATAGCTCGTTCTATTACTCGCTGAGTGACTTCGTGCTTATTTATTCGGCCCACAAAGAACAACGTTTCATATTTTATCATTTATTTCCATTCAACGCTTTTTTGAATACTTATCTATTTCTAAGTTACTATCACTATTCTGTTCTCGTGAACGAGTCACCATCATTAGACGAGAAACTTGTGGACAACAGCTGAACATTGACCGCTTCAACTGCCCTAAAAGTCTACACATTTCATCCGCTAAAATGTTCACCTTTAGACGTAGAATTATCATATTTGGTTTTTGTTGATTTTCGTAAAAAGCGCTGAATCCATTTAGATAAAATTTATATGGGAAGTATGCCAAACAAACAAACAAAAACTCAAAATGGATTCATATTTGGAGTTATTGCGTAGTCGCGAGACGTGTTAGCTCAGTTGGGTAGAGCGTCAGTCCTTGAACAATCGAGGTCTAGGTTCGAACCTGACTCGTGAGTTCCAATTTATAAAAATCATTACCATTGTCTTTCCGGTGAAGGAAAACATCGTAAGAAAACCTGCACACTCACACGTTGCAGGCCAAATGACGATGATACAAAACAAAAACCTTTAACTTACACGCACACTGTAATAGATTTCCGACAAAAGAAGGTAATATTCATTCATCCTTATCCAAAAATATCCTGGTTTCAATGCCCACGCTATGCCTATTTATATATATACTTTAGTTTGATGTTTCCTTTCTTTTTTTATTCCTACCCAATACCTCCTCTATTATTAAATTCTCTAACAAATGAACAATAAAGACATTTGAGCTTTGATGAAAAACTGGTAATTGGAATTGAAAGTCGATTGTACAAAAGTTATCAGAAGCTTTTTCCTTCTAATTCAGAATCACCTTATTAATTTGTATTCACATAACTTCGTCATATACGGCTATAGGCTTCAGTGGAACATTTTTATTCGAATTATAAGTATACACGTAGGTTTCTATGATATTTACGTGTCTGATATAATAAAGAACACTAGGTATGGTATGTAGAAATACTCTCTCTCTCTCTCTCTCTCTGTTATTATTAAAACTGCTCTATCTCAAAAGGCCATTTAAATTATTGTGATTGCGGGTTTAAAATTATTGCTATTTGGGATTGGGTTTAGGCTTACATAGGACATAGAAGAATATTAAGAGATTATTTTAGGGGATGGGCAGAAGCGTCCACTTTGTTGTATACCACTGAAATCTTACTACTGGTATCACTATTATTCTGTGAATTGCATACCTTATCTAGCTACCAAGGAAACTAAATCGATTCTCTCTACATAATGGAACAATCAGTACAGTGAATCTTAAAAAAACTAGGGGTTGTTTTAGATTGGTTCTCAAGTCAGTCAGTGGTATGTCTAATTGTCTACCCCTCCGGAGATATATATATCTAATTAGTACGTACTTATATAATTTGTACAACGATGGCAACAGATGAACAAACAGAGCGGTTGGTAAACGTACGCGCGGGGAACAATGCTTGTGTAACCTTCTGTATTTGCTGAATCCTATTTGGACCGTTATCGGGTGCACGCAGAGGCCGCAGTTTAGGACTTAACGAATTATCAGGCCGACTGTCACTGGCCCATTGAAGCCAATTTTGAATAATGGCACGCCGAATTTATAATCGGGGGGCGATGGGCCGGTTTAGCTACGAGTTGCGATGTCAAAAAGCATTTTAAACTGCAAGATAACAATGTTTTATATGCTTAAAATTGTTTATCCGGTAAATTTTAGACAAGTCTTTACAAATCGTTTTCATTATTATTCTTTAGTGTCGTTCCCTCAATGGTCAGAAGTGTGACGGGCTGTCTTATTCTAAGCATTATCTCTGTAATGTGGACTGCAGTGGTCCGCTGGAACCCAATTATAAAACTTTGGTGTCTTTCTTTTGAAAACCATATCTTTTTAGCCCCCTCTTGGTACGCTACATTGACATCCGAACCACTTGCATCCAGCGTCTTCCCGCAACCGTTACCAGGTCATCAGTCAATCTAGTGGGGGATCGTCTCGGTACACGTTTACCAGTACATAATCGCCACTTGAGAACTCTTACTACCCGACGGCTATCATTTTTCAGGCGATGTCACCCTCCCTGCTTTTGAATACATACGCACACACAATATCGAATATTCTCCCGTATATTCAGGTATATAATACTGACCATCATTTGCATATGATGTCTGTATCAACAAGGATACTGTTGAATCTCGTCTGCTATACAGACTTTCATTTTAAAGATCCTTAAACTACTAAGTCCTGGAAATACATCCAAGCGGAGCAACTTCTCTACATATTTTATTAATTAAGAAGATAGCTGTTGTACAGAAGCTTCTCGATCTCAAGAAGAACTTGTCTCGTAAGGCTATATACAACTCATTCATAACCTCCCACACAATAATCATATGTACTAATTAGTGCACTTGAATAGTTCTTCTATCTCCAACATTGTCTTGTTCTGACAAGTCAAGACAAGACAAGACAAGACTTGTCAATTATTAAATGACAAAATTATTAACATTGTACTGATTGACATGTTATGTAAACAAATTTTTTTACAATTAAATTCCTTATTAGATATATTTATAATATTTTCACACCTGCCATCTGTCCACAGGTTAAGTACATCGAACTAATTGAAATTACTATCTTAACACCGTGTAAAAAAACGATGTACTTGGCAAATTTTTCTTTATTTATTTATTTCAGACACTATTTTATAAGCGTAATGTATTAGACTCGTCAAAACAACCAGAATGAACCAAAACTCAAGGGGTTTACTAGCATCCCTTGAAGAGTTCTACTCTCTATTCTTCATCTTGGGACCCTTGTCCCTAAGTGTACTCGTTGTATCGTGCTGATTTTGTCAAACCAAACTAAAATAGCCCAAACTCGCGTGGTTTACTAGTACCCATTGAAGAGTTGCTCTATTCACATCCTAACTCTAGGGTCAGAGCAGCTCAACGGTGCCAAAATATTGTATTGTCATCCGAATTACTTACAATATCAAAGTTTTAACTTAATACAACAGTGAGAAGTAGGATAAAATTCACCCTAAGATAATACGTATAAAAATCTATATTCATTTATGCTTACAACATTTCACTCTAATTCAATTTAAGTTAGGTTCATTATAATTCTTACTTTGTGTGGTGTTTTTGTCTGTCCAATAAATTGACGTATCATCTTCTGTATATGTAAAAGTTAACCAAGCGACAGTACATAGTTTTTTCCATATACTAATATTTGTAAAATATAAACACTCACTGATTAAAGCTTATACACATAGGACACAGTTAATGTACGGTAGACATCACAGTCATGTACCCAACTTTATATCAAAGTCACGTTCACTATTATATTACTTGCCTCTATAAGTGTATCAAGGGAATGTCAATCATAACTAAGTGACGTGACAAGTGAAGGAAATGTCAATCAAGACATTGTGAAAAGCAGCGTACGACACAATCATGTTTATGTCACTGACCATAAGTGTACAATGCCATGTTACCCAAAACTGTGGTGTTACTAAAATAATAGACAATAATAGACAATCTCTCGAATGATGATATATGGCATACTTGGCATTCTAATAGTACTGTTTGTTTACGTTTTTTCTATTAGATTGAACTGTGTGAGAGAGATTTAAATATAAAGGTAGTAATAGGTTATAGAGCGGGCATTGAGAAACGTTTCATATAAACATTTTGATCTCAAAAGTCAACGGTATGTCAAATGTCTTGTACGGCCGGGTGACGTGATGTGACAATAGATTGAGTAACTTATTACTAGTTGGTAATAAGTTTAGGATCAAAATTTTTGTTTGCTTTGTCCGGTCTATTACTATTAATGTTAAATGTCTTTGGTGTGAACGAACGGCATACTTTTAAAGATGCTCTGTGTCACCGCTCTGCATCTCAATTATATATATATAATACTGTCACCGTATTAACTAAATCTATTTAGCCTAATATGTTTTAGATATAGATCATTGTTTAGTATATTAGAACTAACATTACCTTTAATAAAAGAGTTATTATCAGAACATAGTGAACGACGTTTCATTTTATCTCTTCTCCAACCACCGCCACATCACATGGCGAACCTTAATGCATCCCATAACAGCCTTATTGCAAGAATAATAAGTATTTCAGGTACCATATGATACAATAGTTTTTCGTTTCTTACAACGGAATCATATTCTCCTTAGACGTAAACCTAAAATTAAAATCTGTTTTATTTTAATTTTTCAGTCATGTAATTATGGAGTTCTATGGACGTAAAATCGATTAATATGTAGTAACGATTAGTAGTTAGTAGATGTAATAAGCCTTTTCACAAACACATTCTGATTTGTCTCATACAAGGTTTAGTCCTCAGCGGTAAACGATATAAATCGAAATCAACGCTTACCAAGTAGCCTATGTCCAAGTAATTAAACAATGCACAAACAACCCGCAAACCTAGACCTTCAGCGTGTAATATTACTCAATCAAGTACAGGTCTTTGAATAAACCTTTGCTGTCGACACTCCCCAACTGGTTCTACCTAAGCTTCAATTTAGTGTTCACTAAATTGTAGAGTGCCCTAACTACGTCCCTTTCTACACACCTATATATCTTTGCATACCGCCCTATCGAGGGCCGCACACCTCTCCGGCCCACTCGGCGTGACCACTACAAAGCACGGTAGATTAGTGCCTTTGTTTGAAAACGGGGTATAGCCCTATAATTTGCATTTACAATAAACTGTGAAATAGTCACGGATCTAAACTCGTTATTCAAGAGCGTTTCACTTGATACGAGCAGTGACTTTTTTGAAAGGTTTTGTCTTGCTAAACGGGATAGGTAGATACCAAGAGGTCGTCTCTTGGTACGATCATGATATACACCAATTATAAAAACATAAACTCGGGACCTACAGATTTTGAGTGCAACTGTGTAGCCACTAGATCACGGAGGTGGTTCAAAATTTCACTTACATATTTAGTTGAGTTTTTTTCGGGAACAATCCCGATTTTCCTCATATTTTGTTAGAGATTGCAGTGATACGTCAGTAGTACAAAGGTCGAAGCTGATTCCAGACTCCGGACAAAAAATAAAATAGTCAACAGTCATCGTAAGTTCCACAAGTCCGCTGCTTGACTATTTATAGACACTTTGGATTTCCGTAACGGGATTTACCATAATCACTCGGCAAACGAGTTGATGATCGCAGTAAAATTGTGTTGATAGATAGTTAAATAGTTAGATGTACTTGGTGATGCTGTCCCAAACCTGGAACCACTAGGCTCAAGTAGCTTTTTGCCAAACAATAAATATTCCTACAATGAACTTTATCTCCCTGCCGTTTAATCCAACCATTTCCCAGATACCATTACACTTTCCAACAGCCGCAAGCCACTTCATAGTTCCTGGAACTAATAACATGCCCTCGTATCTATTACCTTCATCTCGTTGTTTAAGTTGGAAACTTGTAACGAAAGGAACCTCGAAACCAGAAAACTCGCGTTTCTTTCCTCTCGCTTTAGATACTTTCAATTCCCTTATTTCATCTACAAAATTAGAGTTTGGTAAAGCCCCGCCTTATCCGGCCCGGGGCTTAAGAGAATTGGTCGGGGGCTGTGTATCATTAGATCAGAGCAATAATGCCGAGAAAATATAGGATATCCTGTTTTTATTTTTAGCAGGCGACTGTTTAGGGTTCCATCATTTAAAACGAAAAATAACTGTTTGAAATGTTTAATAGCATCTTTCTATGTAATCATATTATTTCATTTTTGTATTATAAACGCGAAAGTTTGTTTGTATGAATGTATGGATGTTTGTTACTCTTTTATGCAAAAACTACTAAATGGATTTTAATGAAAATTTACAAGAATATAGCTTATACATCAGAATAGCACATAGGCTATACTTTATAAATCCACGCGGGCGAAGTCGCGGGTGAAAGCTAGTCCATCTATATTATATCGTATACTGTGCGTCCGCCATGAGCCATAACCACGAGTATACGCAAACGATACTATATCTATCGAATACTATCAGTAATGCTGCTCGGTTCAGATGTAAATGACAAGGATAGAGCAATACGTGATCTCATACAAGTCATCAATGTGTTTCTTGTTAAATATTAAAATAATTTCTCATGCGGTGTGCGCGGTGGCAGAAACTAACCTCAGAACCTTTGCACAGAACCCTTCGAGGTCGGATCGAAATTGTCCTTCATTTTTCAATGTCCTCTGCCTTGCTATATTTGTATTCTAGAAAGCTTTTTTTTACTAAACTGAAGGTGACGAGAAGCCTTACCGATGGAGATATATAGTATTTTTAAAATGGAATTGACGCATTTTAAAATTATCACCAACATTGGCAAACATATTTACTTTTGTCGCAGATTCTAACCTTGGCTGTTTTTATAATATTGAAATTAGATGATTAATAAAGAAATGATGTTAATGGTACTGTAATGCACGCATAAACTCGTAACTTTGTAGTCTATTGCTGAAACACGATTTATATTTTTTTAAGTAGACCACTTATCGTCCTTGTGATTAATCCTTATTACGATGAATAGAACTTACGAAATGAAAACTTGATAGAGCCTAAACAGAGTAACGCCTTCATCAAAATACTGTAACAAGGGTGTACTTAATGAAATAATAACTTTTCAAGTAAGCTCTACTTAACCTGAACGTCCTAAGAGTTTATAAGTACGTGTAAGTACTTAGGGTAAGATATGTTTATTGGATAGCTCATTGTTTGCCGCATGATTTCGGTTAGGTTTTGAATTATTATTTTTTGTTAGGATGGGTTAGCACTTGGTACTGGGTAAGTGAGGATAAAGCCGTTGCTGAATGGTAAGCGTGCGCCAATAGAAGTCTCAAAGTAATGAGGCTTTGATGCCTTAAATACCGGAACGCAAAAGTACTACTAACAATGCTATTTTGCGGCAGATTTAGGTAACATAGTGATAGCTAGCTATGCAAACATAGGAAATGCTCTACTACCAATCACACCGAGTATCGATAACTATACCTACGCCTACACATTGTTAGTCCAAACTTGTAGCCATTAGGCCACGGAGGCGGTTGAAAAATCCTTGATGATGGAGTAGGAGGATCATTTATTTAACATGGCGATCTGGGAAGGTGGCTAATGTTCAGCTGTGGACAATTATCTACCGCAAAAAACAGAAGAAGAAAAAGTATACTGTTGTGACTAACTTGTAGATATTAGGTTCATAATCAGCTACACAAGTCCAATGTTGGACATGGGCCTCCTTCATATATCACCACAATGGAGTTTCCATGGTGTGATTTGTCATAACCATCACGCGTAACAAGCGGCTTGGTGATCGCAGATAGATCTTAATTTTACGAGACCCACGCGATTATACGGATTAGTTATATTCTGAAGCCGATATCACACGACTAGTATTGGTTTCGTTGTTAACTTAACAAAGAATCGAATAAATGTGTTTTATGCCTAAACCCAAAACAAAATGCGATCCGATTGCATAATGTTACTAAAATCTATATTTATCTAAGGTTGCCGATTGACTATATGAAGAAGCGTATATTTATTTCATAATGCAGATATCCAACCGATTTCCTTAGTTGAAACGGAATAATCCGAGTCGCTCGCGAGGACCCGGAACATGGCAAGGAAACCATTCGCAAGTAAAATAAATAAATGTTTGTAAATAGTAGTTATTTGGCTTTCTGTAAGATAGTTAAGATAGCGCCGCTTAGTAACAAAAGTGGAATATTTATTACAGCACATGTATATACATCAATCATTACATTCTCATCACAATATTACTTTTCATTTGAACTGTTTCCCACTCCAGTTAGGGCTCCACAGGAAACTTTCAACCTGGAGGTTTAGGATTCGATTCCCATTGGGTGCCTTGCTACTTACAGTAATGTAATATGTCATTACATTTCGTACTGCGTAATATTACATCGTACCAATACGTATCACTCTAAAATGCATCTGAAATACGCTCCGTGCGCTGACATGCGACAGATATTTTACTGTTACAGTAATTTTTGTAATGCCATGATCTCTAAACATCACGTACTTGCTTGATGCTCCTGGTCGAGCACTCTTCAATTATACAGCTTTATTGACACGATCTAGTGAGATGAAGACCAAGTGTGTGCGTAAAAACTTTTGAAAGTTTCACGTAAATTAAATTTTCTTTTAAAATCCTAAGCAATAATGAAATAAAATGAAAAAATATATTATTCCATTGTTTGCAAATAATTCCTAACGTCAGCTAGCTGATACTCTTCAAATGGCTTAATCGATTTTTACCAAATATAGTGAAGAACCACCGAAAGAAAACTAACTTTCTTTCACGTAAAAAAACACATCAAAATCGGTCCATCCGTTCGAGAGCTATGATGTATTTTCTATGTATTTGCATGCCTTGTGGTAAAATATGAGAGCTCCTCTTGTAACAGGTAAACTTGTAACTCTTGTTAAACCATATTTTAAGCAAATAAAGTTTCATTTCATTTCATGATGCCACAGACAGACAGACACACAGGCATTGGCGTACAACTTATAACATCCCTCTTTGCGTCGGGGCTTAAAACACGGGTAATTTTGGAAAGATTTCAGTATGATTATTCACACGCCGATGTTGGCCGAACCAGAGTTTATGTAACAGGCTACGAAAGAGGCGAAACAAGATTTGCGCAGGTAAGTCAAGGCGCAAGTAAATCGCAAGCGAACGGGGATACTTACTAGGCCCATAATAAATGAGTAGATAGATCTGGTCACGTGCACGCCGTCCCATTTACGGGTGTGCTTCTTGTGAACATTGAAGGAAGTGCTGCAATTACCTGTGATGGATAGTGGGAGTTAGACGCCGTAGGGTCGCCTCGCCCATATAACTTCCTTATCTTCCACCTCCGAAGGGAAACTTTATGACATCTTTACGGGAATCGAAAAATATGGACGACCCTTAACATTAAAACGCTAGGCTCGTGTGCGAAATCCGCTCTGCTGAAACTTGCGTCTGCGCACTCGATTTATGCACGGATACCAATCATAAGATGCGATGATGGAAGATGAAGGAGGATAAGTGAACATTATTTGTGTTACTTTATAAGTAAAGTCAACTTCTTTGTTCGGATGTAAATTTCTTCCTTAAAAATCATCATGGGGATCAATGTTCCAAATTTCAAGTGTGTCATACAAGCTGTTATGGTCGAGCGTTGATTAATCAATCAGGGAAACCGGGAAACCTCGTAAATATGTACAAGTATATATATATCACGTGTAGGTTGCTTATAATGATTTACGGTTCGGGAAGTTGTACCCAGAACGACAAAACGAAATGGAACCGATTGAGAAAGATAAACAACCGCTACATAACTTGAAATGCATCTAAAGACAAAAGTCTTTAATCAGTGCGTGTTGCCAGTGATGAGATACGGAATCGCAACGTGCTCCTTTACTGTTGGCCGAATTAACAAACTCAAAGTCACTAGCTAGCTATAGAACGAGCTATGCTCGGAATTTCTCTACGTGAAAAAATTCAGAATGAGGAAATTCGTAGACGAACTAAGGTCACCGACATAACTCGGTACAACGTTCAAAGAACGAATAATCGATGTGAGCACGTACCGGGAAGCGTCTACCGGGCCGTTCCCCTACTATGACCGACGAACTATTTAGGGTCGCAGGGAGTCGCTGGTGTGCCTAGGGACCGGTCAATGTTGCGTACCATGGAGCAGACCTAGTCCAGCAGTGGACTTTTCCTGGCTAATGATGATGAATTTGAAAAAGGATAAGATCCTAATACCGAAAATCCAGTATCATTATTTTACACTTATTAAATAGGGAGAAACAGTAGTGGAACGAAACAATTTAAATTTGCGATCAAAGTAGTCGATAAGTGTATATGTTATTGGAAACTTGCTATAGGAAATTGATTGGTAGGTACACCTATGCACCCATGTTCAACAGTGACGTGTCCTGGATGATGATACTTGATATTTATTATTCACCCAAAATTTTATCCAAAAGTGTATCAAAGATATTATTTTGCTGAAAATTGAGAAATTCCATCCAACGAAAGACGGATTCTCATCTCGTTCACGTAATATAAATACATGAAGAACCCATCGGAACTTGGCTTAATTAAAACTTGCATAAAATAGTTTACTTAGCAGAGCTGCTTGGTTAGGTTTACATCGAGTTGAGGAATTATTATGAAATACCATTCCGTCGAACTTTACTTACAAGAAGCTGATAAAACGTCTCAGTTAATTGCCTTTTCATGTGATTACTAAATTTAGAAATTCTTGTCAAGGCAATGGACATGCGGAACGAAGCAACAAATACATAATGTGTGGTTCTGGTTCACAATAAGATCATCCCTTGTCATTCCCTGATTTCTTAAATCAGTCACTCACATTATGTACAAAGGTTTCAACCCGACCCGAACTTGGCAAAGTCAAATATTATGCACAATCATTTTCAAATCACTTTCTCTCTATTGGACTTTGGCAATATTTGCGCACTGGGAGTGTGCTATTACCTTGCCTATTCTTTGTAAATTTCAATATGTTAATTTCAAAGGAAGCGTCGGTGGCGCAGTGGATAAGACGCGGGCTCTCAATCTGAGGGTTCCGGGTTCGAATCCAGCCGTGTACCTATGAGTTGTTTTTCAATTCAAGTTCATTATCCGATTGCTTAACGGTGAAGGAAAACATCGTGAGGAAACCTGCATGTCTTGAACAGGCATGTGAAGTCCGTCAATACGCACTGGGCCCGCGTGGTGGACTACGGCCCAAACACTCTCTGTATGAGAGTAGGCCTGAGCCCCTGCAGTGGGGACGTATATAGGCTGTTGATGATGATGTTAATTTCAAATACTGTACGAATCCTTCGGTGTGCGATTCCGATTAGCACTATTGGCCGGTTTTTTGATGAAATGTGACAAGTTAGTGTCTATCATGACGAAGGAACAGGTATTTTTCTGTGAAAATCAACGCAATGAATGCTTTTTATCCAAATAAACTTGGGATGGGAGCACCTTCCCATTACATTTCTGAAACACGCGTGGGCATTATTTGCTACGCGTGTGAAAATGTTCACTGTCTGTGCCATATTATAGGCCCACGGAACACGGCACAACCTACGTTAGTTCGTACATTTTACCACTACATATTCGTGTTTGGTCTTCATCTCATCTGTAGTAAGTGTACGTGGAGATAAAGCGTCGGAGGCGTGATTGCTAACAAGTAATCCTCAAGTTAATGGGGATAATAACCGAAACAAATAGGTTTGTTTGTTACTGTTTTGAAGCTGAACAGCTCATATATTTCAAGAGCATCATTAGATTCGCTCTGGTCTAGGAGGTAAGTTAGTTGTACAGTCATCGTCATTAATTCATAAACAAGTGTGTACTATCATTATAGATAAGATTTCAGATAAGGAATAGTACAATTTAGGGATTTTTGGATCTAAAAGTCACAATGCTCACCTTGCATTTCTTAAGTACAGTAGCGCTGTCGGTCAATGGTGAAGTTTAAAGTTTGTACACTTCAGTACAAAAATAGGTTGGATATATGGCCCATACTCGTAACACAAAGTGTTCTAGCTTGGCAGTCAGATGTCTCATAGCTGTAATGTTAATGTTAACATAATAATTTATTATATCGGACTTTCTTAATCAAATTTTCGACGAAGTTATTGTGATTAATAAAGACTTTTTTTTATTTAAAAAAATGTACCAACTGCTGTACCATGTCATATTCACCTGTAACTGACATTTCCCTCACCATGTCACTTGAGGGTAAAAGAAACGGTGAATGTGATATGGTACAGAATGGGGTGTATATTTTTGTACTCACCGCGCTAGTGTACACTCGAGTACATAAATATGTATACTATTTTTTACCATGTCACATTCACCCTTTCTTGTTCCTATGCCATGTATTAAGGTAAATGTCACGCAAAGATTAATATGAATGGAACAAAAATTAATACATATTTTGTTAATCGAATTTACCAAAAAATTGTCGTATAAATACTTAAGTTTCTAAACTATTCTTCGGAACAAACATTTATGCTTATATATTTAATGTGAATAAAGGTCCTTTTTAAATTTGAGGAGTTTAACTGAATTTCTCAACTCGGTGTTATACTTGAAATTTTGTACTTTAAGCAACAATTGTTTGGTTGTTCCTGTGTTCATTTTATTTCATCGACCACATGAACCAGCAGCTTTGCACGCAACTGTAGCCAAGTTTTGATCACGCAGACTGTTCTCAGGCAAGGAGAAAGACATTTTTAATTAGAGTCAAGAGAATAAAACAAAATCAAAGTAAAATCTAAATAAAGGGGATCAAATTAAGTACGTATTATTAAACGATTTGTAAAATTACATTTCTTTTGAAGTATTCTCTACGAGTCGAGCAGAACGTGAAATAGGATGAGCTATTACGAAGACAGATCTGCTTATATCAAAAGAATATGAACCTTTTTAGTGAGGAGAGATAAAATCTTTAAATTACTGCCAAGTTTTAGGGATTATTCTTTGATCTCGTTCGTTAAATTATTACTTTTTGACTGTTTAAATGGGAATTAGATTTGGGTATAAGACGTCGAGGTTTCGTGTTATTGATTTGAGTCGTTATTATAAGTCTCTAAAAAGATTTGATTTCGATTCAAAGGTATTGGTAATAAAGTACATCAAAATCTGCCCAAAACCGAGTGTCAGATATATACCCGCACTGGGAATCGAACCCGCGACCTCCGAATTCACGGCGAGTCGAAATGTGTAGCCGCCAAGATAGGGATTTCTTCTGAACCCGTACAACAACATTTGACCACGAATTCGCCTGATGGTAAACGACGATTTCAGTCTAGAACAGTAGTTTCAAAACAGGAACAAAATTTAACATCATCGAAACAAAATTATCATTTCAAAAAATACTTACGAGGAGGATGGCGCGGGCGCAGGCTCCTTCTAGGAGGAGGTTCTCAATTCGACGGGTATTTTTTAAATGTTTGTTACCTCGGAACTTTTGACTGGGTGAACCGATTTGGATGATTCTTCTTTTATTTAAAAGGTGGTGCTTCCCGTGTAGTCTCAATTTGGTATCCATGAGAAAACGAAATAAATCTTAAATTTGCCTTAATAAAAGTAGACTTTTAGGGCAATTGAAGTAGGTTTCCAGTTCTTTTTGAACGCATTTACTTGTTAGGTACTTTTTCTCCGTAACGTCAACTGCGTGGACTTAAGAAATTATCCCACGAGAACTCCTTGTTCCATCGACATAACATCCGTACGACAAAACAAACAAACCCCCTTTCGCATTTATAACAAACTAATTCAAATGTTTTCGTAATGATTTATTTACTTGGAACTTGCTTGGAACACGTTGTATTCAAACAATACGTCGCGACGTGGACGGCTCTGTACACAAATCTTCGTCCCAATGTCCCAATTCAGTATCCAGATAGTATAAGAATAACTATTAATGCATTCAAGCTACGTCTCTCCACAAGCACGAACTCGAACCATGATACAAATTACGTTCCCAATACAAACAAAAGGTTGCCTAAATAAATAAATAATGGATGTTTGGTAGATGGATAGGTGCGGATGTAGAAGGGACGTGCGAGTTTTCGCAAACAGACTAAAGCCGAGAATCTGACGACTTAGCGGGCGAAATCAAACGTCTGTCAGGAAGAAAGGAAACCCACGCAACGAAAGCTCAGCCGGATATTGCCAGCTCCACACGAATTGACGTGTTCCTTTCTATGTCCGTCCATTTGAGAAAATTGTGGTTAGAAAAGACGCCAAAATTATAGATGACTTTCTTGACCTTACAACGCTTCCTCCTCTGTCCTAAATCCAATCTTGGAAACGATATTGATTTCCTTTGATCACAGACTTGTCCGATTTTAGTTTGAATCGAATAACAATCATATTATTGTTTTGTTTTTGATGTGAAACATCTAAAGCCGCACGTAAAACAAATTTCTGGCGTGGCGACGCATGCCACGCTATACTCGTATGATGGTGTCTGTATATATACAGAACGAATGAAGTTGTATAAATTGTTTTTATATTTAATGAAAATAAATGTTTATTAAATAAACTTATCATTTATATTATCAAAAAATTTATCATTATGCCATATTTAGTTTATATCGCAATCTGTTCTTTTCAATCATATTACTTTTACAAAATAATGTCGTTGTTTCACATCTGCCAGGCGTCCCGTGACGGCTCTCATTTTTTTAACCGTTTGGTTATATATATGTATCTTACCCCTTATTTCGATGATAGTGACAACTTCATGGGCGGTGCCAGAAATAATGTCACTATGTCACAATCAAGTTCACGGCCTCATGATACGCCTAAGCGATAACACATTGTATAAAACGAAAACATGAAAACAATCCAAGTAATGTTTGCTTGAAATTAATATTTATATTAAACTACCATGTCGAATAACTCTAAACCAACGGAATACACATTATTTGTCAGCGCTAAATATGAAAACTATTATATGTCCCTTTTTGGATCGATCGAGTTCTATAGTTTCATAGACCTTCATACTTTCTTTGCATCATGGAGCAATGGGCCGCTTTAAAATGCGGTCCTTTGCCCCGTATACATGAGACTATTGCGGTTACAGGAAGCAAGTGCTAATTGTCGTGAGTCCTCGACTCCTCCAGTGCTCGTCTGGCTAGCAACCACCCTGTTACTTAAGTCTGTCGATAAACAGAAATGTCAATAGCACTGTTGTGATCAGGTATGAAAGGTATCGGGTGCAGCGCCTCATTAGCTTCTGGGTGCTTGCCGTCCAACGACCCTATCATCACTTATCATACGGTGAGATTGTGTATGGTGTAAACCCATGATACATAATAATTAAATAAACATAAGGATTTTGAATAAATTAGTCCAATTTATAATGATCATCCGGGAAACGTCCACTTCAAATGTAGGCCTCCCCCATGGTACGCCGCAATGACAAATCCCAAGCCATTTGCAACCAACGCCTACCGCGACCTTTACTAGGTCCAATTAATTAGTCCATAATTAGTATTTGTTTAAATTAATTGCCAACAATTCAAATAACAATGCGACTTATCAGTGCCTTATATTTTTGATACTTTTAGTAGTATCGTTGGTATACGATCCGTTTAAGGACGGCCTTCACCCATCTGTTTAATTGATGAAACGTATGCATACAAAATTAGTATGTTAAAAAAATTATGGATAGTGGGTTGGCTAAAATATACTTGCAAGGCTATGGTAATTAAATATTGAAAGATGCCTTTTTATAGAACATTGCACTCTAGTAAGTGTTTAACGAATAAATTTAATACCAATCGAAAAGCCTATACAATATGCAAACGTTGCATTGTCTGTTATTTTACTGGCAGAGCTACTAGGTTGGCAGGTATAGTAACAGGTACATAAACAAGTAAGTCAATACTAGTTATTTTCACCCATTGGTTTAATAAATAAATCATAGCCTTGCCAAGATATTTCTGGCCGACCCACTCGCGATATATTTTTTAACATACTAATAAGTTTCATTATTTTAACAGATCTAGTATGTCTTTTGTTTCATTCGTTCGCATTTCAGTATAAATTTTTTGTACTCGTAGTACAGTCAAGTGCACAAATAGATAATTTTTGCGTATTCATTAAAACTTAACCTTTTATAACTAGTATTATTTAAACTCATTTCCCTCACTTTTTCTACTATTATTGTTTGTTGAGGTAAATTTCAACCAAATACTCGTGTTAAAAGGTTCTTATTTACTAGTATTATTGCACTTGACTGTAACTACATATTTTAAATGTTATATTGTACGAAAAAAAAAGATATTTTTAAGAAGACAGTATATGTAAATAAATACATTGATAACCGTTAAATTATATTAAAACTAACAATTCATTTTTCAAACTGTATAAACTAAAATACTCCTCGGAATCACACAGAAAATCAAAATGAAAACGATGATTACGTCAAAATTACGAAACCATTTATTTTGAGTCAGTTCACGTTATACATACACTGCGTTGAGTTATTATTGTGACAGCAATTAATAAACAGACACGTTTCAGAACTCCTCGGTGACAAACGGATGGTCTTTGTGCTCACGCCCCCTGAAAATTAAATGTCAGAAGTCACTAGAAGAAGGACGAGTCTTTTGTGTGTGACTTTAGTTATTATAACTGAAAAGTTTCGTTTTACACAACGCTGGTATTAAATAAAAATACACGATCCGTAGTATACTTTACTCATACTTTATAACCAACTTTAGGTGTTTGCAGAGTAAGAGCTTATAGGGTCAGGCTTTGAACAGTTAGGGGCTTTGTACTTCATTAGATTAGTCTTGACCACCTTTTTCGTATTAAATTATTTTAGGTGAGGTAATACGTTTTATGAATGGATTTGTATAACAAAAATATTATAAAGGTAATATTAACATAACTACAAATTCACTGACAACAGTTTCATACTAAATTTCTTTTACCATAATCTCATAAAATAGAATAGCTGGTGTTGCGCAGTAACTATACGAGGGGCATACCGAAATGATCGGGAATATAAAACAATACATACAGGAAATAACTAAATTTATTTTTAATTCTGTCAATTGTATTCGATTTTCAACTAACCAGTGTTTATTCATCAAAAAGAGTTTTTAATCTAATTAAATCGAAAGTACTCGATTACCGATCTTTTCGGTATGCCCCTCGTATAAACATTGGATCGGATTATAATGAGTAACCATTTAACCTCATAGTGAATCACAAGTTTCATGAGATTAATTTAACGCTATTTAGATGTCCTAGTTTCTGTTTCCTTTTGAACGCATTAATTATAAAATATTATGATAAAAATAATATAAATTATTTTGATTGATTGATTGAAAAGGATTTTGTATGGAAACGAATTCACCTCAAAACCTTTTTTCACTATTTCTGTATTTATTTTTGCCCTCAATACAATCATCTCTAGCTTTATGTATTTATAAATATTTAAATATTATAAATGTGTAGTAGCATCGTAATTTTGTTTCTGTAGAGATGTTTGGTGTTTGTACTCACTCAGCCTGCGGTATGAGACGCCCGTTGCATTCTAGACTGGCGATCAACTCGAGATCTTTCTTGGACAGTTTGAAGTCGAACACATTGAAGTTATCCACGATGCGGGCCTCGTTCGTGGACTTCGGTATTACGATGACGCCACGGTCGATTTGGAACCTATACGCAAAAAGTTTTGTTAGATTGGAAATAATGTAAGTATATATTTTCCCTGTGACCTGGGAACCTGAGCTTCATTTGTCATGTTACCAGGACTGAAGGAAATAATCAGGATTTCGTGTTTAAACTCTATACACCTAAAATTAAATTAGAAGTTTCTTGAATGTAGAGATCCTGGCATAAAGGATACTGGGGCCCCTGCATCGGATAATGAATTAAATACATCTTTTCGAGGTATACGTATATACATAGGATCTAACTTAAATCTCGTAAGCTATTTATCCTATTGATTCTTCTTGAAAAAAATTCCGTCTTTAAAAATAATTTAGACCTAATGGACGGATAGAAAAGGTGAGCCCTCCAAAACGGGATTCCAAATTTAAAAGGCTCGCCCGAACCGGGATTAAAAAGAAAACAGGGAGTAAGAATAAGGAAAATTATGTACATTCCCTTGGCTTTATCTTGCCTAACAAGGAGTCCACTAATCTGCAATACCGAAGTCAGTAAACTGTGATTTGTGTCCGTTTATAGCAACAACGATTAAGCTTTTATTTACGTAAGTATTATAGTAAAATATGGTAATTGCGTCTTTTACGGCTTTTCGGCTTGCATATAAACAGTTCACATAGCAGTACCTATTCATAGAGAGGGTTACATCCGTATTTGGACATATGCAGCGAACGATGATGATTCGTACATATAATCATTTATTTATTTCAGAAATGTCATTTTAAACGTGCGCCTGTATTTTACTGATGTCATCTGGCAGTCACTTTGATTTTCAGACGTAAGGTAGCACAGATTGGCAAACATTTAGGAAAAATTCAATGAATATAAACAGCTATCTCAATAGGCTAAAAATAACCTGGTCTGGTTGTAGAAATACTCGTAAGCAAATCTAATTGTGAGATTAAGTTTGCGGGTTAGTTACTCACCTAATCAGAATTTGCGCGGGTGTTTTCTTAAGCCTCGCAGCTACGGCCTTCACTTTGGGATCTTCGAGTAAGTGGGGGTCGCCCGGCTTTGCCCACGGGCGATGCGGGCTGCCAAGTGGGCTGTACGCTGTCAGAGTAATATCACGCGCTTTGCAGAAGTCAAAGAGCCGCTGCTGAGTTAGGTACGGGTGACACTCAACCTGCAACCAACGTTCGCAGGGGGGAAATATTTTTAGATGTTTAAATATGAAATTAATTAGCTGACATATATGATATAACGACAAAATTCAACAGCAAAATCAATACAATAAGTTCATAATTGGCGAAAATATCAATCGATATTTTTGGTCCTTACTTTACGCCGTAACGGAAATTGTATAGAAAAATTGAACCGCCGGAAAGGACCTCTCTATCGATACTGCCTGAGAGATTTCTAAAGTCCCCGCGTACGAAGTCGCGCGTAAAAACTAGTATGTTCGTAAAGCCATACAGCATTTCTGTAATTTGACTTACATCACACCAAGTTTGTACGGTCGCGTTGAGGGAATCCTGAACTTCTTTGACAAACTGAACAACCTTGACACTTGAAAAGATAATTAACCTTCCTAACTCAATTTAACATTTATACTTAAGGTTGTTCACTTTGTCTGCGTGGGTGAGGATTCCTTCACCGCGATTTTAAAAATACTCGAATTCCATTATATCTCCAGAGACTACTTGTAATTGTTGTTCCTTTTGATAGGTTTTTCTTGAATTTCACAGTAAATTATTGTGTCGAAAAGAGTTGTGAGTGGTAAAGTAGTAAACGGGTTAGTTGGTATCGTACAAAGAATAACATTTATTGGTACGTAACTAGTTTCGTTGTAAAAAATAAACTGGTTACGTAGCAGTCGGTTTCGTTGGAGGAGACGTGATATACGTTACCTGATTAGTAACAGGCTTTATCCTAGCCACAGCCAGAACGCGGTCAACTTGTTTGGAGTTGAAGTTGCTGAGACCAATACTTTTGACCAGCCCGAGGTCCACGAGTCGCTCCATGGCCTTCCATGTGTCCACGTAGTCCACGTCAGAGTAGATCACTTTACCGTCTGGCCCCGTCGGGAAAGGATCGTCGCCTTCCTACAAACAGATTTTGGCAAACGTAACGTAACGTGTGTTTTGTCTTCACTACCAACTACTTTTGCCTTTACTAACATCTTGACGGCACACTAGTACTAGTATCTAATTAATTTTTTTGAAAGACCCAACGATTGATCTAAAAAATTACAAGAAATAGAATATGAAAGAATTTGCTCTGTATATGGTTGCCTTAATAGATAAATAAATATAATATACTATGAGTAAGTCCAGCAGTGAACGTTTCCCGGCTGATGATGATGATATTTATTTCGCGACACTATAATTTCGTCTCATATTTTTCGGTAATTACTTATCAAAGCCAGCTATTATATTTTAAAAGACAATGGCAACACAAATTTATTATGGAAGCAATAGGAGAGGGATAACGTTAACGTTACCTTAATTAAATCGCTAAATTCAATATCATCACCAGTTTGACATAAGCCGCCTTCATAAACGTCGTGTCTAACGAGGTTTCGATTACTTTTGCCATAAACTGTACACTTGAAAGTAACATCGCAGTAATATATTGTTAATAAATAATATATATTAATAATAAATAATATACGACATAGCTCGATGAGTCAGTGAGCTGAAGTAGGAATGGGCAGGCCACATCGCTCGAAGAACCGATAACCGATGGGGAGTAAAGGTTCTCGAGTGGCGACCACGTACCGGGAAACGTCTACCAGGCCGTCCCCCTATTAGATGGACCGACGACCTGGTTAAAGTCGCAGGGAGTCGCTGGATGCAGGTGGCTCGGGCCCGGTCGATGTGGCGTACCATGAGGGAGCCCTATGTCCAGCAGTGGACGTTTCCCGGCTGATGATGATGATGAATATATTGTTTATTAGTAAGTGGATATTGTGACAGATCTCCAAAAAATTTCCCATAAATGGAATAAAGCCGGAGCCACACAAGAAAAAATACACCAGACAGTACACAGACGAACTTCACCGACCACACAAAAATAGGGGAAAAGTGAAAAAGCGTAGACAGATAGAGCGAGATGCAACTTATAAACATTGGACAGTGCATGGACAGAGTAGAACAAAATTTCACAGAGACAGAATGTTGTGTTTGTGTAATTGTTGTGTTTTGTTTTCGGTTTAAAAAAAACATCCCCTTTAGTGATTTTTTACACGAAATTTACTCATGTTTAGTGTAATAACATAAATATAAGATAAACTAATTGAATACCAACCTTATACGCCATTGGCCAATGGATGAGGTATAAGTCCAAGTACTCTAGACCAAGATAAGAAAGGGATATCCTCACAGCCTTCTCAACCAGGTCCGGCCGATGGTAAGTGTTCCATATTTTGGATGTTATGAAGAGATCTTCTCTATAATAAACAAAGTATTTAAACAACAATAAAAATATGTAATTATTTTTATTCTATACCTGCCTACTTGTAGGTATGAGAAAATTTCATAGTAAGGAAGTAAAGTAAAAAAATCTACAATCAAGAAAAAACATTCTTAAAATATCTTCTGTCTTTTTCAGGCTGGACTTTTAATGTTAAGATATTAGTCTGTGGTTAAGATGCCATTTTGTGACGTCTTATTGAAGCAACTGATTCACGCTAAAACTGATGGTTACGGAACGAGTTTTCGACAATTCTGGCGCAATTTATTTCAAAAAAACATGTTCGGAAATTAAAAATTACGACATGAAAAACACGCGCGCTTTGTTCCTGTATTCCGAAAATAGTCTTTCCTCATTTAAAAATCCTGAAGCCTCTCGATGACGTCACATCCACCGTCTTAATAACTACGTCTTCACGAGCCTTTATTGATTTCCAGAATGAGATACCTTTAATTCTTTGAAATATGATCGATACCGAATTGTTTTAATAATTGGCCTCGAGCGAGTCGGACTCTCACGTATATAATAAAAATTCACTAAAACATATATCAAATCAAACAATAAAAACGCGTTTCAACGTTTCTTGTATCGGTAATTTTTACAGTTTTTAAATTTTTGAATGCATTATCGAAATGTATTCAAAAAACTAGATTCAGCTATCAAGACTAGTAACATTTTCATTTTTAGCCCCCCAATCATCTACCTCTCTCTCAGAGAGCAAAGATCGCCACGACGGGTTTTCAATGGGGTGATTCGCCAACTTTGTAGTAAGAAAAAGAGAAAAGAGGTGAGACATCCACGTGATGATATGAGGTGATCCTTTTTTTCCACTCCGTAAAAAAGAGGTGATCCTATCCTAACGTCGAGACTACACGTTCGACTATGTAAGAATAGGATACTGTTTATCCTGGTTACGTGTTTCTGTGGTATACTATTTGAAGTCTACGCAGGCGAAGGCAGACAAAGCGTTAAATATTTTAAAAATACAAGCAAGAAAGTTAATCGCACCTCTTGACGACGCCTTGGTTGATCTTTTCCCTGATAGCCTGTCCGATTTCCTTCTCGTTGCCGTAGAGATACGCGCCGTCGATGTGTCGATAGCCGGCGTCGATGGCCGCGCAGACTGCTCGGGTCACTTCCCCGGGCAGTGACTTCATATTGAGGAGCAGGAGATTTAAATTTACACACGACATCTGATTAGTCATTGTCTATCTGACTAGCTTTGCTCATGTGTTTTGGCAAGCAAAGACAACATAAACAGTGCCTCATCAAATTGAGGGTTCTGATTGTGCTTCTATCGCTGGACAGGCTAGCTAGTGACTCCAGTAAGATGTTCATGGTCGCAGCAGCCAGTACTTTAAAATATTATCAAATGTGTTTTTACAATACCCAAGAAGGTAAAAGTGCAGTGCTTCTATAATATTAAGAACCTTCAATATACTACCAAGCACTGAAATACCATATTGGTACATATGAAGTTCTGAATTTACCTCTATTTATACTTCCCAGAAATTCATTAACCCGTAAACTGTGACTCCGAAATTACTACGAACACGACCTTTGAAATTTTGATGCTCCAACGAGTATCTGATTAAAATATCTCACTAAATATTTACAACTCAATGTAAGTATTTCATTAAAACTCGACTGGAATGCCTTACCTGCCAAGTGCCAAGTCCTAAAATGGGACAGGACAATCCGTTATTGAATTTCACGGTTGGCACTTGAGCGGACATCGTGATTACGAGGGGACTATTCACAGAATGCGACGAGATGCGAGTTATGTAAGAACTCTTTTATCACTGCTATTTGTATACTGATTGCTGACCTTTATATTCGTTGATAGAGGCAGATACGGTTACACAACATCCCAAAGATTAGGTACAACACTGAAACCAAGGAAAAATCCACTGCTGAGCATGAGACTCTACGAAGTATTATGATATCTATTATATGTCTCTACTATAAACTGTCACAGCGTACGGTCTCATTGTCTGGCCAAATCATCACCCATAGTGCCGGTTCACGTTCACGGCGTCTCATGACACTTAATACTTAATAGTATCACACAATCGGAGTATGTGGTATCAAAGGAAAATCATCACATAATACTTAATAGTATCACACAATTGGAGTATGAGGCATGAAAGAAGAATCGTCACATGATATTTAATAGTATCACAAAAGGAGTATGTGCTATCACAAGAGAACCGTCATAGAATACTTATAGTATCAGAAAAGGAGTATGTGCTGTCACAGAAGAATCGCTTTCCAAATATATTTTAAAAAATAGCCACTCTTGCGGTGACCATCAGGACCGCTGTAACAAAATGAGATTCGGAATTCATAACTATTGCAATATTTACTACCTAATTACTACCATTTACCACCTTTAATAACTGATTTGCTAACTTTGTACTATCGAAAATATTAAAGGAATAAAGTGGAGCTTTTCTGACGTAAAAACTTGGCTGACCACTTTTATTTTCTCATGGTTCATTCATGGAGCAATTCACCTAGCACTGCGAGCTTAAAATATACATGTCTTCTGACGCAGCTTCCGACATAGTGAAACCACCAAGTGATGGCATATTGGCAGCACTCGCTTTATAGGTGTCTAGCGAACCATGCCTGGCCATATCGTGTACAGTACGACCCGGACACCTCGAGGTGATTATTCCAGAAGTGATTTGTCACACGCCTAGACAGGTAGGTAAATTAGCTTATCAATAAGTTCCTACGGCCCAACGCCTAAGTGAAATTTGTTGCCAATCCCCGTTTTTCTTTAGATTCCCTAAGTCGATCTTATTTGTATATATTGTATATCAAGATATGACGCGATCACTGATCCGTTTGCCAAGAGTGTTCATTAGGGGGCGTCCATAAATTACGTGGGGGGGAAGTCAAATATCATCTTATCTCACGTTGGGGAAGGGGGGGGGGGGGGGGGGGGGGGGGGGTCTCGACAAATATCACGCAATTTTTTTTCTGATTCAAACTAGACATGTGTGATGTTTAGTTTTTAAATGTCTATTCAAATTACCGACGTTACCACCGGTAATAACAAGGATATTTGAAAAATATGTACATTTCGCCTTTTTTGGATCCACTTCTAAAAAGTGGTTCCAAACAGCACTTCTTTTCCGTGAAGACATTTCTGTCTCACCAAAGTTTTTTTATCAATAAAGTAACACTACACTAAGTTAATATTAATAAACCCACATTCTGTAAAATCTCACGTGAGATTGGGGGACGGGGGAGGGGGTTGAATAAAACCTCACGACATCTCACCAAAGGGGGAGGGAGGGACAGAAAATTTAAAAACACCTCACGTAATTAATGGACGCCCCCTTATGTACAAATCCCCCAATGAAAACTCCGTCGTGGCGATCTATGGACGAGGCTCAAGTCCAACAGTGGACCTATGCATGTTAGTTACAGCGAATTATACCTCATTAAAGAATAGATTGTTTTCAAATAAACTATAGTATCTGTACTTAATTTAATTTCTTTAACATTTTCATTATGGGCGTTTAGATTAGCCTTATGGGTGAGAAAATTTTACATACAAAACGTCTACGAAGCCATTTACGACACCCACTGTAGCATCTAACGACTCCCGACCTTTATCAAGTGGTTTCGTTCAGTAATTATAATTGCCATATTTTATATACACGTATGAATCTCTTAGATTATGGAACTACGCTCCCCTAATGAATCTTTAATATGGTGTCTTTGCATTACCATTTAGCTTACGAACTTTTTCGATTTCGTCTCCGTCCAGTAGCATTTAACCTTAGTTATGTAACTCCACTACTCAAAATTCAATATTGAATTCAACAGGCAAATTATTTAATGTTTTTATTTATAATAATTAAACAGTATCACTATACGGTTACCTAAATGATAAAGAAACTATTTGTTTTGATCATGCATTATCTAAATTTAGAAACTTAAATTTAGAAGTAATTGCTTTAGCCCTCTACGCAAAATGATGGGTGTGGTAGTAAGAAGTCTTTAGTTTCTAAACGGATGGAGGTTTGTTACGGGACGTGTAAAATACGGGACGCATAACGTCACTATTATACATTCGGGCGTCGTTTGACGTTCCATAAACACAACCTCCCGTACCGCTCCTATTCCTCAGGAACAGACTCAGTTATGTGTTAGACCTGTTATACAAAGCTAGGAACTTTTAAAACTTTCTTTGTATAGCACAGTGTCGTTTCTTGATCCTGGGCATCTGATAATAAAAGTATTGTATTTATTTAAATTCTATTTCCAGACAGCAGCCGTAACAGATGTTTCACAGCTGATGAAAAAAACTTATATTGTGTTATACAATAAAAAAATTCAACAACAGTTTGTAGGATTTATGCACAATAGCAATGAAAAACAAAATGGTTTTGTGCTATTTTTATTTCTTTTCTACTATTTACAATAATATCAAAAACTGTCGAATGACTGTTCAAAAATTAATTATTAATCAACAAACAATTCAAAATATGAGTCTATACTTTACAACAAAATGCATGTTTATTAATTACATACATATAATAAGTGAAATTTAGGTACCCGATATAGGGACTCTAATCTGCAAAAATTAGAAATTGCTATTAACAAGCCATCTAATCAAAAATATGTTTATGCTACACATATGGCATATTGAAGTTCAATGTCAGTGTTGATTTTGATTATTATACAAACTTACTTTAATAAACATTACTATATATTTTAATTTATTACTGACTTAAGAATTATCCTGCAGTAATTCTTTTTTCCACAATATGGTATCTTAGCTTGAGAAAATACAATACAATCCGTAGAGATCCGTGAGAGATATAAATCGTGAATTACTAGGTTATGGTGATAGAAATATTTTTTCTTGTATTTCACAACAATAGAGGATAAGGATTACACTGCCAATTGATTTTTGCATGAAGTCTAAATCATAAATTGCTACTTATTGTTAGATGTAACATTACGAGCTAGGCACATCAATCTTTTAATAATATTTCATCTGCTACTCCTTCGGCTAAGAGTTTTCGTTCAGCTGCTTCCTTTGCTGCTTGCACTTGGGGCCGTACATATGTATAATACTTGTAGAAATGGTCACCAAGAAGATACGATCCATATAAGGTTAATCCAACACATCCTAAGACAAATCCGCGATGCATCTTGTCGTATATTACGTTACGTGTTGCATACTTCTTCATATTTCCTGAAAATCAGTAAACGTTGTATCAAGTTTTTACATAAGCATAACGCGAATATTAAGCAAAACAAAACAGTATCAATTTCTTTTGATAATGTCGATGAACATATCCTCACCTGATTTATTTTATTTCTTGCCTTAAAAAACCAGAAATTATATGTATTCTTGAGCAAAAACAAATAATTTTTTAAAGGTTATTTTGTTTGACATTGACAGTCAGCTGTGATCTGAAAATGAAAAGATTACTCCAAGGCACAAGCATAGTATTAGAAAGAGACGCACTATGTATTTCGTATATCACCATCTTTGTTTGGTACAATTTTGTACGTTGTTAATAAACAAATTAAAATAATAATACATATTCGTTTCGTTTATTTTGTAAAGAAAATTATTTAATATTTTAGACACGAATAAATCATCTAACTGTGAAATGAATTGAAATGAGCACTACACTAGAAAAATAACCTAAATATTTAATATTTCTCAAAAGTGGTTGTTAGCTTTTGAAAAATATCCCGCATTATTGTACAAACCATTTGAAACCAAAATACAATTATGAACTGTAGATTCGTGTTAACAAGCTATAGTAAGTTAATAAACATACAAGCTATAACAATAAGTTTTCGCACTAAAGTGCCTTCTACGCCAGTTGTAACTTTGGAACAAGCAGAAGAAAAGAAAGTTAACGTAGATAGAAATACCTTGGCGCTATTAGAGAGGCTCTCCTTGGTGAAATGTGATAGTGACGAAGGAGTGAAGATCTTAGAGGATTCCATAGCATTTGCTAATAAGATTCTTCACATTGACACTGAAGGTGTGGAACCTCTTTATTCTGTATTAGAAAACGAGTGAGTACAGTAATCTATTTGCTAATGCCTAATTGCCATCATAAACTAGTGCCTCCTTCACCATCCACCAATACCAAAATCTACTCAAAAACCCTAACCAACAAGATATCATGTTGCCTAAAAACTCCATTTGACTCCGCAGTCATTCATAATAGTTCATAATATTTGCTACAAATATTTTAACCATACCTTAAAGGATTGTGGAAGGAAGGAGGATCATTCATAATGCAGTCTGTGTTCAATTTGACCTGACTGCAGAATATATCCAGTTTGGCAAATCCTTTAATACATTTTTGGACTGGATAAAAGACCACTCATTTTTAAATTTTACAGGAATCTAAGTCTGCGACCTGATGAAATAACACAAGGCAATTGTCAAAAAGACATACTGAAAAATGCATCTGTAACAGAAGATGATTATTTTGTTGCACCTCCCGGCAACATCCCATTACATGAAGTACAAGTTGATGAGAAAAATTCTAAAGTAAACCCTCAGCAAATCAAGCAAAATGAGAAATGAAATACAAAAGATTGTTCAGTTAAAAAGATTCTTTAGTATTGTAGAAACTTCAAGTAATGAGGTGATTTATACATTAGAAAAACCTAGTCAAATTTTGTTACAAAACATAAATGTCAACTGGTTGAAGTTCATACATGGTAAAACTCAGAAACATATGCCTGTATTTTTAGAAAAGAAAAACATACCTGTTGCTAGGACAATACCTTTTGGCTTCCTGAACAGATCCATCCATCAGTATGATAAAAAGAAAATTTTAAAGCAAGATCTTAATAAATGTGCTCCAAAGGTCGTGTCAAAATTGAAATTCAACCTTGTAGTGCCTGAACAAGATGTCATGCAGTATTTTATTCAATGGCAGAGATATAGAAAATTTTGGTGGAGTTCTGTAAGTATTTTAGCTTAAAAAATTATTTATGGTATTTTGAAATTGACTATTAACACAATGTTCAGAAAAATAAGGCTACCTGAGAATTTTATTGCTGTCTCACATTTGGAATAGGACCATCTGATATAATGTATAGAGGGTTTTAAACAGTGACTAAAGGAAAAAATAATCTTGAATAACATCTTACTATGGTCACTAATCCATCAGCAGTAATTATTGCAACAATTATGGCAACTCCCAACTCCAAAATGGTGATACAGAAGGGAGGTTCTGTGGACTTATGCCGCTGGTAGATGAGTAATTCACACCCATCATGCAAAATAGGCCCATCTGAAGTCGTTACAGAAACCTGCCAGAGAAGGGATATGAAGGGATAAAGAATAAACATGTAACTTATTTTTTTTAAAGATTACAACAACACCAAGTCTGTTTGGAATAGACGACATCAAGTATGGTCACAAGTCTGCTGAAGTTAATATAATTGCTAAGTTTCCATGGGGCCAACAGATTGTGGAAACTGTCACAATAAGCTCAGAGGATTCTGTAGGTACCTAACTCTATGAGTATTAAGTTTCTTAAAACTGAACTATAATAATTTCAAAATCATTTTGTAATTTAAATATTTTAAGATTATGTTCATATACATTTGTCATGGTCTATATGAATTGAACTATCATTTCATAAAATATTACAGTTTATGTTTACTTAAGTCTATAACCTAGCCTGTGACCCTTGGATTTTATGTATAAATAACACATAGGTGGTTTAGGTGGATTTTATGAATAAATAACACATAACCCTAAGGTATCCTTCTGTTAATACAGAGTTTAGAACGTATTGTTATTTGTTTGCCAAATCTCATCTGAAAATGTTCTGCCATTTGTATGATTTAGTCACAAACATTCAATTATTCACTCTTCTTATTGTATGGGCTGTAAGGTCGATGACAAACCTCACAAACCCTATTGTCATAGGTGTTGAGCCGACGTAGAGGCATCCAACATGGCTCATGTGGCTACTACCTGTTGTAAACAGTAACCTGGACCAACGGCTTAATGTGCCTTCCGAATCACGGAATCATCTTACTTTTCAGACAATCAGGTGTTTGCAATGACCTAACCAAACTGGGGAAAATCTCACAAAGTGATATTTGACAAAGTCCCTAGCGGAAATCGAACCCGCGACCTGCGAGTGGTGCGCGTCTCAGCGTCACGCTCAGCCAACTGCGCCACGGAGGCCAAATTCACATTTATGATATTCGAAGGTTGAAATTTGAATTTTGTATAAGTGTAATTTAGAAAGACCATTCAAACTACGTTTCAATTCAAACTATGTTTTAGGAAATTAAAGATACATCATGTCTAAGCTGCACAATGTCAATGGAGACTGCCTTATTTGTTTTATTAATGGATGCATTAAATAATAACACTGAAGAGGGATATCTCAGGATACATCGAAATATGGCGCCATATAAATTCTCATTTGCGTTAGGTTGGTATTATTTTTATAATTTCAATATAATAAACTTAAAACTGTAAAAAACAAGAGTGGAATCATATCACTACCATTTGTTACCATATTAGGCAACTTAACATTATTTTTTCGCTTTTGTTTTAAACTGAAGTTCTGACCAATTTGTATGTTTACAGACACAGATGAACAGTCTCTGAAAGACCTCGCTTCGCTTTTGTTTTTCAAATTACAAGCGAAAGAAATACCTTGTTGGCTTCCTGACTTCTCATTACCGATGGATTCCCAGGTAAATATCCCCAGGCGTCTTTTTTTACACGCATGAGTTAAAATTTATTGTTAACGTTATATTATTTCAGCTGGTTTCTACATTATTGTACAGTGTTGTAATTGTTATGGCAAACTACTATGCTTTCTTTACTAAGATTCGACCTTGAACAATGACAGACTATCAGGCAAACCGAGCCAGAATGGCTTTGTTTTACTTGCTTCACTTGGAATTATTATTTGCAAATGTTAGTCTGATTTTTAACCGAAAATGATAGTGACCTATGCAATAGCTTTTTGCAAACATTTTTAAATATATTTATTGTACAATTTTTTACATATATTGTTGTTTTTTCAGATAAAAGAAAATTTACAAATTGGTGTTACCTACACAGCTTTACTTAAAGAAAACACACTTGTAAACGGAATTTTTCACTTATTCAATAGCAGTACTATGTTGAAGGTATGGTTTTAGTAATTATATTTAATATATCTAGGTAACTATTTAAATATAAGTATCTACATATTTCACTCAGTGACATACACTGAGAAAGTCACTTTATGGCAAGATCGCGCATACAAATGATTTGACACACACACATTTTCACTGTTTCCAGGGAATACCATTCGTAAAGTATAATAACGAGGACTTTAATAACTTTGATCCAAATAATCTGGTGCTGTGTCATTCCGATTTTGAGATTAGTCATTTTCTTGTTTCAGGAACAAGTTCATGTGGCAGATATTGATTCGTATGCAGCTTTAATTTGTGGAAAATAGCATCTTCTTGATTTATTATTTTAGATTTATAGTATTCTTTAGTAGTTGTAGTAAGTTGATGAAAATAAAACTGTTTAATATGCAATTATTATTATTATTAGGGTTCCGAACATCATGAAAAAACAGCACCCTGTGTATCTGTCACAGCTATTCTGTCAGATTATCTTAGCAACTACTATAGCTATCGACTTTTTGGAAAAGTTATGGGAAATTGTGACGTACAGGTGCGTGCAGCAAGTTAAATAATTGATAAAATCTTATTGGAAAAGGATCAGGAACAGGGAGAGTTGTTACAAAATGGAATCACTAGGTATCATATATGAAAGGGCTTTTTACATTCTAAAACTGATTTTTATTCATTTCCTTGCAACATAGTTTTTGACTTATCATAAAATATGAGTGTAAAAATACCATTCTTACCCCCCTTAATTTTCGAATTAAATAATTGAAAAATCTGAAATAATCAAAGTAAACTGGAATTTGTGAAAATATTCTTCTTAATCTTCAACTTATGGTGGCGCTAGTTACCTCAGGGGATCCCCAGTGAAATATTGGCAAAGAAAAGTCTAAAGTCACTTTGAAATTTATTGACGAACTCCTTACTGCAAACATAAGTTCTTAACTAAGTATATAATAAAAAAGGAATCCTTTTGATCTAAATAAATTTTCGTTTCTTTAAACTATGTACCGAATTATAAAAACTAAAATTGACCAATCGTACCGTTTTTCTCAGTAATACAGAGTCTTAAACAGTTATCAATATCATAAAAACAATAATATTAATTATTACATAAAAATCATAATCCAATAGTACATACCGCCTTCTTAGGCTTGAAAATAAATGCTAAAATCTTGAATTTCAAAATCATTACAGACATTAAGTATTACAATGTATGGAAGGGAAGGTATCATCCCATACATTGTGGCTTGCCACTCTTAGAATAGGATGGTTGGTTATAGAGACCATACCATACCAATGCATTGATATCTATTACCTCCCTTAACAGTAGAATATCGGTCCAAATAGCAACTCATTTCAAACGCTTTCAAGCCTTTTTAATTTTGTGCTAAGTCACGCTTAAGGTGAAAGTATTTGTTGCTGTCATCATTATCATTCTGGCAAGTTAAATGAGCTGAAACTTTAACTATCTTAGTACCGTGTTATTATCTGACTGAATTCTAAATCATCCAAATATTCTGCAGATTTTAATCCCAATATCCATAAAACTAAGTCATGTGCTATTCATATGAAATATCATTTTCTCACATTAACAATATACAGATGGTTTCATTCACAAGAAACTACTTATTCATACAGAATTATCATTACATTTCACTATTTAGACCACCATATGGTTCGTTCTATACTGTCTGTACTACACAGATTTTACAAGTAATACAGTCATAAGTAATCAAAAGGTTTAATCAAATAGTATTATTACACATAAGTTAAATACATACAAGTTCATCACACAAAATTGCCTTTAGTAGACCACATTGCACACTGTACAGACATATGTCGTACAACTAGATCTTAGGTAATATTATTGGCTTATATAAAACATCTTTGTTAGATATTTTAGTCAAATTTTTCGCAAACATAGGGCTTGCGGTGATTTTAAGCGGGCAACTGCAACTTCTTCCCTTTAAGAACTGAAACAAAGACATAAACAATAAGACACATAGTTCTCTTAATTTTCAAGTTTGTTAAAATTAGTTTCAGTTTTTTCTTTTAAATATGAATGCAGGAGCATCATTTCATTCCCCTCTGCAACTGCAATTCGATTATAATATACCTGTTTCAAAAATTTCTTAATTTGTGTACTTCTACAGTCTTAAACTGTAATAATTTATTTAAGTTTTTTCCAGTTTAATCTAACGAATCAGTATTAAAAACAGTTATCCTCCGATATAAAGAACCACTTTGTTTGGGCTTGTAATTAGAAACACTTCATATCGGTAAAGAGCTTTTATTTACATCAGTCTTGGGCCCATCTTGGCTATCTTTCTTCGGGCTATGTTTGAACTGTTAGTCAAGGATAGACTGCCAGACAAGACGACATTCAACAAAAGAAACATAACCTTACCTCTTAAAAGGGAAGTTCGAGACTTACAATTCGCATTGATAAATTAAAAATACCTTTATCTTATCAATTTCTTATATAAGTAGTGAATGTATTAAGATACGAAGAAGCAGGTAAAACATACCTTTCGTTATGTAAAGATAGAAGAAATCACAGTAGAGCACAGTCTGCACGACACCCGCGATTATGGCGATCAATTCGTAGTGATCTTCCACAACATAGCGGTACACCTGAAAAATGAAATACACCATATATATATTGCTGATAAAAACCTTTTTTCACAAGCTGAAAAGTTTTAAAATGTCTAGAGCGCAATTACATTACATTAATTTCTGGTAACTTGCATCTTACAGCTAACCTGTATCAGAACATATATATTTAATTTAAAAGTTGATTTTATTAAATTAGACTAACTTAAAAGTCCTAAAAGTTTATATGTTTTAGGATAAGAAATATTTACTAGATAAATCATTATGTTTACCATATAATATCATCTAAAAATTCAAAACTTTGTATGGTACCACATATATTTGATAATAAAGTTTTCTAAATTCAAAGCTGCCTGTTTACATTTCATAATGTTGAACCAGTTTCATTCCTTCACCAATATGGTACAGTAAAAGTTGAATGACCTCTCAACTGACACAATTCTATGAGATGATCAAATAAACTGCTAATAATAGTTCATTAAACGCGTGCTGGGAAACTAAAATGATTGATCATTCTTAGAGAGATATTCTATGAGCCTTAGAAATATATTATGTATTTATTTTGCTCATTATTCAAAAATATATTTTGGCTTTGCCTGTATATACTTTAGAAATTATCCAACAGGAGCATTTTACAGGGAGAAAAGGTAACCTTTGCTATGTCCATCCCACCATGATTGGTAAGAAGTCAATAGGTAACAAACAAACCCACTTTCTCATTAAAAATAAGAGATTCTTACAAGTCAGCTTCTCTTGGGTTTCCAAACATATCTTTTACCTACCAAATGTTACACATAGAGGTCACATGAGGTTAATGACCCATTAGTTTTGCTTACAAAATCATGTGTGTGTTTTAGATAATGTTTAAGAATGGTGCAGGATTTAAATTTTTACTCCAGTCACTATTTTAAAACTGTGATTAGCGTTTACGATTTATATATTTATTTTCTTAATTAATCCTATTTATTTTGCTTTAAATTGTTTCATGTGTTGAAGTAGCTTAGTAGAGTCCATTCACTTAGTGCAGCCTTTGTAAAAGGCCACCTCAGTTCAAATGATGATGATACAAGCACAAAGCAGGCGTCGAACAGCTGTTGGTTTTGCATATCGAGTCAACGCAGTGAGGTTGAGTTTGTGACTTTCTGCTTGCTGCTACTCGTATAGAAATTTTATGCTCTTTCAGGTGTAGTCAAATTAGTTTTTGCTTTGAAAATTAAATTGTGTCTATTATTTAGTAATCGTGTTTTATTACAATAAGAACATATTCCATTGGGGTGTACCGACACTATCTAAGCAAAAACTATAAAAGCAAGGCCTCATAAAAACTTAGCTATTCATTCACACACCCCTGCACACATCACTTTTATACTGTAATTACCATTTGAAATACAAAAATCTTTACTTTTACTTGTCACTTAGAATGTTGAACCAGCTGATTCATTTTAGCACTTACACTCATAAGAAATTTGCACAAGGAACTCAGTGTTTTTTATCTGAGCTCTCATAATAATCACTTAAACTGATATTTCCCTTAAGGATCCCGTTTATAAATGGTTTGGCTACATCAGATTAAATGACAAACAAAATTTTTATTTTTCTAATCATTTTGAATTTCAGAAAAAAGTATATTTCTACACATTAAAGTATACATGTCAAATACTCGTAATAACACAAAAATAAATACAACAGGGAGATTTACGTATCAAATTGAGAACCTCCTCATTTTTGAAGTCAGTTGAAAATTGGATTGTGGATTATAAGATCAATATACTTTTACTTTTAATTTCATTCATCTTTTAATTCAACTCAAATAGTAACATTGGGGTATACATGTCATTTGACAAAAGTAAGACACTTTTCTGTCCCTGTCTAGCTAATTACCAATTCTGTTGTGTCTGCAATGAAGAGAGCGGTTTATAGTATGGCCTTATCATCATCTAATACCAAATGAGATAGGACCAAGTGCCAGTCCATTAGTGCATGAAAACCCTTGACACCCATTTAAGTATATGATTAGTTATTTATTAGATCATTTTACTATGTCTAGCCAAATATAAACTTTATTATATACAAACCCAGTTTAGCAAGTAGAGGGCTCTGTAAGAACCAAGAGCAAACAAGTAGTGGGATGTGATGCTCTCAGCCTCGCCAGTCTTGGATACCAGGAACAGCTGCGGCAAGATAGCTACCGACTCCAGGTAGATTGAGAATGTCCACATAACCTGAAATTTTACTGCATTTTACAAAAATCATAAAGGTGAAGTAACAACAGTAAGTTTGCGATTCAAAGTATAATACAATCAATATTTTTTTGTTACGACATACATTTAACACATGATAGATGGTATTGAATTGATAATAAATTTGGTAGTTGACAACTGAATTGTCAGGTATAATTAGAATTACCATTAGTTAGAATTTTATTAATGTCCCTTAATGTGTAATTTGGTTTTTAATTAACTGTGTGGTTTTTGTGTCTAGTTAGAATCAGCCTTAATATTATTTCAGGACTCCAGAAAATATAATATTGATCATATCAGAACATTGGTACAACTAAGTACCATCTATGTATAATTTTTATTTACAGAAAAATGATACAAACCTCCATCACAGTAAACTCATGGTTGATAAGCAATGCAAGGATCAGGCATGGGACCAACAGGAACTCAATTCTGAATGTGTCATGATTGTGGTCGTAGGTCGCCTTGAATTTAACGTACATCAAGTAAACTGTCGCAAACGAGGCAAAGATGAAAATGAACTTCATTACAGTATTGTACGGCGAGATGTACGTTGTCAACAAATCCAAGTATCGTGTCGTGTATACTATAGAGAATAGTATCTGCGACTTCCCCGATATACCTGCAACACGAACATACAAACCTAATTACAGAGCAAGAACAGTAACAACACCTGTTAAAATAATACGGGCGGAGGAACATGCCGGTTAATAGTCAAATTCCAAATCGTACTCACCCGCGCATGATCTGGTCTTCCAGATTTTGAGCAACAATATTATTATAGCTAGAAGATGCGATAAATCGCCAAGCAAACGGAATATATTCATCTTTATTAGATTTTACTGCACACGAATCAAAAATATACGCCGCGTATACTCTTCATTCGAGCAAAAATGACGTGGCTGTCTGACACTGACACAGAAATATGACAAGTTCTAAAAATCAATCATTTATCGCATAACATGCATCGGTTTGGAATGTAATTTTAATTGGTTTTACCAACCCAGCAGTATGACTACAATGATTATTGTTTTATAATTCTCAGCTTAAAGTAAAAAATATGTATTATTTTCATTGCTAAAAACCTTGCATCCAGAGTCATTTCACCATTATTTTAAAATATCTATTTGTCAATTTCTGTTTGATTTTGAGGTTACATTATTTTCCGTCGTGCTTTCACGTTAATAGCTGAAATGGTTTGATTTATTTTAAAAAAACTATTTTGTAACCGAAGCAGTGAAACGTAAAAATGGTGCGACACAACAACCAGTTACCCAACAACCTAACACAGTTACAAAATTTAATTAAACGCGATCCAGAATCCTACAAAGAAGAGTTTCATCAGCAACTAGCGCACTTTGAAACCACTTTGGAAATTTTCAACCTCAACCCTTCACAATACAACAAGAAGTTAGATGAACAAGCAATGTTCTTAGCTCAAGTAGCCCAGTGCTACCTAAAGGAGATGAAAATATTTCCACAAAAGATTGTGGACATTTTAAAAACACACAACACAATTCTCCATAATGATATGAGACTGGCGCTATGCAAATGCCTCATTTTGCTCAGAAATAAGAATTTCATCACGCCTTTTGTTTTACTCGAGCTATTTTTCCAACTTCTCAAATGTCAAGACAAAAATCTGAGGGAGTTTCTGAAGACTCATATTATAACAGATATTAAAAACATGAACATGAAGCATAAGGACATGAAATTCAATTCCACACTTCAGAATTTTATGTTCTCAATGTTGCGAGACACGAATGCAAAGGCAGCCAAGCTGTCCGTTGATATTTTAATTGAATTATATCACAAAAACATCTGGAATGACCATAAAACTGTCAATATGATTGCAGACATTGGATGTTTTTCTAAAATCACTAAAGTCATGGTAGCTTCCCTGAAATTCTTCTTAGGTAGAGATGAAGAAGAAAAAGTCGAAACTGATAGTGAAGATGAAGTTGATCCTAAAGACACAATGATCGCAAACAAGTTCAATAAAAAAACAAGGAAGAGAGATAAGATGGTTGAAAAGGTAAAAAAGGTAGCAAAGAAAATCAAAAAGAGAAAAGAGAAAGCTCCTATATTTAGTTTCTCAGCTTTACACTTGATAAATAACCCTCAAGGCTTCGCTGAAAAATTATTCAAACAAGTGGAGTCTTCAAATGAGAGATTTGAAGTAAAACTGATGACCCTAGATGTTATTTCAAGATTGATTGGATTGCACAATTTATTCTTATTCAACTACTACCCATTTATTGCAAGGTTACTGATGCCTCACCAAAGGGAAGTCACCAGAATTCTTCAGTTTGCTGCTCAGGCTTCACATGAACTTGTCCCACCTGAAGTCATAGAGCCAGTAATGAGAGCTATTGCAAACAATTTCATCACAGAGAGGAATTCAACTGATGTAATGGCAGTGGGTTTAAATGCTGTCAGGGAGATATGTGCCCGCTGCCCTCTTGCTGTAGAAGAAGATTTACTGAGAGACTTGGTTCAGTATAAAAACTACAAGGAAAAATCCGTTATGATGGCTGCCAGATCTTTGATACAGCTGTATAGGCACACCATGCCAACTCTTTTACATAAAAAAGATAGAGGAAGGCCAACAGAAGCTACTGCGGAGCTCAAAACTAAAAAATATGGAGAAATTGAAATTAAAGATTATGTGCCTGGTTCTGAAGCACTGTTGGATAAAGAAGAGGTGGTGGAAAAAGATAAAAAAGGAAAAGTGAAGAAAGGAAAGAAAAATAAAGGTGGTGATTCTGACAGTGATGAATGGGTTGATATTGCATCATCAGATTCTGAAATTAATATATCAGACAGTGATGAAGATGATGAGGATGAAGATGTAAGTGAGGAGGAAGTTCAAGAAATTGAAGAGAAGAAAGAATCAAAAAATGAGGAAGAAGAAGAATCAAAAATTGTTTTAAAACCTGAAGAATTTAAAAAACGAAAAATTTTAAAGGCTAAGAAAGTCAGTAAACAGGATATGGAAGAAAAGATACAAACAGCTCGAGAAATTGCCATGGAAAAAATATTTACAGATGATGATTTTAAGCGTATTGAAGCTGCACAAGTAAAGAAACATATAAGTGGAGTGAAGCGCAAGAGTACAGCTGTAGAAGAAGAAGAGGATGAGAATGGAGAGTTGGTACAGCTGTCAGCTATTGAAAACATTCATAAAAAAAGAAAGCATGATAAAAATGCTAGATGGGAAACAATTCTGAAAGGGAGAGAAGAAAGGACCAAATTTGGTTACAAAGACCGAAGAAAGAACATCCACTGTTCTAAAACTAACAGGGAAAAAAGGAAAACAAAGAACTATCAAATGGTAAAACACAAAGCTAGAGGTAAAGTTAAGCGATCATTCAAGGAAAAGCAAATTGCATTTAGGGACTATTTGATAAAGCAGAAAAAAATGCGTTAGGTTATTGTAACACATGCTGTGTAATAATAATTTTAATAAAGTTTATTTTGAACCCTTTTTATCACTTAATTATTTCCTTCTCTAAAATTTACTACTATACACAGACCCGTATTTTTATGAGATCTGAACTCATAAAAATAATATTTTTAATAGGGTGACTTACCCGCTTGGATAAGGAAGCCCTAAGCGCCTTATAAATGTAACGCATTTCAGCTATTAGCTGTAGCATACGAGTTACTTTACTAAATAGCAGGTAATACAAAAATAATTTTGATGCCTATCTATCTAATACTAGCCATACTACCTTAAGGCTGTCTCATACAATGGATATTGAGTATAGATTGGCTTTGACTGTTTGCATATAGAATGGAGGTGGGGTACCTAAAGGGTTTTCTAAGCATTACCCTTAAAACAATAAGCTTGTTTTAGGAGTAAGCCCAAAACAGGGATACAATATGCTTTCACACTCTGTACCAGTGTACTCTAAGTTTCTTAAAGATGTATATAATATGTCTAATTCTCTTTTAGAATACTATTTAGTCTTTCATCTAGGTAGGTATCTAATAGCAGTAACTGTTCAACAATGGACCAGCTCTGCATGGGATTATTGGAGCAAGAGTTTGACGTCACTATGAAAGATAATATAGAGAGGTATGGGGGGTATATAGTTAATTTTTAGCCAAGTCATTACGATCCTAAATGCATTTTTAGGGTTCCGTAGTCAAACAAGTTCCTTGTTCCTTCAGTATAGTGGTATCGCGGAGCCCTAGGATTCCGCGGAACACACTTGGAGTATGGCTGCTCTACAGTATTATGCATGGATTATATATATATAAACCTTCCTCCTGATCTATTGGAAAAAATTCGCATTAAAATCCGTTGCGTAGTTTTAAAGATCTAAGCATACATACGGACAGACATATTTTTCGACTTTGTTTCATACTAATGTAGTGATAGTGATACTTGGAGTGGTCAAAATGAAAATTTCGTATTTCACTCAAAATTACTTTTTATAAAACCAGTTCAACTATGGAATCTTACACTGCGCGTGGCCCGACACGCCCCTGACCAGTTTTTTAGTGTGAAGTTTTGCCTCCGCCGCTGTCATCATCAACAGCCTATATACGTCCCCACTGCAGGGGCTCAGGCCTCCGCCGCTGTACCACGCCCTAATTGAGACAGGCGTAGCGCGGTGAGGAAACGGGGGTGCGACAGCAAGCGAGGGGGCGTTGGATGGAATGGCATAGCTTTTGCCCATGCGTCTTGCGCGCACATACCTAAGGCATTTGGCACCGGCTATCTATTGGCAGCAATAGGTACTGATTATTAATACGATTTTTAGATATTATAACCGACTTCAAAAAAGGAGGCGGTTCTCAGTTCAACGGGTATGTTTTTTTATGTTTGTTACCTCAGAACTTTTGACTGGGTGAACCTTGGATTATTCTTTTTTTATTTGAAAGCTGGTGCTTCCCATGTGGTCCACACCCACATTTCAATTTGGTCCAGTTCAGTCCACAATGGCATCCATGAGAAAACGTTATAAATCTTAAATTTGCCTTAATAAAAGTTGACTTATAGGGCAATTGAAGTCGGTTTTTTACATTACATTTACTTTGTTTTTTATTTTAACATGATGTTTCTATGAAGACCACAGAAGTTTCATGAGCTCCACTCACACTAAGTCGCCAATTGGTATTTCTTTATTTAATCCAAATTAATTTTTTTCGACACCGCAGTCGTTCGTGGTTAAATAATACCCGTATTATAAATGTTAAAGTGAGTTGGTTGCATAGGGATTGTTAATAAGGGTCGAAAAAGGACAGGCTACATTTTATCTCGATCAAACAAGTATTTCCCGTGAGAGAATATCTGAAGCCAAGTAGACCAACGGGCAAACGCTTTTTTATGTATGTTTGGTTTGCACTTGGCCTTCATCTCACCTGATGGTATGTGACGTTAAGGCCGTTGGATGGTAAACGTGCGCTGCGACGGTAGTCTCAATCTGATTAGGCGTTAGCTCTATCACATACCAGAACACATCAGTGCTATTAACACTGCTGTTTTGCGGCAGTCTTAAGCGTAACATGGTGGAAGCTAGCCAGGTGGACATCAAAACGCCCTATTACAAACCAAACCAAGTACCGACACCCCACTGGGAATCGAACCAGGGACCTCCAGATTGTTAGACCAACATTTAGACATGCCATGGAGGCGTTATGAGCTTGTATAAAATAGGTAATCCGAGCTCATAGTTTTTTTAAATCTTTTGTAGAACCCAACACATGAGAATTGACTTTATTACTCTAATGTAGAGGTATATTACCGATTACCATTCTTTTTCATAAAGAAACTTTCGTACCTTGTATGTCGTACATACTAGTTACGTTACCAGCAATGTAGTTACACAGAAAAAACATTCTTCATACTTTGTTCGGTTTTGTGCCAAGAATATTTTATTAATTGTAAATTATCATTAATAAACTAGAATTCAATTTAGGGTACCTATAACAAAAAATATGATGAACGTAATCCGATTTGAATATGACCATATACCAAAGATACCCCGCACTGCCTAGCGCCCTGGGAAGCGAACTTGGCCTCCGGACTGTAAGCGCAACTACGTAGCCACTGGACCTAAGGATCTCTTTACCATTATTTCGATATGTGGTCAAGGCTAATCTTTGCCATTTTCGTCCAAAATTCAAAACTAGCGATAACATGTTACACATTACCAAAGCACACTACACATTTAATTGAGAAGGAAATAAACCTCAGATATTGATGTACGATATTATAGTTATTGCTTGTCCTGCAAAGGAGTAATGAAAAAACTAACTAATGTCAACGCCAAATGTCCAATGTCCAACTAATGTTATGTCTAGTTCTAGTTATGTCGATTCTTGCCTAGGATTCTTGGTGCGAACTTGAATAATGGTGGTTGATTGCAATTTTTCGTAATTCGTTAATAATACTGTTATGTGTGTTTTTTGTGTTATAATGGTGCATAAAGTGTCATGGACGGTGTTATAGTATCAATTACGCAAAATTGCGAGGGTTTCGACGCGATCGAAAGGGTTTACCATGTCGAGTACATTCGACATATGGATTCTTTCGAATTACGTTGAAACCAAGGCTGGCCTTTGAAATTCTCGTCAAGAATCGTCAAAACAAGCGATAAAATGTACACATTATACATTTTATTGAGAAAACTTAAGAAAATATATGTTCAGAGTAGGCTCTATGGCTTTGTTCCATTGCCTTCCCATTCGGGAGAATTAAACTACTACTACTAGTTATGTCAAACAGTTGTCATTGTCAAACGAATGAAACAGTAAAGTAACAAAAGAAAATAAGAACTTGATTTGCTTTCTGTATTTTAGGATAATTTTATGTGGTTTCAAAATAGTGACATTTTATTAAATATTATCCTTTAACACATCAATCTACCTTCACAATGCTAAAACCGAAGGCTCTAACACAAGTGCTCAGCCAAGCAAACACGGGGGGAGTTGAAAACACACTGTAAGAACATCAACTTTAGTGGTAAATTTTATTTATGAATATTTAACAATTACCAACTTGTATTGTTTTTCAGACTATTAAATCACCAAGGAGCTCTTTTAGCTTATTCAGGGTATAATGACAAGGATGCCAGAGTTACAGCAGCAATCGCCAGTAATGTGTGGTCAGCTTACGAAAAGCAAGGAAGAAATGTTTTCAAAGAAGACAAGCTTCATCTTATTCTAGTAGATTGTCAAAACGGCAAAATTGCAGTAACCCAAGTCGCAAATTTATTGCTTTGTTTGTATGCAAAACAAACTGTTGGCTTTGGAATATTGAAAGAGAAAATAAATGCCATTGCTCAGTACTTAGAGGGGCCTTTGAAACAAGTTGCTAGTTCATAGCTACATGTAAACACTGTCGGAAGTGTTGTTATTTTAACTAAAAGTTGTAAACAATATGCTAATAATGTAACTGATTTCTGAAAGGGTTTTTCTACTGAGTATTTGTAAATTTCAACCATCGTAATGCTCTGAACTTTATTTCTTATAAATTGCAGTGAAAGAGGAATTATTAATAATAGAGATGCTCAATATTACACATCTCGTCTATTAAAATTTTTGGTATTGTTTGTGGTGGTTGCGGCAACTATGTTAATATAAAATATTGTAATTAATTAAATTTTATTATCAATATATTTATAATTATCTAATATGGAAATGTTTTTAAAATTTTTCTTAATAATAATCACCATCAATTAGAAAAAATGCCCAGAAAGTAAAACAAAACTCCTGATGGGCTCTCCATACTTTTTTTGCAAAATATCAAGCATAGCAAAGGAATTGATAATCGTACTGCTGTGATAGTGTGGAATTTAAAAAAATATGTTTGCTGTAAAATTTATAATGTAGAATATACTGACACTAAACCCATTCTTATGTATGAGTCAAGTATGAGTTATTCTGTTTGCCTTTATCGCACCAGTTATGATAAGCCCATTGGATGAAAAGTGTGCCCAGTTTCCCATCCTCCTTCCACCATTTATTTGATAAGAAAATTATTAAAAACTAGCCATGTGCGACTCGTATGTACATGAAAAACTTGTTAAGGGATCCAGTTAATTTTTCACTAAAATATTAAATATTTGTTATAGCGTCCGTAATTTTGGGACCACTGTTTGTAACAATACTGGTTACCCTTCGTTGTGTACGGAACCCTTAAAAAAACTTATTTAGGACGGATATATATGTAATTAGGTTCTGGGAGAATACCACCGGTGTGTGTTCTGTTCAGTTAATAAGTTTAGCCCACAGCATTATGCTGAGCCAGTGCCATTTTCCGCAAAAAGCAATGTATTATACATATAAGCACAATTGTAATTTATGCTTTTGTGGAAATAAAGATATGATCTATCTAAATAAGTAAATAAAAACGCCCGTGTGTATTTGACTTTAGTGTCGGCATAGATTAACTAGGTTGAATATAAACTGTCGGTCTAGAACCTATGGATAGATATGGGCCAGTAATAATTTTTTATGTGGCAATTTATTTAACATACGTCAATCAAAAACGTCAAATTGCCGCAAAGTTGTCTTTCTTGTGTACGATGTTGAATTAAATTTTCTATGTGTTTTGTGTTGTATTAATAATAAAAATCTACAATAAACCTCTAAAATGAATTTATCTGAAGATACTAGCTTTGGAAACGGCTTGCTATACGTGGGATTCAACCAAGACCAAGGTAAAAAAGCGAAAGTGAATACATAGTTTCGTTTACATAAAAACACAATAGATTTAACTGTTTCAATTTTTTATTTCGCAATTTCTTCAGGTTGTTTCGCATGCGGAACGGAGAATGGATTTCGGGTATTTAATAGCGACCCACTTAAAGAGAAAGAACGGCAAAACTTTGCTGAGGGTGGACTTTCGTACGTGGAAATGTTGTTTAGGTGTAACTACATGGCATTAGTCGGCGGTGGAAAGACGCCAGTTTATCCTCCAAACAGAGTGATAATATGGGATGATTTGAAGAAGGACTCTGCTATATCACTTGATTTCAACAATCCTGTGAAAGCAGTAAAATTGAGAAGGGACCGAATTGTTGTTGTTTTGGGTAAGAACATTATTTAGATATATTTCTTATCAACATTGATAAAATATACTTTATATAAATAGTTCTCAAGTGACTAAACAGTTGTCTGAGTTTGTTTCGTTCGTTTACACTATGAAAAATTTAAAACTATCTTAAAACATTCTAAAATTGACAATGTGTGTGTATATGTGTGAACAAGTAATTTAGTTATTGGTTAATTTAATGAGAATAATATTTATAAAGTACAATTTATTATAAATTGCAAACTCTGAAAACCTAACCAATTTATTGTTATAAAAAATATTTTAAATAAATAATTTATATATTGAATCTGGATCATATTTAGTGGTGTATTATTATTATTAGTGGGGTTTTGGCTTTGACAAAGTTTCAAATAATTGTAGTAAAGTGTAATTTTATATACTTGAGCTGAGAGTAATGAAACTCATTCACATCAAATTCTTGGTCATGATAGTTTAGAATTTCGTTTTAAGGATGGGATTAAAGCTCAATTAAGAAAACAACATTTTTAGTCACAGTTTCAGGCAGCATAAGCAAAATAAAACTTGTATTATTATTCCAGAGAATCTGATCAAAGTATACACATTCACGGCTCAGCCACAATTGCTACATGTGTTTGAAACATGCCAGAACCCGCGTGGTCTCTGTGTCGTTTGCCCAAACAGCAACAATGCACTGCTAGCTTACCCAAGTCGTAAAACGGGACACGTTCAAGTAAGCTTTTTTTAAATAATTTTTTTATTTTATGATTTCTGTTATTAAATGCAGGCAATTCATCTCAGGAAGATGATATGTTAATTATAACTCTTTGTTCCATAGCTTGTGGTTAAATATAAATCAATCTGTAAATAAGGCACAAATGTTTATTGACTTATTTTCAATCAGCTGCTAAATATACATAAGCCTTCCACAGATATAAAAAAGGGCTTTCAATGAGGGGATTTACCATAATCCCCCTGCCGGATTGGGCATGCTCCTTTTCAGATATGCCCTTGCACACAGTATAAGACAATTCTATTCTGTACTGTCCCCTGGAACTTTCCTATAACCTTCTAAAACAATCTGAGGTTGTTTATTCCCTGCCTTTATAACCTGAATCCACATGGTTAATGTCAAAAACAACATTCATATTCTTACAATTCCATTATATTACTTATGGCCATGTGGTCCTGGGTAAAATATAATCACCCCATATTGTACCATAGGGCGGAAGGATAATTTCTAGAGGTGGTAACAGCATCTAACTATTTATCAACATCTTAATGCAATTGTCAACCCCCTCCCCCTGCTATGTTTATTGCAAATCCTGTCAGAGAATCCCGTTTCAAACCATGGTTGCAGCACAAACATGGTGTTATGCTTTCTGCTTAGCTGGGATTACATAAACAAAGACACACCACTAAATCACGAAAAGGCATTAGAGGAAAACAAATAGGAATAACCCAGTTTTATGTTGGGATCCAAGATCGAAGTTGCAATATATATCATAGATATATATCGCAAGCCAAACTGTTTACTAAAACCTATTAAATTTATATTTTTGGCTCCTAAAATATTATTCCCCAGGGGTAATTCATATCATATTCATTTATTACTCCTAATTGTATATATAGTTGTTATTTAATCTAGGAGCAATAGATGGATACAAATGACCTCTGGGGATTTTTTTTTGGGAGCTATAGATGTACTAACTGGATCTTTAATTACATAAAATTATTCATATTATGAGTATTATGTCTCTGTCTATATGAAATAAATTGTTGTGCCTTTTACACAAACCTATGTATTTGGCTTTTCAAAGTTTGGTTGTTCAAACATATTCACAAAACCAACTTTTTTTTTCACCCAAATATCAACGGTATAATATAAGGCAAAGCAATGTTAACATTTTATCATAATTATGCTTATAAAGCAGAACATGTACACCTTGAGTTTAAAATTTTAAATAGGTAAAGAATATGTATAGTGCCCAATTAAGAATCATTAAATTATGGCAAAATTGTATGTTATATAGATATATTTTTTAAATGTTTGCTTAGAAACACATTCTATGCCACTAATTTTATGACAAAGCAATAGGAACCAATCTTTACAGAATATATGATATATTCTAGCTTAAAAGTAGATCAACTCGACAGTGTTTTTTAAATTTGCATAATATGAAAATATATTATGGATTTTTATAAATATATCCTGTATAAATTTACATTTTGAGAACGTAGGTAGTGTGAGTTAAAAGGCCTGATGATATTTCCTCATGCAAATTGGACCGTGTTAAGTGTATAATAACGGAACGGACCCATACTAAGTGACCCGTTGGTCACAGGGGCGGGGTGGGGGCATAGGTCTTGGCCACGTAGTCAATAACCTCTAGAGAAATATTGCGCTTTTTCGAGCTGTATCCAAATGATGGCACGCAACGTTGACGCACATTTGTAGTAAAAATGTTGGTTGGTCGTTTTTTATTATTGTAATAGTTCAAATTTGTCTGCTCACTCCTTCAAAGCTTTCTTATATCCCAAAAACAATTGTAACTTCCTGTTTCCAAAAATTGATTTAAAATCATATTTTTAAAATATCACGTGAAAACTAGAGGGGGGTGTCTAGGCATATACTACAGGTGGTCACTGAGGGAGGGAAGGGAGGGGGTTCAAAATGTATAATAAATGGGTCACGGATTATGGGTATGTTCCCTAAAGTGTGTATGATTAAGTAAAGGTATTTTATAGTAGGGAAAACAGTATTATATCTACCATTTTTTTAAAATATGTAAGGATCTGTTATACTTGTTTTCTTCAGCTAGTGGAGTTGACAACACATGCGGGCACAAGCACCGCTCCAGAGGGTCACCTAATCACGGCACACGAAGCACCACTCAGTTGTCTAGCTTTGAATGTGGGTGGCACCAGACTGGCAACTGCCTCCACTAAAGGCACACTCATTAGAGTCTTTGACACAGCCACTGGTCAAAAGCTAGCTGAACTAAGAAGAGGTGCTCATCAGGTAATCCTAATAATATTTAAATTGTATTATAGATGAATTGTAAAATGGCTGTATGGACTTGGATGAAGTTTTGTGTAATAAAATATGTTCTGTATTATAATTATCACATAGGGTAATGCCCTCCACTGCATAACAGTCCTAATAGCACATTCGGACGAAGAAAGAGTTTTAATAATTAGGACTTCTGGATGAGTGCAGCCATGTTATCCCTTGTCATCAAATGGACCATTATGGGATTGGATTGAATACTTTTATTAAATTGGACTAAATTCTGTCAGATTTGTGATTGCAGTGATGTTGATTATGTCTGATTCTGTACCATTCCAGAACTTGTCCTTATTGACTATTTACGACATCCATCCGTATTATGTTATTTCTAATTTAATTTTTATATTGTTTCATCTTAAGTTTCTTAGCAAATAGTGAACTGTAAAACAGAAGTGTTGCATCAGCCAATATTTTTATTTTATTTATTTTCTAGGAAGACATACAGTATTAATATAAGAAATAGATATGCAAAATAAAATAATAACACATTAATGAAATATAATATCATTTTGTCCAAATTATCATAAAATTAAAGTACATACTCATATATAAAATTTACTAGAACACTCAGATCTATAAAGCCCTGCGCTTGCGATAACGGACACATGTCTGTCTGTTATGAGTGCTAAACTGGAATATGCCTAACCAAAACTTTTGCCGATTGTCCAGGCAACCATCTACTGTATAAACTTCAACCACACGAGCACCAACCTGTGCGTGACCTCCGACCACGGCACCGTGCACGTCTTCAGCCTCGAAGATGACAAACTCAACAAACAGTCAAGCCTCGCTACTGTCAACTTCTTACCCAAATACTTCTCCAGCAATTGGAGCTTCTGCAAATTCACTATTCCAAACGGACCGCCTTGTATTTGCGCGTTTGGTGTGGACAAATGTTCTATAATAGGTAACTACTACATTATGTACCTTTTTAATTTATTTTATTATTATTGGTTTCACGCTTCTCATACATTTGTTTACATACCCGTTGTATACACCGTCCGTCAAGTTACGGACAAAAACATCGCGAAATAATTAACTTAAATTCAGAAATAAAAACCTTACAATGTGTCTTATAAACATTTTTTTAAAATTATAGCTGGTATTTGCGAAAAATTCTGATTATAAATAACTCGAATTCGAATAGATATTTTAGTGGTCTGACAATCAAAGACAACCTATACATGTCCCCACTGCAGGGGCTCAGGCCTACTCTCCTACAGAGAGTGAGAGGCCGTACTTCACCACGCGGGCCCAGTGCGGATTGGTAGACTTCACACACCTCTGAATTTCTCAGGTGTATATCTGGTTTCCTCACGATGTTTTCCTTCACCGAAAAGTCAATGGTAATAATTTTTATCATTCGTATATAAATTCCAAATAACAAATTGGAACTAATTGGTACGAGCCAGGATCGAACCCAGACCTCGATTGTTCAAGGACTGGCGCTCTAACCAACTAAGCTACCATAGCTTATATACCAAATAGCGATTATTTAACTAGGTTCATAGGAATCTCTTGTATTTACATATCCGATGATTATTATACATTTCTGTTAAGAATAGGCACACAAAGACTACTCCATTTTTCGTGATCCTGACAATATTATTTGTGTTTTACTAAAGAAACACGTTTTACATTACAGTAATCTGCGCCGATGGATCATATTACAAATACAAATTCAACGAAAAAGGCGAATGCACCAGAGATGTGTACGCTCAGTTTCTGGAAACATCAGAAGACAGATAAACACGTTACCCGGACAAGAGGGTGAGATTTATATTAAAATTCGTTATCCGTTACTAGGAATAAATGTGGTAATTTCTTTTTGATACATAAAAATATTGGTTGTCTATTATCAAAAAATCAACGAGATCTGAAGATTCGCATTCTAAAAAGAAATTAATCATTGTTTCGGTAAACAAATCGTAACTGTCAAATGTTTAAATGGTAACGCCCATTGTTGAACACAAGCCTTCCCCCATACAATCACAGAATTGAGACTGGTCGGTGATAGTAGATAAAGGAGATACACAGGTGTTTGCTGTCACCCGCTGTACAGCGTCAATGTGCGAGTTTTTTCTTTGATAGCTCTTGTCGCTGCGTCGACAGTGAGAATAATCGGCGATCTACTATTCAATTATGTATCATACTTCAATTGTATGTTTTTGGAGCGGGACAGTACTCGATAGCGAGTCGCTAAATCGCCGGTGGGACAAGTGCTGTAATGAAGCTCATATTGTATGACTATAATTTGACAGATTTTAGTAACTGTATGTGCTATTGTGGGAACTAGGAACTCTCGGTCGACGTCGAATGATTTCATTCTTATATGTTAGGTTGATTTGATAGCTCTAACACCCTTAAGGTAAGTAATATAGATAAAATGCGATCTTGAGGTCTCAGATTTTAAGACAGACCAAGAATCAATATTATATTCAATGTGAAGTTTCCGAAATTTGTTAAAACTTTGGTACTAATTTTAGCAGCTGTTTTGCTAGGATAAGGTATAAAATCGATTTGTATTTAACGTTATGTTATTGATAAAATGTGATCAAAGAAATTTTATAACTTTGTATTAGACTTCAATTTGTGTCATTTTTCCAACGTCTGTCACTTTACAATCTCGTTTTGTCATGCACCTTGTAACGTTTTTTTTTAAATTTAAATGTATCTTAAAGTTAACGTTGGATTATTTGATGCTAAATTGATCGTCTTTCTGCCGTCTTAGAGGGTGTTAGGGCATATTTTGTGACTTCATAGTTGACCCTTACTACGTCAAATTATCGTGTCTGTTGTAGCATTATTCATTGCAAAATTGACGAACGTATACCTTTCAGTGTGTGATTTAGATATGGATCAATAAGATGGTATCCAATACCATCTCTTGGTGTCTTTATGTCTGTTACTGCCTTGTAACCTCTTAAAACATTTTAATAATAAGCATAAAATAATCAATTTATAGTTTTATATATATTTATACAGTCACAAAAGTAACACTTCAACCCATTAATAGATTATGTATTCCAGTGACATCTCGAACTGATTTGCTTAGAAGTCGCCGGTGCCTATTTATTGGTTACAAAATTATTTATTTGCAATGTGAAAACGAATAGAGATTTGCCAAAGAAAATCATATCATTGTAGACGTACATATTTGCGCTAGAAAATAAAAAATACTTTGGGTAAATTGCGCTGAAAAAAAGTATATTTCCTTATAATTTTATCAACAATCCCCATATTATATCTTAGCATTATCTCGTTGTAACTTTAAAGAGGAGATTCAAAAAGAGTTTATGTATGTTTTAGTGGAGTGAACCATTCCTGTTTAATCTATGCTAGTTATTGTGTTTGTAGTTGAATAAATATGACGGTCTTTAATTTTATATTTTGTGCATACAAACATGGATGTAGAAGTTTTATGCTTTACGAATCGATTTTTATTTTCGTGATTTTTTATCCATGCAGTGATCCTATTGTAATCCGCATTTTATAAATAAAATTAGTTATATTTTTTATAAAAGTCTATTATTTACAATCTCACCCACTATCCCGTAAAATTTCCATTTGTAACAGTAAATAAAACGACAATTTATATGTTATCTAGGACTATTAAGTTCCAGTGGAAACAAGCGGTTGAAACCGCGACCAAACATGTACGAGTAAATGAAATATAAAAATCTTATTTTTAATATTAAATATTTATTTCTTCAACACATCTATAAAGGTATTTCTTGGTATTGTAATGTTGGCAACACTTCTCATTTTCTTCTTTCCCTCTGCTTGTTGCTTCAACAGCTTCTTTCTTCGAGTCACGTCGCCTCCGTACTGCAAGAAAAAAACTTTATTTAACTCATAAAAATATTGACTACGTAGTATACATAGGCTATTAAATGGAGATCCGAAATAAATTCTGTCGGCCTTATCATAATGTAGCATAAAGTCAATTATTGTTTGTAAATAAATTGAACTACGAACCAATTTCGCCGTTACGTCTTTTCTGTAAGCTTTTAAAGTTTCTCTAGCGAAGACTTTTCCTCCGGCCACAGCTTGAATGGCGACCTGAAAAATAACAACAAAACATATTATTAATAAAACGACATACAAAGAAATATTTATGCTGACTCTTCATATTTCATCGAACAATCAGATTCAGAAATAGTTTCTAAAATAATAGAGGTGTGGTAGATCGTATTGAGATGAAAAAGACATGTCACCAATTATTAACATAAGGCGTAATACATTTGGTCAGGTGATAATTCTTACGATATTGGATTCATGTTTATCTTATATTTGAATCCAGAACCTATTCTATCTGCGTACTAAATTTCGTAAAAATCTGTTTATGCATGAAGTAGTCACAAACACAATCTCAAATTTTCAACTAAATTGCTACTAATGTTTTATTGTCATAATTTTGAAACTAACCTGCACCATTTGTCGGGGTATCATTTCTTTCAATTTCTCTGTCAACCTTCTAGCAGTGTACTCGAGGCGGCTGGTGTGGACTATAGTGGACAGCTCATCAACTAAAGTACCGTTAAGTAGAATGTCCATCTGCAAATAAAATGTGAAACTTTATGATTAGATCACTAATCGGCTACAAAGCATGGTTAATTGGTGATTACAGCAAATCCCTCATAAAATACTATCCTACGTCGAGATCTACTATTTATTAACGATTAAATTGCTCCCATGGCGTAATACCACAGGCCGGACACTTCGAACAAATGTCGTGATATCGGCACATATCGAACGGATGACGTTTGTATACGCGCGAGTAGAACGCGCTATACTTAACGGTCATTTTCTGCAGTTTCTTGCGGGGGAGGTGAGGTAGTGCGGATTAGCGGGAGGCGGTGAACGTTCGTTCTGTACGTAGTGCAATATTAATTCTGTGGTAATAAGATGCATAAAACCTCACATCTCGCTTAGTGAACAAAACTCACCCTCGCTAACGAGCTAGGATGGAACCCGTGGTCCTGGTAGTCAAAACTAGCGAACCCCGACGTAATGCTCTTGAGTGTGTCGTGGAAGTCCACCACGACCTCAGACAGGGGCAGAATAAACTGTAGCATCATCATTTGCTCGTCGACGGCGTTCGACGGCAGAGGGGTACCGCGTCGATCCATACATAGTGACGTCACTGGACCAAGATACTCGACTGGGGTGATTATTGTCCCTGGAAGATTTAATTTCCATTTTTTGGCCGATTTTTGCTTTTTTCCCTCATGTATTTTTGTATGTATAACGGATTGCATCTAGCGAGTTGCTGGATGCAATTGGCACGCGGCTGGTCATAGTCGACGTTTCCCGGCTGATGATGATGAATGGGATTTGATGGTAAGTGACTTTAAGGCCATTGGAAGGAAAGCGTGTGCACGCAGAAGCCTCAACTTAACAGAGGTGCCGGCTCTGCTACCTTTCATACCGGAACACAAAAGTGCTATTAACACTGGTGTTTGGCGGCAGACTTAGGAAACATGGTGGTAGCTAGTCGGGCGGACATAGAAAATGCCCCAACCAAATTAAGTTGTACCCCGACTGGGAATCGAACCCGGGATATCCGGATTATAAGTCTAAGCGTGTAGCCATTAATTAGACCACAGTTATATAACTATATGCATTGATTTTTACTCAAACTGTATGTTCATTTGAAATAAATTAATGGAATCTATAGTACACAAATATATATAGGAGCTTACCGATGACAAATGGCTCATAATATTCCTCTATATTATGCGGATCAGGAAGTTGCAGCGGACTGGTGATCAGCACTTCTTCTCCTTTGTAAAGTTTGATTGATTTCGCTCCTTTAACTCTACCATAAAAGTGATATGTATTAAGATACAATACCAATGCATATGATCAAATTGAACACACAATAACTTTGAATGGAAGCTCACCTCTAGAAATCAGGATAACATTTAATTCATCCACTAGCTTTTACTCGCAACTACGCCGGGAACTACTTGTTTGATATTTCAATTCTTTTCTACTTTAAATAGCTCTATATAAAACAGATGGACAACAAAATGATCCTATAAAGTTTGGTTTTACGGTTAAAAATCAAGTCATTTTGACTCTCCATGAAGGAAGAAAAGATATTCACTTTCGTGTTTTTGATAATTAATATGGACGTAGAAAATTATTTTGCTTAGCTAATTATAGAGATTGCGTTCGATCGAATACTATCATAAATTATATAGATCGTTTAAGGCGGTTCAATGACCCTACCCTCGAATTATCATACTTTTAAGAGAATCTCTGAGATTTGTACACATGGGGAAAATACATATGAATGTTGAGGATATTATCTGTGATAAGACAGACGTCGAACACGATTCATAATACTCGCTCTATACAATTAAATCCCAAAGTAATCTCCAAAACAGTAGTACATATGTCGGTTTTTAAACCAACTATACTTTGAAACCAAGTGGAAAAATCAATCATAATTTGACAGCTTTATAATTTCTATATCTAATAAAAATATTTTGAAATAAATTAATTGAGAAAAAATCTAACTCAGTCGAGACGAAAACGAGGTGGCGAGGCAATAAATTGAACTTCTCGTGGGTCACTGAATGGCCTTAATATAAACTGGCAACTTACTTAATTCTATATGGAACCGAAGGAGCAGTCAATATTGCCTCTGCTTTGTATTCTTGTAATAACCGCTGTGTGAATACGTCGAGGTGAAGAAGTCCGAGGAAACCGACTCGCCAGCCTTGACCGAGGGCGGGACTGAAATATAATACAACGGGGTCACGGTGGTAGGGTGAATGACGTGACGTTGACATGTGGGTCTATGGTGAAGTGTCACTTAGCAGCACAAAGAGGGGACATATAATACTCACTAGCTATTATTGTAAATGAATTTGAAAAAAAACAACGACATCGATCGGATCATCGATAGTTTGGGTCCATTAGAGGAAGAGAAAAAGACTTCTATTACCTCACAATACTGCACTGCAGTCAACCCAAAATTGCGTATTTATGTATAATGGGTTAGCACTTGGCCGTCATCTCACCTTGGATGTAAGGCGTACTCATCCAAAAGCCTCAAACCTAATGAAGGGCTTTCTCTGCTACCTTTCATACCGGAACACAACAGTTCTATTAGCACTGCTGTTTGGCGGCAGACTTAGGTAACATGATGGTAGCCAAGCGGAAATAGGAAATACCACCAAATAAAGTACCGATAGGTAGTAGGTACCACTACTGGGATTCGAACCCAGGATCTCCGGATTGTTACTCCAAGCAGGTTAGACCACAGAGGTGCTTAAATTTTCCTAAAAATTTCAATTATTTTTTGAAATCAAATTGAATTTACATCACATGAATTTATGTAAGTATATGTACCCCTTTATTTATATAATTACCTACTACCTATAACTTTAAATAATTACCTTGAATCAGCATTAACACTAACAGCTGAATCATTCAACGCTAGTTTCTTTATCGCATCACTCAGCAGTGTGTGTTGGGATTGGTCTGCCGGGTAAATGCCAGCATAAACCATATGTTTCACTGGAGGTAGGTGAACTGCCTCTGTGTCCTGAGCGGCCTCTATTGAGAGGAGCTGGTCACCCACTTTGCCTCCGCCTTTTGGACCACAACCTGCAATATTTTAATTTTGATAGCTCAAAACTGGCATTTTGTTATTAGGAAATTGTACAATGTTTAAAAAAAAAGGAATTGGAAAATTGCAGCAATATAATAAAATTAAAAGTATAATAATTGAAATGAATTTCTTCATTTTAAAATTAAACATATTACTCAACTGTATTGATGTTACTTTGGGAAAGACGTGCTAGGAAAGGAAAAACTGAATGCTCATTGCATTAAGTACTTATTCGCAATAAATGATGTGTTTTAAAATGACTCAGAGTTGCCTTCTCAGGTCACCTCAATCAAATCATTTGGTCCAGGCCTTAGCCTAAAGACTCTTAGGGGTCGCACAGCAATAGAAGCTCTGCAACCTAGAAGTAATATAAAAAACTTATTTTTGATTTATTAACACAATATCACTCACCTACCATAACAACTTGTCCAGCCACTGCCATTTCAATAGGTTCCTCGCTTGGCCTCAAAAGAGCTAAATATTTCACCAAATGCTGTTTAGAATCAGACTGCCATTTCACATTTTGTCCCACTCTCACCATTCCAGAATTAATATATGCTAGACAGAGTACACCTCTGTATCTGTCATGCCAAGTGTCTACAATGTGTGCTTTGAAATGACCATCCATATCAACTTTGGGGGGAGGTATTCTTGTAATAACTGCTTCTAGTAGTTCCTTAACACCCCATCCTTTCTTAGCTGATATGCTTAAGACAGTATCAGGGTCAATTTTGAAGAGAGATGACAGTTGAGATTTCACTTTCTCAGGGTCTGCTCGAGGTAAGTCAACTTTGTTCAAAGTGGGTATTATTATTAAATTATTCCGTTTGGCTAGAGAATGAACTGCTACTGTTTGAGCTTGAACACCTTCATTGGCGTCTACAAGAAGGATCACACCTTGGCATGCAGATACACTCCTAACAACCTGTGAACAGTAAAATATATAACATTGTAGTGGTTAATAAATCATGAGTGGAACGTCCAGACTTCAATATACAATGTTAAACATAAAATTATGTCTACCTCATTTGAGAAGTCAACATGCCCAGGGGTGTCAATCAGATTAAGGAGATATGTTTCATTATTGTATGTGTAATTTAATGATGCAGTCACAGCTTTAACTGTTATTCCTCTCTCTCGTTCCACCTGAGAAAAAGTACATAAGTATATCATCATCTTCCTGTCCTTATCCCACTTGGTGTGGGGTCGGCACAGCATTTTTTTCTTCTTACACTTGTCTCTATTAATCATCATCTCTGTACACACACCTTTCACACACAGACATAGTACATACTAAAGCAAAATGTTAATGATTTTGGAAGCCCAAGGCACTAAAGATGTAACTGATGTGATCACTAATGGGATATAAAGAAGCCAATTATCTCCTAGTAGTTGGAAAACCCAAAAGAAGGTCATATTATCCTAAACATTAGAATATGAAAAAAATGAAATACAAATTACAGCACTGTCAGTGCATTAAAACCTTTCAGGGACCACCATAAGTATTGTATTAAGCTACATTGTTAATGGGATGCAGTCAATTCCCAATAATTATTCATCTAAAAGTTGTGTCAGCTAGGGATCTGGCTATAGACTGCTAAAGATATCCATTTATCGTGAGTAATGTTATCATCAGATATAGTGTGGAAACCTGCTAACTCCTGAGAAGAAAGTCAAAGGTGTGTGTAAAGTCTACCAATCTTCACTGGGCCCGCATGGTGTAGGATAGTAGTCCCTGAGCCCCTGAAGTGGGGACATATATAAGTCTGTTGTTGATGATGATGAATGTTATCATCAATCAATCACTAGCGGGTTGGGGCGTATAATATAAATACCTGCAGTTGATCAAGGACTTGGGCATGTTCAGACCCGGGTTTTATTACTCCAGTTATTTCCAGCAACCGATCCGCTAATGTACTTTTGCCATGGTCGACATGCGCCACTATACTGAAATTTCTTATCTTATTCACATCTATTTTCTTGTCAGCAGCTTCTGAACTGTTCATTCGCTTTGCTATTAATCTATAAGAACCGAATATAACTGTTATTTATTTAAAAAAATATCTTCAAAACATTTACATATACAGTAATTTATGTTAAGTTAAACAACGCTACCTTTGGTTGAACTTTTTAAAAGTGCAAAAATAAATATATTTTATACTATTTGAAGCGATAATTCTAACCATTTTTTAAATATGTTGGTTTTTAACCAAGAAACGGAATCATTAATATACACCATTTATAACCTCAAAAATGTAAACCGTCAAAATCAGCTGTTCAAATAGCTTTTTTTCTCCTTCATATATCCGTTAGAGGATAGGCAATGGTTATACTCTATACATACATTTATGTAGATTCTTTAATTTTAATTAAAAAGGGGCGAAAACAGAGGCACAAATTTGTATAAAAATACATCTACCTTTATCTCCGAAGTTTACAATCTGTAATAGAGCTTTGTGTAAATATTACAGTAATATCCAAACGGTCGGGAAAATTAATTTTATTTTACGGCCCAGAGCACTTAGTTTAATTAAAGGTAAAAAATATATCGATATGTTTCTTTCCATGGTTCTTCCCTTGGTACGTGAGTTCAACTCAAGTTGTTGTTTTAGAAACGGTTTTATATACCAAAGATAAAAAATGAAATCCAAAGTTATTATAGCTAAAGTTTATTTATTATTATGGACGGAATCGTTTCATACAATCACAGTTAACTTAAAAATAACAAACTTCAGAATTGAAAGAAACTTATGTTTAAATTGTACTGGTCCAGGATTACTAGGTTAGAGATCTGAGTAAACAAAACACTCCCAAGTAATTAAATCATTTCTTCAATACTATGTTCAAGAGAGTCCGTGGTAGAGAGCGTGTCATCATGAGAAGACGACTGTTGTAACGCCTTCAGTTGTTCTTCAAATCCTGTAAAAATAAAACTAGCATGAGACAATGACTAATTAACACTAAATTTAGTTCGATTATTTATTTAATTAAGAACTATTGATAGACCGCCATATCTCGACGAGTCAGTGAGCTGAAGTGGCAATGGGCAGGCCACATCGCTCGAAGAACCGATAACCGGTGGGGAGTAAAGGTTCTCGAGTGGCAACCACGTACCAGGAAACATCTACCAGGCAGTCCCCCTACTAGATGGACCGACGACCTGGTTAGAGTCGCAGGGAGTCGCTGGATTCAGGTGGCTCGGAATCGGTCGATGCGGCGTACCATGAGGGAGGCCTATGTCCAGCAGTGGACGTTTCCCGGCTGATGATGATGATTGATAGATTCCTGAATACTTACTAGTTGCATCAGGATGATTTGGCGCCAGTTGTAAGAACAATTTAAGTACTTTTTCCTCAGTCACCAAACCTGGTCGCCCGCTCACGGTCCGTAGTAATTGCTGACCACTTAGTATGCCTAAAATTAAATAAAAGTATAGCTGGGAAGTATTCATATCAAATTACTGAAATTAATTTACAAAACTACAAACGATAGCTAAATATACACCATTTAGTTAGAACAACGCGTAACATTGTTGATCTCATCGTCACTTAACATAAGATGAGCCTCATCTTAAAAACTAAAATTGGTTTTAAAACTCAATCGCACTTTAGACAGTTCATTATAAATTTGAAAACGGACAAATTACTTTAACTTTTAAACCCGGCTTCACTCGCGTGAGTATGTAAGCTACTTGGTCGAATGGGATAAGTAGAAATCCGTAGTAGAAGTACTTTTCCTAGTAGTAAGTAGTAGTAGTACGTTTCCTAGAAGTATTATACCTGGATTAATTTCACCAGCTTCTAAACTTTTCTTGATGTCCAGGTATCGCTTCACGAGGGTGCTTTGCTCTTGAAGAGCGATTGTTTGGGCACCTGTAAGAAAAACGAAAAAAAAAGAAGATATCAACGAAAAAAATGTAACTACCGCATTTTCTCTTCGCATTGACCTTACAAGCAGTATCCATAAAATCATTATTTAATTTTATAAATATCCAGAACTCAACACTAAGGACATTTTTAGTTTTTTTTAGTTTCAACCGTTTAATAGCCACGAAGTTTGGAATTACCGATTATATAAATGTCAAATGGAATAAGTCATTTCTGAAGATTTCAGGTTTGCTATGATTACCAAGCTTGGGGGGCGGATTGGTGACAGTATATCCTTTTAGATGGTCTCTCTGTCACCTTTCACGAAATTCGCGGCAAGATTTGACTTTATCATTCGAAGCCGAATACAACAGCTAGCCGTGTGGCTTCATGTGTTTCATAGCATCACTCGTCTCTTCTAGGCAACGGTGAAATTCAGGAGACGGTCATAAGCCTTTACCCAAACCTCCTGGCAAGCGTGGTGATAATGGCGGTCCTTTTATAAATCTGATCTTCTTATGTTCATCAGTTGACTTATGCAGCCGATGACGAGGAACAAACAGTCCCAAAAGACTAGAATACGTTTTGTCTCGATCGGGATAGTGGCTTTCGAGGGATGCTATTAGATGCAACTTTGTATAACAAATAAAATGGGTTGTGGTAATTAGTTAAGATATTTGAGAATAGTATAGTTCTCGGCAAACAACTTGCATCAAAAATGGGCATAGTGAGTTTTAGTTCGCGCTTTCCATGTGACGAGAGGCACAAAGGCTTCGAAATGGCATTCCTTTCTCGCTCTCCGCCAAAGATAGAAGAGAAAGATAATTTGACAATCGTTAAATGCGCAGTGAAGGTCATTTTTCAGTTGTTTGCCGGTTGCTATACAAGCGCTGACCTGTATCTGGATCTGATGATTTTGACAAACTCCGAGCAGCTTCTTTGAGGGCTTCTAACGCTTTCTCGTAATTCTGTAAACAGTTAAAAACAAAAAACTGTAACACACAGAAAAATATCTACAATGCACTATCATCATCCGATAAACGTCCGTCCTCTCCTTGACTTATTCGACTTTCTCTTATTGTATACCCATACCGATCGGTAGCGACGCTTGCATTCTTTACGAGGTCGTCGGGACAAAACTGCCCCTCATCGTCGTCAAAGGAGAAACGTCCACTACTGAACATAGGCCGCCTCCACGCAATGACCCGTCGAGTTATGCCGGTGTTCTTAGTCCGTCTACGGATTTCCTCATTAAGGATTTCATTACGTAGACAAATTCCGAGCATATCTCGTTCCATTGCTCGCTAAATGATTTTTAGCTTGTTTATTCAGCCAACAGTAAGGATTTCGCTTCCGTATGTACCGCACTGATTATAAACTTTTGTCGGACGCTGAGTTATTTTGGACGAGAAGACATGCAGTAACTTCTCCAACGCTGCCCAGCCGAGTTCTCTCTTACTGCCCATTTGGTATCCGTTCTTTTTTAGCGATTTGGTCTGCTATTTCCACTTTAGTTAGGGACTCGTCGAACTATATATATCGGTGACTTTAGTATTACCGCCTGTTATTAATCACTACCACCAACCAAACCGAGTACCGATAGCCCCCAACGAATCGAACCCGGGACCTAAGGATTGTCAGTTCAACATTTAGCCATGATGCCACGAAGGCGGTTAGGATTTTTGCCCCTTTTTAAATAAAAATATTTAATAAATCATTTTACTAGCAGCACTTTTGGGATGTGGGGGAACTATATTCCAAAACTTTTCCAAATTTCAAGTCGATAGTATTAGTCGTTGCTGAGATAATCAGCTGTGACAGACGAACAGACAAATACCAGAGTGAAATTAAAAGGGTTACGTTTTTAATCGAATGTTCAGAACCGTAAAAACGTATAACTCACATCATACTCATCAACTTCCATCTTGGCGCACTCCGCATAGAACGCAGCCAACTTGCTGTACGCTTTGGCTCGTGTGTAGAAGTGTAGTATGTGCCGAGTGAGGTCTGAGCGCGAGCGCCAGTCCGCCCTCCTCCGCAGGTAATCGGCGGCCATGAGCTGCGACACGCGGTCGCGGGATGCAGCTGCGAACGTAGCTATGCGATCCACGTCTCCTGAACGCATCAGCCAACGCATTGCTCCGGCCTGAAACACAAAAAAGGTTCATGGTTTGACTTCGGGGAAAAATAGAATATAGCTATAATAATAGCCACTGAAACAGAGTAACTAGTACACTCTCTGTAGGGGAAGCCCCTGCAGTGGGGATAAGTATAGGCTGTTGATGAAACAGAGTAATCGCTACCTTAATTTTACGCCGATTTGGAAAGTGAAATACGGGCAGTAAACTACCCTTTTTTCCCCTATGTCCACTATGTTATCCATCCATACTAATATTATAATGCGAAACTGAGTTTTGTTACCCGACTGCACCAGAAGGAGGGTTATGTTTTTCTGAGAGTATGTGGATGGATGTATAATTATAATCGTTTGGCACGCTATGCGGCCTTGGTGAATTTTAGCTTGAAAGGTGCCGTTAGATTCGTATTTACTGTGAGAGTGACACTAGGTATATCAAGATCATAAAAAGTTTAAAAAATTACGCAGTCAAGCTTTTAAAAATTTATTTTTCATTTACTGGTTTGCTAATTTGTTTGTTTGTCCTTCCTTTCCATCGCAACGGAGGGTCAGAATGACTTGATTTTTTTATAGGGAAGGGCGGGAAAACCCCCTCCTACTTTTTATCCTGATCGAGCAAGTAGTTCCCGTGGGATTTACTACCATATTTTCGAGTCGAATTAGTCCTTAAAAACATTTATTTTGTGTTTTGGTTGTCAGCTCCCAGTGATATCTTTTGAAATTTTAAATACCTTATTGAGAATTTTACCTGGCAAACTTAATAGAGTATATTCTATTATGCATTATAGAGCTTTTTTATAAACGAAAATATAAAAAGCGCTGCACATCTCGCTACCTCAACTTCTCAGACAAAAGTTACCTTGTCCCCAGCCTGTGCAAGTCGCTTCGCCGCCTGATGGTAGAGCCCTCGAGCCCCGAGCACGTCAGCTAAGCGTCGAAGCAGCGCGTCACGTCCGATAGTACCAACAGGGGCGGCCAGACGCTCGCTCAACTCCTCCGACAGTGGCGTCGACGTCTGTTCCACTATATCTAACGCTTCTTCGTACTGAAACAGGCAAGTTACTAAATAATATCTCTAAGATAAGTATCTCGCCCATGTCCGATACTATGCCAATAGCAGGTCCCGAGCCGGTTACATCCAGCGACTTCCCGGAACATTATCAGTTCATTCGGTACATTTGTGAGCGAGGTGGTTCGAGCGATATGACCTGATGCTATTTATGTAATGTATACTAGTAAGTATAACTAGTAAGTTATACTCGTCTATAATATTAATTTTATCAAACAAAGGGAGTGTTGCCGACGCCGAACTTCTTGGTTTTAAATTCTATTTTGTCTTTGAAGCTTTAATTATTTTGTTTTTTATGTTTTGTTTTGTTTTATGTATTACATTGATGGTTGTTTAATTTTATCTTTTATCGCCCGTAAATAATAGGGAAGGTATCTTATATTGAGCAGCGGATGTATGAAGGTGTTAATAATATGATATTCAAGTTGCTAATTATCTTTTTATGTTACAATATTTTATTTGTAACTTTTGGTCTGTCTTTCACAATACTCTTTTTGCAATCACACTGGATATACACTACTTTCTATCCCGATTGAAGAAGTAATCCACGTGGGATAATTTTTCATACATATACACAGAAGTTCACAAATAATAAATAAAGGATCCGTTGCTAGTTTTCATGTGTGTTAAAATAGACTCACCTTCCCAGCGGTGGCCAGCAGAGCAGCGGCGTGTGAGTGATGTTCCGCCTTCCTCAAATGTGCTGCTAGGGTGTGAGCCACGTCCGGGTCGACGCGATCTCCGAGCGACTCCACCGCTGATATCATGGCGTTAGTGTCTCCACAGCTGAGTGCCAGCTTCAGTGCCATGTGGGGCTTCCCTGATATAAACAATACAAGGATGGTCTTGCACTTGATTTTAATCTCAAGCGATGGTAAGTGCATGTTACGGCTCCGTACGAGTATGTCATCATTGTCTTTTTCTTGACATTAAAGGGTTAGAAAGGTTTAGAAACTTTTGAAAGAAAGCATTGTGTTTGCATGTCACACAAATTCAGCCAAAATCTCACAAATTTGTCATTATTTGGGGTTGTAAAGGCAACTAAGGGAAAATTATAGAAGACTTACCTACATCTTACTGTGATCACCAACATGGTGATTATGCCAAATACTTTTGTAGACTAGTTACTATCAATAAAACAGATTGTATACTTGCGAACTTACATTATTTAATAAATTTTCACATTAAAAAATTGGGTGTCTGTAAAGTTGGTTCACTGACGATAATTTCACATGATAAAGTCATAAGAAAAGATGCGTCACAAGTAAAGATGCGTCACAAGTCAAACGCTTAGGCCGATCGTGCCTATCTATCGATTGTTCCGCGCTCTCGCTTCCACTCTCGCGCGCTTTAGGCGGTTCAATTTATACACACAATCTAAGCATTAATCCATAATGTATCGGCAAACCAGCAATGACTACAAAAAGTACGGTTGGATTTTTTGCATTATTCTATAAATGCGGAGAAATTTAAAAAAGAACGAATGGGTGCCACTGGCGCTCTATGCAATCAATTGTATTTGAATTTTAAAAAAAATATTAGTAGGTAAAGTGTGTCCCTGAAAATAATTCTAGCGGCGCCCATGACTTTTGTGTTACAGAACAGGCACCTTCGCGAGTTGATAAAACAATAATTATATTGATTACAACGCAATGTAACTGCTTACCAGCTTTTTGATATAAAGCTATAGCCTGTTCTGTCTGTTCAGCATTCTCCAAAATGGAGGCAGCATGCAGAGCGTGTGTTGGAGACGTGGAACCAGCGCGCCAGACGAGGTTCCACGCGCTCGCCTCCGCTGCCACGCGGATGGCCGATGTTACTGCACCACACTTCATGTACAGCTGGAAATAATATCGCAATTTAAATATTATTACCTAATTTCGAAAAATCCTTTCTTAGTGGATACGTACACTTTATAAAGAATACAACATACAAATTTCATGTCTCTAGGACCTGTGGTTTAGGCGGTGCGTTGATATATAAGTCAGTCAATAAATCAGTCAGGACTTTGAATTTTATATGTATAGGAATAATCTAAGGTGTTTTTGTCAGAGGATGCTTCTGTAACAAACTAAATCTATACTTTGTCTTAGTGTAGAACATGAGAAACCTGAAAATTAAAAAAAAGAACAATTTAAAAAAAGTATGATGGGTTTGCACTTGGCCTTCATATCAACTAATGGTAGGTGACGTTAAGGCCATTGGTTGGTAAACGTGCGCACCCAGAAGTCTCAATCTAATGAGGCGCCGGCTCTGCTTCCTTTCATACCGGAACACAAAAATACTATTAGCACTGCTGTTTAGCGGCAGACTCAGACAAAATGGTGCTAGCTAGCCAAGTGGACATAGAAAATGCCCTACTACCAACCAAGCCAAGTACCGATGGACCACTGGAAATCAAAGCCGGGACCTGCGGATTGTAGGTCCAAGCGTGTAGCTATTAGGCCACTTGATTGGGCCGATTGTTGAATGTAAAAGTAATAGATGATTAAAAGCTTTACACAATGATAAAGAACATACACACACCTTAACACACTCTTCCGTTTTGTCAGGCTGCATTTCCAAGTAGCGGGCCATTTGGTACATGGACGGGCGATCTTTCTGACAAACCTTCTCAGCTTCATCTAACCTATTCATATGACACAACAACCTCGTCTGTTCTCCAAAGTCGTTAGCCCTAATGTATGCTTCTATAGCTCCATCAAGGTCACCGATACTTTCTAGATAATGACCCCACCAAGTTATAAGACTAACATCACTAGAGTTAGCTACGTACTGGGCGAGCATTGCACCTTGACCTTGTGCTATTAACATTCTAGGGACATGGGGGACTAGAGTACCAGCCCTTTCAAACAATTTTAACGATGAGGTGGTTTCTCCATTAGCCCATAACACTTTAGCTAGTTTGTGTTGAGCACTCTTTACAAGCAACATATTTTCACCGTCACTCGTTCCTGCAGTAATCTGACTCAGTCCATTATCTTTCGCTGATATTAGACGAGTAATCAAATCTGGTCTTTGAGCTTGACGGAATAAGTTTTCGGCTTCTTCCGTCATGCCTAAATTAACAGCCAAGACGCCGACTCTGCAAGCGTCATCTAAGTCACTGTCATTCATAACTTTTCGCATCATCAAAGCGCCAACAATATTTCCCATCTTACCAAGACAAACTGCGCCCACATCAGGCCTCTTTCTAACCACACATTCCTTTGCTAAGCTGTCCCAGATTATTGATCCTTTACCTCCTGATATGTTCGTTCCTACAACTACGGCTTTTTCGAGATGCCCTGTAGTCATGAAGTACAAAAAGTCAGTTACTTGACGCAAATTAGCAGGTTCATGATCATGCAAATCTTCAAACTCGTGCATCAACACCTTTTTAATATTTTGTTGGGACAATATAACTACGTTAGGTGTGAATAGAACGCATAACATGAAATCCGCAGCAAAATAATCTGCAGTGGATGAGCACCAATTCCTATACCCATACAGATTACCTTCATGGCAGAAATATAGATGAATTTGGTCTAAATCTACTGAGCGCATGTGAACAGCAACGATCCTAGGATCAGTGGCATCCCAAATTATTGCTATAGGAACACTCTGATATGGTGGCACTGCATTTTCAGTAAGCAAAGAATTGGTTATTGTGTCGTTAGCTACATCCCACAGGTAAAGTCTAGGGTCAGGAGCCAGCCCTGCATTTGCAATGCTCAAACATATATAGCGACCAGTACAATTGACTGATGCTCTCATTACTTCTCCAAAATCTTCAATTGTTTGATAACAGTTCTTAGGTGGATAAGGCATTCTGAGCCCTTTTTTTGTGATTTCAGCCAGTTTTAAAGTGCCATCCATAGTGGCTATTACAATGAATTTGCCAGTATTGGTGACTCCGATCGGTTCACCTTCGCCCTCAGTGCTCGGCAGTATTCCTAGACTGTTGCCAGATATTGTATAGCATTCAATGTGGGGGCTGACAACTCCTACCAATATGTCGTTGTATATGATAAGCACATCAGTCTTCCACATAAACGTTCTGATGAGGGAAAATTTGATGTCGTTATCTTTGTTGCACATCCAAATCTGAGAAAAAACAGGTCAGTTTAATAGCAAAATACGAGTAGTACAAAGGCGTAGCTAATGCATCTTTAGTATTCAGAATCCTTAAGGCATCAGGTGAGATGAAGACCAAGTTCAATTTATACATCGTCAAAGGCCGATCGTCATTAATAGGGCACCACACATTTAAAAAAAAATGCCTATAGCCAGTCAAGTGTGAGGCGGAGTCAAACACGAAAGTTTCCATAATTCCATACAATATTGAACAAAAGATTGAGCCAATTGGGGGGTTGGAGCATGAACCCTAAAAACTAACAATTGTTGGTTTTCAACAACAAAAAGCTTTTCACATGACTTTATTTGTGTTAACTTCAAAAAGCATCACACAAAAACCCTATATATCAGAATTAAAGGTAGCCTATGGCATGGGGATGGACATAGACTTTGCCACACATTCAGATGTACTTTCATGGTAATGCCAATAAGTCAATATATCCTGATAAAGGGTTCTTATTCAATGTTTTTTCTTCTTTCCAAATTTCAAGAATCAAGATTGGTACAGATGTTTAGTAGTGAAAAGGTAAAGTGTCTGTGTGTAGTTACAATAGTTAATAACCCCTAAAAGTAATTACTATTAAGTTTATTAAGTATATAATTTATATTAACTATACAAATTCGAAATTTTAATCCATAACATTAATTTATAGCCAACAATGAATATTTTACAAACTAGTCTATTTGGTTTTGAATATATTATATAATTGCTAGAATAAAATTATAAAGCCTATTGATGGCAATGCCATTGGACACTCAGTTCAGTCTTAACATCTAGAAAATAATGTAATAATTAAAATGATGAAACAATAAAATTGAATCATCTTATGTTTTCATTCATATGTTTCTCACCTGAACCTCTTTACCATCCCCCAATGCAACATATTGATCTTTAAAAGCAAAGGCTCTCACAGTAATTGATGTGTTAATACTAGAATTCATGTTGTTTCTGTTTGTGACAGCGACTTCATTTGCAGATTTTTGGACCATCCAAACATTTGGGGAGTATCCCCAGCAAACAGGCTGCTCTCTTAAAATGAAAGCACTTGTGATGCAATTGACATGTAGTAATGGGTTCATCAAGCCTTCTGAACCCCAACTGACTTCTTTGACAGTCCCTTTAACAGATGTACTGCTTATCAGTTTCCAATGGTTCTTATGGTCTCTTCGCCAAAGGTACAGATTGCCTTGTGATGTACCACAACATAGAGTATCACTTAAGTTACAATAACTGATACTAGTGAAACTGTCACCTAGTGGTATTTCTTCGTTTTCATTTGGCAAAACATCATTGTCCCCCGTGTCACTGTCCCATATTCTCACTAAATTATCACCAGCAATAGCAGCCACATAAAAATTACCAGCAAGAACAATACATTGACCATTTCTAGCTGACATTCTTACATGAGTATCACTACTCAGGGTCCCATCATCTGTCATCATGAATCTTGTTAAACTTAGGGCTCCTCCAGAATCCCATGCAACTAAAAGATAAATATTACTTATAATTCCCATGAATATGATATTCCCCGAAGTATTTATAACCTCAGAGCATGCTCCAGAATGATCTATGTATAGAATGGAACCATTGTCTTGGGCAGCATAGCAGCAATGGTTATCAGGCTGTGCACCCTCTCTTACTCTCGCTGTTGTCCGAGGTCTCCAGGCAGCTAACGCATCAAGAGCATTCTCATCTCCTGCCACTGCAGCACGAGCAAGACCTCTTATAGCTGACTCACTGTTTGGCTGGGGATTACAGAATGTGATATGGGTAATCACATCTCCAAGTTGATGGTGAAATGAAGTTAATGGTGCTCCTGAGCTAGACTGCCAGCCAGACAGTGATCCAGCAGCATCAGAGGCTAGTAATCTTCCCCCACCAAGACTGAAGGCTATTGATGTCAAAGCTGCATTATGTGGTGCTTCTAAACGAGCCCAGGAGTATTCCAGCCAGATGTAGAGCTCTCCACCATCCCAGCCCACTACGAGTAGTCGTCTTGTAGGATGCCATGCAAGTGCAGTCACTTGATTAGATAATAATGTTGGCCATTCACAATCTTCCAACGCTTTCCCCTAAAAGTTGGACAAATAATGTATAAATTCAAAATATCATTTTCGAAAATGAGTAAATCCCAAAAAATTAATGATTGACTATTGTGTTTGGTTTATATGTAAATAAATCAACTTACATTTTCATGAAAAATTGTAACAAATCCACCTTTCTCCTGATGATAAGACCCTATGGCTAAAAGCGGTAACGACGGATGCCATGACCCTACCGTTGACACTACATTCGTATCAGTAAAACTAAGTTTAGTATCTATATATAAGGTCATGTTTTCAAAGATTATGAAACAATTAATACACTTTTCAGGATATAATATTCGTTGAATTCATTGTTTTACTTTGAGCGTATAAATAACTTTTTGTTGACCACTTCTTGACTTGTTTGTTGCTATGGAAACGTGATGATTGACTTTGACGTTTATAGTGCGGTATAGTACTCGCAAATTGCTCGCAAAAGTTTTACCAATCTTACTGCGTTCCTAAAGTAAGCCTAATATTCGTTTCCAACCCGTGTCTAGGTTAATGGTTGCTGATTTCCACGTCAATGTGGGCTAAAAGAGCTGCGAAAAAAATATATAGAACTCTTGTCAGACAACAGCATCAAGCCAGCACAGCACTGCTCAGCATTTTAAAAACACGGTACATTTGTCTATGGTATATTTATGCGGTTTTCAAGTTGCGCGAGGAAAAGTACTTCTTTGTAATTTGGTTGAAAATCAACCGGCAAATATGTGGTATTTGAAGTCAGAAACTGATAAACGAGTTCTTTATGTCGTTCCAAACAAAGATATAACTATCGGGAGGAGCCCTGATGCGCAGGTTTGCAACTTTGCTATTCCTGATGACCCTTCCATTAGCAGACGACATGTGACGCTGTCCATTTCTGATAACAAGTTGTATGTGGAGGATCTAGGCTCGAGGTATGGTACTTTTATCAATGATGGCGACAAATTGGACCATAATTGTAAAGTAAAACTAAGCAAAAATGACGTTATAAAGTTTGGTAAAATGACGAGTATTTGGAATGTTGATGAAATTCAATTTGTTACATGCACTTCCACTTTAAAAGGAGAAAATCTGCAAAACCTAAGAGTATGTCTAAATAAGCTTGGAGGTGTGTTGATGAACGAATGGGATGATACTTGCTCATATTTGACCATGCCAGCAATTACATTGACTATCAAAGTTGTACTAGCATTGGCACAAGGGTCGAATATTGTCACAACCGATTTTTGGAACAAATGCCTTGAAGCTGTGGAGAACCATCAGCCTCTACCAGAACCCAAAAATTTCATTCCACAAATAGTGGAATCAACACTCAACAAAGAAAATGTTTCCTTTATGCCAAACCATGTAAGAAACACTCTGTTTGCTGGTAAAACAGTTATATTTTTCTCAAGACGTCAATTGGAAATGTATAAAGTAGTACTAACTAAATGTTCTGCTAATGCTTTACTGCTGAGCGAGACAAAAATATCAAAATCAGCTATCTGTGAAGATGATGTGATTGTTATACAATATAACCCAAGTAACTCTGGCCAAGAAACTCAAAATCAGAGAGACCAGATTAATGAAATCATCAGTTACATGAAGACTAAAGGCAAGAGAGCTATTACAGATCCTGAAATTGGTTTAGCTATTCTCTATTGCTCTACATCAAAGTATTGTAATCCAAGCTATAGTTTTGCATCGGAAATGGTTAAGCAAACACCGGGGCAGAACAGTAAAACAACAGTCTTGGCACAAGAATCTCAAGAACAAACAAATAAGTTAAAAAAAGAAAACATTGTAATTAATGAAAGTTTGTCAGCCAGCCATGATCAAGGAAACAACCCTAAGCGGAAACACAGTGATGAAGATATTGAAACTAATCCAAACAAAAAGATTGCAACTGGTTCAAATGCACTCAATAATGAGTCTGGAAAAAGAAAACTGGTAGATGATATTTCAAATCCTAGTAAGAAAATGGCAGTCGACATTGAAGATGACATGTTCAACTTTTTGAATAAAGATTCTACTAACAGTAGCAATAACTTGGAGAAGAAATTGAACTTTACCAAGCCCCAAAAAAGAAAGGCAGAGAGCATGAATAATGAAGATGATTTGTTTAATTTTGTTCAAGACCAGCCTAAAGTGCCGAAACATGCAGAAGTATCTATAAATAAAATTTTTGATATAAGTAAAGATGAAGAGCCTGAAGCAGAGGTGGATGACTCGAAACCCAAAAAACTGGAATACAATATTGATAAGGTAGACATATCAGCTTTAAGAGGAATAAAACTAAAAGAACTTTTGGAAAATCAGTCTAAATTGAACTATGATGTTAAACCTGTCATTGTGAAGAAAGAGGATCCAGATGAATTGGAACAAAAAATGAATGACCTGGACTTAGGATCGACTATAGTCACAGTAAATCTGAACTTGATTGTTAAAAAAGAGCCTACAGCAGAAGTAACCCCAATTGGAGTACAAAATGGCCAGCAAAAGAATTTTAAAAAGTTCAAAAAAGTTTGGCCTTTGAAAACAAGCAGTTCTACAATTTCTAAGTCTGCGAGTATAGTTATACCAGACTCATCAGATGTAGGAGAAATTAACTCTATGAGTTATTGAACTACTTATGAAAACAACCACTACTATGAGGTAGAGGAATGTTAACTCATGTTATTAAATTAGTTAACTAAATCTTATTCCTCATTCCTTTTATATTATTTCTTGAATGATGTGATGTTGTTTGCTTTAATACTTCTTTATCTACTTATTAGAGGATTTCTTCATACTTGAGCTAAATAAATAGTAAACAAATATGGTGTATCAGTAAAGTTTGACATTTCATTTCTCTTGATCCAATCACATTTTTTATAATTACTTTCTACAATGAAATGCTTATCTGTGCCATTTTTATTTGTGAAGATAATTTTTTGCAATTTTCAGTGGAAATTAATGTTAGTATTTTGACTAGTGTCAATAACTTCTTGTGGTAACCTAGAATGAGTGCACCTTTTATCGTGGTTATCAAGTGATGTTTGTTTACTATTCTGCTCAGGTAAGAAAAAATAATGCAATATAGTTGTAAAGATTAAAATAAATCCTCCTCAAATGACATAAAAAAATTCTGATATATGATTTGTATTGAAGTATAATAATACTATAAATTTTGTATGTAAGACATTAATAAAAGTCCATTATGTTTTTAATTTTTTATAATACATTGCTAAACAGTATTAACATGCCATTTTATTCATCATCATTGTCTTGGTCTTCTTTTTCCTCATTATTTTCTTCTGATGAGTCTTCTTCCAAGTCACTGAAACATAACAAAACATAAATTGTATTTGGGAAATCATTTGACTATAATTAGATTCGTAAAGTAAGGCGATAACTTTGGAGATAATGATAAGTGTATTTTTGTGTGGAAACATGACCTCTAGCTAGAGTAAGAGCAAGGAAAATATAATGATTCATAAATCTCAAATTTGATTACAGTTGCTCATTATGTCCAGGGAGTACTCCCTTAATAATGTCACATTGGGATTATCAAGCCTTTTTATTACTATTATTAAAAATAGAACAATGCTTGACTGCTGTATGGTCTCAAGCCTAGAAAAGGACTACCCATATCATACCATTAGTGTTGTATATAAAAGGGAAAAATATTCAACAGATGTGCAGCAGCATTTACCTGTGTAACAACAACATCATACCAACCCACCCTCCAAGTGTGGTAATTGTCAAAAATTGGAACTAATTGGTATGAGCTAAGATCGAACCCACACCTCAATTGTTCAAGGACTGATGCTCTACTCAACTCAGCTACCATGGCTTATTTTGCCATAATCTTTTAAAAAGTAATTACCTCTATTTAGAGGAGAGATCAGATTTGATGATAAATGAATACCATTAATTTTTTATTGTCTGCTACTATGCTACTGCTCGATGGCTTTGTAAACAATCATCAAAAATTTACATTCTGATTCATGATGGACTTGTATGTTAATGGTACTCATTTTGTGAAAGTACATCCTTTTTTAAAAGATTATGGCAAAAGAGTATGAACCTTTCATCAATGAAATTCTAAAGGTAATATAAAATGGTTTCATATGGCTTTCAGCTGGTTGGAATTATAAAGTTATAATGTAAATAATAGGACTTAAAAAACAGGTTCACACTAGCCTTTATCTCATTGATGAAAAGTTGATACATCTGTGAGATAAACAACATATTTACAACATTACCTGTCGTCTTCATTTCTAGTGTTCTTTACATGTACTGTGCCATCTGGTGCTACCCTCACAGTGCTGCCCAGCATGGTTGATAGTTCTCCTTCCACATCTACATATTGTTTAGGTTTCTTATTTTTCAGTTTAGGAATATCCACTGCACTTGTTGGTCCTAAAAATATCTTTTTTACATCAAGTACACAGTGATTTTAATTCTTTAATGTAGTATCTATGTATATATCAAAATTCGTGATATATCTTTTACTTTGTAATAACATGACAAAATTTTCTTTCAAATTTATCTAGATTAGTTTTATAAAAATAAACTGAAACTGTGTGGGTTTCAGAGATTATATTGCAGAGACAACTTAACATAAATAATAAATAGTAGTATATGTCCTTCTGCATCATAGAGGCTATGTACATGCCAAGTTTCATCATCATTGTTGTACTATTGAGTCACCTAGAGGAAACCAACAATTAAACTTACTTTTGTATTTATAATACTAGTGTGAAATATGGAATGAAAAAATAGTATAGGGAATGCCAGTTTTTAAGTGGATAAAATAATTTGTAAATTAAAATAGTCCTAGACTTACGTAATGTAAGATATAATGGCAAGGAAACAGATAGAGGGAACTTCAAGTTGATACCCCTGATATTCATTTCTCCACCAGGAAATTTCTGTCGCAGTTGTTGAACTAGAGACAAGACATTCTCTCTTAATTCATTTTGTGACATCCCTGTGTGTCCAACCAAGATTGTAGAAGTTGGTCCCTCATTAAGTCGAAGCATTGCTGTACGTAGACCGGTATCAATGTCTTTCTTTAAGGTCTTTTCATCAAGTCTCACTGGTATTAACATATTGTGTTTCTTGAAGAACATTTTGCCCAATAAATGTGACACATGATTAAGAACTCTTGTGTCAACCATGATGAAATCGTGTTGAGTCAGCAGTCTGCGTTTTAACTCATACTGGTCGTACTCTACACGCAATTGTCTCATTGGGAGAACTGTTTTTACCTGAAAAGAAAATTTAGTCAAAAATTCAATATTTGAATAAAAAATATGTCTATTGCCATAGAAAATATAGATACCAAATTAATTAAACTTAAAATACAGTCACATACATATTGTAAAAAACAAAAAAATTGACAACTTGAAGATATGGGACAAATGTTGTTCTATTGATGTCTGCGTCACGTCAAGGTCCACAATAATTTGAGTGTAACTTACATATAAAGGCCTAATAGTCATATTATAATTTACTTACTGAAGTTACACCAGCACTTCTTAACATTTCCTCCCAGCGATCAACAGTAGGTTCATGATCATGTTTTCTGCCTTTTTTTAAATCTGGTGTTATGAGACAAACTTCTCCAGTGGAGGCCACGGTGCTGTGTGGCAAGACACTTTAAAATTAATAAAATCACTAGTTAGTATTGTGTTTCTGAAATACATATTAAGAATTGTTTATTGTTTAGTGTACTTACAATTTGATGTTCCCTTTACCTGACTGAATTTTAATACAACGCAATTCAGCAAATATTGGCGTTTCGTCTTCAAAAATTTTATTCTTTTTCTTGTAGTGTACAGCTAGTTGTTGTAAGGCATTTAAACAACCATTAACAATCGTTTCTGTTACAAATTTGGTAGGCAGCACATATTTTCTTTTCTTCTTTATCGGTCCAACAACTGGATGTGCAACAGATTCTTGTATCGACTCATTTTTCTTCGATGTTAAAGGTTTGGTTACAACTTCCTTCGTGGGCTTAATTTTCTTCACTTTCTCGACGCCATCAACCTTTTTAAGTTGTTTTACCTTTAGCTTTTTTGGTTTCGGTTGTTTAGCGGACACCATTATGTACACAGTTATTTAATATTTGTTACACTTGCGAAATAAAACAACACGTGGAGTTTGAAAGGATTTGAAAAAGTTCAATTCAAATCCGTCAAGCAAGTGAACGCATGAACGCAAGTGTCAATGTCAACGTCATTTTTTGGGGAAGATTTTTTTGTATCCCAACAGGAAAAGGCAAAGGCAAAACATCATACAGCCAAGTCTTTGTACCGGACGCTGGGCTCGAGGGATACTGAAGCCGTGGGGGTAGTCATGCATGTACTCAATGAACATAAAAGTGTCGTGTTAGTTTCCACACGTGCAGCTGTGGGAGTCAGGGTAGTTATTTCACCATGCATTGGTGTATTGGCTGGTTTTGCTTTCCACCGCTACACAGAGCTTGTGGCGATTAGTTTGTGACTTATGTCATTCGGTGTCTGACAGTCACAGACTACTTAGAAGACAAGCAATACAAAGGACACAAGTGTCTGACGGTACATATCACAGACTATTGGACTAATATATGTTTACTATTATTATTGACTTACTCGACTTATAAGCACAGTTGGGTAGAGCTTCAGTCCTTGAACAATCAAGTTCTGGGTTCGATCCTGACTCGTACCAGTGAGTTACAATTTGTTATTTAAGTGCGTATTATAAAAATCATTACCATTGGCTTTTCGGTGAAGGAAAACATCGTGAGGAAACCTGCACTCTCCTGAGAAGAAATGGTACATATATTTGTCTGTGCAGGCCAGTGCAGTACATCGCAAATGTGATCGCCATTGATCGCCATCTCGGCGGCTTCGGTTATATTCAAATACCAAACTTTTAAATTACTACTACTACTATGTATATACATATATTTATCTATATATAAATCTCTTTGGTTATATTATAAAACTGTGTAATTAAATGTGTAAATTGTGGACTTTCCTGTGCTAACCCACCTATGTGTAGTGGACTATTTGTGAGCTAACAACGGTGAAATATTTGGAGCTATATTAATTTCTGGAGCAAAGCCGGCGGAACATCGGTCAAGGTAGGTGTCGTTTGGGGTGTGTGTGTGTGTGTGTGTGTGAGCTGAAAACCCTTAAACCGCTTACTGTCGAAGGTCTCCACAACAATCTGTCAAGGTATTACTTTTTCGTCTTTCTGAATTCTAAATCTGAAAATTCGTGTTTAGTGATTAATTACATCCATAATAAGTATATTGTGGCACCTAGGTATTGTGTGACTCAACTTCTTCATAAATGTTTATAAACATCACAATATCACGTAATATTTAAACATGTGTATAAATTGCGATTTATATTTGTTTATTAGCGATAGCTAGGGATTTGGTGGGATTCCTTGTCTACAAAACGCTTGTTTGAAAATTGACCCCCAAAAATGGGCCAAGCGATTTGTTCCGGACCATGAAAAAGAACAAACAGATACTTAGACCTTCATTATCCCGACCGCAGAACCAAGTTAGTTTGTCAATATTTTTTATTAATTTATCAAATGTTATAGGTAGAGACCTCGCGTAGGTTCTTTTGTAATATTTACACAAGGGCCTGTCTGCTGTGGTTATTTAATTTTTTTAATGGCTACACGCTTGGACTAACAATCCGTAGGTCCCAGGTTAGTCTGAGCGAGACTCAGACACGCATCACACGTGGAAAGTCCCGGGTTCGATTCCCGGTGGAGACATTGTCCAAAAATACCTTATGCAGGCTGAACCATCTGATTGTCTTAAAATTCTGGTCCCAGTTACTACCTATGACAAGTAGTAGCTACATTAGCCATGTCAGGGGCCTATGGCGGCTCAACAACTCTGACAACTGGGGTATCTGAGGGCGGTCATCAACCTTAGAATCTGCAAGATAAGATGAGATTTTGGTGAATTTAAGGCCAAGTGCAAACCCATTATCCATTAAAAAAAGATTCTGTTTTTTCATTGGATATTCGGAACCTTAAAGAGATCTGAAAGAATTTTATTTCAACGGGGCGTCAAATAAGCAAAGACATATTTACGCACTGTAGCCGTTCCTTTCTATACCCACGAGAAGTCCAATTGTAAAGTCTGATACGTTCACTCCAAAATATAATCTCTTTAACTGTATCATGCGTACAGCCGAAAGAGATATCAAAGCAGTGCCGTTATCCATATTCTCACAAAGCTACAACTTGGGAGTCTTCAATTCGAGGGTGAACAGGCACCTTCTAGACCAACGCGCACCATCAGGCGAGATCGTGGACTCATGTAAAAAAATCATATCAAATAATTAGTCAATACCCAAATTATGGACAGGGAGAGATTTTACACGTTATATAATATCTAAAACTGTGTTACCGTAAACATTTTGCAGAGCCCTACCGCAAAATATAATTTAAAAAGCAAATGCGTAAAAAATTAAGCAGTAAAACGCTTAGCAAAACTGCGGGACCTTTGCGGTTCGCCGGAATAACCCCACAAATTAAAGAGGCGAGATATTGTCGAGGGTTCCTGGCGGATGGCCAACAGAGAACACCTGACTGAGAGGAAATGCATTTAGTCGAAGTATCGTTTGCTCTGGACCCTGATTTACGCGGTGTCGTTCACAATACGATACGTTGGGGATTTGTTTAAATTAGATATTGTTTACTACTTAAGAGTACTGTATATTAATATTGTTTTGCAACACTTACGTTACTAAAGTGATATAAATTCCCTAGTTAGGATCAAGTCATCTTAAAATTCTGGGTAATTTTTACCATTGGCGTAAAATACGTGCCGTAGTGAAAAAAATGAAAATGTAAAACTGCTTATTTCAAAAAATCACATAAAACATGTGAAACAGAATCTTATACATTGATGTGAGCTATTCAATACAATGTAAGACCTGTATTTTTAAAATGTAAGACCAGTATTTTGTTTAGATAAGACCGATGTCAGCGTACGCACCCAGAAGCGTCAAGCTACTCGTAAATGAGGCGCTGGCTAAGCTTCTAATAATCTTTTATACTGGTACACACGGTACACAACGTGCTATTAATATATGCTGCTTGGCGGTAGACTTTGGAAAAATAGTAGTAGCTAGCCAGGAGGACATAGATAATGCTTTACCAACAACCACAAACCAAACCAGACCTCTGGGTGTGTCTTTATCGCTCAAACAGGGTTTCTTGTAGAGGTTTTGACGTGATTTGCTTTTAGAGTTCCGCAGTCAAACTAAGAACCCTTATAGTTCGCTCTGTCCGTCCGTCTGTCGGCGGCTTTTCTTAGAGACCCTTACTTACTTGAAAGCTGTAATTTGGATCGGGTATACATATTAATCATGACAACAAAGTGGTAGAATAAAATCATGAAAAAATATATTTACGAAATATTAAGCTTTAAAGTGATATTTTTTGTCAAAGTGGAGGCAATCCATCTGCTAAAATCTGCCTTTAAAAATATGAAAAAATTCATAGTAGTATAGGAACTTAAAAGGTAAACTATCACGACTAATGGTAACGAGTAAAGTCGACCAAATTATTAAATATACTTGGAGATATCATAGTTAAAGTTTTGTACGAATTCAATTCAAAATTACTTTACATCGTCCTGTGTGCGCCTAACTACGGAACGCTACACTGCGCGTAGCCCGACATGCACTTGGCTGCTTTTTTCAAATAGGAATATACCAACTAATATGTCATCAGGTTCATAAAGACACTCATTTAACAAACAGTGCAATAAGACTCTCTATGTAAAGTACTCAGTTACTTCGGTTGAGTCAAATTCCAAAGCTCGCGGGTTCGATTTCCAGTCAGCTACCTATTGGTACCTACTCTGTTTGATGACACTTTTTTATGGCTAGACCACCCACTTATAATAATTAGTCTGCCGTCAAACGGCAGTGATAATAGGACTGGTTGTGTTCCAACAATGAAAGATAGCAACGCTTATTCGTCATCGGGTGTGATGGAGACCATGTGCAAGCCTATAATGTACAAACAAAGAATGACACAATTAAAGAGGTGATAGATATATTGCGGAATATATAGAGGAAAGCCGGATAGGAAGTGCATTAAAGGCAACGCTTTAGTTGATTCTGTATCACAGGGAACTAGAAAGGAAATCAAATCTCATTTCTTTTGAAACGTGGGGCGCCAATCTGCGCCCACCCATGCTATTTGTTATCTAACCACTACGAAAATGTCGCGATTGGAAGGGAATTCCTATGGGAAACTAATCTTGTAAGATCATACCCAGTCCTTTCTCTCGTCAACTTTCTATTATGTGTAACATATCGAAATAGAGTCTCATCAACACTCCACTCCACTGTTGAAGTTAGATGACAATGCAATTTAATGAATATTACACAACTCTAATTGTACAATTTTAGATATAATTGTCTTTGTAATTATTATTTTTACATGTACAATAATCAATGAATCTGATGATGGAGGCTCCAGTGTCCATAGAAACTTCTAAACTGCACATTAGAAATCAAAATAGCAGTCGTGTTTAGGCTAGTTTGATTTGGTAGATCCGATGACAATACAATATAAAAGTACCGTCAACGAATTTTTTTGTATTAAAACTGACATTAATAAAAACTTTATATATGGATACGACCCGTATCAAGATTAAGAGGTTAGAAGAAGAAGAAGAATTGGTTAGAAGACCACGTGGCCGCGTTCAAATTTGGATTGTTTTGTAGCTGTCCCTATCCGAGCCCTATCCTACCCGAGAGCGTACGGTGAGACAGCATACACTACGCGAAGTTATCCACCCGTTATTTGGATGTTTCGTAGTCCAGGGATCATTTGAAGGATACAGTATATTATGTAACCATTTTTTAAATACAGTATACTAATGAAATTTCAGATGTCGGTGGTTTTTCCAAATTGTCCTAAATTGATTGATACTCTTGTAAATCTACTTCAAAGTTGGGGCTTTTTATTACCGTAAAATACATTTTTGTGGATTCTAGATTGTGTCTTGAAAATTTGATAGATTTTCATAGCTTAATACTCAAAATATGACTGGACTACGTTTGTATGGGCGCTTTGACACCAGCATACCCTCTTAAGCGGTTGAAGTTCCTTCTCCTTCCAGTTCCTTCCTCCGTTGGAAGAAGAAGAAGCGGAAGGAGTACCTAACGGTGCATCAGTTCTCAGCGGTACTCTATGTCATGATAGCTTATGACATCAATTAGGGAATTGTTTTATACATGTACACACATTATGTATATTTTCTTAACCTTTCCACACAACTATATACAAGTAGTAGGATGGTCAAACGGTCCTAAGTTTAATTGCATCCTAAACTGCTATCAAATGAGCCATGAAAGCGTTTTGTATTGCAAATCAAGTAAGCGGTTTTGGCCATTAGCCTAGTGCGTTAGTGCTATTCTGTGCAGCACGTTTGCAAATTCTATGTGTATATAGATACGAGTATCTATATAGATACGTGTACTGTGCTTGTAGTAATATCCGTTGCGGTTTTGGGAACATGAATAGGAAACTACAGGGCTTAGCTGTAATTAAAGGTTCGATTCCCTGTGGGGGATACATATCAGTACTCGGTTTAGTTTGTGGTAGAGCATTGCCGCATTGAGCATGTCCGCCTGGGTAGATACCGCCTACCCAGGCGGAACTAAGTCTGCCGCAAAACATCTGTGTTCACAGCACTGTTGTGTTATAATTAGTAGGAAAGGTAGCAGATCCAGATCCTCATTAGCTTTAGACTTGTGGGGGAGCACGCATTGCCTCCCACGGCCATATTGTCACTTACCATCAGGTGAGACGAAGGCCAAGTGCAAACCCATTATACTTGTATATAAAAAATACCTCTAAAAATAATTCAGTAACGCTGAAATAACAACACCAGTTTTATTAGAAATTATTCTTTAATTGAGTCTGGTATCTTATAAAATATTTTACCGATCTTGATGAAATTTGACACGCAAGTAGCCTACATATTGAATGACCTAAATGTCAGCCTGGACAGACGAAGTCGGAGGCAAAAGCTTAGCGGAAATTATCTCAGAATGTTCTCATACAAAATTTCAATTAGCATGATCTTTAAAATAGTATAGTTGGTTTTGATAAGTAATTACCTAAAAATAGAACATCGGATTAAAATGTCGGGTAAGGAATTTCACTAACGTACAAATTAATGAGATGTGTACCAATGGAAATTGTACTGTATGACGTCATTATAATCCTATGTCCTATTTTTAAATAATTACTGCATAATGCCAGCTATCCTATTTTAAATGACTATGCTAAAATTAATTTAGTATTTTCATCGTCGAAGTTGCCTTAAAAGGCATGCAACTTTCTGTAATGAACTGAGCTCACATGGGAATTAATTTACCACACGAATTATGTACCAATTTCAGCCCTTCAGTATCAACTTTGTAGGAACATGATTAGCACCTAGTTGAAAGCGTATTAATTTGGTTTTAGTGAGATGAATGGAATGAACCTCGGTATTCATAGCTGATCCAACTTCGAGCCGCAACTCGAACACACGCTCGCGTCTTTTAGTTAATAAATTAAATACAAGCATTTAATAAGCCCCCTTTTAATAATAAACACACCCAAGAAAGTGCGTTCAAGAACAACCTTCCTTATCATATACATTGGTTTCTTACAAAATCAGTATCAGTAAATTTCATAAATATTTTCAATGTTATCTCTCTTGATGTGCTCAATAATATCAATAATATCGCGCTGCCAAGGGGATTGGTGATCGCAGTTATATGACAAATGGTTTGCAGGTGATGGCTACTGCCCGTTTTCAACCGACTTCAAAAAATAAGTAGGTTCTCAATCCAACGCGTATTTTTTTGGTATGTGTGTTACGCGATAACTCCGCCGATAGGGAACCGATTTTGATAATTCTTTTTTGTCTGGTCAGAGGTGGTCCTATATAAATTTTATCGAAATTGATTGATCGCTTTTTGAGAAAATCAACAAAACCACATTTTAAGACAATTGCTGTCGGTTTTTAGTTCTTTTTGAACGCGTTAATTATTCTGATATGTTACCACAGTCACTCTCTACGACTGGAAACATGAACATGCAGATCCGGGGCAGATCCATTTTAATACAGAAACTCTACCCAAATTGAATTTAAAAGAATAGTTTTCTCTAAACCAATTTGTTTCGAGCGCTAGGAATTAATACTAAAAACGCCCAAGTGCAGGTCAGACTGGCGCATCGAGGGTTCCGTACATAATATGAAATAATATACTGAAAATCATACATAATAGGTAAGGTAATATGCACCCAACAATGCATTAACCAATGCGCCTGAATAAATCACACATAATTTGCACCTACGAATAAATTATAATTTATTGTGTAAATTATAATACATTATAGACGTAATAGTAGATTTACACATTAAACTTACACTTTAATGTATTTTATTTTTATTATTTGTTGTTATAGCGACAACAGAAATACACGCTCAGTGAAAATTTCAACTGTCTACCTATTACGGATCATGATTCACAGCTCGCTCAGGAATTAGCTTAGTTAGCTCGCTTAGTAATAGGGTCCCGTTGGTTACCGTTCGGGTACGGAACCCTAAAAAATATTTGTATCTCTCTGTTTTACGGGGGTACAAAATAATAAATTTATCTTTGGTCTGTGTTTTGCTCCGGCAAATTTTATTGTGGGTACCGGGCATATCGTAAATATAGATATTTGGCCTGAGTGAACTTTGTGTGATAAAGTTACCTGTCATAAACTGTGGACGAACATAAGTATAATCTTTACGAAGGGCTGCCTTTCGTTTATACCTACAGCGCGTCGCTACGAATCGGGACACAATGAACTAGATAATAAACTATAAATGACACGTTCCGCGAATGTATGGAGCCAGGGCCTGGTCTTGTACACTTATAATTTTAAAAGGCCATTATCAAATAAAAGTGATTTAGTTACCATTTTCGTATATTTTGGTGTAGTTTATTTGTATAAAAACATATAAAAAGCACGAAACACGTAATACATGACGTTGAAAACAAAGATGGCGTCAATAAAATGACATTTGACGCTGTCACTTAGTACAAAAAGAATGATTTTGTACAATTACAATTAACAAAAATGTATTTCTAGTATATTTCTATACATATTATTACTATAATATATATACTATATACATTATTACTAGATTTTTTAAATAGTGTCCAAGTGCAGGCCGAATTTGAAACAACCCTTTTATAAGACTTCCATTTTCGTACAATATACACCGATCGAAATAATTAGGTGACAGGCAGATATTAAATTTATCTCTTAAAGCAAAATTACAGTTAACAGTTTAGATCATGTTAAGAGCACAAAACAAGATTCGGACCCTTGAATTTTACAAAATACTGGAAGATACTTAGAGAATCCAATCAATCTTCTATTTACAAATTCTGTTACTTTATATAGCACGTATGAGGTCGTATATTTACCTAACTTGGAGCAATAACGCGAGAAACTTTGATATGAACAGTGTAAACATGTAAACAGTTGTATGGATGGTAAATAAATGGTGCCCAGCTATGTGTACTGCGGAACTTGATCCCCTGGGGCACCGGCGGCGCCGGCACCGGTACCGGCCCCGCCGGCTCTGGTCAAAATATATACTGCTGTACACCTTTCGCTCTACGTAGTTTAAAAGTGGGAAGAGAGACAGAGTTAAATGTAATATGAGAACCATTTTAAACATTCCTTTAAACTTTTGAAAACTAATCCGTTCAGAAAGAACTAGAAATCAACTTCAACTGCCCTGAAAGTCTACAGCATTCATCCCTTAAAATGTTCACGCTTAGAGTTAGAATTGTCATATTTGTTTTTTGTTGATTTCCTCAAAAAGCGCTGAATCGATTTGGATAAAATATATATAGGACCACCTGTGAAGAAAAGAAAGAATCATTCTTTAAAACTGAATAAAGATCAACGCTTGTCCACGATCTCACCTGACGGTAAGCGACGATGTGGCCTACGATGGTGCGCGTTTCTCTAGAAGGCACCTGTTCACCCTCGACTTGAAGACACCTAATTTGTAGTTTTAAGGGAATATAGACGCCTGCAGTGCGTTCCGCTCACTGGCTGGCATTCATTAAAATCGATTCATTAAATTTTCGGTATACATGTCTGTTCTTAGGTTATATTAATATTATCAATTAGGTTAAATGAGGAGCTACTGACATATCCATGACAGTTTTACGCACTCCTGTTTAGGCCTGAGCACACCATATGCATGTAAATGTGCATCTAAACGTGAATATGCACGTTTCATTAACATTATGGAGTTTCATAGTAGACGACTGCTTACTTGCGCACCGCGTTACGCGTTCGTGTCTCGCGCCAACGGTGTGCCGTACCTTATGTAAATCCATATGTTACAATTACACGTCGAGATGCGATCTCTGGCGCGAACTGACCACTTCCCTGGACATGACTTGTTACAACACTCCGGTCCATATCTAGAAGGTCTTCAGGTAGGCCGATGCAATTTAAATATATGTAATTGGGCAATTTTTGACTTTTCAGGTGTTGTTGTTATGTAGACGGTACTGATATTCATTCAGTGACTCAGATCTAGTGCTCCACGTTGGATTTCGATACGAAAAGATGAGGAACGAATAATTTTAAACAGCTGTTTTTTGAAAGATAAAAATAATCTATTTTTACTGTTTTCACTTTACTTGGCGTTTGAAAAGTGTAAGAAAAGTATACACTTTAACTAACTGAAATTGGCAACCAATGATGAAGCTATGATTTACAAGTATGGTCTCCAAAAAAATTTCAGTTTATCTGTGATGCCAAAATCGTGTAATCTTTAGAATTTAAATATTTATTCTGCACACGGTTGTTTCCATTTATAAAATTAAATATGTATACAAAATGTACAGCTAGTTCTACTGTCACAGAATCTCTAAGGAAAAAGCTTTCTGCAAAGAAGCATTAAAATTTTCCGAGAACCACCATTCTAATGTTTGAGGTTGGCAGCTTTGTAGCTACCCCTTCCCCTTCTATCCCCTCCCAATAGTAAAACCTTTCCCAGACACGTTCCCGACCTAACAATGTTTTTCTAACTCCAGCCGAGAGGAAATTGTCCGTTGTTTTAATCAAAGAAACTTATTGAGGTTGCCGAGTTATTTACGACTTCTACATAGGGTATATGTGGACATTATTCGTAGAAATCTTAAATGGTCAGATTTTTGTACATGTTTTTTCTACTTTGAAAAAATGAGTAACGTTTACTTAAAATATTTTAATCTTCGAAATCTTTAAAATGGTCCTTTTATAATGTCACATAACCTTGAACGTATGAAAGTATAATGTTATCCAACTAGTCAGTGGTAAACAAGACATTTGTCATATTTCGTTAACTGCTTTCTATGCTAACTTTATATTTAGTATTGGTATCAAGTGAAACAAAGGCCGTCAATTTAAACGTCTCGCCGGGCGTTCTGGGCGATAGTTAATTACTTGATAACTTCGGCCATCAACAAAGGCACAAAATCTCGAAACTTGCTTCATCTATGTTGACATTTTCAATAGGCTTGTTTTCGGACAATTTTCCGCCAAATTATAAGTCGGTGGGTAACATTCCGGGTACTCGGTTTTATGATAAATTCCTTAACTCAGGATCGGCGCTAGGCTCGGACAAATAGATCAATGACTATAGTTTTCCTATTTAAACCTTAGAAGAGCTACTGCACGGCACGACGTGTTCATTTACTCTGCAGTACACTCAAATCCATTCATCCAATTTTCATTTCTGCTGTACATGAACCTCTCTTTTAGATCGTTGCGTCTGATTAGTTTTGCATGTGGGATTTGCCAAATCATTAGTTAAATTATAGTGATAGTCATTAGGAATTCGACATAGCGACGTCCGAGTTGGTCTAAAATTAGCTCGTAGCTTTTTGACTTATGACGAATAAAACACATTAATATAATTATATATTATTAGTATATAGCTATGGTATCAAAAACTAAACTGCTAATAACACGTATTATTAAGTCACTATTTGTTTTCCTTTGTGAAATTAAAATAATAAGAGAAGGCGGCCCTGTACAAATGTTTTTGGTAAATTAGGCCGTAAACAACTCCCATTCAAAGTTCCACAGCCCTCAGAATTTAGAAAAATACGTTGAACTTCGTCTAAAAATAATTTAAAGGAAGGTACACGTCTTTACTACTAGGCTATTATTCAATTGGTCTTCAAAGCCAGAGTGGCCAGGCTATTCTTTATGCGAGCGAGAACTATCGCTCAAACACTAAAACTCTCTTTCGCATTTACAATATTAGTGTTTACAAGGAAACAAAGGATCAGATTATTTCTAAAATAAATTAAATAAATCTCTTCGAGTGAACTTGGGTCAAGCGAAAGTTGCGAAGAGATTTTACGCTAAAATACGGCTACATTGGTTGTTTTGAGAGTTGAAACCTAGAAACTTTTCTTCGCTTTGAGAGCAGAGACAGATACTATTTTTTATCATAGGTCATCCTAAATAAGTATTTAGGGTTCCGTACTTCAAAATAAAAAATGAACCCTTATAGGATCACTTTATTGCTTATCTGGGCTCATTGGGTATTTTGGTTATTAGGTGGATACCTATACCTCTAATTAAGTTAACATTTTTAGTAATAAGTGATATAAGTTTGTATTTTGTATGTATTTGGAATGTAACTTGTTGGTGTCTCTAAATAAATATATTAAATTAAAATATCTCTCTCTTATCTAATATCTTTAGGTTGTATTACTAATCTAGGCTAAGTGTACTAACAAATCTAATTTAAAATCTTGACATGTAAATATCTTGACATTGAATAAATAATTCTGAATTTAAGAACAAAAAAAAATTAAATTAAAATTTCCAAGTTTTGTATGTGAAGACAACAAAATAAATAAATGTATAAGAAAACAAATACGGGCGGCTCATACTCAACCCCACTCAGGCAACTTATTATGGAACGGAACAGAATTTCCTTTTGAATGTGTTCCTTCAATAGGCCGCTCCAATACGATTGTAACAAGCGCATCGTATCGATTGAAAAAGCCTTTTTGTGTCAGTATTACCATTAATTAGTACGATTCGTTGTCTACCTTGGTACTACAGACACAATTTTGCGTCCCTAGGGCCTAGGTATTATATTGTTTCTACATTCTCATCGCTAAAAACAAGTAGTTTTAGTTTTCTGTCAGCTATGAATCATATTATTATATATATTAGAATATATTCCATTCTTCTCGAGATTTGTTGACTCGACCTTGGAGTGCAGTGCACTAAGAAAAGACATCCTGAACAGACAATATTTCCAATTTCTTAGGCAACAATAATAAATATAGAATGACGTCAGTAAATACATCCGTGAGCCGTGAGGTTGTAAGGATATTGGTCTTTAGTGAATTGCATTCGTGGGTGTGGTAGAAGTGTGGTACTTGTATGATAGTATGTTAGATATGGTACTTGTAGTCCCGTTTTTGTGATAGAGTTGAGTTATCGCTTCTCTTGGGAATAGTGGCGTCCAAGGGGACATAACAAGCGACGCAGCGTTATGACCATACCGTGATTACTTATTCCCTTGACAAGCCTCGTGATGACTCAAAGTTAAGGCAGTATTTAAGAGAATAGAGTCTAGCGTGCTCAGTGTGTGGATATACTCATATTTTTAAGTTGAATTGAAAAATAATATTTGCATTATTAAAATTCATTGAATTTATTTTTACATTTGAAAAGTGCGGTGCAATGTTTTATGCGCATTCTCGTTTAAGTCTCATTGACTAGGTGACGTCACTCTAAACGCGACATACCCAACGATGTTCAAAAACTCGATACATTATAGTGAACATTTAGCAGTAGGGCTAAACAAATAATAATTAGTATTAATATTTTATATATTATACGGAAGGAACCTTTCAAATATAGTGCCGGAACGTCTCACTCCAGCCGGGATATTTCGGCAGCCTACAATCGAGATGCCCGTCAGAAGTGTACCGATAAAACGTTTTGAAGCCGCCTTTGCCCGCGGCCGCCCGCCGCTGTCCCAATCACTCTCGCGTACCACCGCCCGCCCGCGACGCGACGCCAAAACGTGCGGCGCCGCGGGGCTTTTCATGGAGATTGCATTTCCTGAACTTTCATGTTATTTGGCTGACGGCAAAGGTTGCCGCAGGAGCAAGCACATGTTAAATAGCTTCGGAGAAAATTTTGTTTTATTTTGGTTCTCATGATTGTATTACGTATTATGAGAATAATATCGATTTCCAAGCCAGGGCTGTCTACAGCTGATGATGATTGAATGATAATGATTACATCCACAAGCTCTGGTTACAATTGGGATTCATAATAATTTGACGACTTTTTGATTTGTTGTTGTTCCATGACCTTTGCACAAGGTACATTTTGAATGTAATTTCACATGGTTTATGATAATTTCAATTTAATCAGAGTTACAGAAAAAAGAAGTTATTGTTCTGCTTTCAGCTTCTTCTCTATAATTTTTAGTATAGGGTTCACTAAACGAAAAAAAACCATCAAAGTGCGAGTCAGACTCGTTCACGGGTGGCTCCGAACACAATGTGAATAATTAACATACTGAGTATCATAAATTATTGGTAAATATGCACCGAAAATGCCCTAACAAATACGTCTGACGAAGTGAAGGAGCAATTGTTAACACTATAGCATCACGAACATGAAGTCAGAAGCTGAAGCAGTTTGTAATCGTGAAAAAGGAATTTTAATGAGATATAATTGAAAAATTTACTTTTCAGATTCCTATACCTGTGCTGTAAAACTTTTCTTCTTGCCCAATATCAGGATTCTAGGTCAATCGGCAGTTTATAGGTTTTGATGCATTTTCACCGGAAATCAAGCTGCATAAGCAGCCGTATTTTTTTATTGCGAAGATTCAGTTTTTAACAGATCAGAGGGACTGCAGAATTGAGTGTTTGATATTAATTACAATTTCATACCTCCACGCGTTTCTAGAAAAAAAAGTAGACAGACGGACAACCAAGTGATCCTATAAGGGTTCCTTTGTTCTTTTTGTGGTGCGGAACCCTAAAAATCATCCAGTTCTTGCCTGAAGAGTACAGGAGCGTTTTATTTGTGAGAGTTATTCCGTGTCTGTTACCAGATTTTTGCGACACTCGATATCGGCGTTTGATTTATTCATCGGCGCGTATGAAGATAAATGCCTGTCTGAGATACCCACGTGACTAGATATCTCTGTTGATCCCCGTATGTAACGCATTATATGTTCCTCCGTTGTGAAGACAAGCGACCCGCCCACAGATCGTAAAGACTCGAATATTGTGAAGAAGCAGAAGTCGATTGAAACAAAAAACCGGCCAAGCGTTCCGTACGTATTTATAAAAACGAGTAAAAATCACGTTTTTTGTATGGGAGCCTTAATTTTTTTTTCCTGTTTTTGAATTTTTTGTTGTTATAGCGGCAATAGAAATACATCATCCGTGAACATTTCAAGTGTCTAACTATCACGTTTCATGAGATACAGCCTGGTGACAGACGGACAGCAGTCTTAGTAATAGTGCCCCGTTGGTTGACCTTTGGGTACCAAGGGTACAGAACCTTAATTTTTTCTTTTTAATAAACCAGCTGATTGCTTTGTCTCGTAGACAGAATATCGATGACATATTTTTAACTCCTGTAGTTAAATCATGTTTCGGATGACGTAGTGTTCTTTTCACTTGTCTGTCATTGTTTCATGAGTATTATGAATTTCTTTGATGAATAAGATTTCAACAACCGACGTAAATTATGATTTGATAGTACCTATCATTTCATTGAAATAGTTTCTTTTTGTATTATTTTTACCACATGATTTTTAAGTTCATTCAACAAGAACTCTTTATCGGTATAAAAAAGATTATATACATAAATGCATTTAATGGTCTCTGGCCGTTTAGTAGTCAGGACAGTCGTAAAGACTCACTTTCAAATGATGTTGGAACAAAATCATACACAACAGAAATATCTTCCAGGCGTAATAATTCCTTACAACTCATCTCGAGTTTAAAAGGTCATTGAAGCAAGATATTAAGTTACAAAATTCGGAACTTTTTAAAGATATACAGACGAAGCAACGATAAATTAGTATCTCGCTGCGCACCTGTGAAACATTGTGTAAGTTTGCAAAGTTAAACTTATGGCTCTGTAAGGAGACAAGACGGATAGCAAATAAAGACTTATCCGAGCAAAGCTGCAGGATAGATCGCCTATAAATTACGTAACACCGCGCTCTGAGCGGAACCGTAAGCCGTTTGTCAAATAAATACAAACGGCCTGAATCAAGTTTAAATGGTATTCTTAAAATGTGGCTGTTTTGCGGTAAATAAGCGCTTAATTGAGCTTAAGAAGTAACCGGAATATATCTAACGAACGCTTTTAGTTTTTACCCAACTACAGCGAAGTCAAAGGATTGTTATTTAAGCAACTCTTGTATGTATGTGTATCTGTTCTCTCATCCTAAACCTTTGTATTTTGACCAATAAGGTGTCATTGAAAGCGTCGATATTGTTCGCAGGTTATAGGTTATGTTATGTTACATAAAATTCAAAATGGCGGCCTGTAGGTGACAAAACATGTTGCCAAAATATAATTTAAGATTTAAATATAAAAGTACATGTGCATAAGCCCCAGAAAAATATGTTTTTATTGTTCTTAAGTTTTTACGGGCTCTTCTTGTTTTAATTTTCTTCTTGTAAATATCATAGAGTTCTCAGTAAACATCAGTACGAAGCTGCTGCTTCCCGTTCCATGAATCTTCTATGATTACCACGCAACGACATGGGTTACGTACTGGAGACATAATACTTCGATCTACTCAGAATAACATTAATTCACTGTTATACAAGTTGGATCTATGTTTGAAAATTCTAGCTCAAGCGGTTTGCCCATAATAACTTTTCACCATTTTTTATCCTCTTAAGAGTAAGAATTTAGAAAATTCATTTTATGTGGTATATAGTCCTCCTCGCCGTGTCCGGCGACGGCGACTCCCTCAATTATCTAAGTCCAGGTTGTGGTGCGCTCTGACGTGGCTCGCGAACCCAAACTTGGATTTTATGTGGTATTACGTAATCAAAGGTAAAATATGTTCCACAAGTTTTTTTCTCAAGCAATTTTGGGCTGGGTGTCAGTGAGTTTTAACATTTTCAAGGTTCGCTACGACAGCGATTTGCTAAGGCGTGAAGATACTTAGAGATAACCGTCTTTACTATTTACGTCAGGTATGAACATTCAGCAGTAATTCAATTCTATAATAAATGGTTAAAGTAAATTGAGGCAACAAACAACGTAGCTCTGTTAGTTATCTCTGTAAAATTAACGACTGTTACCCCAAAACGTTTAGATAGAGAGTTATGATTATGACTACGATACAGCTTGTGGTAATGAAGCTATTTCAATTTAATGGTGTCTTCATATAAAGTTATTGGTTTTAATTCAAGCCAAGTTCTGAAGGTAAGTGACGATTAGGTCACTCAGTGGAACTGTGCTCACTCAGAGGTGTTGGCTCTGTTACTAGAATTCGTACGCAAACGTTCTGTTAACACTGCTGTTTAGTGGCAGTAGATTTAGGCAACATAAAACATTGGCTATCACCAACCAATACCGAAAAGTTTACAAATATACATGAGTTTCATCTGTATTTAGGGGTATGATTGACAAACGGAAGGACAGATTGTCCAGGCCACACCACTTGTTATGATGAAGCGTATGAAGGAATTTTAGTGGAGACAATCCGTAATAAACAAGCATTTTAATGAGGTGATGTTTAATTTTTTAAATCCGAATCCACAAGTCATTTTATCCGTAACGTTATTCGCATATTATGGATATTGATTCATTGATCTGTATCAGATACAGATAATCCAAATACGTTTTCAGTTTTTCTTGTGATTTATACAGAATCACAAAGTCAGGTAGGTATCAGCTGACGGCACAGTAACTCGCTTCCAGCTACCGCGTGGCTCCCATTAAGCAGCTTTTGTTACAAGCGACAGAAGGTAATCAATTACCATCAAAAGACCATTTGCATCCTATCGTCCTTTCTTATTGTAAAAATAAAGCACGCCTTCTGCGACAGCTGGCTTTACGGATCCCTTTGTATTTCCACAGACCTTTTTTCCTTTGACAAAGTTTATTTTTAGATTGTTAAAAATTACAAACTTTCATCCTTTCTTTTGATTTCAAACAAACGGCAGTGGCGATGAAATAAGATTTATATATATTTTTTATTTATTTCGTCGACTGTTTGCCGATCATTTCGAATTGGTATCGAGTATCTTGGGAATCTTGTTAAATAGCCTTAAACAAGTTATTCTTATTTATTCCTTTATCAAGGAAATTGTTACGAAGAATAACAATTTAAAAGATTTTGATGCTCTTTTGTTCTTCAAGATTATGGCTATATGGCCATATATGGCTTCATGATAGCGACGATGCATGGTTGTAGCTATCAAGATAATAAACAAAAAAATATTTAAGAATGTACGAAGCCCTTTTATATGATATCTCACTTGACCTAGTTTTTGTTACTTTATATTTTATTTTATCAATTTTATCAATTGCTTCACTTGTGGCACCATTCCAAATTTCAAGTCGATAGCTTTCGTCGTTGCTGATAATCAGCTGCGACGGACGGACGGACAGACAGACAGACAGACACTAGAGTGAGATTATAAAGGTTCCGTTGTTATATTGTACGTTCGGAGCTCTAAAAAGTTCTCATACGATACAACCAACAACGATAATGGTTTTATATGTGTCGTAATTTATACTAGCTACAACTCACTATATAGTTGAGTATAAAACTGCAAATTGTTTCAAAAAATGATTTAGTATATGAATCAATCTGGTTGTGGAAAAGCGCAAAGAAAACCTACAATTTTATCCAGATCTAGCGAGAAAATGTATTATTCACGAGATAAGACTGGCCTTTGTGTTACTTGGTAGAAGCACACATAAAATATTAAAGACAAGGTAATCACTCCGTTCGCTAAGAAAACACGGCGAACCATGAAAAAGTGTCTTTCAGCGCCTACCTACGAGTAGAAAGTAGGTACAGTTAATTTATTTATGAGATCGCGCGGAACCTACGAGTGAAATACGAAATGTGAGTAAATTCTACCAAACACTACAAAGACGAATAGGAAAGCATTCTAGCTATTACAAGCAGTCTCAGTCGTATTCGTTAACTGCGACGTCTTGGGAGCTGGAAATGTCGCCATCTTGAATATATGAAAAAGAGAAATAAAATCTACGACGCCATCGTTCTTTTAAAAACTGAAGTGAAAGCGTAGCGTCTCAATAACAACAAGCATTATTATAGATATTTTATCACTTACGGCCGAATACCTAAGTTTCGTTAAATTGTACTAGTAAAAAACTTTCCGAATGCGAGTCGGACTCGCGCACGAGGATGCCATTCGAAATTCGAACTACAACTATATTAAACAGCGCATTAGTTTTCCTGTATTCTTGTAAATAAAATCTTGTCCCGTTTGTTTATTAACTTATGTAGCATTTTTAAAAAGAGTCATTAATTATTATTAGTTCCTCATCGTGCAGTGAATTTTTAGAAAACAAAGAATTTCGATTTTTGTTCTGATAATGCACATGTCATTTTATCAACAAATTGTTTTCTACTAGAGCGGGATGCGAACTAGTTCTTCCATCGTCGGTCCACTATGTTTTAAAAATATATTGTTACAATAGTTGCATAAACAACAGCATTGGTGCAATCATTATGGGCTCGAGAAATAAAACTACTTTCCGACTGTACACCTCTATAACGTGTGAGCCGCCGGTGAGAAAGCACCTGGCTATTTGTGAATAAGTGTTGCTGTTAAACGCTTATTGGGTTTTGTTTTATGAGTACAACACATTACAAGTGGTACACTTGGTGACTATGGCCTGATGATGAAGCCAGGAAGTAGAAAATGTAACTCTTTAAGGGATACTGTAAAACCCTCGAGTTTAATCTCATTTTGTTTGTTTTGACGAGTCTAATACCTTACGCTTAGTAAAACGTATCTGATGATGGAGACAGGATGTGTACAGAGGAACTCGACTGCATTACCACAGGATACAGGGCATCATTGACAAAAGCGTGGTTTAGGTTTTTAAACTTTCATGTTATATAAGATCAATATTGGAGTAAGCAAATACTTTTTAATGGACTGCAGTCAGTAAAGGTAAGCTAGTTTATATGATTATTTACGGATATTTTATATATTACGATTTTATGATATATACAACAGGTGCGATGGATTTTAATAAATTTGGTGTTATTACATTGGTTATTAATTATCCTGGCTAGGTAACGTTACTGTGCGCAAGGTAGAAGTCAGGGTCATTCTACATTCAGGAAGTTCCTGACTGAAACGTGTTTATATATAAAAAAATCGAGCTCATTGTGGTTAACGTGTAGTGAAATTCCCTCTCTTAAGTCTCGAGCATCGCACTCACATCGTACACGAAAGCTTAAAAATTTAAATGCCGGATTAAAGTCGCAAACACACAGCAAAAAGGACATAAAAAATCTACTTCCTGTGAATTGTAATCGCAGCCAATTTTTCGTAGCTCTCTCCCGGTTTTATTATTCTTTCTTATACGTGTTCCACTTTCATGTTTTTACATTCGCCGGAATTCGGGAAATATTTCTTTCTCTATCTTCTATCAATTGCTCTTGACATTTGAATATGTTTTTAAGAACGCTTTAGAATTATTTTTTCCTTTTTACGGTTATATCGGATCTATTCAAATGTTCGCCTTTTTGTGATTATTTTTTGTAAACATAAGAACCTTTTGTAATATTTAAAAGTACGTATTTTTTACACTCTCTGTAGGAGAGTAGGCCTGAGCCCTTGCAGTGCTTGCATTGGGGACGTATGTTGGTGATAGTATGGTAGGCTGATGATGATGATTTTTTTATCGACGAATCAGTTAGAGCAATATTATTGCTCAAAGATCGGAGAAATGTGCTCACTAGTGCCTACCACGTTCCGGGAAGTATTTACCAGGTCGACCCCAAAGATTGATTGACAACCTGGTAAAGGTCGTGGTGAGCCTCTGGATACAAGTGGATGTGGATGATTTTGTTCCAGATTTTGCTATTTTAATGAGCTGTATGTCACCACGAATGTTGCCTAATTCAAAACAGCCTCCAGTGACTTTGACAGATTTGACCAAGTAACCGGCGAATATTACGCGATCTAGTCCAAATTGTGGAGGGTTGGATTTCGTTGTGGCTACCGCGTAGGTCAACTCCCTTGCATAGTAGTAACCTTTTGTAAAATTTTCTGGACGTTTTGTGTGTTGCTGGTCGGTTATTTGCAATTGCTGGATCGTCTCGCGGGGGCCCTCAATATACTCTTTGGGGCCCCTTTCGAAGAACATTTAAAACCATCAGTCAGTTTACAGCATCAGTAAAACGCCAGTATTGCGCGGTACGTGGTGCTACTTCTTTGGATCGTAGCTCTTCAAGCCTTGTCTTCAACTGCGCAGCTTGAAGCTAGAGAAAGCAAGGGTTGGGGAGCGACCTGATCCGTTACGATTGTTGACGATGATATTTTATTTGCCAATAACTTTCATGGCAACTCAAAATGTTCTTTATTTTCGCTTACAGCATATATGTAAAGCATTGCAATTGAGGATATATAGATATAAAACAGCTATGTGAGAGTATGGTGTCCGAGATTGAATTTACCTGATTTTTAGATCACCAGGCTCTCTCCCATTGGATCCGGTTACAGATGTTCAATTCAGATTTTCATCAGTTACATTGTAAGCAAATATGTAATATTATTGACAGAATCTTTAGATGCGAAAGTTTGTTTGTCGTACCTTCAAGTCGTAACGAAGAGTCGGACCGACTTGACTTTGTGTAGATGTATAGTTGAAGGATCGAGGCAGTATATATTTGCTACTTATTCAGTAGTAGTTCCGTGGTATACGATTAATTTATGAAGTCCACGCAGACGAAAGGTAGTGTGCCTATATTTTTAACCATACAATTGTTTCAATTTTTTATGTAAGTCACAATTGATTTACAGTTAAATGACATTTCATTTCACGATTTTAAAGTGATGACAACAAGGCCATTGGATTTACAGCTCTCAAAACCCTCAGGGTAATGAGTGGATGTCTTTAATTACCGGAATACAACAGGGCTAATTAAAAATACTGTTTGGCAGCAGACTTATTAAACACGTTGGTTGTTAGCCTGGCACACAGAGCTCTACCACCAACCAAACCGAATACCAGAGACTCCATGAACTTATTTGCAATCACTGATAATTTCAAATCACCGACCACAGTTGGTTTTTAAATTATTCATTCTCAATTCTGCCTTTTAACTTCGCATAGATCTCTTCTTTCTTATTATCTGGTTGATCTGAAATGTAAAGAGAAAATTGGTTGGATGATATTACTGAACCGCGAACGCTGCTATGTTAATCACAAAGTTAGGTTTTGCGTGTTCTTACATTGTCGTCTGCAAAAGCAGGTCCGTAGCCAGTATTAGTTGTAGCTCCATGGGCAAGTAGCTAAACTATTGACGATAAACTTTTGTTATACACTTCTCATCGGAAAATTCGAAACACTTCCGTTTTTATGGGCTCTGTCCTAATTTAACACAAAAGAGTTTTCATGCCATGAAAAAAATCACATGATTTTATAGCTGGCAGTTTGGCTATACTATACTATATACATACATACCGACTAATTTGACCTCATAGATTGCGACGTCGAACGGGCTCTGCCGTTATTACCACGCGTTGAAGGTTGGTTCATAATAATTAACACGATTCTGCCTCCAGACCTTAATATAACATTCTGTGGTCGTTTGCGATATTCACGACGAAACTGAAAAATGTCTAAAGACAATGTCCAATTTTATAATTGTAGAGTAGGATATATATTCCAAGCCAATTACCTGAAATCTTATTTCGCAAATTCTGCCCCCTAAACTCTGCTTTTGTCTACGACTCTGTCTCAAGGAGTCGACTGTGTCCCGACCAGAGTCACCGCGTTGAACTTTATTTAATTTCCCGATTGCAGAAACTAAAACCAGCCGCGAGACGGAAACGTGAAACGAACCCGCAGCCGCCAGCCCGGTGGCGTATACTGAAACTCGTAGCGACCGACAGTTCTAGAACTACTAGACGATAATTCTGTTTAGATAGTGGTCTTTCTATTTTATCTACATTAAAACATCTGAATATTTTGCGAGTTTGACTGTATTTTGGTTGATAATCGAAAAAAGTGATTTGTTTTCTCTATTCGCAAGACATTAATATTTTGTTGGCTCGAATCAAAGCGCTTTTTCAGCACTTGCTGAAATCGTATTTACTGTGTATTTAATAAATAAAAATCTTTGACATTTTTGCACATCCTTAGCTTTTAAAGGAAGTATTAGAAACTAGCTTCTGCCCGCGGCTTTGCCCGCGTGGACTTTAGGATTTATCCCATTGGATAAATCAATTACATAACAAATATGAAACTGACGTGACGCTTTCCGGCAACGAATAATTATTTGGATATTATTCATACTACAATTTTAAAATCGACATAAAATATGGGTAAAAGGTGGGGGGTAAGAGGGTGCAAGATTCACATACAAAAATTGGTCAAGCCGTTTCGCAGAAGTGCGACCACAAAAACCCATACATTTTTATATTCACCCCCATTAAAAATATGCGGAAACACGTATTTATCTGTTTCCACTCTCTAACAAAACATCAGAGTTATCATACAAAATGAACTATTAACCAATGAATTAATAACCTGTGGAACACGTATTTCTTTGTTTCAAATGTAGCCACTTACTTAGTATCAATTTTCATGATATTGATGATATATTGACTTCAAAAACAACAGAGTTCCTATACAAACTTATCTTCAAAAATGACGGACTTTCGTACAAACTTACATCCCTTATTTTACCCTGTTAGGGGTGGAATTTCGAGAAATCCTTTTTTAGCGAATACTTTCACTTTACAAAGAACGCATACTCCAAATTTCATGGCCATAGGATTAAGCTGTCTGATAAGTTAGTTAGTCAGGACTTTGAATTTTATATAAGATTTAAATCAAAATGTGTACCTAATAATAATACCTTTTTTTAATAAAAATAAATAATTTTTTGTAAACGACTGTTTGTGTTCTGAATAAATAATTTGTAAATAATAATTTTTAAAAAAATAAATAAATTGTTCAAAATGTATTGTTTTGTCTATAACAGTTTGTTTTGTATATTAAAATGTTCAGTTATTCGTTAAAATTAGAGTAGTGACCTAATTGCTAAATGTTCGATTCACAACCCGGAGGTCTAGGGTTCGATTCCCAGTATCTATCGGAACTCAGTTTGGTTGGTGGTAAGCCATTTTTTGTCTGCCTGGCTCGCTACTACCATGTTACCTAAGTCTGATAAGCATGATTTCTATCCAACGGCCTTATTGTCACGTACCACGTGCGTACAACTAAGCAGTGGAATTCCCTGCCGGCTGTGTTTCCCATGCGATACAACCTAGATAACTTTAAGTCCAGAGTGAATAGACTATTTCTATGCAACCGTGAACGATCCTAGACCCCATCGTCGCTTAACATCAGGTGAGATTGTAATAAAACGGAAGCCTATCGAATGTAAAAAAAACATGTTAGATGAAGGTCAAATACAAACCCATACAAAAACTACTATTAACGAACTTTTTATACAAACTTACATCGCTAATTTTACCTCACATTCCGTTAGGTCTTAGTTGTATAGGTGCTATGTAACTACAAAATCTTACTGCGATCACCAATCCGCCTACCAACAGTGGTGCTTGTTGCAAATCCAATCATAGTTTAATGTGTAGTTACACGGCAATCGCAAACTTTAACACAAACTTGCATCACATATTCTTTTTGCGGAACTATCATAAAAAGAAAATATTTGCAAAATCTCATTACAATACATGGTTTCGTCTGTCAGTCAGTCACTTCTAACGCTGAGGAAATGTTTCAAAAACACTTTAAAACATTAACCACTGAAGCACTTTCTTTTGTATTTGCTATTTGGAATTAGTCAGGCATTGTAGCCATTCTGTACAGAACCCACTAAACTGGTTTTTGTATTCTGTTATACTACCTATATCACCCTCAAACAATTTTTGGCAAACCTTCTCAATGTACAGATAGACACGTTGATTCTACAGGTGTGAGGTAGCAGAGCACCTGAGTACCTCTATTAGTTTGAGTCTCCTGGCTAAACATAATTTCTATCTTATTGTCACTTACCACGTGCTTACAGCTAAGCAGTGGAATTCCCTGCCGGCTTTTGTGTTTCCTAAGCGATACCATTAAGATAACTTCAAGGCCACAGTGAATAGACTATTTATAGGCAACCGTGAATTATCCTAGACATCATCGTCGCTTAACATCAGGTAAGATTATGGTAAAAAAACACGTGTAAATCAATCAGTCACTTCAAACACTGAGGTAATGTTTTAAAATCACTTTTAAACATTAACCACTAAAGCACTTTCTTTTGTCTTTGCTATTTGAAATTAATCAGGCATTGTAGTTATTCTGTACAGAACCCACGGTGCTCGAGTCCGACTCGCACTTGGCTGTTTTTTTGTATTCTGTATACCCTTAAACCATTTTTGGCAAGTATTTTCAATGTACAGATAGATGCGTCGATTCTCCATATACAGGTAAGTCGATTCTACAGGTTTTTTGAAGATATCTTTTTATTGCGTGAACCGATTTTGATGAAATAAAGCTTAGATGTTGCCTTGACCTACGCCTAATTTAATTTTGAAAACCGCATCAAATTTGGTTTTGTAATTTCGGAGATTAGCCGGTTCAGACAAACAGACAGACAGACAGACAGACAGACAGACAAAATGTTTAAAAATTGTCTTATTGTGTTCTGTTACACTTCTTACATCACCCTCAATCAGTTTTAGGCAAAAAAAATCAATGTACAGACACATCGATTCTACAGATTTATTATAGTAAGAAGAAGAAGAAGAAGAAGAAGAAGAAGAAGAAGATAGAAGAAGATAGAAGAAGAAGAAGAAGATAGATAGATAATGATTGTCTGAAAATAATGATTATGATATTCACAGCCTTGATAATTTCTGTAAGTAATTTCTTGGCTTTTATTTGTAAACAAAATACGTTAAATTAGATTAGATAAATAATTAACGCGTTCAAAAAGAACTAAAAACCGACTTCAATTGATTAAAAAATTTGGTGGTGACTCAAAAAGCGCTCAATCAATTTCGATAAAATTTATATGAGACCTTTGAAGTATTTTCTACCAAACCCAAAAAAGAATATTCTAAATCGGTTCACAATTGGTGGAGCTATTGCGTAACACACATAAAACCATACAGTCCAATTGAGAACCTCCTACTTTTTTGAAGTCGGTTGAAAATGTGGAGTAGTATATCTTAATCTGGCACAACTAACACTGTCTAAATTCTTCTTTGGTTGCATATTTGTAACTACGTAGTCAGGCAACGTTGTTTGAACTCGCTTTTAACTAGAATTTGTATTTTAGGGTTGCTATCTTCATTCGGTCTACACCGCTACGAAATGCAGCGTTGCATATAAAATGGCTTCTGCTTATTTTTTCTCTCAACCGTTTGTGATTTAGGAGTTTTATGACTCTTTGTCAGAAAATAAAGACCCACGTAGATATTTTTGATTTATTAACACTGTTTGCAATACGGTTTGCTTTTCAGTTGCAAAATACGTTTGGTTATTTTTTGCAATGAAATGTGTAACGAATACTTCAGCTCTCATTTCTGGTCTATATTTTTAACCGGCTCCGGAACGTAATGGCTATAAGCTTGGACTTACAATCAAGAGGTCCCGGGTTCAATTGCCAGTGGTACCTTCTCTGTACTCGGTTTAGTTGGTGTTAGGCCATTTTTTATGTTCTTCTGGCTAGCTAACACCATGTCCTCTAATTCTACCACCAAACAGCAGTGTTAATATCACTGTTGTGTTCCGGTATGAAAGCCAGCTCCTCATTAGATTAAAACTTCTAGGTTCACATGCTTTCTATCGTCATTTACCATCAGGCCAACCCAATATATAAATTTTAATATTTTTTTAGGGAATATTTAAAAAAAACTGGGTAAGTGAATGTTGGGCAACGTGCAGTGTAGGGTTCCATAGTTTAACTGGTTTTTCATTTTTACCACTCCAACTGTATTTTATAATTTGGCCGCCTATTACTCGTTAACTTTTGAAGCCAGGTAGTCGTGATAGTTTTCCTGTAAATTTTTGCATATGTACTACTACTGTGAATTTTACATATTTTTAAAAGCAGTAGTTTACCCCACACAATGGGTTAGACGCGACAAAAATATTTCATCCCCAAGTATGGAAAAATATTTTTCAAGATTTTATTCTACCACTTTGTCGGCGTGATTAATATGTATGTATACCCGTACCAAATTACAGATTTCTAGTAGTAAGGGTCTCGTCGCTAAGCCGCGGACAGACGGACAGAGTGAAACTATAAGGGTTCCTTGTTTGACTACGGAAACCTAAATAGGGGAATCTAAATCGGTTTACAGTTATTTCCAGTGACTCTGTGAGCTGTATACCTCGCGAATCTGTCGTTACAAAGCTTTAAAATTGAACATTGTCCTTTCTCCTTGAAATATCATTATTCTAAAATACCTATAGGTCGGGGAACATACATAATCCCTGTTACCTATGGGTACATGCTAATTCTGGTAGATAATCTAGGAACGGCAGTTCAAAACTTGGCAGAGAAACTTGAAAAATAAACATGTTAAACGATTTTACAATACGAGTAGATGACCACATTCTCCACATTGCTAGAAACCTCTACATGAAGGTTTATTTTTAAACTGACCTTTTGTGGAGCTGACATTCTGTTTCAGCCCCTCGGCGTACATTCAGTTATATACAGTACCTACTGTATGGGTATTCCTAGTTTATAAGATCTTCTCGTAGCTTAGTTTGTTACTATTGCTTGGTAGTATAGTGCCAGATCTGTGCGTCTACCATGAGTTTACGCAGGCGATAACGTATATCGAATAATATCGGAAATGCTGCTCAGTCGAGATGCGGGTGACAAGGATAGAGCGATAGTTAACGATACATGTTATCGCCTGCGTAAACTCATGGTAGATGCACAGATCTCGAATAGTTTCATGTCATGTCGGGTATAAAATGGTCAAGTGCGAATCAGACTCGTGCTCCGAGAGTTCCGTACAGAATATGAATAATTAGCATACTGTAAACTATAAATAATAGGTAAAGTAATGCAATGAACCATACTGCAACGAATAAGCCTGACGAAGTCAACGAGTAATTTTAAGCAAGATTATTTACATGATGCATATACTGACATTCGCCAACATGAGCAGTTTGTAATCATAAAAGCGATTTTAATGAGATATATTTAAAAATTTTATATTAAAAATTTATTTATTTTGAGGCACTAACAAGTTACATTCTTAAAACATACAAAACACAATCTTGCATATCTTATTACTAAAAATGTTCACTTAATTTATAGGTATCCATGGCTTACACAAAATTCACATCACAGAATCACCTTTCAGGAAATTTCAGGATTCTAGGTCAATGGGAAGTACCCTATAGGTTTTGATGCGCTTTCAAGGGATATCGTCAAAATATGCTGCATAAACGACTGTATCTTTTATTGCGTTGACTTAGAAGTTTGATTGTTTCACAGATCACTTTTGATCTGCAGATTAGAGTATTTGACATTAATTTCAATTTGATACTTCCACGAGTTTCTGAGAAAAAGAACTTTTTCTTTTTGAGCTACAGATGCCTAAAAAACACATCAGTATTTCATTATAATCGTCTGCAGGAGTCCACTGTTGGGTACGAGTCACCTTCTTATCACTACAACGGAGTTGCCATGAGCGGGTTCGCCATAAACATTGTTTGGCATGGTGATCGCAGAAAGATGTCCGCGACCACACAGCAGCATATAGCCAACTAGACATATTAACAACACCTTACTTCGGTCAACAAGCCAACCAATCGTTTGTGTGCACCGCAGCCCACACCCATCTATCCATGGGTCAATGTTTGTCGACAGTTTATCATACAAAAATGAAAACATATTGTTAGATAAGTATTTAATCAGTTTAAATGTCATTGAATATAGTAATTATTACTGGTTTATATTAACAGTTGCTGAACACACATAAAAAGTAATGTGTGCATAGAACACACAGAGAGGAAAACATTGACTTCGGAGGTCTATCCCAAAATAAAGTTGTCTCCTTTTAATAAAGGGCATTCGTTATAAGAGCAACGAGTATAGCTTTATGTGGTAAGATTCAACGTCAACTCATATTCCATCTAAGAATCTTCTAATCTAAACGAACCTTTGGTGCAGCTAGTGGCTGCGCAGTTTGACAAATACAATCATGAAATATTTATTCATTTAATCGGATCGGATTCATGTAGATGTACAATGTAAACCAGAAGAGTTGAAGAACGAAAACAGTATTAATTTCAAAACTTGCTATCTCGTCCCATTGCAGTTATTTTCTTCTCGTCTCAATTTATGAACAATCGTAACGAAAACTTGAAGCTAAATGCTATCGATTCATCAAATCTTGTAAAAATTGTCAAAATCACTCAATAAGCTTACAATTAAGCACTTATTGGTAATCATTGAGCTCTTACACTCAATCATATAAGATTGAAGTTTATTAGAGGCTTAATTACATGTGTCGAGGGTATTATTGGCACAATCGGAACACTCGAATGAACCCAAAGCCCTCGGTGACAGCTGGTTCCGATTCAATTTGCTCTGACGCTGTCACGGATTAATTTCATTACGCTTTGCTCTTCGGTGGAGGACGAGATGAGGGCAAAAAGTAGTTTCCCAAGCTAATGCTAATAAGTGTCGAGACGAGGCGATTTGTTTTGTTTAGAGGGGATTGCACGGCGCGGCGCAAATGTAAAGTTTTTGCAGCTGTTGTCGCACAGTGGAGAGCGTAGCAGCAGTGAACACTAATGATCTACAGCGTAGTCATAGATAGCTCCCTATATACCTATAGGTACAGTTACGATTTAACAAACAATATAAATGTGTACAATTGAGATCACAATAATCATTATCATTAGCTAGGAAACGTCTACTGACATAGGCCTCTTCCATGGTACAGTACTCGCAAACTATATTTGCCCCTCTGAAGTTAGCCACAAAAGACAGCGAAGTATCAATTATTATCGTATATGTGGGAGACAAGGCAATATCCTAGTGTTTACATCATATAGGGATAATTATTATCGAAAATAATACACACACATTTCGTCTGTACATGTTCGAAATTGCGGAGAGCTAACTTCAGAGGCAAACTTTGCGTGCGAGCACTATATACCACAATGACCGGTCCCTAGCCACTCGCATCCAGCGTCTCCCCGCAACCTTTAATAGGTCGTTCGGTTCACCCAGTAGAAGGGGTGGCCCAGTACACGTTTCCCAGCCACTCGAGAATTTTTTTACTTCCCTATATGTTATCTGTTTTTAGAGTAATGTCGCTTGCCCATTGTCAGTTAATGTTGGCCACTTCATCCGTGTTAATATTTCTTATTATCTTTTAATTTGTTAGACGCTCGAATTTTTCGATATCCGACTAAAGGTTTCATTTGATACAGGTTTAACAATATGCCTGTAACGATTTTCCACTTTAAACTCGCTAGTGGAGTGCCGGCTGCCACCAGTTTTCCAACTTTCGCATTCAGTATTAATAGAGAAAGTGTGGCATTTTTTTTTGTTCAGTAAACTTTTATAGTTGTTTCGGAATACGTTTGACAAACGCTGATTCAATTTGTACCCGGTCCCTGTCGACGGTTTGCTACGAGTTGGGAAAAATACATGTTATTTCATAGACTAATACAAACCACACAGACACACTACACCGTATATAGCCTAAAGAAATACTATCTTCTTTGGATTATCTGACGAAAGAGTCCACTTTTGAACATACTATACATACATACTGGTAAATATTTTCACTACACGAGCTTTGCAGAGTGTATTTACCCATAACGCCGCGCCTGGAAGGCAGATTGTTTGTCGCAATTCAATATCAATGGATAGGTATTGCAGCCTGTATATGTGAATTTCTAGATTTATTTATACGAAATACTTGTATCATAAAAATCAATAGTCGCTCTTGGAGACTTTGACGATTTACCGATATCACGAAAGGCATTCTCAGAATACAATCCCAATTTTGGGCATTAAAAAATTATATTATATTTGATCAAAAGTCGGATAGAGAACAAAGGGAATATTTTGGTTATCGTTTCCTTATTTTTGGATACGTAGTGGAGTGTTATTTAGGAATTGATCTGATAAAATATGTTCTTCGTATATATTGACTTAATCTATTTTTTTAGTAGTTGTCATTTTCTGAGAGTTTGGGTTCGGCTCGATCTTGAGTACGATATATTTATAACGAGAGACATAGGAATGGCAGACGGAGTCTAAAAGCCTACAGTCAAAAATTATTTACTTAAAGTACAATGCGTGTTATACATAGTTCAATATCAACCCGTTATTGTTAGTATTACTAGGTGAGGGCTCGTAAAGCCACAAATATTGTGTTCACTGATGTGTGAACAACGGGACATTATTACGGCGTAATATTGTGGCAGGAAGGAGTTTTTTGTGGTAACGGGTACATTTTCCACTCAATTGTGTTGCCATTCAATAAAGCACATTAATCCTGCTAAGCAGACAAATTGATTTTTCAGAGCAGCTTAGTGTTTACAGGAACGATAGCGGCTAATACTTTTGGGTATAACGTCTCATAATGTAAACATGAGGAATAGGGCTACAGTAATTGCATTATATATACCAGCATATAGTTATATGAGGGGGTTTGCCAAAATAATCACGCTTGGTATGTTATTTTAATTTCTTATTTGTTCATTATGTATCTAAATATATTATTAACTAGCGGCCCGCCCCGGCTTCGCACGGGTAGACATTTATTTTTTAAACATTTTTGGATAAGCGTAAATGTATTTTCAGCTTCATATCCCTACGCGACCAACGTCCCTGAGAAAAATGGTCTTGACAGACATAACACCAGAAGGACAAAAAAGTGATTCAGTTGTTAGTTTTATGAAAAATTTCGTAAATTAATTCACGCGATATTTTGTGGCTTACAGACAACCGACCGCGAGGGGTTGAGTTGGTGTTTAAAATGGTCAACTAATTTTGACGTTTCTATGAATTTTTGGTGTTAAGGGAGTTGGTCAGGTTGTTTGTTGTTGGCGAAACTACTTGCTAGAGAAAAAAAGATATCCATTCAGGTGAGATTTTTGATTGATTAGGTTTGGCATTGTAGCTAAAACGCTGTAGCTGCGCGAGCGAAGCGAGCGGTTTTTTCTTTAAACCACGCTTTATTTAAGATGAATTACATAGACATATATTTATTTCATCATCTACCTATATACGTCCCCACTGTATGAGCTCAGGCCTACTCTCCTACAGATAATGTATGGGGCATAGTCCACCACGCGGGCCCAGTGCTGATTGGCGGATTTCACATGCCTGTTCAAGACATGCAGGTTTCCTCATGATGTTTTCCTTCACCGTCAAGCATTCGAATAATGTACTTGAATTGAAAAACGCTCATAGGTACACGGCTGGATTCGAACCCGGAACCCTCAGATAGAGTCCGCGCCTTAACCTCTTATTATATACCGCAAAAATTAGCATAAACGCTATTTTTGAGACTTTAAATTATTGCCAAATCCAAAGAAAAAATTTTAATTTTAGAAAATCCTGGTTTTCCGATTTATTCCTATGGTTGCGCTGTAAGACCTTGCTTCTTGTAAAATTTCAAGTTCTAGCTCAACGGGACGTACCCTATAGGTTTTGGTTTCTTTGCATTTTGTATGGAAATGGTCTGAAATACAGCTATATCTTTTTATTGCGTTGGCCTAGAAACTTCATTTTTTCACGGGTCCAAAGGACCGCAGATTCGCATTAATTCGATATTAATTTCAACTTGATACCTTCACGCGTTCCAGAGAAAAAGGACCTTGACAGACAGACGGACAACATAGTGATCCTATAAGGGTTCCTTTTTTCCTTTTGAGGTACGGAACTCTAAAAAGCAGCCGAGTGCGCGTCAGTCCACGCGCAGTGCAGGGCTCCGTAGTTGCTCCGAACAATAAGTGGTTTGGATTTAATGTTAATGAATTTTTCAGATTTTTAAAAGCACCAGTTTAGCAGATAGAGGGGAGGGGGACGCTCAACTCGGACAAAAATTCTCACTTTCAAGCGTAATATTTCAACGATACCCCACACAATGACGTGACGTGAAAAAATATTTCATCCCCAAGTTTTTTTATTCTACCACCACTTTGCTATCGTGATACCATGTATACCCATACCAAATTACAGCTATTTAGTAGTCAGGGTCTCTGAGCTAAGCCGCGGACAGCCAGACGAACAGAGGGATAGAGTGAAGCTATAAGGGTTCTTTATTGGACTAAGGAACCCTAAAAAGGTACCCTTAAAGGATCATATTGTTGTCCGTCTGTCTGTCAGTCAATACCCTTTTTCTCAGTGTATACGTAAATGTATGCGTAAAGGTATCAAGTTGAAATTAATATCAAGTACTCAAGTCTGCAGTCTCTTAGATTTGTGAAAAAATCAAACTTCTACGTCAACACAATAAAAAGATATGTCTGTTTAAGCCGCACTTTTAGACAATTTCCTTAGAGAATGCAAGAGAATCAAAACCTATAAGGTATTTCCCGTTTGACCTAGAATCCTGAAATGTGGAAAAAGCAAGGTCTCAGCACATCACAACCATAGAAATTAATCTAAAACCATACTTTTATTTATTTATATAACACAGTGAAAATAGCTTTTTGATGTTCTTGTTCTGTTGATTATTCATAGTTTCCGCAGCACATGCGATGAAAGACATTTTACGGCGTAGCACGTGGTGGACGACCGCTGCAGGCTGTATCCACTGTCTACTCTTCTTTCCCAGGAGATTTAAAAGAACCGACTAAAGGCTTTCTTAGGCTGCGACGCAATAATCACCTGTACATTCGTTGGCAGGTGCCTCGACCAAATAGAACGTACAAAATCGTCGGGTACGCTCGGACCGGCCAAACTTTGTAGGTGCCGTAAGAATTTGTGCTGGCTTGCGGTCCCCGATGTCTTCGTGCGTGAGTAGCTGGCGCACTCGCTGCTCTTGCGATGAAGACAGTTCCGTTCAGTTCCGTTTTAACCTTGTCATAGTTGTTCGCACCGGGAGGGTTTTTAACTATATCTTTGTTTTCTGACACGTATTTGAACTCAAGATTCGATATGACATAATTGTATTTGCTGTCTGCGGTGATGCTGGCAAGCACGAACTGTCCTTCCAACTGCGCGAACCAAAGCGCTGGCTCTTCGGGCCAAAATGGTGGCACTTTCACACACACGGCTTCCACCGTCGTTGTAGGTTTAATTTCCATGTTCCCCTCCGTCATTTTGAAGTTTAAAACAATCCTGCTAACCGTGCTTGCTGAAGAATATTCTGCGCTCGCACACAATGTTCGTTCGCTCATGTTCGCTCCACGGCAGGCCACGAAACACGCACGTTTCTACTCGGATGCACGTCGGACGCACGTCAGGTGCACGTGGAGGACGACCGCTGCAGGCTGTCGCGCAGCGGGCGTATCCACTGTCTACTCTTCTTTCCGGGGATATTGAAAAGAACGGACTAAAGGCTCTGGTTCAACAATAATATATTTAAGACTCGTAATAAAACATTTTACAATAGCAGCCGTTGTTTTTCGTAGTCATAGTTACAGATCGACTGACAGCGCTCGGCGCGCGTGCGTGGCGTGGCGCAAACCCGCCATAACGGCAAAAAATATTACATCTTGGTTTACATTACTGAAGTTTTAGTAATGATCTCTAATTTTTTCTAAAAATAAATATAGCCTATGTCCATCAGGGATAATGTCGGCTTCTAATGGTAAAAGAATTTTTCCAATCGGTCCAGTAGTTTCGGAGCCTATTCAATACAAACAAACAAACAAACAAACAAACAAACAAACAAACAATCAAAACTTTCCTCTTTATAATATTAGTGTAGATTAGTGTTGTGTGTATAAATATATGTAAGTTAATTATATTTGTGTAGCGCTGCGTGCAAGTTTTTTAAATCTGGCTAGAATAGGGGCTGGCTGAAAATCAGTGTTGTGATTTTCAGCAGAAAAGCATAACGGGTACTGAGACAGCTCCTGCCACAGAACCTTCTCATTTTAATGTGTAATTATAGTAATGTTGTAAATGTTTGAATTAGTTTTATATATGTGTGTGTGTGTTTGTATGTGTAATTTGTCTGTGGCAAATAAATGGTTTAAAATGGTTTAAATGGCGAGAACTAATTGCCAGACTATGATGGTTACAGACAGTGCATTAGCGCGATGTCGATTGTAAACTTCTACCTTAGAACAACTATTCGTATGTCTTGGTTTAAAATAACAAACCATGGTTTCTTAGAGCATGATAGACAGGTTTATCTAAGTGTTATCTTTTTATCAACAATATCTTACTGCACTCAACAAGCTGTGTCAAGCGCAAATCTCGTAGATTCACGCGCAATTCACCATCGTAGCAATCTAAAAACGATTCTTTTACTTTTAAACTTAACATAACAGCATACAAGGTTGGAATATCTTTTTAAGTATAGGATAGTATATGTGCCAGGAGATTCTGCTCTTCTTTAAAGAAAATCAAACTAAATTATATCTATGATACTCGTAGCTCATGCCCATCACTGTATCGAGCTTAATTTACTTTGATAGAATTCCCCTAATACTAGCATATTTTATTAACATCTCGCTCGTCCCGGGAGAATGCTCCCGCTAACGATTTGCGATAAGAGCATGCTATCGTCGAGGTAATCACCGATAAACATTAAATATTGTCTGCAAACCCTCGTAACTTGCAACCCGATACGCGCGTGATCTACACACTGGTCCGCTGCAATTTTTCCTTATTAACCTTCAACGACACCTACGGTTTGGTCTGTTGTTCTGTTCTAAATTCAAAACCAAACGATATATTATGTAATACCTAGTGTACAATATATAAAATATATATTAAAAAGCCGTAAAATATATATTAAATAAAATTATTTGGTTATTTAGTATATTTGGTTATGAAGTATATATTACATATTAGATTTAAATATTTTACACATTATGTTAAATGTTAGCTTACAGATGAATAAACATTTAATTTATTTATGTTTTTCTGTTCAAAGTAATTCTTCAAACGTAGTAGAAACATGATACTGTTGTCATGAGGTAAAATTACGCCGAGCACTAAATGTAAAGGAGGGTTGAATATTTTCACGTTCTAATAAAGCAGTTAGTCTCAAGATGTCCCCTCCTCCGATGTCGTAAAATCTCAGCTCAAATGAACATTTACCGAGGCACCTAAACTCCGACGACAGGGGGGACTTAAGGCTTAGGGATTCACGCTAAACTTACTTTCCGAATCGCAAATAAAACGTCCAACTCGACGGACTAGCTACGTTCAGTAAGCTACTGGAATTACGGAGTGCGTTTAAAACTTTCTTCCCGACGCGACGCGACAGACGAACTTTAATCGTAAAGATAGCGACAGGCATGCGACTAGACAAGGCATGCTTGAAGATGGTTTAAACTTGAAACAAGGAAAAATACGTCATCGCTTCAATGTGACGTAACTATGAAATGAAAAGTTGTCAAGAGTTTTTGTTTAGTATATTGATTGACTCAACTTCCTGATTGGTTTATTAAACTTTCTAATAACTAAATTTTATTGGAAATACATTCTGCTGATAGTAATATTTTGTTTCATAGGATATAATTAGATTATTATCATATGTCATCCCGTTGGTGTCGCAAAAGGCAAATGGGCTCATACCACGAACATTGTTTCGTTTTTGTTTCGGATTGCTTTCGGATTTGGTGCAATTTGTATTAATCCGAAAGCAATCCGAAACAAAAACGAAATGTAACCACATTCTTGATATACGGGCCCTGCATCCACCATTTGCCTGTTATAGCGTGGTGATTATGGGAAATCATCTAAGAGAAAGTCCGATGTGATGAAGGAGGTCATGTCTGTGGATTTATGGAGCTGTTGATCATAACGATTGTAATTGATGAATAGAACAAAAATACCGTTTGCAACAACGAAATGAAAATTTCAACTTGTATTTTAATTGATAAACCACAACATTCATAAACAATTTTGCAATATTCAGTGATTAAAAATAATAATCGAGTAAAAACGGACGAGATGGAGTGCCGACGCGACGTGAGTTCGGGTGACAGGGCGGCGGAGTGCGACAAACAGAATAATTAATCTGTCATGAGGTGTCCGCGCTCGTCGGCTTGTGACCGGACCGGGGCGACGTGGACAGGATTGCTGAGGAACGTGCTATATGTACTGTAGTGTAGATTGTGTCTGAAGTTGACTTGACATTGATATAATGTAGTCATGTGCTGTGCACCGCAATGCATAGTAGGGGCGGTCGAGTGTTACAGACGGAATAAGTAATGTGCCATTAGGCACTCGTTGAAGGGTCGCACTTCAACGAGTGCGAAAAATCGGGGCGAAAAATTGACACGCGAGCAGGAATGTCAGGGAAATTATGAGCTGTAGTGTAGGTAGATTTCATAGTGATGTACCGTCATGTACTGCTAGCTGTTGCAGCATGTAAGCTGAGAATTAGGCTCTTTGTCAGCCTACTATTTATCTGTAGTTAAAAGTATATTTACTACTTACTGCAGGAGTGGGTGGTTGTTATAGGTGAAATAAATAGTCTGTCATGAGGAGCCCGCATTCGTTTCTGTGTGACCAAACCAGGGCCCCTACCACAAGATGTGTTCGTTTCGTTTTTGTTTCGGATTGCTTTTGGATTGGGTGCAAATTGTATGAATCCGAAATTCAAACTTTAAACGGATTACATTCAGTAGTTGCTCATCAAAAACGAAATTAAACCAAGTCCGTCAGTGGCGCCCAGCTCAGTATTGCTAAGGAAATTAAAAAATATTTTTAAACCCCTTTTTTATGTATCCCTAGAAATATAATGCAATATAATTTTTACACCATTTTTGTTTGGCAGCTATGAGCTTTTGACAAATAGACGGAGAAAGTTGTCTCAACAATTAGGGATCCGACTGTATCCTTCGGATTCGGAACTCCACAACAATATAGTTGCAAAATGAAATAGTCACAGTAAAATGTCAAAGTAAAAGAATCAAGAGACGGGCAGGTCATTGTTATTCATAACGGAAATTGAATCTGTAATGGGCTTTTCACTGAATGGTCGTTAATATCAAAAGCAAGAAGTTCGGTTCGAATTTATTATTAAAAATTGTTGTGTTCGCTTCGAAATGATTTGTATTTGTAGATTACGTTTCATAATTAGCATAATGAATAAATAGGACAAATTGGAATAATTAATCTAGCGTTAAAATGAAAACGAAACGTCGGAAAATACACGTAGTTATTAGCTCTGAGTTACGAAACACGTTTAATTTTATCCGTGGCTATACTCTTGGACTGACAATCCCGGGGTCCCGGGTTAGATACCTGTCAGTACTTGGATTGTAAACTGCTTGTTATGTTCAAAGGCTGGCTATGAATTATCAATCTCCTGATTGGAAACACTGGCGTAGGTAGCTATGTTGCTTCGATCATATTCAAAACTTCAAAAATCGAATATTGTAAAACTTTTTTATGAAATGTAAAAATTTAATCCCAGCGTATATACCCTCAACATAACGCTTTAGAAAGCTCGAAGAATGAAAATTAAAATACCTTCCATGAAGCCCTGTCCAATACATTTCTGATTTAGCACTCCCCAAAGCCACTTTTGTATTCAGCGTTAGTTTTTATTAACCCTATGACTAAGGAAAAATTATGAAAATGGTTTTCTGAGTTCAATGCACGCTGTACTAGACTTTTTTATTCTTTATCGCCTCGAAGAAATTGGCTGTCTAGCTTCCATTCGATTCCAGCAAGATTTAAAATAAGAGAGGGAATGTGTCACTCCTATGTATTAGGTGCTTAGAGTTTTAAATAAATGGCAAGAGGATTTGGAGATTTTGCAAGTAAAAGACTAGCATAGCGGTATATTTTGTTTAAGCGAACGCAAACGAAACTTAAAATGTAAAAAAAGAGTTTACTTTAGGTATAAAATGTATTTGTTTAAAAAAAATTGTTAATTTTCCTGAAAGCTGTGCGCGGCATTTGATGTGTACCATGAATGAAAAGCTTATATTCTTTACAGGTCAAATTTTATGTTTGCTAACTAACACCTGAGACCTCTTGATTATCACAGTCCAAATGTGTAGACTACTGACATACATATGTCTGTGTAAGTAATCACTAGGGACCGGAACTTACTCTTTGAAAATGTTGTTTGTGCAAAGCCTCAGTATTTGTCGGGTTGATGAGGGTATGTGATACCTACAATGCTTCATTGGTCTATCATTTGGTGTCATATATTTATATTTGGTTTGACAGGATTTTACCACGACGACACTGTTTCGCACACAATGGTCAGTTTCTTGCGAAACTTGCGAAAGTGTTGCTTGTCCTTCTCTCAAGCATTAACGGAATGACATGAAATTTTGAATTGAGATCGTTTTTATATGTTAGGTTTTAATTTTAATCGTTTTATTAGGTCGAACAATGACTTCGGCTATTTTTATCCCAGTAGAGTGTTCCCGTATGATAAATTATGTATTTATAAAATGACTCCAAAACGCATTACAATACAGCCTTCATGTACGAGTATGTATAAATTACGTATGGGGTAATCAGGTCATGGTTCTGGTATAAAGTCATAAATCTTAAGTATTTTGCAAAAGGCGTAAAACAAAAGTTGTTTACGACGATAAGTTCATCATTAATGTTTTGTTCTTGTGCTCGTCCTCATTTATCTTACTCATAAAAGGCGTCTAAGGGGGCGTCCACTCATTACGTGAGGGGTTCTGTTTGAATTTGAAGCCCCTCTTGGTGATATTTGATATGGAAGAAGAAATGGACTTTATGCTGTTGGTCCTGTGATCACTACAGCGTCACTTGGACATTTGGCGAGCGCGGATATTTATAATAGTGACTTGATATTTCAACTAAAAATTTTAAAATAATAAAACTTATTCGACTTATGAGTCTGCAAGAGTTAGAAATGCTGTAGCAAATTTCTATTAGAAATTAGCTGTGTCTTTTATTATATGTATTTTCTTTTGTGTGTTTGTGGTTTTTTTTCGGTGTACAATAAATTGGTAAATAATGAAATTTAGATTTTCAATGATCTCCCCTGTATTTTGAGCGCACGTAATTAATGGACGGCCCACAATGTTGCCGCCGTCATCGTCGTTACACAGAGGTGGATGCAGAACGTAGTCTTTCCGCAATCTGTAAACAAACGTGATAAGTTTTAAAACTCATTTAATGTGGAGATGTTGTTAAAAGAGTTGTTTATCTGTCTTCATTACATAATACTGGGTTCGTAATGTGGTTATCGATAACGATTAATTTAACACAGTGCTTTCTTTGTATGCAGAGAGATGTAATGTTTCGAGTTTCAGCTCCGTCGCAGACCTATCGCCGATTAACCACCATGGGCTAATGGCTAAATGTTGAGCTAAGAATCCGAAGATCTTGAGTTCGATTCCCAGTGCCCAAAGGTACGTATCGATACTCGGTGTGGTTGGTGGTAGGGCATTTCCTATGTCCGCCTGGCTAGCTACCACCATGTTACCTAAGTCTGCCGCCAAACAGCTGTGTTAGAAGCATTGTTGTGTTCCGGTATGAAAGGTAGCATAGCCAGCGCCTCATTAGCCCTTTGTCCCTCGCTAGATGCGATCTCCTTTCATTATGTCATTTTTTATTTATATCGTTCTTAACATTTTCAAATGCTTGCTTCAAAAATATTTAAAAAAAAACTCCAAGTAGTGCTATATAAATTGTGTGGTAGTGTGGTAATATGTTACATTGTGATGCAAAAAATGGTAAATGCTCTACTGCCCGTGCGAAGCCGGGGCGGGTCGCTAGTATTACATATTTTATTGCCTTCAAAAGCAAGCGTTAATATATATTTCTACTTTAGTGACAAGCAGAAAAGAATTACCTATCAGGTTATGTCAGAGAGTTACGCAGCTTTTTAAAATATTAACCATCTTGTTTTTAAAGCCAGTTTCAGGGTAGATATTAATTTTTTGTTGGTTTGTTTGAATTAAAAATATAGGCACAGGCATAGGCACTTACCTTGTGTTATTATTTCATTAACCCTGTTTCTATTTCACGATGGACCGTCGTTATTTTAAATGCCACTGTTTAATGGTTTCAATTTTTTTTATCGTAAAAGTAGACTTTTAGGGCAATTGAAGTCGTTTTCCAGTTCTATTTCAACGCATTTACTTGTACAAAACAAGAACCGTCGAGTCTCAAGTTGGTTCTTTACCTTGAAATGAAACGCGTAAAAGTTTTTTTTTCCAATAGTTTTTTTCTCTCTCAAACTTAGTGAAAAGTTTGTTTTAATGCTTTTTTATATTGAAAATATGACAGAGAAACCACTTGAGTTTTCCTGTAAAATTCGGAGATAGTTTTTCATAATTCTTTCTTCTTCGCTAAATCCGCCTTAGAATGTACAAATTAATACCCAACTAGACCCGTAAACTAAGCTTAATTTTTTCCAAATCACCGCGAAGCTTAGATTAGCACCTATTTATTCTACAGATTGTGTACTAAAACAGCAAAATGTGTACTAAACTGACTGCTGATAATTGACACTAGAAGACATTGTATCACTCAAAGCGACAAGAGAATGAAGAATTCAATAAATATCCTGTTTCAGTTGGAATAGCGTTAAATTTTATCCTTAATGATCGTGGAGTGACTGAAACGCTCGCTGTGTTGTTTCAAATCGAGCCTGTCACTCTCAGCTGTAATTTCTCTCACATCTCTTCTAACGTAACGACACTGGCAGTTTTCTATCTCAATTTTCACTTTATGTTTTCGTTTGTATGTAACTGACAAAGTAACTATATATGTATGTTAGTAACTCACTAACTTATACTATGTAAATGTATGTACACTCGAGTAGAAAAATATATATCTACTTTTTCTGCTTGTCACATTTATCTTTAATTCCCCTCAACTCACTGCGTAGGAACAAGAAAGGGTGATTCTGACATGGGACGAAAATGGTTACATATTTTTGTGCTCGAGTGCACCTAAACAAATATAGCAATTAGATTGTAAATTCTTTCTAATTATTGTCGTATCGTTTGAAACTTTGCTATTGTAACTGAGATGTCAGTACAACAATTCAGCACCTATGTGCTAGAGCTGATCTGACCCTGGAGCCAGGAGGTGGATAGAGGAACTCTTCAATGGGTAGTAGTAAAGACTTCCAGTTTGGGCTCATTTTGTTTGTTTTGACGTGTCAAACCCGTTACACTTGGTAATGAAAGTATAATTTTGAAACTAAGAGGTAGGGAGTAGCTAAGCCAGTATGGCTCAGTTTTCTTAATAAGTCTGTAAGTGCAAAAGGTCAAGAGACATTTTATTTTTCATTAATTATTTAAATTGACGGTATCTGCAATAAATTGGCGTTACGGTACAACGGAAAAACCTGACAAACCTGACAAAGTTAGAGAGTATATAGGTACCTCACATCTAATTTTATTATGCTTCACTTTTTCGAGATTCGATTGATGTAAGGCTATCCTTCTAGTCTTTCTAGGCATTACTATTCTAAACCCGTCCAATAAAACTGTTCTGTCGATACTCAAGCTCAGTGGACATTGACATATTAAATTGTAATATCATCATCGCCATAATAATCAGCAACCAGGAAACGTTCACTGATGAACATGAAGGCTTGTTAATGTATTCATACAAACATTATAAATGCGATAGTTAGTTAGTTTGTTCTTCTGTTGCATCGTAGCGGTAAGAGCATATCGAATACTGTTTATCTCGATTGACAAGTAGTTCCTGTGGGACAATGTCTGATGTCCACGCGGGCAAAAATTAGTACTGTACATATTTTAAAATGCGATACATGTGGAATATGAGTAGCCCTTTTCTTCTATTTATATATATATCGGACACTAAGATTACATTGATTTATGTTACCTATTTTAACAAATTACAACAGGGAATAATTTGTGCGTCTGTGTCAAAGTAAGTAGCTACCAATGTACGAGTATGTAAGTCTTACACCGCAGTCTTTCAAAATGTCCCTTCTGTGCTAATAAGAACTTAGCGAAGGTACAGCGGCATTACAGCATATCAAACGGACGTCCGCAAGGGTCCATGATGCTTACCTGTTTAATAATTTACTAGTGACTTAATAAGACTACCTTTAGGATGGTTCCCAAAGGAACAAGGTTCGAAATTCTACATCAACGGGATTTCTAGGGTCCTTAGAGAATATTTATTCATTAAAACCTAACCCCACATACACCTAGCTTGTACATTGTTCACAGAGCAGTTCAAAGTATAAATATGAGTAGAATATAAAAGCAGAGTCCTTTGGGAATGACTTCAACTTACTGCGATTGAAATGTCTCCTTCGGTGACGTGGAGCAAATGTGCGTGCCAAAATAGCAAAATCGCATTGGGCAAAAACAATTCATACTGTTATTAAATATTTGTTCAATTCGGGATCGGGATAGTTGTGGAAATTTGATAATCCAATTGTCATGCATTCCATTTAGTACGAGATCCGACCGCGTGATTTATACGTTCATATGTTTGATTAATAAAATATAATTTTTATCGATATTTATAACTAAACCAATGCAGATCCGCAAAGGTGGCCATCCAAATTTGGCCGCAATTAATTTTAATTAAAATGTAATTAATTATTTATTTTTGAACAATTACGTTCACTTGTAATTGTTAAAAAATATATTTCATTAGAAAGAAATATACCTGAGATACCGAGAAAGTTCAAGGTGCCATCCCTCACTTGGCCGCAACCTAATGTCAGCCAGGTGTAAACAGGTATAATTTCGTTAAATATATACGTTCATAATGTATTATCATGTTATACATACCAAATTGAAGATTAATTCTTTCCCTACATGATGAGATATAGGTGCCAATGCAAAAATGCCCGCAAATAGTGACTGCCAACGATTAAAGATAAATAAAAGCGAGAGAAACTTACGATAAACACCCCATGTCGAATAAAGATAGAGCATCCCAGCTGCTTGTCGTTTTTATGCTACTGCGCATGCGTCCATAGGCAAGGTGCTCAACTAGTAGCTCGCGTATTTGCTTGGAGTTTAAAATACTCCAAAAATTGAGCAGTAAAAATAATATGTCATAATAATTAATCTACCAAACTAGTGTTTTCAATATTTTTTTAATTATATTCAACTAAAACAATATTTTTTAACTGTGAAACGTCATTTTAAATATAAAATTTATCTTTTAAATAAATTTTGTTTTATTACAATTTTTAACAATATTTACAGTAATAACTTTTTTTAAACAATTCATGTGATAACCAAATTCATTTGTTGATTCCACATTAAGTTTTAGGTTATGATACATAAAATTTTTGTGACGTCGAAACAATATCATTAAAAAACACTTTTTAAATGATACATCACTAAAGTTAAGCACTTCTTGCTTTTCATTACACAACAAAAAACACTTCTTCATTTTATTCTTACGTTTTAATAACGTTAAGAATGAAATATATCAATATTAATATTAACAAAGTTTTATAATTTTGGACTTGAAAAAAAACAACGTGGCGCATAAGACTGTCAAAAACATATGATTGCAATATTCAGTACGGTATTTAGTTGAGCACCTTGCCTATGGACGCATGCGCAGTAGCATAAAAACGACAAGCAGCTGGGATGCTCTATCTTTATTCGACATGGGGTGTTTATCGTAAGTTTCTCTCGCTTTTATTTATCTTTAATCGTTGGCAGTCACTATTTGCGGGCATTTTTGCATAGGCACCTATATCTCATCATGTAGGGAAAGAATTAATCTTCAATTTGGTATGTATAACATGATAATACATTATGAACGTATATATTTAACGAAATTATACCTGTTTACACCTGGCTGACATTAGGTTGCGGCCAAGTGAGGGATGGCACCTTGAACTTTCTCGGTATCTCAGGTATATTTCTTTCTAATGAAATATATTTTTTAACAATTACAAGTGAACGTAATTGTTCAAAAATAAATAATTAATTACATTTTAATTAAAATTAATTGCGGCCAAATTTGGATGGCCACCTTTGCGGATCTGCATTGGTTTAGTTATAAATATCGATAAAAATTATATTTTATTAATCAAACATATGAACGTATAAATCACGCGGTCGGATCTTAGACTAATTGGCATATTCGTATTCTGCGATTATTCTAATCTGACATATTATCACATCGGATGACGGCTAAATCCGCGCAATTATCGTGATTGGCCGAATCGTTATTAACTAATGATTTTCCAATTCCGATAAAGCACATCGTGTCTCTGATGATTGCTGTGCATTTGCAGATTTGATTGTTGATTTCCGTTTAGCATAGAGTTAATACGACTTTATACTAACAATTCACAACGATTTCACAGTACGAGCAAAACTATTACAATCCTCAGCGTCTTTTTTCTAACGGTTGGAAAAGTTTCCCTTTCAGTATAAGTTCAAACGTCTAATGAAAATTAATTTTGAATAGAACTTGTTCGAAATTTTCAATTTGACGTCTCCAAGGGGGTTCGATTCTGACAAAAATAATTAGCTTAATATTTCGCAAACGGATCCGTGAATCCAAAAAGATGTTTTGACGATGATAAAAATATTTCATCCCCAAGTTATGTGTATGCAAGCAATCTTTAAAAAATATTTTTCAAAAATTTATTCTACCATTTTGTTGGCGTGATAACCCGTCGTATATACCCGTACCAAATTACAGCTTTCTAGTAGTAAGAGTCGCTGAGCTAAGCCGCGGATGGGAAGACGGACAGAGCGAAACTATACGGGTTCCTTGTTTGACTACGGAACCCTAAAAATCTTATTTTACGCAAACAAGTAAACTTTAATAACATTAAAGTTATTTATAGTTATATGAGATATTATCTCAGTTAAGATTTAAAATAATTTTTATTAAATTACCGTCTCCGAGGCCTGGCGGCTACACATTTGAACTTACAATCCGGAAGTCCCAGGTTCGTTTCCCAGTACAGAGTAAACGAGCCAGCGCCTCATTAACTTGATGCTTCTGAGTAAGCAGGCTTTGCATCCAACGGCCTTATCGTCACTTACCATCAGGAGAAATGAAGGCCAAGTGCAATCCGATTATACTGTTTATGGATTATGTCAGTTCATTTGATTTGCCATGTGTATAGTTATATCCCAAACAAATAATCTATCCTCTTAACTTAAGTTTTGATTTGTTTGTTTCAAACACCACCCAGATCTCTGTGAGGCCACTGGAACAGTTCTGTTCCGTTTATTTTCTTCTCATTCGTTCCCCTTCCTTAGCGGGACAATTAATTTTAATTATGCAGCCTTCGTATCTGAACGGTAGCCGGCTTTCCGAGCAAATCTTTATTTATACTTCGAGATGGTACAGAGTAATCTGCGTCATTTTAAGAGGTTACGGTATTCTAGAGTTAATGTGGAAAAGTGTGATAGTATTGATCAACGTTTGAATAATCATCAGCCCTTCTACACCACCAGTTCATTAATGTTCGTTGCTGGTGAGCTTGCACTTGACCTGAGGGTTATAGACGATGTCCATATGCTCATCAGAAGGGCGCTCAACTCTGGTTGAGCTCTGGTCGATGTTTTAGTTGATCCTAAATGAGACGATGTTGTTTAGTGTCTCGAATCATCTTAATTTTACTGGTCGTAACAATATTATCTAACAATCTGATTGTAAAAAATATTCTAATATCATTGTGGATAGGGAAGGAGTCATTCTATCTTGATTGCTGATGCCTTTGTAATCTTAAGAGCAAACTCTGTGTACGGTCGAACATACTGTAAGGATCAAGTCTGCGTAGCGGTGCGGTGCCGGCGGCTAACGTTGCTTGGTGTAGTGTATAGTGTACCAAACAATGGTTCTCATGCAAAATGCAAACGTTAGCCACCACCCCGGCCGCGGCCCGGCTCGTATTACCTGCTCGAGAAACGGAACTGCGGCGGCCTGTCGCTCCGATACACACACATGCCTACAGACGCTTTTTACTTTACCTATTTTAAATTTTAACAAGGCCACAGGATACCTTTTTTATTACGGCGCCCAACAGAATTGCGCTTAAATATTTATCGCGTTTGTGATCTCGAGGAAACGACGATCCGCCCGTTTTACGAGAGAAAAATGTGAGTGGCTAATGAGCGGCGCGATGTCTGATGCCCCATTATATTTTGGGGAACACAAGAACTGGGCACGTCAATATTTCGGGCGGGCGGACATAATTGGGGGGCGACATGTTCGGAACCACGTGATTTGGCTCGGGCGCTTCGTGTATAGATTGATTTTCAAGTAGCGGAAAATTAAGCACTCTCTAGTATTTATGTATTCTTTGACATTCTTGACATGCTTTCTTGGCAAGCATTCACAATGTTTTGTGATTTTTGATTCTAAATGTCTGTAAATTTATTATTAAAAGTCGCAATGATCTTGATGACCTTGTTTTATAACCTGATTGTAGGTAACTATAACTAAAGCGTACTAACACAGAAGCTTCAAGCGTACTAACCCATTTATTTTGAAAGAAGTTTCAACCAGACTCAAAGCGACCACATACTTACCGGTTCAGTCAATTTCTTTTGTCTCAAGAATCGGTCTCGACCAGTAGGTAAGTGGCCGCGCGTATAAATCTGTAGGCTAGATTTACTCGTACGGGGTATTCAAAACAAAACAGAAACGCCGAAGAGATTTATAGCACGCGTTCGCTGCAGTTTTTGAGTAGAATTTCCTGAGGTTTTGGCTCAGGCCCGAACTCACTTGTTGATCCACGTCCGTATTATAAAAATGGGCTGGGTAGTTTAAAGTTTTGACCATTGCTGTGTTGTTACGTCACGTAGCGGTCTGACCGGCGGCGATAGTGGCGGCACGTGGCCAGTTTGTCAGCTCGTAAACTTGACAAACGACGACTCTGCCCCGTAGCTTGCACCCTCATGAAACATGCGTGCCGTATGCGCTTCGAATATTTATTCGACACTCCTTTCTGGGCTGCTAACTTCGTAGATTCATTCCTTGCCAGTGCTACTGCGATAGTTTGTAGCTGGACTAGATTAGAATATATAGCCAATAACGGAGGAGGAAGAACGTTGAAATAATTAGGACGCGTTGTGGCGCGGCGCATACTCGTATCGATCTTTTAGCATATATATTGCATCCAAGTCCTGTTTTTGTGTAGGCACCGGTTCTGGTTGTTAGGCAAGACATCTTAGTGTCCATACGCTGGATCCGCACCTGGTATAGTGGTGGTTCTAATGACGCAATACACAACTCCGTTTTTCATATTTACATCGTTTCACAGTTACAAAGCAACCATCTGTCTAACTTGATAAGTTTCCACCGCCTTACCTCAAACTCGCAGCGAGTTCAATATAATAGAATATCCCACGAAGTCTACGTGTAGTCAGTTTATGTACAACACGAACACGACGTCACAGTGTATTTTTGAAGTTCATATTCTTATAGCATTGTTAGCTTTTCCCTTCATAAGTTGTTTGCGACAGTTATGGGCGTAGGCAAACTTTGTCGCACAATGTACTTTCTCATTAGGAGGCCACGTTAACTACTTCATAACTACGTGCCTGGGTCCATTTGCCCAGTGACACGAGAGAGAAGGCGTCTTACTTTGATATTTTTTGTGAGGACCCAAATTGCTGAGGATCGGGAATTGCCGACTCCAACTTTGAGGTCACATGGGATTGACGGGAAGAACTAGATGTAACACGTCGTAGATATATTCGGAGGGGTTCCCAATTACATTTATTCGTATTGGACAAAAAGGGATTCGTAGTTAAGTGACAACTGCTACGATAAAGTGATCGCTGAAGTTAAGATGAAGTCTATAGGTACACATGTTGGGGTGGGTGTTCGTCAGCTAGGCTTGCAGTTAAAAAATACAATTTTACTTCTATTAATTAATGTTGTTTATGGACTGCTCTCAAATTTATTGACGGATAAGTATGTATAAAAAGATTTCTACTGAATTTCAATTCGTTATTTTTTCGTGTTTTTATGAACCTAATATTACTGTTAAAAACCTAAAGAGCCGGGTATCTTTAGAAGATTCCCCTCCGTAAAAAAAGGACATGCAGTAGACCGCTTTGTAAAATATTAATCATAAACGAATATAGTCTAAATACAAAGTGGGCAAATAAACCACTTAATTATATACTAAGACCAATACGACTCGATAAACACTGTAATACATATTGCGCAGCAATTTTCTGTACTTTTGGTTCAAAATATGATTAGTTTTCGACTCGATAGATGAGCGGAACGGACGAACGAAAATATAAAAGTGACCTTTTTCGCCTACACATCCCTAACAACTGGAGAGATTGCCTAGAGTGTCACAGTATTTCGTAAATTAAATAAACACAAGCTCTACCAGGGCAATAAAAATGGCCTGAAAAAGGTTTAAAGTGTTCGTAACTCCAGCCCACAAGATTGTTCGTGTCAATGAGTGTTTAAAAATGTACAGTTGAAAGAATTCACAACGAGAGTGGGGACAAGGGGCCTTAAAAATTTAACCCAGCGCTCGTTTGAGGTCCCTTTGGCTACAAGGTCTCTGTTTTAAAGGCGCTACGCTACATATAATTCAACTTGCTACTTGCATAGGTGATCTTAATCACAGAAATCTTTCTAAATTGACAATAGATAAGTCGTTACTGTCGGCACAGAATACTTATTAGTATCATTTCACCTAATTATGTAGTTTCTTCAAGCCTTTCTTCTATACATAACGGTTTCCCGAAAACTTGTATTTACTTGAGAGACGTCACAGAATATTTTGGGTGTATGTTTAATATAAAACGTGATTATTATGTAAATTTATTATTCAAGTTATTATTATATAGGTAGTTTATTTCGTTAATTACTACGATTTGACACATGATAATGTGAGTGCAAAATGTATGCTTTAAATTGCTGTCTTCTCTGGATGGGCCACAGAATGGATGGATGTCATATTTCTTTTCTGAACGCAACAGCACTGTTAGTGTTACTGTTTGGCGGTAGAGTTAGATAATATCAATGTGGTAGCTAGCCAGGCAGCGTACTCGAAATTATATACCTTGAATTTATATCACTCCTATTGTTATCATATGTTTTTTAAATTACGTACGTACGTAAGTAGTCGTGTAAACCATGATGTAAGCTAGCTATTTCTGTTAAGGCGATCCACCTCCATCAAAGTTTCATACTAAATTTCTGTTGCAGAAGTTGTAAATTTTTTCGCAACGCTAATTTCATCTCATATTTTTGGGTAATTAATTATCAAAGCTAGCTATTCTACTGGTATTTTAAAAGATTATGGGAACAGTAATTTTAATGTGGGAGCATTCTGCGCGGAGTCCCGTTAACGTATGTCAGATCTACATTGTTTGTGGACTGTTGTAAGTTTCAAGCAAGTCAATAGCCAACTTTCCTCTTTGCCAACCAATCAGGCCACTATAACTTGGTCTTCGAATGGATGGCCAATTTGCTTGCAAACAAAGTCCGATACTGTTAACATGGTACATTCGTACATTCATCCTTTAGTGATTTTTATTATTATTAGAAAATGTTCAATAGGTTAGCACTTGACTTTCATCTTACCTGATTAAGTGTCAATAAGGCCGTTAGATGGACATTTACTTTCTTTTTCATACTGTAGCCTGCGTGGAAAATGACATCATGGTTGTGTCGGTGAGGGGTCAGGGTTGTTACCTACAAACAAAGTCACTTTCACATAAACAAAGTTACGTTCACATTTATAAATTACTAGTGTTTGCCCGCGACTTCCATTGAGATTCTTATCCCAGCCCTTGACTAACCGTATACAAAAAAAGTCATTCTGACTTTTCGTTACGTCGTGAAGGACAAACAAACAAAATTACTTTCGCATTTACAATATTAGTATGGATAGCATTCGTATGATAAGTCAAAAGTGAAAACTATAGATTAAACCTATCGACATACATGAAAATTGAGACACGTTGGACATAGGTTCTCCAAAATTACGGTTTTACGGATAGCAGTCAAAGTGCTGCGAGAATTCAGTGCACGTTTCAAAGAAAAACCTACTTTATTTTGCTATGTGTTTTACTGATGAACTCGAGATGAGTTCAGACAGTTGTAAGGAGACAGATCTAGGTCCCTCGCGAGTGAATGTTTGCGAACTTGAAACTCGTGTGTCTGTAGCGAGCGAGCGGGTGCAGTGTGGAATTATTCAAAGATGCATTATGGGTCCATTCAGAGTGGCAGTTCTTTATGTCACCAGACTGGAAAGTTCGCAGTGCTGTAAATCAAAGACAGCGTAGAAATCTGTTGTGCTGCGAAGCGTGACGCAAGACGAGTCAATTTTACTCTTGAGTTGATTATAGTTATTTTGTGGTGTTTTCTTCTGAATCTTTCCTAGATGTAGTATGCGAGCAAGATTTTTTGGGCAAATACGATTAAATAAGGAAATATGTAAGCCGAGTGGTTCCGGAAAGATAATCAATTTAGGATAATTTGAAGACTGTACTAACAGCACCTGCCTATACAACAATCCCGCCAGCCAAATGTGTTGCTTGTGGTATACACCCTAATGGAAAGTGGAAAGCCCGTTTGCGGTGGAAATATATAAGGGGGGCTCATAAACAATACAGGTCTTTTGAAGCTGCTAATGATGCTAAAAATCTGCATATTCTGAATTAAATGATGTAGCTAGAAGAAAATTATTTTTGTAGATTGGAGCTTTTCTAGACCTGTTAAGAAATCAATGGATAAAGAGCACAATGTCTTCGTATAGTATCGGTTGCTAAGAAACACGGTTGATACAACGGTGGAGCAATTACTCTGGGTTTTTGATGAGTTGTAAAATAATACCATGGTAAATAATACAGCAATTATTTATACTCATATTTCAACCACTAAACGAACTCTGATTTAACTTCAAAACAAATAAGCACCGCACCAACCAGAATGAAGAAATTAAAAGAAAAAGAAACAAGTAAGAAAATATTTGGAGGTGTGAAGTATTTTTAACGCCGAAACCTCGGTTTCGATGAAGTTACGTGTAGGTACCTATGCAAAGTTTTTCCATTAGCAGACCTGCGCGGGAACGGGTCTATTTGCAAGTTTGTAGCCGCGCGGAGAGCCGCCAACTCCTTGTTATTGTTTCATCTGAGGAATATCAAGACAAATTACCGCTCATGGGGTAATTTCATTGTGAAAAATGGCCATCGAGCTTGTCGCGCGTCGTTTGTGTTGTATCCTTCTTTTATATATTCACCCTACTACGAGTATACTATAACGTGTATCAATCTATAGTCTTACTTCTGCTATTGTATCACAAACCTGCCCGGTACCGCGACTTAGAGGTCAAGGAGAGAGGATTATGTTTAAATGTGGACTTATGCACCAATAACTGCTATTGTAGCTAACTATACAGTTGTAAATTAATGATATTTATTTCGTGACACTATACACTACACACTATAATTTCGACTCCTTTTTTTAGGTAATTACTTATCAAAGCCAGCTATTCTATTTTAAAAGATTATGGCAACAGAAATTTAGTATGGAAGCTTTAGGAAAGGGATAACGTTAACCGAGTTTTGAAAGGTGGTTACAACACCGAAATATTGGTACCGGCTTCTATTTTGTAACTTTTGATTAATTCCGAACATATTAGTAGAAGATACGAAAGTCATTACTATACTCGTAGATCACAGAGTCTGGAAACGTGGCCGACCCCCAATACGTAGATTCTCGGTTGCGAGTGGAATATGTTCATCAGTGGATCTTTACCGTAAGATGACGATAATTTTCTATCTTTTATGCACTCATTAAAACATCCCCATGTTTAATAATGCCCGTTTGTTATCGTTTCGTCTGAGGAACATCAAGACGAATCACCACTCTCGGAGTAATTCCATTATGAAAAATAACGTCGGCGGTTGTGATCGCAGGGATCAGAGCGTGACGGAAATGTTTCTGGTGAACTCTGCGTTTTATGGGCTAGATAGATACAGGGATCTAGCCAGGACAGATCCATTTTAATGAATGTCGAGTTGACAAAATACAGAAAGACTGTTATCGCCCAGTCCGTACCAAATCGTATCTCATTTTAAAAAACTCGGATATATAGCTTAGGGTAAGTCACGATGAGGACGACTATCTTTTCGAAGCACTAAAATATTTCTTTCAGTGTTGACGTCTTCACTCAGTGCAGTGGGCGGGCAGGGTTGTTTATTTCTTCGATGATTCAATTTCTGTGTTTGTATGCTGTAAAATTTTTGGATACGTATATGAATATTATCATCTTTTTCTAGCTTAAAAGGATATAAATGTATGTGAAGTAAGTGAAGTCATCATATAATGACGGTACCTCAAGTTGTACATAGTAGGTTTATCAAGACCTGATACAATGTATTTACTTTATCGTATGAATGGGCTAATTTATTAATAGCCATTAGTTTTTGATACATTTTCGTGATGTAAATAATATGTTCCGCATACATAGTGATGAAACTGAAAGGGCCGATTGGAATCAATGAAGCCTTATTTTCTCGTCAACCTACGTACGTCCCTGGCTGAGAGGTAATTATAAATCAGAAGGGGACTGAAACAATTTCCTTAACGGAGTGTAACCTCTTAATCACTGTAAACATGCTTTGAATTTGAAACCGCACAAATTTTCTTTGAAAACCTATATATATTTATGTTGTACACATGTACCGTTAAAAATCACGCACGGTAGTTCACTATTAAGTAGCTCCTAACTATGCGTATAGTAAGCTCAATAATTGAGTATTTACTAGCATGGGGTGGGATTGTGGTCACATAAAAAACAGTTCACATAAAAAGAAAGATAAACAGAAAGAAGATAATTTATTCCAAGCTAAAAATAAATACAACTCATAATGAAGAAGAAAAAACACAGAAATACAGAAAACAAAAACAAATAATTACAGCAAAATTAAGTTAGCTTGGAAAACGGCACCAGCTCAGCCCGATGCTGTGACCCAAAGACCACAGCGCTGATTTTCAGTTGGACCGTGACTTATTTATTCGGAGTTCAACTGGTATTATTTCTTACTATAACTACCGTAAGAAAACTAAATAATCATCGTAAGACAACAAGATCATGTATGATCAACCTTTTTGCATATATGGCCTTATTATAATTTTTGTGTGAATTAGGTATGCCTTAGATATCTTCGTCACCCTATAGTTGGTAGTAGGTAGGTGTAGTTCTATTTAAAGACCTCTGAAGTTTCTATGACTACCATTCTAATTTTACTTTGACAAACAAAATCAAATGTACGAAACGTTAAATTAAACTTTAGTCTATGTAAGTACATTTAAACATAATATTTATTTCATTTCAGAAAATCATACTATTGCATTATATATTGTAACTGATTTATCCTGACGATAATAAAATATAAAAAAGTTTTTTTTTACATTTGTACATTATTTTTCTACTGTTCTTGTATTCTATCTCCCTTTAACATACCTATACATTATTATTAATATAAAATTCATAAATTGTGGTTTTTTTACTCTGGATGTTTTACAATTAGTTCCTGAATTTAACTATAACATATTTCTTATAGTTTTATACCAAAAAATTGTAATATTTTTTCTTTTTGTGTTTAAAAGTATATAAAATAGTATATTAATAAACAACAGGGCGTTTCAAGAAAGTAGAGAATAAGGGATGAATTAATGTGCTATTGTTTGTGTTCTAAGCCTTGTGATGTTGCTTTTGTACGGGGAATCTATAGATTTGGAAGCAATTCAATAATGTTACGGCTATTGTTAAGAGTTCAGGTTGTTGAGCTTTATTCTTATTATAGACTAAGGTACGGTCTTAACGTTGGCTTCGACAGCTGAAAGTAAAACTAGCTGAAGTTCATAGTGAAAGAAAAAGTAAACAAGTGAATATAAGTATTTTTCAAATTAGTCATAACTTTCCCAAATGTATTTTTTGTAATATATACAGGATGTGGTAATATACTCGTACGGTTGGACATTCTGGTTTTGCTTTTATTGTAGATATTATTTTAAGTTACTAGAAAGTAGCTTTAGTCCACCACCAGAGCTCCTTATTAAATAAAAGTAGAATATATATTTTAGAATATTATTGTAGTGCGTAATAGTTTATTTTAATTTATTGTATTGTATACATAATTATGGGTCTTTGTTGCCTGAAATAAATGAATAATAATAATAATTAAGCCACGGAGGGGCTATAACAAAAAATTTAACAGGCTACTTTTTAAGCTAGGATAGCAAGCTAGAGTCAGTAAACTAGCAAGCTAGTACATCTGGCTTCGTGTAGACAAAACTAGCTTTATTTCTAAGCTAGTAAGCTAGTTTATAAGCCAGGAAATTTTTCAATTGGATGGAGTTATATTTTTTAATGCCCGGGTTATACGTGTTGCATGCTAGTTCTCTACTAAATTGTCCTGGCTTGCTGACCTGGCTAAGAACATGCTAGTTCTGTTTTCACGACGCTAGATTATTTAAAGCTTGTATTATTGCAGTAACTAAAACATGTATAAAATGAACTGTTTGCGAAAAAAACACTATTCGGCTGAAACAGTTACTTCGAAAACTGTCAATTCGCACTAGACGAACTAGGAGATGAATAAAAAAGATGATTTGATTATTTTTAAATACATAGATTATTAGAGTACAGAGATGAGATTATACTTCTGATTGATTTTGACGTGACAACGTCTTATAAATTGGTTTGCCGGGTGACACTTCAAGAAACTGCGTTACGCTCCGCTCACGTTATGCGCTCATAATGAGAGCGAGTGAGAGGCACGCGTCCCTTCCACTCGGGTATGGTTAGCCCGCCTAAGAGCGAGAGAGACAGACATAAAAAGTGAAAGGCACGCGTCCCTGAATGAATATTCACATTAAAATTATTTTACCACTCAAAGTCGTTGTCACGTAAAACTTTCGCCCGTATACCGACTTTACAGGCAACCAATTTTTTTCTTTTAATATTAATTCGGTGTTGAATTCTGAAAAATAATTTCGTAGTTTCTCGACAAATTTCATTGTTCCAGTTTTAGTGTTTTGGGGTTTCAGTGGTAAATCATCAAGTTTACTCTTTTTCTATACCTTAATTAATATTTAGGTTATTACTGTCACTTAAACTATTCTGTGTTTATGCTAAACAAAAACTTTAAATAATAAAACTGTTTGAAATTCGAACACAAAATAACTAGAACATTGTCGTAAGTACAAGCTCGTTACATACTGTTCCATATTGATAATAATGCGGCCAAGTTCCACGGAAGTGATGTATCAAATCAGGAGGTGTATTCCGGTAGGTAAAGTGCTCGGTAGCTCTGCTGGCCCGACGATGAGTTACTCTCCCCATTTGGCTGAATAATGAATTTACCAGGCCGCGGCACTCCCGCCCTCAGCAGAAGCGTGAGATCGCGCACCACTCTCAAAAATAACAACACCCTGTATTTACAATGTTCCACAACGTAGAACGATACTGAACTTTTTTTACAGTTCAAGTGTATTCGTCTGTCGCTGCTGACAGTAGCACCTTGATTTGTATTGGAGTGAATGAAGATGAAGTAGTTGAGTTCACAACAATCTTACTAACTACCATTTTCAGCTGTCTGCGTTTCCCGGACGATGATGATTGCACTTCATTTTTTAATCTTTACGGTTACATGTAAGCTGTAGTTTGTCGAGTGTAAAATGCAGATAAAAACACATATTGTTTCACTGAGAAGTACAAAAACAGAAAATTTATAAGTAACTATACAGATTATCAAGTTTGTCGGTTAGTTGTTATACATTGTTAGTTTTGTACTTAATTTTTGACTCATACATTTAACTTCAAAACATATATTGGGAAGAGAATTCTTGTAACTGTACAGATTTGTGACCTAATTTTGTGAAGGTTTTAATAGATTTGATTAAATATAATAAGATTGGATTCGATACGATGACGAAAGTTTCGAACCCAAAACTTTGAAATTGTCTAGTGAGCTTTCGAGAGGAGAAGAGGAAGGGACAATGAAAATCTCACGTCATAACAGGATATTCTAGGTAGGAAATGTATTTAGCGGAAGGAAGGAAAAAAGTTTCCGTTAAAAATTTAATTTTTCATACAAGCTTTTTTTGACTGTATCTTCTTTATTATTGCTTTGTTATCGATCTATGTAGTACCCATGCAGACAAACCAAATTAGTCCAATCACGACGGGTAGTATAGGATTTCATCATTAGACTCTGGGCACAACACAAGCTTGCAGCGATTGTCCAAATAAATAAAATGTGCTCAAACACGACGGGTTTATCATGTGTAGCTGATAAGTTCATATGGCTACTTTCAGTCTCCAGGTAAGCCAGCGTGACGGTACCATAACAGTGCATTGTCATCGGCAACTCCGTAAAAACTGTATTCTAGCAAATACATGATTAATTACTAAAATAATAAAAATATCTTTATAAAAAACTAAGCTATGTCCTGTAAAAGTAAAGCAATGGTGACAGACAAACGGACGGACGAAGTCACACCATGAGGATTAATTAGCTTTTTCCAATTTCGCAAAAACATGTTCAGAAACTGGAGAATATTCTTTTCATTTTTTACAATTTTGGTTCTGATACCCAATAAGGAATTACTCCAATCGTATTCGGTATTCGATTAGCTTTATAAAACAAAGCAAATACACCTATCGACGAAGTTAACATCTCTAAAAGTTTCCGAAACGAATACTTTTACGGCAAAAGTTTCGTTATGTGATACCCTTAGCAGAGCGTAGTATTACCGATGTCGCCGCTGGGAATCGAACTTTTGATTTACTCACCCACATTACTGTGTACATTGGATCTCAATATTGGGTTTCGTAGTTCTCGGCTAAATCACGTGATCATTCCAATAAGTCACTATTATACAAGTTCAACTGGACGCGAATGGCTGGGAGAGCGGAGGACTGAGTTCAGTGGCATCAAAGTGGTGCACTTTGGGAAATGTCTATGGTATACTATATATAATTTAAATCTCTTTGGTCTATGACCAGCAGTGGATTGCCGTAAGCTGTATATGAATATATGATGATACAAGTTCCAACTGTTCGTTCTTGCCTTAGAAATTAGGTTCCGGTTTTCGAACTGTCTTTTAAAGCTTATGTCAACTGGTACTATCAAAATTTTACTGCAATGTTATTACTTCATATTCTATTGTTCAACTTGTTCGATAAAAATATTGAAACCAGACATAGATCGCGTAGAGTTAATAAGTAAATATGAGTTAGAGTATTTTGAATTCAAATTTTGTATTTTTATATGAATTTGTGATTGCAATCAACATTAACCGCCTCCATGTCCTAATTGCTAAATGTTGGAAACTTGGAATCACAATATGGAAGTCCGCGGTTCGATTCCCAGTGGATATCTATGGATACTCTGTTTGGTGGTATTTTCTATGCCCACCTGGCTAACTACAACCATGTTACCTGTATAAGTCTGCGACAAACAACAGTATACATAAAAAGCTAGACATGAGCATTAGCTTATACATTATACAGTTGCTTTGTGTGTGGAATTCAGATTCACATGTGTTCCCGTTTCCTGTGGGAACTATCAACCGGGCAAAAAAGTAGCCTGTCCTTTTCCGACCCTTCAACTACCTCTAAAAAAATCCAGTCAGTTTATTACGGGATTACGCCCGGCTTAAAGTAAGAACAAATGGGAAATATTAAAAAAAAACATGATAAGACTTAAATCGCTCAGAAGAAAACAAAACTATTAGAAATGGATAAAATCTAATTAGTGTTCATTTATTAAGATGACTCCGGAGTGACTGCGAAAACTTATATTCACTGTACCAGCAAGTTTTTCAACTACATTCAATTGGTAGATGGTATGAACAGTAAAAACTGTAACGAAGCTGGTTGGTTGGCCGCCGCCCAAAGTACTTAGTGTATTCGTAGTCACTTACGGCCAAGTTTGAGACCTGAAGTGGAATCATTTTACAAAATAAAGACAGAAGTTTACAGTAATTATTCAATCCCTTTCCATTAGGGCCTTCAAACTCGTATCAGATTAGTAGCTCTCACAGATAGACGGATGTTTTTTTACAGTATAAAAGTTATTTACTTATTATGAAATTACTGCTTCGATATAATTTTCGCAAAGTATTCTACACACAAGTACAAAACACAAAAGTAAGGCTACGGTGTGGGAGCCAAAGATACAATCAAACACATTTACATATTGAAAGGCATAACAATGAAGAATATACACGCTCAAATATCAGTGGTTATAATACCCCAGTGATATAGCTTTGCATCGGTACTACGATCTAACAATGATTGTATTTTGAATTAAAGTAATAAAAAAAGTGGCAGATTCACTGAAGAAAGAAACTCGCAAGCGACCGCGGACCAATACTAATTCAGCAGGGTATTCGCATATCGCGTTGACCGTTTTGACGAATATCTATTGAAATGATTTGAAAATAATATCATTTTTATTTTTCAAGTTTAGTTGCATGATTTGATATTACTACTGAGGATCCAAATTTCGGTCGGTGATCAGATATGTGACCCAAAGAATTTGTTTCTGCTGCTGTTATTTCATTTCCCGTTTCCAAACGCGTCGTTACGAAACTCTCGCTGCTTTTACATACTCAGTGTCTTCATTAAATATCAACCGATGTTTGAATGTAATGGTTTGACTACTTTGCTAGTCTGCAATACTTTTTTACAGTGTAATATTGTTATTACCTTATGTATATACTTTGTCTTGCTTCTTGGTAGACGTATGTCCAGCTGTGGACTGCGGCAGATGGTATATATTACAAATGATTATGAATTTCGGATTTCTATACATTCGGCATGTCAATCATATACTTTAATTCGAATGGACTTGATGCTGTTGGTTCTGCGACCATTACAGCTTGTAGTTACAATAAGATTACATCATATTTCCGAGTATGTTCACGGGGCTGTAATAAACGTCGATTTTGGGAAAATACCAGGGAACGGTCATGGATATTTTATTGCGATCGTAAAGTCTCCTGCCAAGCGTGGTTATTACAGTGTCGTTCTATGAGGTAGATCTTAAGTTCGGCTTTAACAATGTTCGTTTTAAAAAGTATAAACCTATTATTTTATAACTATCGTAATTCAACCAGAAAGCTAGTTTATGGATTTTTTAAAGTCTATTAGCTGTATTTTAGTTTTTATGGGTTTTACAGCTGCAACAAAGCTTAGTATTTTTATCAGCTATCCATAATAAAACTCTACACACATGTATTTTGTACTAAATTTATTATTTAACAGTTTGTTTTATGTTTGTAACAAAAGTAGTCTACAAAATACACGCCAGCAAGCGGTTTGCTAAGAATGTCGAAAACTTTTAAACAAGGTTAATCTCGAGATACTGTCTCGAAGAAATTCCTCGCAAATTTCTTGCTGAGTAAATTTTAACCTTATCAACTTTGATCTTTTGTTAGATTCCGAGACGAGCCAATCCGACGCTTGAAGGGATCATGTTACACAGTACAGTAATTAACCTAATTATTTTGAAGAACGAGAATGTCAAGCAAGCGCCCATAAAGACATCTCTTTGCTTTGATAGAATAATGTTTGTTTCGCGTAGTCATACACTCGTACCTACTTACCTACGAGTATGTCCCTCCATATACTCGATTCCTCAAATTTTTAAATTTTAATACACCTTTTAAAGAAAAAAATACACCAACCACTTATTGGGAGTGCGATCGTATCTGCTGCATATCTACTTTAGTTTTAGCATTTTACGACACCCTCTATAATATAGTTTTATACCGTCCGATCATTCCATAGCAGGGTTAAGTGCTCGGTGTTCCATAGTGAATCATGGAACATTACATGCAGAGGTAAGCAAAACGTGTTTACACGCTTATCTTTCTTTATTATTCCGTTTAATATCCGTTTATTGTAGAAACCGGCATCTATATATAAAACAAAGTCGGGGTAGTTACACCATTTATAACTCAATAACGGCTGAACCGTTTTGAATTTGTGTCCGCACCGAAAAACAGAATAACTATGAAAATCAATCACTGAAATCAATGAAAGCAGAAAACATGAGATAAATAAAAACAATCATAAATTCGCGATCTACCAGAAATTAAAAATGACTTGATGTTTTGTAGAGGGATAGTTGAACGGCCAAGAAAGGACATATGCTACTTTTATCACGATCTAACGAGTAGTTCCCAAGGGCTACATTCTAAATTCCACGCGTGCGACGCCGCGGGGAGAAGCTAGTTTTAAATAAAAATTCCAAAGACTGACGGGCCGTTTCCAAATTCAGCCAAATTGGCTTGGTTTGGTCCCGCACTTGCCTAGCATTACTTCAAAACATACTCGTAGCTTTCAAAAAGTAAACCTGTACACGCATTTACGTAGATCTCAAATGTTCCATAGTTTTAGTTCAATATGGAACATTTAGTTTAGTTACAATTGGCCGTTAAAGTATCCCATTTAACTTTAAATGAAACTACTAACTAAATTAAACAATTTATTTTCGGTAGATTCATCTATTGTAAAACCATTTACCGGTTCCAACCATAGCCGATATCATAGGATAAGAGAGAACTGCCGTAGTCAGATTGTCAAGCGATTGAGTCTAAAATGCGAACCGACTCAAAAACTTTCCTCGAGGGCTAAGGATCAAAATTACAGTGACTGGGACCACCCCCGCGCATACTTTATAAGTGGCTGATATAAATAATTTAGAAACGTAGGTGCCTTGCAGTCAATTTATTCAGAGAGAGGTTTCACAAAATGAAACGAAATTGAAAAGAATGAGGAAGTTCCTAACATGTTGCAGGTGCCCCATTAATTTTACAACTCTGGCGTCTTCGTCAAAATTGGGTATACGTACATACTTATACAAGTTATTTAACAGGCCATTCACGGATAGATTTCCGTGTTATTTTTCACGTCAGAAAAAATATATACACACAACACTCTTCTATCATTTTTGTAATGAAACCCTTCTAGTAACTTGCATCCTTTCAACATGCCAACAAAAGTCTTGTATGTGAGCTATGCTACGTGGTCCTCTGTATGCAGTGGCGGCCCTAGCAATTATTTGATTGTGCGAGCAAGACCTCAAAGTCTAAATAATTGATTTCATTTAACATCTTTTTCAAAAAATTGAGTGTAGCTCGATTGTTTCTAAAATCAAAGAAATCGATAATTTTAAATACTCGTTTCGTATTTATAATATTACTTTATAGTTTTCCAATAAAACGCTATCTGGCCTAATCTTCGCATCAATATAGATTGTCGTTGGATCTAACACAAGATACGTTTTTTTTTCTTCAAAAACTCATTCTCAGAATCAGTATCAGAATCAGAAAAAGACAGTCATTTGTATATGGATGTAACTATACTATGTTATATAAATAACCATCGCCCGTGAGTAAAAGTGTTCCCAGAGTATGTTTGCAACATCTGTTTGACGTCAGTGATTGCTCTACATATCGGTTTTACGTATTTAGTTCGTTAGAGGATTTGCGGGGTAGTAAACATAGAATTCTCTGATTTTAGATTAAATCTTTATTTCTACCTTACATAAGTACATATTGATGCTTTCTTTTGTAAAACAGGCGGGAAAAATTATAAAGAGGATGTAACTGGGGAATTCTATGAAATTCTCAAAATTGAATGGAGTGAAACAAAGAGATACCACTGAACTGTAATGACACTAGGTGAAATGTAATGAGTGATAATTAGTTTACTACGCTGCGATATTATTCCATCGACAATATGGAAAAACAAATTCAGGAAAAAAAACGAATAGAAATAAAAATACAAGGAAGTAACGATTTCAGTAAACAGGTCTAACAAATCAGAGGGACTCGTAGGTATTATTGGCAGTTGTTATCTGTCAGTGATTTAACAGATGGCCGAAGATGCGAGTTGTACGCCTTCGTAGCCTGGCCTTGCCTGTAGACATATTCTTTGCGACATTACAATTAAAAAAAAAATTGCATGCTTAACCAGCTTCCCTGTAACAATGCTCTCAGTCAGACATCAAATTTATATTATTCATTCAATAGTCATGATCAGTTCATCACGTAACAAGTTCAAGCAGCTTCTCAGATATCTAAGAGTACCCACCTTGAGAGACTGGCACACTGGTTCTAAGTACACTTGATCCGCCAATAACACGAACAACATCTTACGGGGACGATGATCACGCACCGACTACAGGCATTTTACATCCAAACTCAACGCGAAATGTTTCATTTTTATTTATTGCTAAAATGGTACTAGGTATTCGGTGTCTTTCATTCTTTACGGTTTAGATATTGTACACTCGAGTACAAAAATATGTATCCACTTTCCAACCATGTCACATTCACCTTTATTTGACATTTCCTTTATAATACACTACATAGAAACAAGCAAGAGTGAATGTGATTTGGTCCAAAAGTGGATACATATTTTTCTATTCGAGTGTACACTACGGAGTTGCTATGATAACTGTGGATCGATGTAAAGGCAACAATGTTGATCTTTGAGCTGTCGATGTCTTCTTTAGACTATCCGTCACACAAATGAAATTAGTTGTTAATGTTAGAATTATTTGTACTAAAATGAGTAAAAGCCGATTTTATTTGTCTGTAAATGCTTAGATCTGGTTTGAATTGATAAATCACATTTATTAGCTTATAAAATCCAAGATGCATATCATTTGACAACTCAAAAGCTACTGCTATCTCTTTGCTGTTGTTTATATCCAAGTGATTACACTATCGCTAGTTGCACGTCTCATGAACTAAACATATATCGAAGATTCAGACTAGGTGATTGTAAAGGGGGCGCTTCACCCGAATCGCCTTAAAGGGTACGTTCCGTTTTTGCTCAGATAAGATATATCTAGATACGTCTCTCGCACGTCCCAAAAACACAGTCGATAGATACGGGACGAAGATACGGTACGTCGCGTTTAGAGCGAGCATCGCCCAGATTACTCCTACGCGCTCACCACCCATTTACCAAGGGACCTATTCAAACAACAGACGTTTGCCGAGGGCGGGCATGGTACTGTCGGATCGTTACATTCGTTTATTTCGAAAGATATACTCAGCGAGTTGACAAGGTTCTTTGTTAGGACGGAAGAAATTGTTTGCCGACAGTCAGGTGTGTTGACGAAGTGATAAATCTGGATGTATCTGTGCCCGAACGATGTTTCTTTTACGACTGTCTATGCGGAACTGGGATATGGCGGACAATAAACGAGATAATGTACGGTGAGGTTACAATTTATGTATGTTTGGGGAAATAGTGTCTTGAATTTAAAATGAATGCTGAAAAGCCGATTACTATTCTCAACGAATACAAAAATATAATCATAAATGTATTTTATAAGGAAGTTTATGTCAGTTCATCACAAGCATATTTTAATGCAAAACGGGTTTGCACTTAGATTTCATTTCATTGATTGTACGTGACAATAAGCGACCGCAGGAATGAAAGCATACGTATATAAGGCAAGTTCATAAGACAAATAAGAGTGAGTAGCTTCTATGTTCCGGGAACTAACCCTTTAGATTGCTCCACACCTACGTTAGAAGGGCAATTAATATTTTATTAACACATCCTACCTTCACATCAGGCACCCTTTCATGTGACCGCAATGTTAAAATATTATTTTTAGAAAGGCTTGTAGGTGACTGCGTTTTCACTCAATTTATAAACATGCTGAAATTCTTTATCACTTGTCGTTTCAGAAAGACATTGCTACTGTCTACTGAAACATTTCATTTACATTTCCAGCGAGTTCCGTTTGATTTGAAAGTAAATAAACGATAGATAAATAAGCATTTTGTTGAAATTGAAAACATTTTTCTTCAATTCTGTGGTTTAAACACAGCACACATATATTTTTATTATAATGTAAATAACAACGATTTGACTGAATCATTTTGTACCTATTCCTAATTCAATTTGAAAGTCCCAAAAAACTAGTTTAAAAAAAAAGATCGAAGAACGGAACCCTAAAAATGCCCAAAAATGTGTTTTCATGAAAAAAAAATTGAATAGCTATAATAAAATAAAAAATAAAATAAAAAAAATAGTTTATTAACACTGTTAAAATACATAAAATCACCTAATTATATTTTTGTTACTGCTATGTTTGTTGAGGATCTCTGGTTACTGCAGTAGGTAAAACCTGTGTCGCAATAACCAGTGATTCGACCGAGACTTTATACAAACAAAAATTTGCGTATTGGTTGGTGTTATGGTATAAGTGTGTTGGTGTGTGTATGTGTGTGTGTGTGTATGTATGTGTGTAATGTGTATGTATGTGTGTATAATTTGTACGAAATTTACATTTTGATCACTCCAAGTACATTTCATAGTTCGGTTGACTATTATTCGTTAACCTGTAAATCCAACTTAGTCGTGATAGTTTTCCTTTTTTTAATTTTCCCGTTTTTTTAAAAGCCATAGAATGGGGGACGCTTGTCTCGAACAAAAGTTATCACTTTAAAGCTTAATATTTCGCAAACGGATTCCTGAATCGAAAAGTGGTGTTCGTAGACCCTCCGTGTTTTTATAATACCTATACAACAATAATTGGTATGACGCGATTTTTTTTAACCCCTAGTTACGTGTATTGGAGCCACCCTAATAAATATTTTTCTAGACTTTATTCTACCACTTTGTCGGCGTGTTTAATAATAGTGATTAGTAACAGTCTCTGAGGTAAGCCGCGGGTGAACAGACGGACATAGCGAAACTATAAGGGTTCAATGTTTGTTTACGGAGCCCTAAAAAGGTAGAAGAACAAGTTACAATTATGTCTGAGAATTTCATAAAAATTGTTAGAGCTTGGGATTATAATATATAAACATAGTTTAAGTCACTGGTGTATCATACAATTGCTCTAGCTGAATTTATAAAGGGAAAAGGACCGTACACAAGCTCAACTGTACCTTCTCAAGTATTTACCCTCCGCGTGACACCTGTGGCATTTCAGCGCTAATTACAAGACCGTGCGAGTTTATTACTTATCTCCACGTCTGCACCCTCTGTGGACTTACAGTTATAAAAACAAAGTGTATGCTCCGTGTACTGTATTATTTAAGGGAAGACTGGATTAGTTGAGAAGAATTTGCTTGTGTTCAAATATTCTTTTAGGAACTTGATTATTTAAAATTTATGGATAGCCTGACTTGTAACGGATGCGCGCGGCAAACGAGTTCTCCTTGTTATCCGTAAGGAAAGAGTTTGTTTCCGTCTCGAAATGATATTAGATTTCAGCGTTATTTGTGTATGCATTAATTAAGCAATGATAATTTCACTTTTGTTATCCTAAAAGTTGTTGTGGTAGGCATTAATTTTTCAACAACAACAAAAAAAGAAACTTACATCTTTCCATACTTGTATATAAATCCGGTATCTCGGAAACAACTCTAACGATTTTGTTTGATTCCGGGAGGACTAGAAATCTATTTATGGATCGGAGACATACGCTACTTTTTCTCCCGGTAAATGCCTATGTAGTCCACGCGGACCGAGTCGTGGGCCATAGTTAATTTTATATACTGTACGATAATTAATATTTAATTCTTATTAATTCTTTCAGTTTAGTGTTTGTACGTTTAGTTGATTCAATAATAACCAGAGAGACCGTTTGATTTATCTGTTATGGTCTGTTTTATCTGATCCCGTATATAGTCAAAGTTGTAGCGGAAAGGTACGGACAAATTGCAACGTTATACTAGAGTCTAGAGCTTGAAAAAGAAACAGAGCACAAGTAAAATTTAACAAGCAGATGTTATTCATCTAAGTGAGAGTCACTTCTGTGAAGACACTTCAAGTAGAGCAATTGACTCAAGACTCTACACTGATTCACAAAGAAAAAAGCTACTCTAGCATCTGCCTCCCTACAGACAATGGGAAGTGGTAGCATTTGTTATAGGCGTGTAGTTTAAAGGGCCTAAAACTACAGAGCGAAAGGGCTTGGCCCTGTATTTAACTACTGAGAGCTTACAAAAAGGGTTTTCTGGTAAATGTTATGCTACGTGTAGTATATACATCCACTATTGTGCAATCGTACCATAATTTTATAATTATCGGCAATGTGTAAAGGAATGAGCATGAATAGCTTTATATTTAGTATATTTATAATAGTATATTTAGCTTTATATTTAGAATAGCATTATCAATAGCCTATATACTATGTCCCCACTGGGGGGCCCAGGCCTACTCTCCTACTGAGAGTGTAGGGTTATAGTCCACCACGTGGACCCAGTGCAGATTGGTAGACTTCACACACACCTTTCAATTTCTTCTCAGGAGTGTGCAGGTTTCCTTACGATGTTTTCCTTCACCGAATAGCCAATGGTAAAGATTTTTGTCATTCGTACATAGAGGTAAATTCCAAATATTGAATTGGAACTCATTGGTACGAGCCAGGATCGAACCCAGATATCGATTGTTCAAGGACTGACGCTACCCAACTGAGCTACCATGACTCCATTTATTAAAGGCATAAATTCAATATACTAAATTTAAGAAAGAGTATTGCTAACTTTTAAAGCTGTTAGATGATATTCTGTAAACATTTTAAGATATAAATTGGTTGAACAAATAACATGCTATGCACGTAGCTAAGTGTCGAATGTGTGCACAGTTTGGCAACAATCGCAGTAAATGTCAGTGTATATAGTAGTATATCATTTTAATATTGTTAAACCATTGGTCGTGTAGTGTCGGTTGTAGGATGGAACCGCTTCATGGTTGTCGTACAAGGTCGACCTACACACCGCAGACAACTGAGATAAGAAGCGGTTTCAGCATTGATCCAAAAAAAGAAGACAAATTAATTTCAATAATAAAAAAGAGTGACGGAAACGCTTGCTTTGACTTGCTCGAATATAATTTTATATGGAGCATGTCACTCTCAGATGTAATTTCTCTCACATCTCCTTAAATGGTCTTTTTTAAAGTTTTTGTAGTCCTTGTTTTGATTAGAACAATAGAATCATTTGTTGAATCCTTTAGAAGACGTTGGCACAAAGGTCTGCTAAGAGTGAAATTAGTTTTGGACGAGATAACTGGATTAATTCTAAACTTTTCATTTCTTGACATTCGAAAACTTGAGTGTTTATAAACAACCCTTTGTTTATAAAACATAGGACACGCACCGCTTATCTAATGGCGCGTTTTAAAACCTGATAAATTTTTAATGGCTCTGTAAAAATGTACGAAAGGAATGGAAAAGTACTAAAGAGGTGATTCATTATTTATTCATTAATTACATATTTCTACAATCTTATTTAGATTATTATCTATTAGAAATTTTGTCAAGAGACCGGTCAAGCGTAAGTCATGCTCAATTAGGGATCCATACTAAAAATACTATAAGTATTCGATGACACGTATAGTTATTTTATTTTAGAAGGATTAATAATCTATAGGTGCTGGTGTGGTGCTGAGATTCGAAAGTGTCTACCTACTTTTCAACTACAAAAAAGGAGGAGGTTATCAATTCGACGCGTATGTTTTTTGTATGTGTGTTACGCGATATTTCTGCCAATAGTGAACTGATTTAGATAGTTCTTTTTTTGTTTGGTAGAGCATATTTCAGGAGACCACCCGTATAAATTTTATCGAAATTGATTGAACTCTTTGAGAAAATAAAAAAAATACATTTTTTTAGGCAATGGAGGTCGGTTTTTAGTTCTTTTTGAATGCGTTAATTATATTCAAAATACTTTTTTGCCCACAACACTAACTCAGTTGGATATACTTGTAAACATTTATTTGTTGGTACTGAAGTGAGCCCAATTGTCAAAAGTGATAAGATCACTGGTACCATTATTTATTTTTAGTGATCTTTAATAATATTACATAATGCTGTACACTGTATACATTGGAATCTCATGCCGTTGATGTTCTATTCTAAAAATACATTTCAATCTTTTACTCAGTTTTATTTCCTAAAGACCTCGCAGCTCTCTAAAACAAAGATGGGTGAAGTCTATCTACACCTATCTATAGCAAGCCCTAGATACGTTAGAAAGCCTTTCTGTGTCACGGAGTGTCGTCGCGTCGCGCCGAGAGCGTCATGCCCTATTTTCTATGGAAACAGTTTGCTTTTTGTCCCCTTTTGCGGCCGTTTCCTTCCTAAAGCCATCCGCTTTCTAAACTGCCATTAGAGTTGACATTGGTAAAAGTAAGCGACTCGTAGCGGCAAATGAAAGAGATGTTCTCGTCTTTATGTGCGGCGTAATTGTGGTCCTACAAACTTTGGGAGTGTTATGTTTAAGAGTCCTTTAGAAACGATGAGGTGACGTCGATGCTACGTTGTATTTATTGTTTTCTATCTAATTTGGCACTATTCATAGATTAAAAATATTTTTGATTAACTGTGATTTTTTTAAATTGTGAAGCTTATAATTTGCTCTTGGTTGCAATATTCCACCCATTTAGTGAAAGAAAGAAAGAGAAAAAAGAGAAAAAGAAAATTTTGCTGATAATTTTCTAAATTTAATAAACACAAGTTCTAGTACATTAATACACACTGCTATATACCGATACATACATATTTAATTAGCGGGTCACAATATTGCGATAAACTCAGGAACCATTTAACCCCTTCCGTGGCCTAATGGACGCTTAGACTAACAATCCAGAGGTCCCGTGTTTGATTCCCAGTGTGGGTACTATCGGTACTCAGTTTGGTTGGTGATAATATACTGGAAATCAAAATAATAGGTAAAGCAAAATGCTCCAAAAATTCCCTAACGAAAGAAAGATTGTTTGAGACAACACACACACATTGGCTTTAAACACCTCTTTTTGGGGCTAAAAAGTTGGAAAAAGAAATTAGACAAAATCGTAGTTACACGGCTTTGCGTGAGGGACCCTTAATATTTAGCCGGGTATAAAGCAAAACCGCGTAACTAGCAATTCATAGCCTTGCATATGTCGAGCTCATCCAGGTTTCACGGGAGAGAATTGGGTCGGCTATGTAATTGCTAGTTTAGAGGTAACGCAACGTACTAGCCCATTACAAGTTACTTTAAATAAATGGTCAGGCAAAAGTCAAAAGCTTACAGTTACTTTTACTTTACCAACTGATTTGCGAAGAGATATCCCATATGGCGCCGTTTGTGTAGGACGTCGATGACTTGAATCATTTATGTATAACCTCTATACTTACATTTAACTTAGATATTTAACTAGATAACGATACGTTTTCCAAGTTCTTCATAAAACACATCAAATCGTCACACCTAAAGAATGCATACATATGTATTATATGGCAAAACAATTTTCATTTAAATGGTTTAGTTAACCGTACTACTACATGGGTTGGGGTGGGTTTTTGATCAATATTAGAGAAAGTAAGGTTATTATTGTAAGTAAGGTTACTGTTATTATAATACCACCAAACAGCTGTGTTAATAGCCCTGTTGTTTTATGGTTATGTAACGTAACATAGTCTGCTCTTTGAGATATGAGACAAGTTTTCCATACATCCATAAATATTAAAAAATCTGGCGATACTGGTTGCGCTAACAAAAGCAGTTATTGAAAATAGGACTCTGAAGTTATTCTAACTTTTAATTACATATTTTATCATCAGCAGCCGGGAAACGTCCACTGCTGGACATAGGCCTCCTTCATGGTATGCATTTGATCGGTCCTGAGCCACTTGCATCCAGCGACACCCTGCGACCTTAACCAAGGGGGACGGCCCGGTACACGCTTTCTGGTACGTGGTACCCATGCGAGAACTTTTACTCCCCACCGTTTCTCGATTCTTCGAGCGATGTATCTTGCCCATTTCCACTTCAGCCCACTGACTCGTCGAGCTATGTCGGTGACCTTTGTGCGTCTACGGATACTCTCATATTTTATCATCAACCTGCAATCCTTGAAACGACATAAATGAAAGACATTATATACGTTTTACTTGTACATTTATTTAAATTTACTCGTGACAAAATGATGACATATATTACCTAAACACTAAGTACACGTTATTGAGCTTATGAGTTCTCTCAATTCCTAATTCAGCCAAGCGACCCCTTCTTCATCCAATAAACGAACAGACTTCAACGCAAGTTTCACCATGTATTTACAATATTCACATACATTTATATCAATAGAAATACAATGCACCACATTATTTTAAAACACGTTTACAATTTAATAGAATGTTCTAGAACACCACCTTTTAAAATTATTAGGTTGTATTACAACCAAAATTCGTATTCAAATTACTAGCGAAACTCCTGCGTGTTGTTAGCATGAATTGTTTACACATATCTCGATAAATATAGTGGTATATTCACCGTGATGACAGTAAGTATTGCTGCACATTGTAATATAATTATTTTCACTCCGTTCCGATGAATTAAGTGTTAATTAGTTGCAAAATGATGGAATATCGAGAAATACCGATAATATATTGTACAGAATTTTTATACATCTATTTCACGGTGCGAGTTTATAGAACAGAATAAAAGTTTCATCGGTTGTGTATGTCATATTTGACGAATATATTCAATTGTATAAGAATTGAAACAAACTATGTACATTCATCTCACAATATGAATATATACATTCAGAAATAAATGATGTAGGTCAGTTGACATGAAATGGCTTTTCTGGCAGATTCTCGTAGCACTTGTACGGCAAGTGCTACTTCAGGCGTAGCACAATGCTACACCCCTCGTAGCACTTCGCTACATTTTAGTACACCATAACCGTCTAACACTTACGCGAAAATAGTCGACTCAAAGAGCAATTTCTTGTTACAGTAAAAAGGTCAACAACAAAGGGAACATAAAAAAGATAAAGGGAAGAAAATCCAACACTTTCATACAGGTTTAATCATTATAATCGACCTAAAATAGCCTAACGTGTAAATGATTTACACTTTTATCTAAAAACGTTGACTATTCAGTCGATTTCTTAAAACTACGACGAATGTCTATACTATATGTATATAATTTTGGGTACCATTACACAATCCAATTTTTCTGCCTGATTATATGTAATTGTGGTTAACACGAAATACTCGTTTTGAAAGTAGAACTAACTAGAAATTTTTCAAAACACTGGAACTATGACATAGACATTATTTGACCATGTAACGGTACATCGTTAATGCCAATACATACAATATTTATAATATGTACGATTATAAAAGTGAGTGATGATCGTTGCATGAAATAAAAGTCTGTGATGGATTTAAAATATGACAAATTTTCATTGGGTAATAGGATGGATACAAAAAGTTATGATATTTAGTTATTATCTATACAAGTTATGAACATTAATTTGACATATTCATAGTTTATGATAAATTAATAAAAACAACATAGTAAGATGCCACTTTTGATGTGAATGAAGAGCCTAAACTACATCTTAAAAGCCAACAGACTTTATTATTTCAAAATCCGTACGAATCGAGTCAAGAATTGACAAATATTTTGGCACATCGTTATGAGGATTCAAGAATGATAAATCATTGTTCATAGTCATGTTCTCTTGGTCTAACTGTATGGTAAAGAATGATCTTAAAACATTATTATCTGAGAATTATATCTACATTATATAAAATGATCCGAAATTCATTTTCCAGCGAACCTTTGAAAAGGAAATTGCTTTCATTGTGTTTTCACAGATTAATCTCAAGGCTATGGCTGGTTATGAAGAAGATTTTAATTTTAATAGCAGCGGGGAAGGTAATGCTAAACATTTCTTGGCGGATCGAATCGATCGCTATAAATAGACATCTGTTTGGATTAGAAATCAAAATTTGTGTTACGGGCCGCTGGAAATTGAATTTCATTTGGATTGTTTTGTTTTATTTCCCGTATCGCCCTCGCCCTCTGGAGCGAGTATATTCATTTTTGTCAGAGAACAATATTCGCGTACAATTGCTTGCTCTGATATATGAGATTTGACAGGCTGCTCGTGCTCAACAGATACCATTATTATGGTGAAATAAATCATCCGCCTCGACGAACAAATAATGAATCCGCCTAAACAATAAATAACGTGTTCATAGACTAGGTATAATCTTGTATTAGATTTTAAAAAGAAAACATAGTGAAGATGTATGTCTTGATTGAGAATGTATGTCTACTAACACTGGATCCAGAGCCAACGCCACGTTTGATTGAGGTTTTCTGAGCACGCTTACCATACAGAAGCCTTACCGTGACTTACCATCAATTATTATACATAAAAAATCATCACATTCATAAGATCTTACTGTGGTTACGAACCAACCTTCAAAGCGTGGTGGCAGAGTCCATTCGATGTCGCAATCTATGAGGTCAAATCAGTCGGTGGACTTATACAGCGGATGAGAGACATATGTCTACAATGGTATTATTTTTCTTTATGCAGCTTTTTATGAATGGTTTACAAGTCTAACGCATAACTGAGTCCGTTCCTGAGGTATGGAAGTGGTACGGGAGGGTGAGTTTACGTAACGTCACACGACGCATAACTTCAATCGAGCGTCGTTTGACGTTCCGTAAACATATCCATCCATAAACATTTATATCATTTTTTGCTGGATGCAAGTGGCTCTGGACCGGTCAATGTGGCGTACCATGGAGGAGGCCTATGTCCAACATGGAAGTTTCCCGGCTGATGATGATGATGGTCTTATCATTTTTTAGAGAGTGTACCATTGATTATGTGTTCCTGGAACACAAAATATGCTATCAGTAGACTATGGTCGATGGCAGACTAAAATCGGCCGTAATCTATAAATAATATCCTCGCCCGTATTTACATAACCCTACCTACGCTTTCAAGCTTCTAGGATTACCGTCATACGTCTTTTTATAAAATGTAAAAAGCTTCTAACAGGGTTACTCTACCTACAGCCTATATCTATACCTCGAGTGATCTTACATAACTGTACAATGTATGTATAATATAATAATGATGAGTAACTTGGATAGAGATAATTATTATGTGGCAAACAATCATAAGGAAAAAGTAGATAGTTTTGTGCCAAGCTTTGAGAAAAGATCTGTCGTATAACAAAAACTGCTGGATTTGATTTGGAATTATTGAAAACGTGTAAAGTTTTTACCCGACTGCGCCAGAAGGAGGGTTATGTTTTTCGAGAGTATGTATGTATAATTGTTTGGCACGCTCTGCGGCCAGAACGGCTCGATGGATTTTAGCTTGAGGGGTGTCGTTATATTTTTATTTACTGTTAGAGTGACACTGGGTATATAAAAATTTTAAAAAGTGAAGACAAAAAAATCGCAGTTTTATTTAAATTTACTTTTCATTCACTTGGTTCTTCTATAAAACAATATTAGATACATGCGAAAGACTCTTAATTATGAATGTAATATGGAAAATAATTTAATTTAGAAGGTTGGCTTTACGGCTATAAGTTTATTTTCAATTTTGATTACTATTAATCTGGATGGATAGCACTCTCTCTAGCGTTTTAAAAAAAAGCTAATGTATCTCTATGGGTAACCACTAGGTGATCGGTATCGATCTGACACTATTCTCGCTGAAATTTTAGACACTTTCAACATATTTTGCATTAGAATGAAGTAAAGAAAATATGAACTTAGATAATGATAGGTAATTTAATAGGAGTTTTCATTATGAATTTAATAGTGTTTATGTTTACACCTTATTATTCAGAGTGTATTTGAGCTTCTGGTTTCAGTAACGTCTAAAACTTCACCGAGTACAGCTTGTTAAAATATGCCAAAAACATTATTATCGAGTTTTCTAAATTTTATTCATGTCCCATGTCGTTGTCTCTCAAAGTTGAACCTTATCCTATTGAAGGGGCAAAAGTTTATTCAATTGACGCACGTTTTGTGAAGAAGGCATTTGGTCCTAATTCACTTTCCTCCAATGTTCGCATCGATATCAAACGAAACACACAAAGCGTGACATATGACAAACACAAATTAATTGTCGCGGAGTGACTCTCGTTCGAGGAAAGCGTATTTTAAAAACCTATTGTTAATAATTACGTCCCTCTCATAGTCTATAGAACGGTAAAGGCACGGTCATGATGTGTATTGCACTTATGGGAATAGTTGTCCATACAGACAGAGAGAAGAAATTCTTCTAAATGGTTCAAAACACGCTTTATAACTACAGAGTCGAGGAAAGCGTTTCAAGGCACATACTTTTAGAAATAATAGTACACAGTGGTACAGAGAGGAACTGTACCACGACTCAGGTAAAGTTTCACGGGTGAATCTAAACTAGAGCGACCGCTAGAAGCGTCTACAGTGAAGATTCAATAGTTACAGCGAGTCTAGTGCGAATACCGAGCGCTCCGCTAACGATTGTCGCATCGCCCGCGCACCGCGCACCGAGCCCTCCTCTTCACACCGCACAGGTACATTTAAACATCACTTACATACACATCGATACATAAAATCTTAATCAAAGCTCTTCCGATTCAATAAAACGTCCTCCCGACACTTCTCACAAAGGATTCTCCACTCGACGAACACCAAACCCTTCGCCAAATGTTACTAAGTATATTACTTACTTAATAAATTGGTCCGTATCACGTCACTCGTTGCTGTCGCACACGGCACCATTAGCTATGGTGGGTATCGGTATGTGGTTTCCGTTAGTTTTCTCGTGAACGCGACAGGAGCGAGAAGGCTCCGGTCAAAAAACTTGGTGTCTCCGTCGGTCGCAGGAGAGAGGGAGACAGGCGCCGCGACAGAGGTGTGTGGCGGCGTGTATGAGGGCTGGAGCGCGGGCGGGGGCCGCGTGCGGCGGCAGCACCGGGGACAGCGACCCGCCGCCCGAGGGGCTGTCGCGGTCGTGCGCCGGCGCCGCGGACGGCGGGCGCTACACGTGCGTGCACGCGCCCGCCGCGACGGGTCACCCGCCCGCCAGCACGTCCTCCGGCTCCGGCGACCAACAGTTGTCTGACAGCCAGCACCCCACAACCACCGTCACGAACCCGATCAGCAGCGCTAGCACTATGTACACCTCCGCGTTCCCTGTCCAACAACACGCTATGGTCAGTAAATGTTACACTTAGAATTAGTAGGTAATTTATTGAGGTATACAATATTAAGGTATAGATTAGAGATAAAACGGAGCGTGATTTGGCCGGATACCGGATATCTGGTAGGAGTTAGTGCATTTTATTATTTTTGAAAATACATCAATAGTAGCTTGTCGCGTAATGTATAAAATTGCAGTTTTCTATTATTGACGACATTAAAGAGGAAATATTGTATTGACTCAGAATTTAACAAAAAATCCAAATTTAATCTTTAAATATTTGTTTTTTTAAGGTTCAGTTCAATTCTAAAAACATCCTTACCAAACAATATATATGTGTTTGTTTGAAGTATTCAGTCCATTTCTCGTAAATGGCATAATGTGCTATTTCAGTTACATTGATTTAATAAGTCGCTAATGTTTAACATTTCCATAATCGTTTTTTAGTAAAAAAATATGAAAACTAAGTAACCATGGAATGGTATCACCTGTGTCTAATGAAGAATAGCATACATTTAAAAAGGAGCATCAACGACATCTTCATCAATCATCAACAGCCTATATATGTCCCCACTGGAGGGGCTCAGGCCTACTCTCCTACAGAGAGTGTATGGGCCATAGTCCACCACGCGGGCCTAGTGCGGATCGGCGGACTTCACATGCCTGTTCAAGACATGCAGGTTTCCTCACGATGTTTTCCTTCACCGTTAAGCAATCGGATAATGTACTTGAATTGAAAAACAACTCATAGGTACACGGCTGGATTCGAACCCGGTACCCTCAGATTGAGAGTCCGCGCCTTATCCACTGCGCCACCGACGCCAACGACATCTTAGATGCATCTTATTTGAACATCTGAAATGTACCACATTTATTGCAAATAAAGGTTTATTTTATCTTATCTTAAGGTATAGAATACATTCATTTACATAATAAAATCTTTTTGTATCCGACCGGATAGGTACCGGATATCTATTTCATCTTTACTGTAGACAGTCAAACAAAAGCAGTGTTTAGAGAATTTTAGACTTCACTTGACTTTTTTATGATTATGATTAACAGTCATCAAATGTTAACAGTTATTATTATATATTGCTTATCTATTCTATGATATTACTAAGGGCACACGCTTAAACTCGCGCGAGTGCACGTGCTGTGAAAACCAGTCGCACACGTACGCATCAATTGGCGCTGCTGAAACTATTTTTCAATACAGACACGCGAGTATTCGCGCGGGTTTTAGCGTACGCCCTAACAATACAGTCAGATATATAAAAAGGCAATAAGGTAATCAATAGAGAGTGATCTCACCGAGCTGTTTGCGTATCCCGAGCGGCTGCCGGCTGCGCCAGAGCGAGTTGATGAGCGTAGGGTCGCCGCGCGTGCGCCAGTCGCGATATCCCCGCCCTCTGGAATACTGACTGAATCTGCGTGCAAACACACAACACATAACTGCCAGCACTTCATTCCCCACTACATACAATCATTACTCTATTGCTGTATCACCCCGTGACATAATAAAGTGATAACTATCTCTACCAAAACGCAAAAATGTCCCATCGCAGCTCATAATGAGACAGCGAAGCTGCCTAAGGTGCTGCTTTTATTCAGAAAAGAAAAACTGGCGTGAAGCCAAAACCTTCAATGCCGAAGCTTGCTCTTGGTGTACAGTGTGTATATATTATGAACATATTACTGAACCTATGTATACTTTTAGCAAAAACGAAATTGAATTGTTAGCATTTTCCGTCTTTGGGATTTTTTTGCGTTTCGTGCAGGCGAGGGATATGCTTAGTAAAATACGTGTTCCATGCGAAAACTTTAAGCTACCGTGACAAAGAATTGTTATACGTACGACAAATATCTACTACAATGCAACCTTTACTATTCAATTACATTATATCAAGACATTAAAAATTCAGGTATGGCAAGCTCTATTCTTCTGTCAAACAATACGCATTCTACAAACAATTCAATTTCGTAGCAATACCCATGCCTACGCACAAAGTGGCACAACCCTAAATATTTCTCAAAAAGTCTATAATGTCCACTTCACAATTATTTAACATAAATATTTTTTAATAAAAACAGGAAAATAAAATATGTTAAAAAAACTCACTCACATTTTAAAAAACTTTAACCTCTAAGTAAATTGCAAATTCATTCTGTTTACTTTTCGTCGTCAAAACCCGACCAACAAATCTACTTGTGTTTCAAACGTGCAAAACAAAGGGATACCAAACTGGTGTGAATTCCGAAAGGATTCTAGTAGTACTCGCCATCATTGCCAACCTCAGTTTGCTTTACGGCCTTTTTACTTACACATTCAATACAACTATGGTGGACCAAGTCGTGGAACAAAAGTAACATGACGAAATAATGACGAATACAACAATATTCTACGGGCTTAACACCATTTCAGTCGCGCCTTGCATTTTCAAAATCAAATTTGTGACAAGAAAAAACATGTATAAATGGGATATTTTTGTAGTTTTTGCTTATATTTTAACTTTATGTCTGAAATAATCAAAAACTACAAAAATAGACCAATCATACATGAGTTTTGTGACACATCCTCAATCGATATTGTAGTCATGCAGCAAAATTATACAAGACACCATCGATAGCATTTGATGGTTCATATAACGATATTTGTTTCAGGCTCCTATTTTCAGGTGTTCATGTAAAAAGAACGGTTGCTTTTCAGCGATGAACTGATGACACTCAACAACTAAGAGTTATTCTTTTCTTTTAGAAACTGGAGAAACATCCATTCGTACTGTAATTTTAAGTTTGATTTTAATATTATGGTAGTTCCAGTTCGTGAACTTGTAAAATGAAAGTCATTGAGTGTCATAGGCATGTTCACCTCTCAAAAAACCTCTCCATGAAATCTTGTAAAAATTAGAGATTTCGTAAATTACTCTCTATTTATTAATGGTTTACTTACGTAGTCTCGCCGCACCAGATTCGTAGCAGATAATGAAATATACAAGATAACGTGATTGTTTGCATTTTTATCACAAAGAAAAAACGTATTCTGTCAGAGACAAGTTACATGCTAGTATATAAATCGTGTCTACGTCGAGCGAGGGGACCATTTGACATGTTCAATGTCTCCCAATTATGTAAATGACCTGTTTATATGACGTGTACAAAGCAATTCTCTTCTTTGTCGACGCTCAGAACAGTGACGAACTCAAGGCTTAAGTTTGAGAATCATAGTGTCATACTAAGTTTAATCTAATAAAAAGTCGACCTGGAGAAATGTCACAAGTATAAATTTTATTTGGAAATTATAAACTACTCTAGTCTTGAGTTGTCTTAAAACTGTCATTGAATCAGTCTGATGTATTTTTTATTATTAAACACTTTTATGATTTTGATAGTGATTATTTAATCAATTAATGGTTCAGTCTTGATGTAACTTCATTTCCCCTGTTTTATTGAAAAATTGATACAGTAAACGCATGTTTTTTTAAATACAATAAGTTTGTGCTCGGCTTCCGTATCATCCGACAGACCAAAAATATGACCTGAATATTAAAGTATGTCGTTCCACACACTTTCTGATTGCAAATTCACGCAAAAATCACTAATTTAACCGTCATTGTTCGATATTTTCGAATGTAATGTAGATTCTTTGCTTTTGCATAAAAGATTTTCATCGTTTTCTTTGACCTTCTATTATTACTGACTGAAATTTGACGAAATCCACATATATTCTTGCTTCTGTGACAAAATTATATTAGAATGTAGCAAATATTAAATATTTGTTTTGGTCTTGGAAAATCTAAATCTCGAAAATCTTTCTGGATCTGGACCTCTGTTCCTAATGTGATATATATGTATGTAAGTACATGACTCTTATGTGTGTGTACCCGCCTTTATCGTGTGTGCATTTGATTTGTTTATTTTGTTGTGTGGCGGCGGTGTTAGAATTAATACGTCCTCTGTCTATAAACAACTACTGAATAAGTGTGTATGTTCCCCCAAGCAAATATACCATATGTAGTAACTATTATATAATCCTATTAAGGCGATCCACCTCCAGCAAAGTTTCATACTAAATTTCTGTTGCCACCTTTTAAAATATAATAACTGGATCTGTATCTAAATATATATATAAAATATAGTAACTATCTAAAAATAGGACATCAGGTTGTGATGTCGCGAAATGAGCATCATTAACATACAACTTCAGGTGTGAATCTCAATTTTCATTTTAAATACTTTCGATTATTGTTCAAAGCGCCATCTATAAACCATTAGCTACGTAACTGCTATTGTAGCTAACTATAAAGTTGTAAATTAATGATATTTATATTGCGATACTATAATTTCGTCTCCTATTTTAGGTAATAACTTATCAAAGCCAGCTATTCTATTTTAAAAGATTACAACAACAGAAATTTAGTATGGATACATTAGGAGAGGGATTAACTAAAAATTATTACACGCAATATGTGTCAAAAGTAAAAAAAAAGGCTTATGGTTAAATACGAACATTTCCAAGGACCTACCGCCACTTACCATCAGGTGAGCAGCGGCCCAATAAGCTAACCTATGGTCCAAAAAGCTGTTAAGATTTCTTGCGACCATTCTAGTTGCTTCCTACATTTAGGAAGTGAAAGTTTGTGTATTCGTAACTGAATCAAGTACGGCTGAACATCCCTGGGCTAGGACAGATAGGATTCTACATAACACACATAACACTTAATTTTGTCGAATTTTACGACAATTTCTGAAATTCACCATTGCTAAAAATCTCGATACAAATTACCTTTGTATAGTTTTTGAAGTGCATACAATATATGAACATACATTTTGCCTTTTTTCCCGACTGCGCCAGAAGTATGTATGCATGTATAATTGTTTTTGCACGCTTTGCTGCCTGAACAGCTCGATGGATTTTAACTTGAGAGGTGTCGTTAGATTCGTATTTACTGTGAGAGTGACACTGGGTATATTAAAATCATAAAAAGTTAAAAAAATACGCAGTCGGGGTTTTTTTTTAAATTTATTTTTAATTCACTTCATTCACAAAGTATTAGTGCATTCAGTGACCTCAAAAAAAGGGACAAAGATTTACTTTGAAACTGAATAACATTCCCGAAGTATTTGTTAGCAATATGTATATTTTGGCAAGAAACAGACTTTGAACACACCTGTTCGGGTAAAACGAAACAATACTGGCCTAAACAAGAATCTTCCAACTTTATTTGTAACAGGTTGTCTCATCGAAAACTCAGCACCGTATCTTATGCATAATGATGTGACCCGAAATTTACATGTTCTAATATGTTTCATGAAAATCAAGTTTTTCGCCCAAGACTTTGACTTGTAAATTGATACACAATTTATTTAAACGCGTACCTGTTCTGCACCAGACATAATAGCAGGCAACTTATAATCACAGAAACCGCAATTTAATAAAATATTGTTCGGTTGCCCGAAAATGAAAGTAAATATCAAACTACCAACAAGCTCGACTATTACGTAAATATCTACACAGTACCATGTCATATTAACTTGAACGTGTCATCTCTCTTGATACTCTCAATAATAATGAGTGTGAAGGAATATGACCAGGTTCACAAAGTAGCGTGGATATTTATGGTCGTCAATTTACCTTGTAGGAGATCAAACGAACCCACAAGCAGCAAGGTATTTATAATGTGATGACCCTCGTTTCGTTTTTTAAACAAACGTATTGGATTTGTAAATGATTAATATGTTTTGTGTGGTATTAAATGCAACAATTGTTTTCTAAGGATTATGTTTACTCGTATATTAATTTTTATGTTTAGTTGAAACCCAATACAAGAGTTTTCAAAGTTTTTACTGAATGAAAAATCTTACAAATACGAATCGAATATTGTTTTGCTGATTTGTCTGTGCGTAATCTACCCCAAAGTGATTGTCTTTTATATATAACGTCTCTACTGTGCTTTACGTAAACATGTAGTCAAGCACCATAATTATATAACGTTAGCAATGTATAACGTCATCGCTATCATTAAATTAATCCCCATGTCTATTGTGTTACAGATACTGGTGTATTGATGCTGCCCGTCCTTGATTACAGAGTGAAACAGCCGTCGAGATCGGGTGCTGCCATTTCGTAACAGATGATAGTGCGTAGCTATTCATTTGTGTATATACTTAGTATTTATAGATACTAACTGTTACTTTTATTTTGGCTATTAAATTCATTTATGAGTACTTATTGTTGTAATTCCTTCGTATGAAATGAAATTATCGTTTAATACTGGAATCACGAATATATGCTTTTTCTTTAATCATTTTTAAAGATCTTAAAATTGGATGAAAGTTTTGGAATCATGCCTTTTGGCATTGTGATTCTAGATAAACATATCTTGCTATTAGGTATCTCCTAATGATCGTCACTGTAACATAATTTAATTTTCGTTTAGGGTGACATGGTTGTCTAGCTAGTCTGTCAAAGTGGATCAGGATTCCCTCTAATCGAGTGCAAATAGATTTATTTAAAAAAGTGTTCAACCAATCAACAAAATAGTCACTAAATAAAAAATTATTATGTGCGGGCATGAAAATTTTTCAGGTCAGTGGTAGTATATATATTAAACTAAAACTAAACTTAAAAGAACTATCACGGCTAAGGTGAATTTACAGATTAACGAGTAATAGTCGACCAAATTATAAAATGTACTTGTCAAAATTAAAATTTCGTTCAATTTTATTCAAAATTACAGTTTATAAAACCAGTTCAACTACGGAACCCTACACTGCGCGTGGCCCGACACACACTTGGCTGCTTTATTTATGTCTCTGAAGACATGCAATATGATGAATACGCCTGATCTCTATTTAGTGTGCGCTTACCAGCTAGCGCAGGTGTCATGATGGTTATTCAATAGTGGCAAAGAAAATAAACAGTGGTCAGCTACTGAAATAAAAATAAAACTTATGCTCTTTCACTAAGCTATAGTGAAAGGCTCATATTTTATAAATGGAAGCTAATTTTGAAACAGGTGCCACAATGGAGCCAGATAAGAGACGCTTGCCGGTTTAGCTCCGGGTTCGCCGTCGGAAAGGTTTTACGAACTTCACGCCTCGAAGTCTGCACAATGCACACATTCGAGATAAAATTGCCTCAAGAGCTGGCATCGTCTCTCTTGCATCGGAGACTAGAATATTACATGACTGCTTCGAAGTTTATATCAATTGGCAGTTTATTTGTAAATATATTCGAGAACTGAGTGACAGTAGAGCAACAAAATTTGTTGCTGAGCTACCTACCACCACAAACTATCACTGGATAAGTACGAGGTGTTATAACAACAACATTCTGCTAGATCGTGAATACCACAAAGGGCCGGGAACGGATCACCTCTGTCATCTCGGCAATATATTTCATATATTGCATATTTTCCATCACTACAAAACCAATTGAAACAGAAACAGAAAAATACTTATTTAACTAAAACACACACAGCACAATACAAAAATCCAATTGATACTATTACTGTATTACTATATTAGTTAGTGACATGAGCTACGCGTTCTAACCAAATAGATAGCAGGAGCATTTATCGTAAGACTTCGGTATTCATATATCCATCTGATCGTCATACGCTATTATTATCCCATTTAATTTGGTTTCAATCGTGTTTCTGATAGCCATCATAAAATAACAAAGTTAATTCAAGTCAGTACAAGACGTAGGCGTATTTCTTTCCATTTTCTGTGAAGATACAATCGAATGATTGTTTATTGTGAATAAGAGTCTCTGAGCACCATTTCCTTTGTGTGCGGAGGTATATTAGACATCTCCCAATATAAATAAGTGTCAGATGGATCGTGTGTTGTGGAGCCTCGCGGAGAGCAATTTACTTGTTGTTACTGAAATAGAAGGTTTCCCAGACGTTGTCGGATAGAAAATCTTAGCTGCGTCTGACGTCATTATGACAGGGAGGCAATAGCTGCTGCTTCATATTACTTAATGTACTTGTATTCTATTATAAGAGTTATGTTGATTTTCAGATACATTGCGTACCTTGGTTGAAGCGGAACTTTGGGGGAAATTTGGGTGTAGTAGACCATAAATGACATAAGCGCTGCTGCAATCATCGGCCAATTTCATGCCAATCATCAATGAGAGGGTGCCGTGTAGAGTCACGGTCCAATCACAGACCTTGGCCTTGGCGTTCTACTAAATCGATCGACAAAATACTAAAAAGGTCCTTCGTTGTCGTATAGATGCAATGTAACCACTTAGTGCTTCTCGACTGTAGTTTTACACAAAAACTAAAGCAAGGAGAATCTCTATTATGACAGAAATACTGCGCTATTTAAAACGCTACACTATATTGGTATGTCCCGCCATTAAAGCATCACGTTATGATATTTCTCGTGTCCCCGTTCACTGCCTCAAACCCGAACGCCGCGAAGTTGACACAACCGTCTGGCTTCAGATTTCAAACTCAACGGAGCGACTACATCTGCCCGATACTACCTTTGCACACGACTTTACTCGTACAAACTTTACCACGGTGAAATTAATTCAATAAGTGTCTTGCACTACGATTGACGTCACTAATATTTAAAAATGTTGTGTTTGTTGGTGTGTTCTTCCTTTACGTCGAAACCACCGTCAGACTACCTTGATTTTTGTACTGGACTGGAATAGGTAGGAGTTAGGAAAAGGACATAGGCCATTTTTTTTCGTGATCGAACTATTAGTTCCCGTAACTTCTGAAGTCGAAGAAGAAGTCACGGGCAAAAGCTAGTAAGTAGATTTAAAAAAATACGAATGAAATATTTGAAAGAGGCGAAGGAGAGTTCTAAAATGGTTATCCAATTCTGAACTGATTTTAGAATGTCATTAGAAAACAAACTAGATCAAAAGAGGGGAACACGAAATTGATCGAATCAAATCGTACTTAGAAGTTTTAAAATATTCATATAGCGTCCCTCATTAAAAGGGACGATGCGAAAGCGGTTAGGAAGTGATCACCGAGAATTTAATTTCAATGTTATCAAAAGAGGGTTGGCGTCCTAGACAGCTAATGAATTCAATTATAAGTTGAATAATGTCTGCACTATCAAGAGGCGGATTAAGTGGGGGCTCAAGGGAGCCTTATACGGGGACAAACGGGTTTGAAAGCTCAACGGGCAAACCTAGGGTAACTTAGGTACCTATTCGTCTCTACAGATATACAATTTAATAAAAAGTGCATTTTATTTGCACAGCACTGTCTGTATAAAGAGATCATACGAAGTAATCAGTTAAAAAATTATGAAATTCACGTTTGTCGACAAGTTTAACGAATGAAAGAGATTACTTAATGCCAATATTGGTTTAATTGCAGTTTCGCAAGTACTTATTAACTTTAAAATGATAGTACAAATTAATGAGGCCTAATAGTTCAACAACGAACGTTTCCCGGCTGATGACGATGACGCTGATTTCAAATGCTCATGAATTTATTTCTCTTTCTCAACAAAGTCCCTGTCATTACCAACCCTAAATCCACTCCTGACTATTACATTCATAAATTACATTATGATGTCGATTTTGAAAACGATAACATAAATAAATCTGAAGACCAATTTACATTCGTTTGAGATTGAATTTCCGATGCATTTCCGTCGGCACCGGTTGCTCGATGCAGCGCCAATAGTGCAAATCTTGCATGATACGGTGGGTCAAAGAGATACAATTGCACTTCGAATCGCTTTGAGGTGAAGGTAGAAAAGTTTCGTGCCTGCTTCTAGGCGAATGTGGCTAAAGCTATAACTGTATTTGACGTCATACACTCGTAGCTACGAGTACTCGAGGAATTCGTTTGTAGATATTTCCGTTTATCTTTTTCGTGATTAGTGTCAAATTATATCATGATAGCTCAAAGGAAAATTTTGTCGGATCTCAACAAAAGTTCTCAGTTTAAATGTCAGGAAATATTTTCATTAAAATATCTTTGTGACTGCTGGCGTTTCGACTCGTGCAGTTGTATTAAAGTTGGTGCAACTCGTGAAATCTGCTGAGTTTTAATCTTTAAAAATGTTTTTTCTTTTGGAACGTTTTAGACACGTCATTAGATGTATTTAGGACTTACTGGTGTTAAATTATTTTGAACTTTCCATGATGCAATGCCTTAATATTAGTTTTATTTAGTCGTCGAAAGCGTTCCCAAAATACCAGAAAACAGATTTGTGTATTTGACATTAGGAAAATGGATTGAAATAAAGAAATAATGCAACAGCGTGTGTCGCGTGATGGGTAGCTTGGATTAATAGCGGTGATCAAGAATTAAACTGTTTCGCTGTGAATATATTTAATGGAAGATTTCGAGTTACACCAACATTGGTGGTGTTGTTAATTCTAAAACACATTTTCGAAAACTAAACTGTAAACAGGTCTAAACCACCATCATCATACCATTGGATAAAATGCCACCTAGACTTACGAGTATTCACATTCGTTGAGTTTAGAAAACATATCTCTGAATTTGCTGTCATATGTCAATATTTACAAGAGTCGCAAATTATTTATACACACATATCGTAGACAAAACGTGCATTGCATTTTGTTCATCCGTTTGGGTATAACAAAGGGACGATTTTTTGATTGCTTTTAAATTTTCGTTTTTACGTTTGCAATGTGAAAACGCGGTACAAACACGGTTGTCCGTATTTAATTGAAACTTGAACGAGAATGAAGCTCATGTCAGCATCAAAACGATCGTGTTGGCAACTCTTAACAAAGCTGGATTCGGGTCACTAATAACAACCACCAGACCAGTTATTCAAATGTCAGCAAATCCTTTAATTCTTTGGAAAATTTCACTCGTGAACCTTTTTTGATTAATCGTCACCATGAACTAACTTTCTCTGACGGGATTTGTCAAATTCATCATGTTTCGCAGATGGATTAGTGATCACAGTAAGATATCGTTGAAACGGAGATCCTTATTCCCTGTAGTTGCTTTCTACAGCACGCTATTTTAAGGCTTGGTTTGTTTGTCCGCCCTTCATATGGCAACGGAGAGTCAGTAGACTAGATTTTTGTACAGAGATAGTTGTATGGTCGGAAAAGGAATAGGCTACTTTTTGACCCAATCGAACAAGTACAATTATTTCTCAAAGCCGCTCAAACGAAGTCGCGGGCAAAAGCTGGTGTGTATATATTTTTTGCACAACATAGCACAACATTTGACAGCTTTTGCACAAAATAGCACAATTACAAATATTCTAAATAATTAATTAGTGTCTTATTACCTCTTGGTATGTCCAATCGTAATATAATTTTGGGTGTAATTGGTATGTTTTTTATCCCGGTGAAGGGCTTCCGTAGGACAATTTCTGATATCCACGCAGACAAAATCGCGGGCAAAAACGAATTCAATATAAACCAAACAATGAGGCAAAAGCTGACCAGTTGAACACTAGTAGAGAAAGAGGCAATAATGTTGACTTTCTCATGGTAAACATTCCCATTGGGAAATGAATTACCCCGTGGTTTTAAATTCATGAGTAGTAGGCGGTGATTTCAGTAAGCTTCTGACGGGCAGTAGCGTCGCTGATATATATCTGCTAAACATAGTGATTAAGACAAATCCCCACACTGGAACCCCGCCTATACAGGCTATCCATATGCTCAGAGATGTATGGACTCATTTAACATAATATTCAGCTGAAACTTTTCTGTGAAAGAAACAGAACATGTTCCCCTATTACATTCACAGACGAAAGGAAAGACTTTGTGTTGGTGATAAGTCTAATCATGTTTTTGCGACTGTTGTAATATTATATATCTCTACTCCGTAAGCTGCACGAGTCGACAGTGTGTAAAAAGCAACGCTTTCTCTCAATATGTGACAGATCGCATCGCACGCTCGGCACACATACTCGTATAGCAATCACATTATATGGATTTTCATTTCCCCTTGTTTCTTTGCTTCATGCATTACCATATAACCCATGCCGTACAACAAATGGTTTTTCTCAAAATACTTTTTCAATATTATTTTGCCTTGAACCATGTTTTTTTTCCACTGAAAAGTTCAGCATCACCAAGAGCTATGTTCTGTCTGTTTCAGCTTTTAGTCTACCGGGCGTAAAAATAAGTAGAGCTGGTTATTACGCCCCGAATTTTTTTTTCATTGAACAACATTTGTGAGTCTTCCGGGATTGCTTAGTATCGCTGACCGTTATGCAGCCTCAAAGCGGAGACAAAGAAACAAGGTACAGAAATGTGTTTACTTCCTTAGGTAAGCGTCTTAGGTTTGTCTTTTGTTTTATCCACAAAATACGATGCGGGTGCGATACAAATTGTTACCAATACAAATTAGACTATTTGAATATCACAAATATACCGACCATAGATTGATGTCGTGATAGGTCGAAAGAGTCTCATCGCTAAGACAGAGTAGTGGAGACTTCTTATTCTTATATATGTATTAACGATTCAAATTATGAATAGTGGTTAAGTAAGTATTCAGTTATGGAGTGGAAGTGGAAAGTGAACCATAATGTAATGATAAGTTATTATTCTGGTTACCAGTAAGCGTGATTCTCATGGTCAAAATAAAATTCGTTGTTAATGATCTTAATATTTAGTGATTTTTTGAGAATTTTTTACAAAAATGATATGTTGCTATATCTGAAAGAATTGAAATGGACGAGCTATATCGTGCTCTGGTTAAAGTATATTTATTTTAGCTTGACATTAGTGCAAATCAGACTTAAAATAAAATGTTATCTTATAAACGAAATTGTATTTGAATTCGTAGTATCATACCAATTGACCGTAACAGATATAAGGTGAGAGTTTGTATGCTGCCCCGTCTCACGTCGCGGTTTTATTATTACTCGGTCATAGGACGTCTGCCACGATTTTATGTCTTTGTATTGGTTAGATTTTCGTTTTAAATAACATTTCATTAATTTTATTTGCAACCATGACAGTCCCACTCCCCGAAGTGATGAAGACAGTCCGCAACAGTGTTGGTGAGAAAATAATTTGTGATTAACGATTAATTTTTTAAATAATGATATCTAGTTCCATTAAGTAAAGATTACTTTTATTGAATGTTACTATATTAGAAATAAATTTACCTGTAAGACAACTACTCTTACATACATATGAAAGTAATCGTTAAACATAATTGTGTTTGTTCACAACAGTTCTGTTGAGTGTGAGTTGGTGAGGTTGAGGAGATGAGTGCGCGGGAGTACGCTACCTGCGCACGCCGCCGACGCCGGGGGGCGCGGTGGAGTGGGGCACGCCGGGCGGCACCTGCGCCCCGCCCTGCACGCCGCCCTGCAGGCTGCCTTGTGGCGCGCACACACAGCACCCTGAACACACACAAACAACATATTAACAATAATTTTATAGCAGCTTATAAAGCATATTAACAAAAAACCCGCAGATATCAAATAGATAAAATCTGGTGAACTACAAACAGGGATAATGACATCTATTGGATCAAACGCTGTTATGCCGTTGACGTGCAATTTGTTAACAAAGTCACTTTTACATGTATTACTATGGTAACTTATCATCGACATTCCATCATCAATTTTGTGAAGTTGAATCCGCTTGAGATTCGGTCCAAATGACAAATTCTTTGACAACGCATAAATTTTAGTTTTACAACTCGCCCTAAATGATGTCACAATCGACTGAAATTTAAACATAAGTGTTTAGTATTTTTTGCCAGAAAACGTATGTATTTATTTCCAGTAATCGAACAATTTTACTCGTATATCGAAAGAACAAAATCAAATTCAATTTAGATCCAACGTAAGAGTACCGAGAGCACACATGTATGCAGTTCTCATAGAGATTCATACATTCGACTACAAACGACTGACCGAATGTAGCACGTGAGGAAAATAGAATTTTTATTCATGGAAAGCCACGACTGTGTGGTGTAGATAATTCCATAAAACATTTATTGTTATGAGAATGTTGCTGTTAAATCTTTTTTGCGTTCTAAGCATAGTACCATTATGGTTCCATTGCAATGTTATGTTTAATTTTATTTGGACAGAATAACCCTTTAATATAATTAATTTATTGTTGTCGATGTCACGCGTTGGTTTAGAAGATGTGTGTTTATCATCGATATATAGTCCTAGGTCAAGGGGGGCGAACCTTTACGTATCAACGTGCCATTTTTCAAAATAAATGTTTAATGAGTGCCATCAAATAATTTTGACTTTCTGATTATTGGGAAAATAATAATAACGGTTTAAGACATTTATATCACAAAAAAAGAATGCAATTCACTTGTACTGTGAAATACAAGATACAGTGGGTATTATTGTAATTATTATTTATATAAATACTTTAAACTCAAAACTCTTAATTCACTACAAAAAATGTTCCTACATTTTGCAATGTTTCATATATAAGCGTATAAAATATAAAATACGCGATTGCTAGTCATATAATACCTATTTCACACTTTTTTCGTAGTGCATATTGAATTTCGTGGACAGTGACTTCATGACAGTGAATGGTTCGGCATCCCTGTCCTAGGTTATACTAGCAACAGTGCGTTACATTCACTGTCTTTAACTGCACTTATCTACATCTACACGAATATTATCGAGTTAATGAATGTAAGTTTGTAGTATCTGAAACTGCAAAAGGTCGATTAAAAACGCTTAGTACAAGCCCCATGTATGTCAACTATAGCGGAGCTCTGCTTCTCGCCTGAAGCATATTCAATATTAAAAGCTCTAAAGCTAAATCATTTTAACAGTCCAAAAATTATTTTCGACTCTTTCGCAGTTTGACTTTAAAAACAACTTAGACTTGTGTTTTAGATAAAACATTTTATTGATTATATCACAACCAAGCAAATGTCATATTCATTGCAAAATTACGCAACTCACAAAAGATTACGAAGTACGTATTGAAGATGGAGTTATAAGCTCTTAAGTCAAGTTGTCAAAGTGTAGATTCCCAAATGGAAATACAAATTATTTGCGTATGAATAATTGCGTGCGGCGCCGATACTAGATTGGTAGAGAAATTAATTTACATGACAAAGAGATGTCAAGGTGTACGAGTGTATAAACAACGCCGCGAGTCATTATTACAAGTTTCAGCATTGGTGAGATGAAATTCGTAAACTATTTTATAGGATACATTTTGGAGAGTGTGCGCAGGAGTTATTTTTGTTGATGCCACCTTCGCCGTTCAAGTACCGATCAAACAGAAGAACGGCGGACCTTCACCTGTACATTGTAGATATTCCTACAGCTCGCACCAAGCGTTTCGCTTCCACATTTATTGTGCGTACAGCAAAAATATGGAATACACTACCGGTTTCCATGTTTGACGAAAACTACAACTTGGGAATCTTTAAAAGAAGAGTAAACAGGCACCTTCTAGAACAACACGTAACATCGTCTACCTCATCGTCACTTAGCATCAGGTGAGATTGAGGTCAAGTGTTGGTCTATCTTCAATAAAATAAAATCGTGTCCCTGTTATCTCGCATTTATTCAGTAAAAAGCTTTTGCCCTCAACTTTGTCCCCATGGACTTTATCCCATGAATGTATCCCACGGGAACAAGTAGCCACAGTCCATCCCCTACTAGATAAACCGAACACCTGGTAAAGATCGCGGGGAGTCGCTGGATATAAGCAGCTAGGGACAGGTCACTGTGGTGTACCGTGGGAGAGAACTGTGTTCAGCAGTGGATGTTTTCATTCCAGCGGCATTCCATTCCAAATAAATACACTAATTAGAAAAAAAAATATGGCATCATCTAAAACTGAATGAAACAAGCCTATGTTTATCACAGGCTTAAAAACAGTATGTCATTTTTGGTTGGTTGTTAGGCACTTTTCTAAGCCTGCGGGGCTTCGAGTAGCCACTAATTAGAGTTACCACTAATCTAAGTCTATCGCCAAATATCAGTGTATACAACAGCAGTACTATGTTCCGGTAATGTATTGTAAAAGTGTAATTTATAAAATAGTATTTCATATTATAGAAGAATAATCATAAGGGGAGTTTACCGAGCCACTTATCTCAACTTCCTCTTTTAACACTTGTAGTTATTCTAAAACGTTCGCTTACCCCAAGCGACAATAGCCTGGGAAATTGTTACCTATCAGAATAGTCACAATAGTAAGAAGCTTTTAGAACCATTTATGAATAGAACGCGAAGAGAATAGGATTATAGACGATCTAGAGAACTGGTGCGCATACACATTTCCATCTGTAACTCCAGCAGCAGTGAAGTTTTACTGGTACTTCGAGCCTTCTAAATTTCAAGTTTCTTTCTCTAGTCGTTTAGGTTGGTCAATTAAATACTCAGATAGAATCTTATATTAACGATAGTTCATATCATCATATATCCAAACCAGTCAAGCCTTTTCCAAAGAAAATAGCGAACATACAAATGTACATTTCAAAAAAAAACGCGTAGAAAATAGGACCGCTTAAAGTTAATTATGCAACGTATTTGCATGAACACTGCCAAACGCCTGATGAAACTGCATCGCGTGCCGCAGCGATTAAACAATAATTTACTCATTAAGAATACTGTTTTGTTTTATCACGGCCAGCGTTGAAACGTTCTACTTTAAACGTTGTCAAAATGAGATTGGCTTTAATCGATGATATTTCACAAACAATGGCGTTTTATTTACCTAGTGTATTGAACCTATGTGTTTAATATAAGTATGTTTATACCAACTAAAGTATAGCTAGGTACCCGTTGAATAAAATGCAATAGCTCGTAACTTTACTATTTAATGGTTCTACGAGTATATCGTTCCGATACGTTTTGTGCAAGGCGGGTGCATTCAAGACAAAGTCGTATTTTACAAATGTACCTACTTCCTAATGGACTGTCAGTAAATGTGGAATAAAATTGCGAAGTTGAGAGAGGAAAGTTCGAAAAAAGACTTGAGACAGCTCTAAGAATATAATACAGTTTTTAGCGGTATGGGAGGGTGTGTTTACGGAACCTCAAACGACGCATAACTTTATTCGGGCACTTTTCCATGCCTCTTTTAAATTGGTTGATAATATCTTCCGGTACCATCCTAAATGTATATCTTATGACGAGTTATAAATAGCAGTGCATAACATAAAATCTGTAAATTAAAAAGCACTGTAACGTTGGAATCGTGAATACTCGGCGTCTGATCGTTACCAACGAGTGCTGCGACAGCTGCTGGCGCGGTTGGGCGCCATTTCATACGGAAAATAGGTGGATTTGAATAGGGGAGTATTTTTTATGTTTAAATTAGCAGCGAGAATTGCCACGTGTTCGGCTCTGCACCAAACTGTGAGTACCACAGAAAGGTGATATAAATTCGTACGTAGCGTCGTTACGGGTGTACATCGTAGTTGCGAAGTTCATTTCAAAGGGAATAAATATTCCTGATGTATTTATAAAAAATATAGCGTTTTGCCAGTTACTTCAACCGCGTTGAGGCAAGAAATTTATAATGGCTGTAGATACATTTTTGTGTGTTAAAAATGTAGTTTTGATATTTGCGTGTCTGAGCAAAGTATGTAAAAAAAAGGTAACTGACGATCTTTTTAAACAATCGGTAGCGGTACTCAACGACATGTTTGCCAAGCGTTGTGAGTATGACGTGGCAATCAATGAATGTGCCGATGATTACTAGGTACATTAGATAGGTACCAGCGAGTGCTGGATTAGTTATTTAGAAGTGACTTGGTAATCGGGAGTAACAGTTTTTTTTTTGTTACAAATATTTGAAAGCATTGCTGGCAACCATGTGTTCCAATACGGGTTATAACTAAAATTCGCTAAAGCGGCAAACATTTGTTACGTCATCCAACCAAAGTATAAAATGTAGCGCTAGATCGCTTATATAGTAACAACATGTGAGAGCCACGCTGAAGTTAGGTGTGTGTTAAACGTGTACAGTTAAACAGTTAAAGCTAGTGTTCGGAGCACGACATCTAGTATGTAGTACATATATATCGATGTTTGAAAGTGACAACTACATTGCTAGTTTGTGTCTGGGGTAGGTACCAGCGAGTGCTGCGAGAGCTGCCAGTGCTAGAAGGGCGGCGCGGCTGGGTGCCATGTCAGCAGCGCATGCCGCGCGGGCCCCCGGGACGCGTCATCGCCGACGCATCACCGCCGCGCGACCACCCAATCCTGACGATGTTACACCTGCACCCGATATCTGAAACACATTTACAATGTTCAATAGTTACAACTAGGCAATAAAGGGCTAGTATATATAGGGACGCAACAGTGCTATTAACAATGCTGTTTGGCTAGCCATCAGCGGTCACAAAAAATGACCTACTACCATCACAAATAATAAATAACATAGATTGACGAAGTAAAATGAATAAATTAACAATCAAAAATAAAAGATTTTCTTACACACATTTTTATATCGTGTCTTCTCGAGCGGTTACTAAAATAACGAATCAAAATTACCGTGTACTAATAAACCAACGGACACACTCCTATTTCTGCACGAACAAGTTTCCGAGTTATCAGCGAACCCGAAACATGAGATAATTTTAACGGGGATGTTACCCTGTGGGCCGTTTGCCCGCCCTTTGATCGTGTAATCTGCCCTCCTAATATCAAATCTCGGAATCAACAAGCACTTGTGTGTAATTACGAAGGTTAATATATCTATAGGTACTGATGTACTGTTTAAGCAATATGTACTCGTAGCATATTACAGATGTTGAAGTGGTCAACGAATAAAAGGTCATCAAAGTTGAAGAATGTACTAGGTTACGCCTGTATTTTCAATGTTTCAAATTCTATCACGATTCTGATGATACGCATTGATTTACATAAGTAATGTTGTTTGATCACCCTTGAATTTAAGCAGAGACGTAGCTGAATGTGAATGGGTGAGGAAAGTAGATACACGCATGCACATCCAAGGTAGGGAGAGAGGCTTAAATAGTCGAGCAGGGATCTGCCTGCCCGCCTGTTGCAGGTTTTACATTGCGAATGATGTTTTGTTAAATGTTGTGTGACGGTGAGTCCAGAGGGAAATAATTAGAACGCAGAATATTGAACATGGAAAAGAAATAACATACGGTTTTTGCATATTTATATCCATTTAAATTGTAGATTCGGCATAAGAACGCTGCTATCCTATACCCATATAATATGAACTTACCTACAGGTGCAAATCTACCTCTACATTGTGGTTAAAGTTACAGTAAAAACAGGTGCAACTGGTTCTCCAGTAGAAGCCAGAGGAGATAAAATACGGTTTGTACAAGAGGAGGCACAGTAAGTTTTGAAACTCCTCATTGCTCTCAATGGTAGAACGTGTGAATTGGCGCTGAAGCCCTGTCTGATTGGGACGATGACAATTTTCTGTCAGTTTCAAGATGTCGAAGACACAAGAGTGTCTGCTACCGGTGGACCAGGAAATTATTTGATTGACACACCTAAACATTAATTTTTAACATTAACAAAGCATTTAACGGTGAGAAAAAGCCCAAAAAATTCTGTTCACGTTTTATGATAAACGTAGCAGGGTGAGTAAGCAAGTAATAAAAACATTAGGGCGGTCTAGACGACGCTCGCTCGGGTCGCGGGTGGGCTCGGTCGATTAATTCCTACCGTCGCCAGATTGTGGATAAAGGTCGTGGATTACCAAACCATAGGGACCGGAAGGGACACGGCAGTGGCAACACCAAGTTTAAGAAATCTTTTGGATCAACAACCTTCCCCCAAATATAATGAGAAATCTTTTGAAGCAAAAACCTATAACTTCCCCCAAACATAACGCGTCAAAAAGTAAATTAAATCACGTATTATAAAAAGATTTCAGAAGAATAATGTGACGTCAGTGTATTCCCACGAAGCGTTCCTCTCTTCCCTTTGTTTTGTGCACTGCTAAGAAGTGACATTTCCTGCTCGGAGCTCCTGTATTTCTCGAGCACTACAATATATTTCCTCGACCGCCAGTTAACATAAAGTGAGATTATACTCATACATATAACCCGTAGAATAAGAAATATTTAACTTTAACGTTAACTTTAACTTTGTAAGTTTTCTAAAAACAAATAAATAAAAATAAATAAAATAAAATAAATAATGTGTGTTCAAAAAGTTCCTTGCATCCTCCTACTCAAAAAGTTGTGTTTTACAAGTTGAAATCGGTGTGTGTTGTGATTTGTACACTTTCGTTTGATCAGAATGTAAATGTTAGGGAGGATAGGACCCCCATGTCATCCCGCGAGTATCGTAAAGCGACTAAATAAAGCAGCATCTACTTATGTAATAACTACATTTAACTGTGATACCAAACCACCTGGAAAGCGTGGTGATTATGGCAAATCCTTTCATGGAATATTTCGACGTAGCGATGCCATGAAGAAGGATCACGTCCAGATGTGACCATCCAGCCGTTCACGATTATATGACCACTATATGACTCAGAGTTTTTTTTCTTCAAATTTCAACAAAGCCCATAAATATAGTATGTACCATAGATTATATATCTTTGGAAATGCTTAACTATTTATTATTATATACTATTACGTAGTATATTTAAATTTCAATTTGATTTCAATTTTCGCGTAAAAAATGACGTTCGTAACGATTATGTATAGCAGTTTTAGTGGAAATTAACGCGTTTGTGTTTGGATTAGAGTCTATAACTTACTACGGTAACCTAAATTGAGTGATTCTTTGGGAATTACATAATTTGTGGTGATCGAGTGATATTTCCTCACTGCTTGGGTAAGGTAAGAAATGCTCTGTAACAAGAAATTTCCTCGCGAGTGATTTAGAATGATGAATGATTTGCGATCTTTCGTTCAGATATCTCAAGACACCCACAACTGGAGCGGCATCCCTCGGCGAAGTGGCTGGCTACTCACTCGCCAATATTGTAATTTAATTATTTTTTCAATCAATTTCAAGTAACGTGGCGTATTTTCCTTCGTGTCCGTTGTAATATTAAGCAAGACGCTTAATTAAACAGTTTGAATGTTTCATTTTACTAAGGCCAGGTTTCTTAGAAAAGAATAAAACTAGTTGAGTCTTGCTAAAAGAGTATTTTAATGGAGTTTTGTTGCTATGAGTAATATGATGATTCTGTTGAAGTTCTATTATAATAAGAAACAAAGATCGAGAAGCCAGGAAAAGTATTACGCCAAAATGAGAATAAGTACGAGTATAGATGAAAGTAAACGCAAAATGTGTTTGGGTATAGTTTTTTCTTGATTCTTCAGCGAAGCGGGTTTAGTTTATTTACGTATTTCCAATAATGGTATTTTATTACCGATTAAAAATAAATAAAAAACTTGAGAGGTGTCAAGGGACACCCGGGTGGAACGAAGTTCCTTTCGATTAATTAGTGAAGGAATTGTAATAAAATTTTACAAATTTTCAATAAGGTTTGAACGGATTTTTAACATTATATTTTAAATATGGTTTTGTAGGTTTTTTCATTAGATTTTTTATGTACGTGATACGTTTTGTTTTTAGCGACATCTGTCATTGAGTAGCTGCAACTAATCAGAGCCATCTGTCGTCACATAGCTGTACTGTTGGTATCGTCTTACTACTACGTACGTCGTACTAACAGATGACGCTAACTTACTATAGCAAAAAGTGTCGGTGACTTTTCGTAAGAATTTTTCCGTCTAGCCCCCTTTCACAACGCGCGATTTTTAATTATATTCGCGAAATATATTCAATATGAGCCGAGAAACGTCAATTGCTGACAACAGGCCTCCCCTCTCTGACCTCGCGACTCTGTATTTCTTTGTCTTTCTCCTAGTGCGGGAGATAATGTAAATTGTATGTGTTTGTAATTACCAGGAAAATAAACATTTTTGTATTTTTTTTGTAGTTGTATAGATAATACTTGTACTAGGAGGCCCACTCTTCCCCGCGGAACATACCCGCAGCAACAGCTATAAATACATAGAATTCCCATATAAATAATTAACAGTATGTATAATATTATTATTTATTTAAATCAGATTTTTATAAAATCCATAATGTTAGTAATCTTAGGTCTATGTTAGTAATTTAATAATTAACGCGTTAAAAAAGAACTAAAAACTGACTTCAATTGCCTTAAAAAGGTTTAGTTGATTTTCTCATAGAGCGATCAATCAATTTCGATAAAATTTATATGGGACCACCTCTGAAGTATGCTGTAACAAAAAAGAATTATAAAAATCGGTTCACTATTGACTTAGTTATCGCGTAACGCATATACAAAAAAACATACGCGTCGAATTGAGAACCTCCTCCTTTTTTGAAGTCAGTTGATAAAATTATAGTCAGACATGCTACTGGGACACTGGTGCATGTAATGACAACCAGTGTCGCAGCATCGGTCCGTCGGTGCGTTGCGCGACGACAGCAAGCAGACTGCTGCGCGCGCTCGAGGCTGCCCTCTTGCGCATCGTGCTGTAGAAGCAGTCCTCAGCAAACATCCCTGAAGCGGTATAGGCAACCTGTATGCCAAATTTCTTTCTCTCCCTTTCATCTAACAAACACTATCTCGCTCATTTTCGCATTTTTCATTCATTCTCACATGAGTCATATGCAACTCAGTAACTACTGGAAACTCGTAGAACTTGGCTTGGCAAAAATGATAATTCAGGGCCGTATCACGTAAATTGAGCCCTGTGAAATGATTTTCTTATAAAGTTATGACCAATATTGGTAAGGTAAAGGATATGGACCCTCAGATCAATTTATTATTTGTATATTTTAACTGAACTCCAAAATATTAAAGGGCTTCATAAATATTTGCGGACAAAAGCGAAGAGCGGCAAGCGCGGGCGGGTGGGCCTGCCAAACAAAAATATACAATTGATGAAAATCTATACTCACTCAATCTGATTGAATAGGGAAATTGAATGTTTTGTTTGGGGTACAATGCTAGCAGGCTGATTGTAAAAAGCAGATGAATTTAGTAGAACGTAGTTTTAAACATATATTTTCGCGTTATCTTTGATATTTCTAAAACAGGAGGTAAGTTAACATAACAATGAAGGTCAAGCGCGAAGCCAATAATTATGGTGAGGATATGAAGTATTTCTATCCTGATCCGATAAAAATGAGTAACCATAAAAAGCTAGGTGTATAGAGCTTTTATCTGTCAAGCCACGGATTTACTCGTCGTTAGGGCTTCCCATCGAAAGAGAGCTAATACGCCTCGTTTACGATACCGATTCTTCATACAAATCTGACGTAAACGCGATATTATCTGTTGAAGCCAAATACATTTAATATTAATAGACCGGACAAAGCAAACAAACATTTTGATCCTAAACTTATAACCAATTGGTAATAAGTTACTCAATCTAGTGTCACATCACGTCACGCGGCCGTACAAGACATTTGACATACCATTGACTTTTGAGATGAAAATGTTTATATGAAACGTTTCCCAATGACCGCTCTATAACCTATTACTATGTTTAAATTTCTCTGGTTGAAGCACTAGAGGTACCGATCAAAGCCTAAAGGCTCCGCTCTGTCCTTCCGTCTGTCAGCCCGCCTGTCACTTGACTGGTGACTTCGAGTGGGAGGTTTCGACATCATTTTAAATTCAATTTGATGTTTAAATTATTTTGGTTTTGCGCATATAATATTTTTACTGCGAAAACCAGCGATTCCTTCTAATCATATTAAATGTTATGAAGAAATCCTTGATGTTGCGTTCGTGGCATAAAGTATCGCGAAAATAAATTTATCGAGGCTTCGAGAGCTCGGAATATGAGTCGTGTTTGGAATACAGAGATATTTCTGAGTCGTATGTTGGCTAAAGAGGGTTTAACGTAAACATCAATAACGAATTATTTTTTTAAACGGCCAAGTGTGACTTGGACTCGCGCACCGAGGGTTCCGTACAGAAAATGGATATTTAAAATACGGAAACCCATAAATAATATGCACCGAACAATCCACTAACGAATGCACCTTGATTTAGTTTTACTACTCGTCACTAGATGGCGCTACTATGCTAATACCCCTTGGGTCCCCTTGGTTACCCTTTGGGCACGGAACCCTGAAAATAAACGAACCTAAAAATGTAAAAATCTTAGGTTTTTTCTTTACAACATAAATCATAGAAACAATAAGAAAAATAATCCGAATAAGAGTGCATTTTTATAAGTACCTACTAACATAAGCTATGTACTTATGGCTTGTTTATTAGAAACCAGGTATATTTTGATTCAACTTGACACGATAAAATATTTGTTGTAGTTTTATTAGCATTCTTGATTATTTTACGGTTAAAAATACATTACTGGATCATACAATTTATGTAGAAATTGACATATCGACCGTCGTATTTAATAATTATCAATTCTTCACTCATATCAAGCACAACTAGCAAAATAGACAATGAAGTTTGGTAGAACATTCAAAGGCAACTTTTTTTTCTTGAAATCTACTCAGAGGGAAGATATCCATCAGAAGTTCGTTAGTTTTAGAAGTAGGATAGCTAATTTAAATGTCATGATTTTAAGAGCGAGTCACTCGCAGTGACTGAAACTGGTGTTAAATTATAAAAACTTTAGCAATTTTTGCCCCTAGTGCATAATGTGTAATGATGTCTAAGTATAATATATAAGGATAATATAAGGATTCCTTGTTTGACTACGGAACCCTAAAAGGTAGTATTATCAGGTCTAAATCCGATTACGGTTTGCACGCGAATCTGACATAGATGCCAGGAATAACATCCGAAGAATCTGGGAAAAAAGGGCTCACCGAAGTGCAAATCACTCTCTACCCCGAAACCCTCCAAACACAGTGATTCGGAAATGTTCGAGTTCATTACATAACCCATATCCTCGCCTCCATTACGTTATTACACGAAGAAGGGGCGAAAATGTCGCTCAGAAAACAGGGGAACAACAGGTGGTCCGTATTTAATGGTTATTGCTAGTCTACAATTAATTTGTCTGCGAAGGTTGCCAAAACGTTGTTTGAATTTTGGTTAAAATCGAGTATCCTCTATATACTCCCAGGAAGAAGAATCTTTATAGAGATGGGGTCACCTATATCGTAAATTTTTATATTATACTTATTTGCACACGTACATATCCGGCTGCATAAGTCCACTATTGGACGTGAGCTTGCCACAGAATAATTAATGTATAATTTTTTTTACAAAGGTATATGCATTTCTATCGAATATTTTTTCAATTAGTCTCCTTTTACGTCACCCACTGGATGTAATGTCCTCCACATTTCTAAAACCAGACCGCAACTGCCTATAATTATTTTCAAATATATTAAAAATATCGTTACAATAAAGCATACCCATTGATATTTATTTAGGTTTCTGCAACAATATAAGATAATTGTACGTTTTGTAAACTCTTCTTGCGAAAGCTGGATGTGAACAAGAATTACACTTATAATATTTTATTGAAATACGCATATCCGAAACGACATTACGAGTAAATGATCGTTATTATGTTGTCGAAAAGAGCCTGGAGTGAATGATACTATAGCATAAGACGCATGCGAGCAGACGATTGGTGATGTTGACGTCAAATCAATACTCGTACATCCGCTATACATATATCACTTTCACGTTATTAAGTATCTGTAACTGCGTTTGTTTATGTGACACATAAACAACGTTATTTTAGAATTAATTGGTTTTGAAATAATTTTACTTGGAAAACTACTTCATATGTGAACGCTACAAGTGTAAGCAAAACACAAATATTTCAAACTTTTCGTGAACATTTTAAAAACCGCATCCGTGGCTCAGTTGCTACACACTAGTACTCACAATCCGGAGCTCATAGGTCCGATTACCAGACACTGGTAATAAACTGAGTCACGGAGACGGTTTTCAATTTTCAAACTTGCATTTTCTATGTGCGCCTGTATAGCTACAACCTTGCTACATAGCCTAGTTCTGCCACCAAACAGTTGTCTGAGAGCTGAGCAGTCACCAGAGCTATTAATCGCTGTTGTGTTCCAGTCTGAAAGGTAGCCGAGACAGCGCCTCTTTAGCTTGAGGCTTCTAGGTAAGCACGATTTCCATCAAACGTCCTTATCGTCGCATACCATCAGGAGATATGAAGGCCAAGTGCTGGGTTTACATTTTTTTAAATCCTGCATCAAGAGTAAAATCAAAAGTGGTAGAATCTGTAAATCTCTACCAAACGGACAGAAAACAATTCAAAGATTATAATTTTATGAATATTTAAATGATTCACAGTCCAAAATAAAGTACAAAACGGCGTCGTTTTATGCTTGTACACTCGAGTACAAAAATACGTAGGTATCCATTTTTGTACCATGTCACATTCACCCATTCTTGTTTCTACGCAGTGTGTTGAGGGAAATAATAATTAAAGGTGAATGCGACAAGGTTCAAAAGTGGATACATATTTTTGTACTCAAGTAGGTAGGTACAAGGTGGGTGCCTGCGGCAGTCAACTTTCGTTTACCGAACGTTTAAAAAGCCCTAAACATTTTAACAAAATTACTGTAGTTAACGAGATAGGCGTGAAAATGTGTCGCTCAGAAAACAGCGGAACAACAAGTGGCCAATGATAATGGTTATTGCTACATAAATATACACAACCTGGCAATTAGAAGTTTGTTCTTACCCAGCCTGCTGAAAATGAGTCCGCAACATAGAATAGACAATGATAATACGCCACAGTATATCATATAAGTTTCGCAGGTATAATAGCTTACGTAGTGCCACCCACTGTTCTCTCGCGAGTATCTTAAAATGCTACTAAGGGAAAACTCATCAGGAGATGGACAGCAAAATATTTCTTCATAACATGGTTTATTGTTAAATTTCCTACAGCACGACTCTGAGTTTTTTGTATATTGTGCTAAGCGCTAATAATATACTTGATGGACATGAGCTAATATAATTAATATTTAAATTTTGTATTGTTTGACCTAGGATATTTGCAAGCTGTTTAATTAACCTAGATGTGATACTCTAAAGCACAGTATCTTCCATGTTTTCGTTCCCACACTAACGCAAATAAATATGTTTCGATTTGACTTATATAGCTGATTTATAATTATAATTACCACTAGCTTCTGCCCGCGGCTTTGCCCGCGTGGACTTTAGGATTTATCCCATTGGATAAATCAATTACATAACAAATATGAATCTGACGTGACGCTTTCCGGCAACGAATAATTATTTGGATATTATTCATACTACAATTTTAAAATCGACATAAAATATGGGTAAGAGGTGGGGGGTAAGAGGGTGCAAGATTCACATACAAAAATTGGTCAAGCCGTTTCGCAGAAGTGCGACCACAAAAACCCATACATTTTTATATTCACCCCCATTAAAAATATGCGGAAACACGTATTTATCTGTTTCCACTCTCTAACAAAACATCAGAGTTATCATACAAAATGAACTATTAACCAATGAATTAATAACCTGTGGAACACGTATTTCTTTGTTTCAAATGTAGCCACTTACTTAGTATCAATTTTCATGATATTGATGATATATTGACTTCAAAAACAACAGAGTTCCTATACAAACTTATCTTCAAAAATGACGAACTTTCGTACAAACTTACATCCCTTATTTTACCCTGTTAGGGGTGGAATTTCGAGAAATCCTTTTTTAGCGAATACTTTCACTTTACAAAGAACGCATACTCCAAATTTCATGGCCATAGGATTAAGCTGTCTGATAAGTTAGTTAGTCAGGACTTTGAATTTTATATAAGATTTAAATCAAAATGTGTACCTAATAATAATACCTTTTTTTAATAAAAATTATCTGCCTCCGTGTCTTAAAAATGGCAACATGTTTGTACTAACAACCTTGAGGTCCCATGTTTTAATTGATTTTTTGTTTTTGTACATACAGTTTTGACCATAAGTCCCAGTACCTATCGGTACTTGGTTTGGATGGCGGTAAGGCATTTTCTCGGGACCTGTCGGTGTGTCGTACCACTAAAGAGGCCTATGTCTAGCAGTGAACGTTTCCTGGCTAATGATGATGATGGTGAAGGCATTTTCTATGCCCATCTGGATTTTATTATAGTTAGTCTGTTATGTGAATATTGTACCGAGTAGATCAAACGTATCGAAAAATGAACCTCCAGGTCTTTTTGTGTATAAAATGTTTATATATTTTTTGTAAACGACTGTTTGTGTTCTGAATAAATAATAAATAAAAATAAATAAATTGTTCAAAATGTATTGTTTTGTCTATAACAGTTTGTTTTGTATATTAAAATGTTCAGTTATTCGTTAAAATTAGAGTAGTGACCTAATTGCTAAATGTTCGATTCACAACCCGGAGGTCTAGGGTTCGATTCCCAGTATCTATCGGAACTCAGTTTGGTTGGTGGTAAGCCATTTTTTGTCTGCCTGGCTCGCTACTACCATGTTACCTAAGTCTGATAAGCATGATTTCTATCCAACGGCCTTATTGTCACGTACCACGTGCGTACAACTAAGCAGTGGAATTCCCTGCCGGCTGTGTTTCCCATGCGATACAACCTAGATAACTTTAAGTCCAGAGTGAATAGACTATTTCTATGCAACCGTGAACGATCCTAGACCCCATCGTCGCTTAACATCAGGTGAGATTGTAATAAAACGGAAGCCTATCGAATGTAAAAAAAACATGTTAGATGAAGGTCAAATACAAACCCATACAAAAACAACTATTTACGAACTTTTTATACAAACTTACATCGCTAATTTTACCTCACATTCCGTTAGGTCTTAGTTGTATAGGTGCTATGTAACTACAAAATCTTACTGCGATCACCAATCCGCCTACCAACAGTGGTGCTTGTTGCAAATCCAATCATAGTTTAATGTGTAGTTACACGGCAATCGCAAACTTTAACACAAACTTGCATCACATATTCTTTTTGCGGAACTATCTTAAAAAGAAAATATTTGCAAAATCTCATTACAATACATGGTTTCGTCTGTCAGTCAGTCACTTCTAACGCTGAGGAAATGTTTCAAAAACACTTTAAAACATTAACCACTGAAGCACTTTCTTTTGTATTTGCTATTTGGAATTAGTCAGGCATTGTAGCCATTCTGTACAGAACCCACTAAACTGGTTTTTGTATTCTGTTATACTACCTATATCACCCTCAAACAATTTTTGGCAAACCTTCTCAATGTACAGATAGACACGTTGATTCTACAGGTGTGAGGTAGCAGAGCACCTGAGTACCTCTATTAGTTTGAGTCTCCTGGCTAAACATAATTTCTATCTTATTGTCACTTACCACGTGCTTACAGCTAAGCAGTGGAATTCCCTGCCGGCTTTTGTGTTTCCTAAGCGATACCATTAAGATAACTTCAAGGCCACAGTGAATAGACTATTTATAGGCAACCGTGAATTATCCTAGACATCATCGTCGCTTAACATCAGGTAAGATTATGGTAAAAAAAAACACGTGTAAATCAATCAGTCACTTCAAACACTGAGGTAATGTTTTAAAATCACTTTTAAACATTAACCACTAAAGCACTTTCTTTTGTCTTTGCTATTTGAAATTAATCAGGCATTGTAGTTATTCTGTACAGAACCCACGGTGCTCGAGTCCGACTCGCACTTGGCTGTTTTTTTGTATTCTGTATACCCTTAAACCATTTTTGGCAAGTATTTTCAATGTACAGATAGATGCGTCGATTCTCCATATACAGGTAAGTCGATTCTACAGGTTTTTTGAAGATATCTTTTTATTGCGTGAACCGATTTTGATGAAATAAAGCTTAGATGTTGCCTTGACCTACTACTAATTTAATTGTGAAAACCGCATCAAATTTGGTTTTGTAATTTCGGAGATTAGCCGGTTCAGACAAACAGACAGACAGACAGACAAAATGTTTAAAAATTGTCTTATTGTGTTCTGTTACACTTCTTACATCACCCTCAATCAGTTTTAGGCAAAAAAAAACAATGTACAGACACATCGATTCTACAGATTTATTATAGTAAGAGAAGAGATAAAGAGAAGAGAAGAAGATAGATAGAAGATAAGTGATGTACAGCAGTGGATTTTTCCAATTGATAATAACGATATAAACTCCCTTTGGATTGACTGCTGGGGATGGTTGGTGCGATTGCATGTTTCCTGTACATGTATCGTGGATAGCTATTAATTGAGGGTCATGTCCATTAGTAGATTGTGAGGGAGGAATTTTAACATTTCCTCTTGGCTAGCTTCCTAAATATTTTTTGATGCCAAAAATGTGTTATAGCTCTATTGTGTGCTAATAAATTAATCTTCGAATTGAGCACGTTTCGCTTCTGCATAAAAAATTATGCCATATACAAGCAAAATTTACTTTGATATTACATTTTAGTTATAACGTTAAACAGGAGTCGGACCTTATTTAACACAAAATCACGCAAAAGCTCTCCCCAAAAAAGTTTCTTGTATCATCATCATCAACAGCCTATATGTCCCCACTTCAGGAGCTCACGACTCTCCTACAGAGTTTCTTGTATGGCCTTTTTAAATTCAACTTTTTAATATTATTTGTTGTTATGGCGACCGTAATAACACAAACTGTGAAAATTTCAAGTGACTACCTATTACGGTTCAAAAGATCCAGACCTGTGACAGACAGACGGATGGTCAGTGTAGGCTTAATAATAGGGTTCCGTTAGGTTAGGTAGGTTAAAGTGAAATTGAGGAAACACGTAATGATGGAAGGCTGTTGTCACCGCTCGCTGGGGTCAGGCCAGGGTCGGGATCTCGGTTCCTGACAAGGGTCATTCTTGCCAAAACATCCGTTCCAATGATATATGGCGAAGGCTTCACCTCTATTGGGATATCTAATTGTCTACCAAGAATTTGTGAGATTGTTGTTATTGAAATACGGTTGGTGCCAATCGGTAGTTTTGTTTGACCTTATTCAGTAGATTAGAAACGCATTATCTTCTTATCTATTACAACGTGTTTGAATAACTATGATGTATATAGATTACACATAATCTAAACCAACCGTCGAATGTTTTCCGTTGTTTCCGTTGTTTAGGGTCCCGTAGTCAAACAAGGAACCTTCTGTCCCTCCGCGGTTTAGCTCAGAGACTGTTACTACTAGGGAGCTGTAATTTGGTACGAGTATACATCTTGATCACGTCGATAAAGTGGTATAATAAAATTCTGAAATATATTTTAGGGTGGCTTCCATACACGTAACTTGTGGATGAAATAAATTTTTCGCGTGTAGCCCTTTGTGTGGGGTATCGTTGAATAGGTCTTTCAAAAATATTGAAGGACTAGGAACACTCATTTTCGATATAGGGATCCATTTGTGAAATATTAAGCTTTATAGTGATAATTTTTGTCCGAGTAAGGCTTCTGCTAAACTATAGCTTTTAAAAAATCTTAAAAAATTCACAGTAGTATGTATACTGAACTTCAAAGTAAAAATATCAAGACTAAGTTGGCTTTACAGGTTAACGAGTAATATTCAACCAAATTATAAAATATACTTGGAGTGGTCAAAATGAACATTTCGTACTAATTTCATTCAAAATTACTTTTCATAAAACCACTTCAACTATGAAACCCTACAATACGCGTGGCCCGACACGCACTTGGGTGCTTTTTTTATTGCTTCTTATATCATCACGTCTTCTTCTGAAAATAATTATATGGTTTCCCCATGGTAATTGCATCCAGTACCTCCTCGGAACCTATTCCAGGTTCGGTCGATTTGGGGGATCGGTCCTGTTTCATCACACGTTTCTCGATGTGTGGTCTCTACTCGATTACTTATTCTCATCTCTGACTAATTTTCCGATGTTCCTTGTAGTCGTAATTGACTATCATACAAATAGAATAAATGCGAAAGGGTGTTAGTATTTTGTCCCCTTCAACAATATGTTTGTGAAATAGTTGTCCAAGAAATAGAAATAGTGGAGCCTGAGTGTGACTTGGGATCCTTTTTTCCCGCCAAGTTTTCCCCTTGGGAAAATCTCTGAAGGCCAGTGTAAAATACTAGTAGGATAAGAGAAATTTTGAGTCGTCTGATACAGAATTTACAGTTTGCATTTTTACTAAACTAAACTACAAAGAAGGAAACTCTAATAATGTTAGGTCATCGTTGTTCCCATAAATTTGACGTCACGAGTGCTCATATCTTGCATGTGTACTTCGCGCTAGCTCTTATTGCTCCACAACGTGTATTCCCAAAAGGCAAACTTTGCGACTGCCACTCGCGGAGGAAACATGGAAAACTATAAAATACAAAGACAACAGAAGCTTATGCAACAAATAAAAAGCTTTGTGAGATACTGTCAGAGAGAATGGGAATAAAGTATTAGTGAGAAATAAAATACACAAGAGCGTGATGAATGGGGACAACAGTTCCCGGACAATAGACGTCACGCACTGCCGACCTCATAAACATCGACTCCAATTTATGGACGACATTTTCTCGCCTCTAGAGATACCGACAAAAAATAGTTTCACTCGACCATTATCCTCTCGCTTTTAAATAATGTACGTTTTGACATCCTTCTCAAGATTATGAATGGATGGTACATGAGATGTGATATAATTCTGTTGTCGTATTACAGTTTTGATAAGGGAACGGTGGCCTTGTCTTGGGGTGATGGAAATGGGGGACTACGAATGTTTATCCTGAGACTCAACCTACGTATGAATGTATAGTTTAGAAAATTGGTTTTACTAATGATTTATTTGGATAACACCAGCTTTGAAACATCACTTTCTGATAAGATAAGGAGGGATGTCCAATAAATTTCAAGTGGACGAAGCTACTAGGATATAATAAAAACTGCGCCGTTTTGTCCTATTCATCATCATCATCAACAAGCCTATATACGTCCCCACTGCAGGGGCTCAGGCCTACTCTCCTACAGAGAATGTACGGGTCATAGTCCACCTTGGTAAGTGATTGGTAGACACACACACGTTTTTGAATTTCTTATTTGGAGTATTTCCCCTACTATGAGTAGACGGTAGTATAAGCACGTGGGTGATTGGCACTGGCTCCACAGCATAACCTTCACTTACTATTCATGGAGTTGCAAATTGTCGGAACTTCTTACTCGTAACGTACTAACGTATGGATTGAATAGGGACTTGAGTTCCAACAGAGGAATGAGTCACTCCCGTCATGTTGCAAATGAAATGTAGTACAATGAATACCAACGGAACATGGCCTAAGACCGAAAATTCTTAATCCACTGATTTTTAAGACAAAAATATATGTAACAAATTGCAAGGGAAAACTTGCTTGAAATCTATCAAAAGCATCATTTATAAACGAATTTAAAAAAGGAGGAGGTTATCAATTTGATGTGTATGTTTTTTGTGTTTGTTACATTAGAACTTTTGACTGGGTGAACCGATTTGGATGATTCTTTCTTATTTGAAAGCTGATGCTTTCCGTGTAGTCCCATTTCAATTTCGTCCAGTTCTGACAACGGCATCCATGAGAAAATGATATAAATCTTAAATTTGCCTTAGTAAAAGTAGACTTTTAGGGCAATTGAAGTCGGTTTCCAGTTGTTTTTGAACGCATTTACTTGTCAATCTTTCCGTTGCTCTTGTCATTCAATTATAGCTCTAAAGATTTACAAAACCAGTCCTTGCCTTGCCTAGTGCGGGCGTCATAGTTTCTTATGTTTATTGAATAGGTTGTGCCATTGGTAAAAAATAAATTAATATAAAAAAATATTTCATAAAGAAGCTTTTATTTAAATGCTCTAAAAAGAAGAAAATAAACTTTAAAACTTTAAATGAAATCAAACCCATCAATTGATTACATTGAACAATTTATATGCTATAAAAGCTTGTCGCGTGATTTTAATTGTATTAATGTCGATGTGGCGTACCATGAAGGAGGCCTATGTGTTGATGAATAGAATACAAGAATTATGTAAACTGATATAGAGAAAAAAGTATGTATTTTATAAAATTGATAAATCGACATACATCTACACTAGTAAATCACGCGACAAGCTTTTATAGCATATAAATTGTTCAATGTAATCAATTGATGGGTTTGATTTCATTTAAAGTTTTAAAGTTTATTTTCTTCTTTTTAGAGCATTTAAATAAAAGCTTCTTTATGAAATATTTTTTTATATTAATTTATTTTTTATTTTTTAGTTATCGTGTAAATGTTTCTTAAGACTAAAAAAAGTCTAGTTAAATTACTGAATCTATTTCAATTTTAAAAAGCATCCAAGTGCAAGTTAGGTCCACCCAGAACGGTGTAAAGTAATTTTGATTGGAATTTGTACGAAACTTTCATTATGGAATCTGTAAGCCAATTTTTTTTATAATTTGGTCGACTATTACTCGTTCACCTGCAAAGGCAGCTTAGTCGTGTTATTTTTTTTTCTTCTTTTAAGTTCAGTGTACTTACATACTACTGTAAAGTATTCAGATTTTTAAAAGCAATAGTTTAGAAGATATACGGGGGGAGACGCGAAAATAGTAAGTACATTTCGAACGACATTTCTTAATACATTTGCTGAAAAAATATAACAAATAGTAAAATTATGATGAAGATGGTCCCGGTTAGCACAGAAAGCATAGCTAGCAACCTAAGTAACGTCTCTAGGTCCATTTGTCTGTCGGCTTTAATCACTTAACATCGGATGATATGAAGACGAAAGTACCAGGACCTCATACCTAAGGTGGAGTCTAACTACAACTTCAAAGAGAGAAAAAGAGATATATAATATCTTGGCATAAGGTCTCTGTCATCCCCATAAAAGTAAATTAAATCATTATCAACATTCGAATCTACATGTGTATATTTAAAAAGCGAAGACCCGCGTTCTATTTAAAAAATACTCGAACTGAAGCCAATCCTCTTGTAACATGTCAATGCAGCAAAAAGTATATAATTAAACAGACCGAGATCTTTGTGCGGAGGTTAGTGCGGAACAAGTATCTTACACGCTTTCTGACACTTATGTCAACCTGGTAGTAATTGAGATTGTGGCCAAGAGTGTGTTGCACAGACTGCCCAGTGACTAGGCAAAAATACTAGTTTTGATTTTTGAATGAAAAACATTCGTTCAGTTAATAAGAAAAACGCACGCTTGCCTTGCGTTTTTAAGACAACCTTCTGAAATCACGAACTTTTAGCACGCAAAAAAGCTATGAAACGTAACACTTTCTGAGCACAAGTATTATATATATATATATATACAAATGATTTTTCAATAGTTTGGTAGGAAATTAACCTGCGCTACAAAAACGATATTGCACGCTCCGGTGCACTTATGTCAACGTGGTATTCTGGAATTAAGATGAGCCCAGCCCGTATTTGAGGGATCATTGAAAAGTTCCTCTTTATTTCTCCTGACTCCACCATCAGACCAGGACCGATGACCTAGTTAAGCTCGCGAGTAGTCACTGGATGCAAGTGGCTCGGCCCTATCACCGTGCATGTGTGGGCGCGCCATAACAGGGAGACTCATGTCCAACAGTGGACTTCTGCAGCCGATGATTATTGCATATGCTGCCTTGTCCAGCCTCAATTGAGTGACACTATCTTGTCTTAAAAATATTAAGAAAACCATTGCCAAAAGAACATAAACACACTCTTTTTAGTTGTATTTTTGACATTTAAGGCCAATTTATGGCCTTTATGTATAACATTCAGCATTTGCACAGAGGATATAATCACAGACTTTGCACAGATTAGGTATTGACATAATGCACCTACTATACCGCCCGTTCACGTTTATCACGACTTGATTTGATTATGTGGTTACTCTTTCATTCCCTTGGGCCAAAAAGAGACAAATAGCATTTTGAATCTAAAACACTCTTCAAGTAAAAAGTCTAAAGCAAATGAATCTATTTAGATTTATAAAAAAAAGTGACAGGAGCTACGCGTTCTCATTGGTAGAATAACCCGCGCCGTAACATGTCATGTGAGCTAAATCAAAACTTCTTCCGTTTCTGATAACCTGGTACTTCAAATGATTTTTAGTAGTTTGTTAGGAATCAACCTGCGCTACGATACGATATATAGAAACGATATAGCACGCTCCCTTGCACTTATGTCAGCCTGGTATTCTGATTTTGAGATGAGCCCGAATTCGAGGGGCCCATTGAAGAGTTTCTCTTTATTCCTCCTGACTCCAGCATCAGACCAGCTCGATAGTACCAAAAAAACGCATTGTCATCGGAACTGAACCAACGTACAAAATTTCAACTCCCTAGGATAAGAGGAAGTGCTTCTAATTCAGCTTGCAAGATTTGACCCGAACATACATACATACATACAAACATTGCAAGTTAAATAAAAGCTTTTAAAATAAACTTGTTTGTATTTGAATCAATACGTAGAGAGTGAATCCAAGAGTATCATAGAGTGTAGTCTTGGCTTTGTAAAATGAACTCACCATGTCTTTCCATGGCTACCAATGGGAAACATTATTATTTCAACAGCAAGTGTTCGCATATCGCAGAAATGACATTGAACCGCAAAAATTTCACAAAGGTGCTTCCATCAAATCCTACAAAGATATGGCTTTCTCAAATACTTCTTTGTTTTTGTTCATCTCTGTTCTATTTACTAGGTGCTTCCACAGATTTTAAAATGTATAATAGTATTTCTTTTAATATAAGTCTTACTATAATTTATGGAACAATATGGAGAAAAAAAAGGCTGTAATATTTTATAGTGATGTATGTAATGATTAAAATCTTTGCGCAGGCACAAACCTAGGATTTGCGAACACTCAACAGTGGCATTCTAACGAGTATTTGATACAGTAAATCGTCATTTAAGCTGTCATTCTTCACGACAACACGTGCAGTTCGAGTTTGATATTCAAATTTGATATAAAAAGCAATAAGCAGACTGCCTTTATTAAGTGGGTTAATATCTCAATCAAAGCAAAGACAAATGAAGGTCTGATTTTGTCCTTAATTACGTATGTCACAAGGGTGTCCTCAATTGAGCCCATACTCCATAATTCATTGTAACGAATGGTCCCAATACTATCATTAGGCGAATTTATATGTCCATAATATGGTGGCATGGACGGGTAGTTTAGGGACATTTGGACATGACTCAATATAAAATTACGGTGCGATTTGTTCGTTTCATATTTTACGGATATGTAATCAAAACGTAAAGAACAACATGTAAACGGTTGACGTTCTTTATCAATCATAAATACGAGTAGTAACAAAAATAGTCAAATAAATGATACGCCATGGTGGATATATGTTTTGTTAGATACATTTCATTTTTTTTTAATTTGCCTATATAATTGTAATATATACATGGGAGGAAAGGAAGACGAACTGGGCGAGGCTTATGTTAAGCAGTGGCCGTTTCTCGATCTGATGATTTTGATACATAGTTTATTAAAACTTCATTAGCAAAAGTATGGTACTCGTAAGAGGATCATATATTTGTAAGCATTGTTTATAACAATAAATGGTTCTTGACTACGCTCTAAAAACTTATAGTGTTTATTTTGTTTCTATTTTATTCCCATTGAAATAACAAAACTGGACTTCCATTATAATTGAAATAACAAAATCAGTTTTTAGCCCCGACGCAGAAAGAGTCGTGTTATAAGTTTGACACCAATATCTGTGTGTCAGTCTGTATGTGTCACCGTAGCTCTCGAATTAATGGACCGATTTTGATGCGGTTTTTTTACGTAAAACTAATTTTCTTTGCGGTGGTTCTTAGCTAAATTTGGTAAAAATCGTTTCATCAGTTTGAAGAGTGTTACGATCAAGATTGCTTGATACTTTTCTTTTGATTTTTAGTTAAAAATATAATTGTTTTCTATTTTTGACAGACCTGTGGGACCTTTCTCATTGTCTATTTTGGGGCGAGTTGTGCTTGATCCATTGATAGAATAAAAATAGATAAAGCCTTCACGTAGTGACAGCGAACTACCTAAAACATAATTTGATTTTGTCAGTTTTTTACAGACTGTGTAATAACGAGGTTGAAATCGACGTAAATGTTGCAATCTTGTAGGTTTTTTATTCAGAGTGTTACGTGTGCGAAAACATGATAGATTTACAGGCGCAGGTTGATGCTAAATTTCATTTTGTCTATAGCGGAGCATGGTTATTTTGTTGTTTAATCTATGGCTTGATCACTAGCTGATTGGTTTAATCTGTAGAAATGAACCATCTTTAAAAGAACTCTGAAAATGTGTCGTTATCCTAAGTTAACAGCCTTTTAATGCGACTCGCCTATCCAACGACTTCACCATAAATTACTGTCAGATAAGATAAAGGCAGGTTCGGGAAGTTATACTTTCGTCTAAAATACCTCAGCGTCTAAAGACTAAAATCTGTAGTTAGTGAATTTTGCCAGTGATGGGACACGGAAACGAAGCGTGGTTCTGTCTTGTTGGCCAAGCTCGAGTCTATCGTCGATTTATGGAACGAAATGTACTCGGAATTTCAGGAATGAGGAAATCCGTAGATGAACTAGGGTCACCGACATAGCTCGACGATTCAGTGAGCTGAAGTGGCCTTCACCACGTCGCTCGAAGAACGGATAACCGACTAGGAGTAAAAGATATCAAGTGGAGACCACGTACCGGGAAACGTGTACCGGGCCGTCCCCCTACTAGATGGACCGATGACCTGTTATTGTGGCAAAACAAGGGAGCTTATATTCAGCAGTGGACGTTTCACGGCTGATAATGATAAAAAGAAATGCAAAGTGCAAACCATTCATGCTCTTATAAAATTCTTTGCCAAAATATCCAATAGATAGAAGCGCTACAGTCACGCTTTGTGTACTCAAAGCTTATCTGACACACCGTCAGACTGTCTATATACTCTTAACGACCTAAAAGAACGTAAACCCCAGTTCATCGACGAGGCACTAAAACTCCAGTAGGTACGTAGGTATATATGTACGAGGGGCATACCGAAAAGATCGGTAATCGAGTACTTTCGATTTAATTAGATTAAAAACTCTTTTTGATGAATAAACACTGGTTAGTTGAAAATCGAATACAATTGACAGAATTAAAAAAAATTTTTTTTTTAAAGAACAATATCAGTTTGAAATTGATAGGTCGATAAAAAAATGGAGCTTACAAGAGAAAGTTTCCGTGCCATAATTTTTTACAACTTTCGACGAGGATTATCTCAGGGACAATGTCTCGCTGAGCTTATATCTATATTCAAGAGTGAAGCGCCTAGCCAGACGACAATATATCGCTGGTATTCTGAATTCCGGCGTGGACGTGCTTCTCTTGGCACCGTACCTTCCACAGGCCGGCCAAAAACAGCGGTTACACCAGAAAATGTCGCTGTTGTGCGCCGAATGATACAGGATGACCGACATATTACATATGAGCAGATTCGGGCTACTTTAGGGATAGGTATGACTGCGATACAAACTGTTTTACATGGTGAACTGGGAGTGAGAAAGCTAGTTTCCCGCTGGGTGCCCCATAATTTGTCCGAAGAGCAAAAGGCGGCTCGTGTCAATTGGTGCCGGTCTACTCTGCAACGCTTCAACGGAGGAAAGTCAAAAGCAGTTTATAACATTGTCTCTGGTGATGAATCATGGATCTATTCATATGAGCCAGAAAGAAAGCATCAGTCGGCTGTCTGGGTCTTCGCAGGTGAGATCAAGCCAACAAAAGTTGTCCGCTCTCGCAGCGTATCGAAGAAAATGGTCGCTTCGTTTGTCGCGAAAACAGGACATGTAGTCACAGTTCCCTTAGAGGAACGGAGAACGGTTACCGCTGATTGGTATACAACGGTTTGTTTGCCACAGATGATATCCGAACTCCGTAGAGGTAACCCGAAACGACGCATAATCCTCCATCACGATAATGCGAGCTCTCACACCGCTCAGAAAACAAGCGAGTTTTTGAAGCAGGAAAACGTTGAATTAATGGATCATCCTCCATACAGCCCTGATCTGAGTCCCAATGATTACTTTACATTCCCTAGAATCAAAGATTTATTGCGTGGTCAGCGGTTTCAAGGTCCAGAAGAAGCAGTGGAAGCATACAAATCGACGATTTTGACCATGTCAACTTCGGACTGGAATTGCTGCTATAATAATTGGTTCGAACGAATGCAAAAGTGCATTAACTGCAACGGAGAATACTTCGAAAAGCAATAAAAATAAATTTAGTTATTTCCTGTATGTATTGTTTTATATTCCCGATCATTTCGGTATGCCCCTCGTATGTATGTTGTACGTGGAATATTTTATTCATCTCTGATTGATCTTTTATGCGCGTTTTTATAGAGAGCCTTACGTAGGAGAGCTTTTAGAGGAAATATCATTACGATTTATGACATTGCTTACTTATAGCAATGTAGGCGAGATTAACGGTTATTGCGGTTGAGTTCGTTGATATTACAGTTAAGATACTAATGAATATATTGCGTGATCGGATACCATTTTGAGGTAAAATGTAAGGTTAACTTATATGTTCACAACAATAACAATATTACGAATAATGGAAAACTTTTCAAAATAATTATTCAAAAAATTGGGATGAATAATTCTTCTCCGGTCTATCCCATGGGTTTGGGATAGTAGGGGAAGATGTGTGTGTGGGTCGTCGTTGGATAGTTGTAGTGACGTCATCTGCGAGTTTTTATTGTAACGGTTTTCTCCGAAATCACTATCAAGAAAATTCTAATATTTTTTTCAGCTTCCTTAGAGCTAAATCTCTTGTTTTCGAATTAGATCCATTTAAAATTTTTAATGTTGTACATTGTGACTTGAACCAATCTCATTGCATTGTTAGTACAGAAATTATTCTGTCGCAATGGTATACACACACTGTATTTCTAATCGAATGGCAAATATTGACTATGTTTCTCCAATTATTATATTATTTGACGTTTATGTATATTGTTCTCTAAAGATTGACATTCGTTAAAAAGACGTTTGCTTATATAATGTAGAAATAATCATATCTTGGAGTGAAAAGCTAACGAAGTTGCGAGAATCAAGTTGTCTAATAAGTTATGAATGGTTTTAACAAGGCAAAAGACACATTTCAAATTAAAAACTGAAACTGAGCACAATTTCTTTACGCAAAAGATGGTTGCTGTAGTGCATGCATGCATAGTCAGAGACTTCCTCCCTTGTAGCGTTCAACCTAAACCATGAAATTTGAAATTTAAGTCATAGCATGGATAAGGTCAACGCCTATCGCAATCACAAGATTGTATACAAACAATAATCAAGTATCTACTTTATTACTTAACTCTTTGCTGAGGTTTTTCAGAATAGTCTTGAAGCTTATTTTTTTTCAAAATGTCTCTTTCCACTGTCATAACCCTGGGGTTCTTTCTGATATTAAAAGTTCTATTGCATTAACGTAGTAATTTTGGTTGGACTAAAGGGTGACTATTTCGTTTTAATAACGTAAAATAAAATACTTTTGTAGCATCACAGCAGTTGGGATGGTTACGCAATTTTCTAACAATTGCGGCCACAAGCTCAAAATATCTTACGTGAAAGTTTTACTCGTATTCTGTAGGGGTTCGTACTTGACCTTCCTGCTTGGTGTTATGAAGTAAGTGAAACAGAGTAAGGTCGACCTGAATCGTAAAGCTGTATAATATTGACGTTTTATTATTATAAATTGTATGCATTTTAGTTATATTCGTGATGTTTATCTATCTGATTGTATAATCTTATGTTAACTTAAACAAAATTGAAATACGTCGCAGGATAATTATACTAATCTATAATTAATACAACTTTATAAAGTCTTCCTGAACGAAAGTAACCCGCTTTAGTTTTTCCCCAAAAGAAATGTTTTAAATTCGGGCTTCACTTGTACACTATTTACGAAATCAAGTAATAATCTAAATATTTATAGAAAAATACTAGAATTTCATTTTTGCGTTTATTTTAATTGTACAAAATCATTCTTTTAGTATTAAGTGACAGCGTCAAATATAATTTTATTGACGCCATATTTGTTTTCAACGTCAAGTCTTCCCTGTTTCGTGCGTTTTATATGTTTTTGTACAAGACTAAACTAAACCAAAATATACAAAAATGGTAACTAAATCACTTTTATTTGATAATGGCCTATTAAAATAATAAGTGTACAAGACCAGGCCTTTGCTCGATACATTCGCAGAACGTGTCATTTACTAAACTGACGGTGACCCGAGATTTTAAAAAGATGCCTTAAAAGTTATGATTATGGTAATATGCGATAAAGGCGTCAACACAAGTTAATGAGCCACGGGCTATTATCAGTCTCAATAGCCTAAGTCTTAAACAAAAAAATAAAATGTGATTATGAATAATACAATGTTACATTTTCAATATCGAATTGATCGATGACCATAAAAGTAAAGCTTGGTTTTGAGAGGTGATAAATAATAACTAGAACCGATAAAAACTGTCAAATGCGAGTCGCACTCGCGCACCGAGGGTTCCGTACAGAATATGAATAATTAATATACTGAAAATCATAAATAACAAGTATGGTAGTAGGCACCCAACAATGCTCTACCGATAATTTAAATCTGATTGAAAACCCAACTAAACTTTGCAGCTAAACTACATACCCGATGTATTGCTGTCAACTACAAAGTTAAGTTTGTAAACATAAAAAAGCTACTTTTACTGTGTTATAATCAAAAAATCCTAGTTTTTATATTAATTCCTATGGTTGTTCTGTAAGACCTTGCTTCTTGGCGAATTTCAAGATTCTAATTTTACCGGAAATACCCTATAGGTTTTGGGTTCCCTTGCATTTTGTACGGAAATTGACTAAAATACAGCTATATATTTTTATTGCGTGACCTATAAATGTGGTTTTCACAGATCCAAGGGACGTCAAATTTCAGTATTGGATATTAATTTCAACTTGATATCTCCACGCGTTCCTGAGAAAATGGTCTTGACAGACTGACCGATAACAAAGTGATCCTATAAGGGTTCCTTTTTTTCCTTTTGAGGTACGGAACCCTAAAAACAGATTAAACAAATTCTGTAAAAAAAACCAGAGTATCTGGCAGAATCGTAACGGCAATTTTTACAAGGCTCATTATCATCAAACCAGATGAGTTAGGGTCCACGCATATTCAACAGAACGTAAATTTCACTTTAACAAGCAGATTCTCTCGCATCGTGCTCACAAAGAACGACACTCGTGTGCACAAATCATTCTACAAATTGTACGCCGACCCCTTGACTGTTGACATTATAACATTATACTGGAAGGATGATAAATTATACCATTTTGGACGATTTATTTTATTCAAAGGGCATACAGGTATACATTTCCACAAATGCGTTAGTCAAGATACAACCAAATATTACAAGTGGTTAAATTTCCAATCATTACAGATCGTTTCAGTGAATATTATCAAATAACAGAGGTATTTTATTTATTACTTGTTGTGTCAGAGAGTACTAATCACGATTTTGACTAAATGCTTTAATTTTTTAAAGTATTATAAGAACCCTAATTAATAGATAACATTTTTCAAAATTGTTAATTTTAATATATTTCTGATTAACAATACTAAAACATGGACTGAATAAATTGAATTCAAAAACGGTCAAGTGCGTGTCGGGTCACGTGCAGTGTAGGATTGCCTGGCTTAACTGGTTTTATAAAATTAAAAAGTAATTTTCAGTGAAATTTGTACAAATTTTTCGTTTTGACCTCTCCAAGTACTACAAATTACAGCTTTCTATTGGTAAAGGTCTCTGAGCAAAGCCGCCGACAGACAGACGGACAGAGCGAAACTATAAGGGTTCCTTGTTTGACTACGGAAAATTGAATATTAATTTTATATAAGTAGAGAGAGTAAGTATACAGGTGGGTTACCTGTTTGCTACACGTTATACGTTTATTCGCTTTGAACATGGTTCGTAAGATGACAATAAGAACATTTAACGTTTTTATATTACACCTACAGAGGCATGCAGCTATTTTAAATATTAACTGTAATCGTATGATTATCTAACGTAGTATTATTATCCAATGTTCAATAATCATATAATTCGAGAACAACAACTCATCAGGCAGGTTCATATCTTCTGATGTACAAATAATTGAAATTAATGTATTGGTATTGATTTCCACTACACGGTAATAACTGTACGCAGTCGAATTGAGACAACTCTCGAAATTTTTGTGGCCAACAATTGTTTTAAATCTAATTTGAAAAGAATTTAATATCAGTTTCAAGCAGTTGTGTAACACATAATTTTGCTTTCAATTGTCATGATCTTTATATTGATAAACAATAAATTTACAGAAATAATACAATCAAATGGAATCGAACTTACCTACGACGCTACAGGTGAGGTATGGTGTAGATAGTTTTCTAATTTCTAGATTCTTAATTTTGTAAAGAATTTTTGAAAAAAGAAATAAGTTTTGAGAATTTTAAAATTGTTTGACAAATACGGGCTGTGTTTGTCAAAAACCCTGTCACATCAACGGATATAATCAACGGACAAATTAGAGAATTAGTCGAGAATAGAGTATAGAAGTACTTACAATACAGCTAACGATATTTTTCAAAATCCAATCGCACACCGATCCATTTTACCGAACAATTGCCAGCACTTGAGCACTAGAACGAACTAATGATATCTTTAAAATGTACACTGCACAGATTTGTTAATGTTAAAGTTTGATGAGCGAAGCCGGGCCAGCCGGGGTTAGAAATTGAGCCGCGCTGGCGAGCGTTGCGCGCAGGCGGGAGTCGGCGGGGGTGGCCACCTGTCGCTGACTGGCGGGAGGCTCAGCGAGCAGTGGCTGCTCTGAAGGCTCGCGAGCGACTGAAGCCCGGGCACGTGGGCCGCCCGGAGCCGGCCGCCGCCCAGGTGCAGAAACCCCCTCCCACCCCGCTGTTCCATAACTGCATGCATCCTCTTGCACCCTAGTGCGCTCTCTTGCACCCTTGCTCTGCACACCTCGCGCATCGTCTGCCCGCACGCCTGCCTACAATACCGTGCCTAATTAAAAAGTATTCACACTTATGAATTTATGATTTTCAACGCTGCATTTTACTTTTGCTTCGCTTCAACTGTTCTCGTTACAGTTGAGTGGTAGTATAATGCTTCGTACGGTAAAATCTTCAGTGTGCCCATAAACGCCTGGAAAGTTTAAAAATAATTTATCGCTAAAATGTCTGAATACAAGTAAATGCGTTCAACAAGAAGTGGAAACCGACATCAATTGCCCTAAAAGTCTACTTTTACTAAGGCAAATTTAAGATTTATATCGCTTTCTCATAGATTCCGTTGTGACAAATAGACCAAATTGTAATGGGACCACACGGAAAGCACCACCTTTCAAATAAAAACAGAATCATCTAAATCGATTAACCCAGTCAAAAGTTCTGAGGTAACAAACATAAAAAAGAAGAAGAAAAAACATACCCGTAGAATTGATAACCTTCTCCTTTTTTGAAGTCGTTTAAAAATACAAGAATCTAGATTCGTTGTCCGTCTGTTGTCCTGTGTCATGGGGCACCTACTTCAAGAGCCAGGGCATGCTAGTTCGTCCTCTGCAATCTGTATTTAATTGTAAATTATTGCTTTATTTTTGTCCTAAGTTTCATAGTGAGATAATAATAAAGAAATATACTGCCTGTAAGACAGAACTTTCCCTGAAACGAAACTATTGTTACGAACTTGCAGGGTTCGTAGATTGAAGAGAAGAAAGTCCAAAGTTCCGGAATTTATTGGTAACACAAGTCCACAAACCAATCTTCAAAATCACGGGTCCCCCAAACAGAGTACGTCCCTGTCTCACTAGTTCCGAGTTGTCTGCACTGAGTCCGTCCCTGGATTCCACGTACAGAGTCCTTGAACACTACTGACGCCGATCTGTCGATACTGACACCACGTGACACACTAGTACACTAACACTTTTCCACCTCGATTGTACTTTCGCTTTACAATTTCTTCAGGTTTTCGTTTCTTCACTTTTCTTCGCTGTGAACTCAACTCAAACTGAACTGTCCTCGAAGCTCGGCTCGCGCCTATATATACCCCGTAGTGTTTCTAGATCCTTCAGACTAGAACCTTCAGGAATATTGGAGAGTATTCGACACGAAGGAGATAGATGAATTGCTCTCCCTTTCGCACAAGACAATCCTTATGCGAGTATTCAAGAGCTTTCTACGGTAGTCATTTGTCAATATCCGACACGAAGGGGATAGATGGATACGCCCCTCTCTTTTCTTTATCTCTAGACTTTTCGAGCTCCGTGACACTATTATCAAGTGACATAGATGTATATATTGTTTATAAATAAATTATTATTTATTTTCAATTGACTGAATATCCATGTATAATTTTCATAAGGATAAGATTTGAACGCATACTCGCTAATAATTTACCAAAACCTTTTGAACAATTTTTAAAAACCCAAATCATATACTCTATCTATAAGATACATGCTGCTTGTTGTGTGCTTCATGAGATACGTTTTACCTTTATGCCATATAGACAGACCTTCAATACTGTCTTTATGGCACTCGTAGAAAGTACATTTAGTGATAGAATATGGGAATACTTTAGTAATAAAGTAAACTACAGGGAGCAGAGTTTTCCAGACATGTCGTTATTTCTTATTACATCTAACCGAGGAGAGACAACAGGATAAACGTGTCGACAAACTTATAATTGTATTATTTTAATTAAAACCAAGGGTAGACAAAATTGGTCTCTACGAGGTGTATAAATTCTAATTGAAGGAAAATTGAATTTAAACTCCGAACGTAAAAATCGTTATGAATTGTTACGACCGAAATAAGGAATCGAATAAATTAAAATGCATATTTACGTTGTTTTTAGACGTGAACACATAAAGCTAAGGGCGGAATGTCCGTAAAATCTAATTTAAAATATTAAGACTGCCTGTCGAACTTTTTATGGTCCGTAAAACAGTATTATACGAGACCCTAACCCCGGTGCATGGCCTCGGAGCCTCGGGTCCTCGAGCCGTTATTTAGACAAGTATTTTTAATAAAATAGTGTAACAAGGGTTGTATTGTGTCTAGTTGGAAGGCAGCGCTATCCTTAGGTCACACATACACAGTTCCTCCGACTAGTTAATCAGAACAGATTACCCCGTCTCGTCTGAAACGTGATCACGCCCGCTGTCTTATACAGACACAATTTAGGGCGGATACGAACACGTTTGTCACCAACATTTCGTGTTAAGCCTGAAATTTAGACGAATATCTATTAGGTACTCGATCAGACACTTGACAATTAACATTACATTTAGTAAAATTTGTAAGAATTTAGTACTTGAATTAAATTTGCCAAAGTTGCATTACATTTGATGTAGCCGCATTACATTTGATTTCTTTGAGATATTTTATTATGATTTACTGTAGCAGTTATTACATTCTTTGGTGTGTAAACCTACAATAGTTGCATTACATTTGTTTTCGTGTCACTACATTTATTACAGTAGTTGCATCATATTTGGTTTAGTTGAGTTATAATGGCGGCAGATTCTTTACAGTTGCTTTTCATTACATTTGATGTATCTTCATTACTTTAACTGTTATTGAATTGCAGTGACTTCAGTCTATTTAATTATATAAATAGCTTATTCTTCCCCCAGTATTTAGTCCGCAACTTTAAACCAAAAATTTCTTCATACTTTAGGCTGTGTGGTGATATAACAGTCAGTCAGTAATTATATATATACTTATATAGATATAAGACAGAAGGGTTGCCTGTGTGATTTTGAGTTTGAAGGTCGTAATGTTTTTATGCATTGTGCTTGTCAATAAATATTTTGTCCAAGATTTGGCTTCGATTTTTGAAGCTACGATCTACGTACCTTTTTTGCATATCAAAGCTGTCGTCTACTCTTATCCTACAAACGTGACTAGCTACCTTTATCGAAATTATTCACTTCCCAGAATGCCGGCTATGATTTTCCTAAGTATCTGTTCAACGACCCACGAGATGAAGCATTGTGATTTTGTGAAAAGAGATAAATCCTGAAATGGTTCATAAAATCACGCTCTATAGGTGATCCTATTCTTACAGCAATAAATCTTTTCCGTAATAAATACCACCTGCGTTATAAATTGCACAACATTCTTTGGTGCCCATTCGTGGGCGATAGAATGAAAGCTTTTAATGCATTAACAGTATTTTCTAACAAACCTATGTTTTACCGGTCAATCCCGATGTCCATAAATTGATGTAACCTTCAGGAATGTGATGGTCTAATAAACATGATTTATTTTTATTCTTTAGTTATACGCTGAACTATTGAGATGAATAATTAAACTGAAATAAAATATATTTAGAAGTATTATTTTGATAAAACAAAAGCAATTATGGTCGTTGCATTTTTTAACGGCAACGATTTACATTAAACGTTATATCAGTATTAACTATTGTAATAACATTCGTATATATTGTATAGATATAGAATGTACACAGTAAACATAGTGAGTACTTTATGAAACACAATTATTGAGATTGAAATGCGCTAGTACCTTAACAAAATTACGGTCGTAGACAGCATATTTAAAATGTAACTTTATACGAAACAATATTCAAGATATCAAAGTAGATATCCGAACGAGATGCACAAAGTGAAAAGAACTGCTCATCGAAGCATGTGCAAGTTCAGAGTGCATCCACTGTAGTCGCTTGCGGCAGAAAACAACCACTCGAAATAGCTCTTGTTTATTTTAATATTTTTAATGTAGCTTGGAGTATGTGTCTTGCTTTTGGGCTCGTTGATACGGAAGTTCACATAGCCTCCATTGTATTCCTTTTAAAACATCCGTTTTATACCGGATTATATATTACCTGGACGATTTTTTCCGGAATGCAGTTTGTAATATTTTTCGGATTACATTATGTACAGAAGATTACCACAGCGGGGTATCCTGACTAACAATGAGAATACTTTAAAAGAGAGTGCAAGATAAAATTTTAAAATAGCTCAACTTTTACCTAACGGTGTGATGTGTACTTGACACATGGTAGGTACTAATTACCGTAGAAATAGTCTTATGTTATTTTAATTTCTTATTTATTTAATATTGTTCATTATGTCTCTAAATATATTATTAATTAGTGTTGTGTGTATAAGTATCTGTAAGTTAATTATATTTGTGTAGCGCGGCGTGCAAGTTGTTAAAATCTGGCTAGAATAGGGGCTGGCTGAACATCAGTGTTGTGATTTTCAGCAGAAAAGCATAACGGGTACTGAGACAGCTCCTGCCACAGAACCTTCTCATTTTAATATGTATTTATCGTTGGTTGTAAATGTTTGAATTAGTTTTTATATACACTTGTGTGTGTGTTTGTATGTGTAATTTGTCTGTGGCAAATAAATGGTTTAATTGACTTTTGATTTGAAAATTCCCAAATGATGACTTTCAGTGAATTTCAGTGAAAAAGTGTACTTAGATGCATCAATGGATCCATTGTAGTGGATGCAAGGTGAAAAGGAGGGCTTTTACATTTTCACTTTCACAATTAAAATGAAATATTTGTATTTACGATGATCATTAAAAATCAATTAGGCAGCATAATAAGTATAAACACATCTTGTACATTGCTGAAGCAAACTTGAACGTTGAGAATGTGTTTAACGTGCGGATCTCAGCCAGCGCAGCGGAACAAGTTATAAAATAACCCACGAGGGGCGAGTAGCGAGTAGTGAGCCGCTAACTCTGATCCCGACATCCGAGCTCCGACGACCTCACGCTGGACCTTTGCCAAATCTTTCAACTGCTCGCTACGAACACGAAATATCCGGAATGTCAGTCTGTGTGAACCGTCCACTCTCTAGGGCCATCCGACCGATCGCCTCAATTGCCGGCAGTTACGCGACTCTATGCGGTATGTGTAGAACTGTTTATAACGTTTCTTCGAGTTTGCAAACTGTCGATAGGTATGTGTGAACAGGGATGTCAGTGATGTATCGTCAAACATTCTCGCCTCTTTACATGATTGAAAGGATAAACAACGATTTGGCGTGCGGCTGTTGTTGTTTCAACACGAAACGCCTATTTTTCTAGTCCTTTTTCCGTATTTTGTTTGGAATACGACTATTAAGCTGAAATAGATGTTTTTTTTGCAACAAATCTATGCATTTGCATGTCACGTTTACAGTCCTTTTAAACAAGATAAACAAATAACAAGATAGACTAACAGATAAATTACACTGTTTACACTGGTCAAGTAGATATCATCTACCTATTAGATAAATACCAATAATGTTTTGAAAGTTTGCATTTGTTTTTCATTCAAGAGTATTCTGGAGAGCAATATGTGACCGGGTGGGTTAATATTTTCCCATAGATGTAGTGGAAGGCGACGTTGGGAATAATCCAGACGACAGACAGCGTCAATCTGGATATATCTCACATCTTTCTGCAATCACTAATACCTCAGTTACGCTGAGTGATTATAACATATTATCTCATGGAAAAACTCATTCTGTATGGGAGGGCAATGAAGTAGGTTAATTATTCAGCTGTTTACTTTTCTATCTAACAAACAATATGACCGCAGCAGAACCCGGGTGTAGGAGACTAGGGTCCACCTAAAACGGACTCGTGGCAGTCGGTCGAACTATTGAATCGCGTCGTATGTGTCAGAAGTAAAGATTTATATGGGAAATGCTCTGATATGGGGTTACGGCCGATGCCCGCGCGTGATGAGTCATGCTTATGCTCCGTAAACCACAAAGCTACAACGCTGCAATATACTTATATAATGGTCGGATTGCCTCAAATTGCGTATCCATGATTTGTGAATTGGAATTTCATTGTAATTGTACTGTATTGATATTTCACTTGGTAATTTGATATTGGAAGGCAAAAAGTACTAATACAACGTTACTACGAGTATATTGAATAATGAAGGTATTCAGACAGTTAATTTATTCAAATTATTTTCTTATGTTCCCAATATCTTCCCATCGCACCTGACTTCTGTACGGTTCTATCTTCTTGGAAAACATTCTGAAATGAAAATAGTTTCTTTTTTAAAAAAAATAACCAAGGAGATTAAAGCAATACATTTTAATTTAAGGTAACAAATTAAAATATCTAATTTATTCCAACTACAGAAACCAATGTTCCGTAAGCGCTTAAGAGGCTATGTTGGTAAGACCGCGTGGTCGGTTTCAAGGTTGCATTGTTTTGTAGCTGTCCCTCTCCGAGCCCTATCCTACACGAGCGCGTACGGTGAGACAGCATACATTACGCGATGTTATCCACCCGTTATTTGGATGTTTCGTAGTCCAGGGATCATTTGAAGGATACAGTAAATTATGTAACCATTTTTTTAAATACAGTATACTAATGAAATTCCGATGTCGGCGGTTTTTCCAAATTGTTCTAAATTGATTCATACTCTTCTAAATCAGTTTCAAAGTTGGGGCTTTTTATTACCGAAAAATACAATACTTTGACGCCCTGTAACTCTGGAAGTATATATTTGAAACGAAAATCTGACTCACCACCGACACAGATATTTGTTTTTAGATTGTGTCTTGAAAATTTCATAGATTTTCATAGCTTAATACTCAAAATATGACTGGACTACGTTTGTATGGGCGCTTTGGCAACAGCATACCCTCTTAAAATTATAATGACACTTGATTCCTTCCTTTCCGCTGAACCTAATAACGACATAGCATTGTTGTAGAACGATTGTTTACTTTGTATTCATTTCCTAGTTTCATTGCTCACGCTTTTTGGCCACGACTACAACGATGGATAATAAGCAAATACATTCACAAATGTAATGTTTATGTATGATGGATGATGGTGCAGTTTAGGAAGAGTGTTGTCTAAAATATTAGTCCTAAGTTCTAATTTTGAATTTTGTATTATGCTGACTTTGGTTAAGAATTCTTCTACTGTAAAGGTAAAGCTTATTTTTTGACACCGAATGCCAGTGGTAAATAGCATATTTGGGTTCCAGTGGTGCCATCTGATCTCGGCTTTAGAATAGAACCAACCCATTTTATCGCAAATTCCCTTAACGAGATACTGACTTGAGGGAGTCACATGACCATCAGTGAAATAAATAAATCCAGTTAAATTATAAATAAAACTATTTGGAAAAAATAGTTAATATAAAAAGGGGGATCATTTAAAAAAGTGTATTATTATTGAAGTTGATATTGAAATAAAATATAAAAATAATTAAACAATTTCAAAGAATAGTTTAATAAAAATAGGTCGCGATCTGGACGAAACTTGGTACATATAGGTTACTCGAATTTTTAAAAAAAATTGGAGTAGAGAAAAAATCGAGAAACTCGAAAATGTCGTGCAAGTCGAAAAAGTCGAGCAAGCGGAGCGGTCGTAAGGTCTACAGCTCACAGAGCCACTAGTTACCTGAAGGTTTTCTGGAGCACATTTCCATTAGACACTCAACTCACATCTTACCAGCTGATCACCACTTACCAGCAAAGGTATTTTATGTATAGTTTTGGTCTAGACCTAGCTGAAATCCTGAAATCCTGAGGTATATTTTTTGCACCAGTATTTATTATGTTTGTATATTTTTATTGTTTCATGTTAGTGTCATTTATAGAGTAAAAAAATCTTTATTTCTTTCAATAACACTTAAAACTGTAACTTTGTCGGTGTAATCCATTACAAACGGGTTATTCATTAGTATTGGTTATGGTTAGTAAGATTTGATAGTAACGGTGCATACCTGGAATGTTCCTGTTTTGTTCGACATTCCCTCGATCAAATTAAATAGTCTGGTCCGAATAGAATCTGCTAATATTAAAAATCTACGTAAAACGCTTATTACGTTTGTTTGAGAAAATTCAGGAAGGGTTGTTTGTTTTTCACAAACCCAATATCCAGCTCGAGTTTCCCGGAACCCGGCAGTCCGGGCGAGTTTTCATCGTGTTTTACAAGTTGTCCGCTTGGCCCACAGAAATTAATATCTTTGAAGAACTTCTGTTATTGACAGCCATAACAAATGTTTCTAGTTGGGGCTGTTAAGTTTCAAGTTTCAAGCTGATGCTTGCAAAATTGGAAGCAAATGTGGTAATTATTAAAAAGAGAAGTCTTTATATATAGCATTCTAGTACTTTCGTTCGTAACTTCTTGTTATCGCTTGTTTGGACTTCAGAAATTCTCTAACGTGAACTACTAGTCCAATCGAGATAAAAAGTACCTTATGTCCTTTTCCATGCCAAAGGCTATGTGGACGCGAAATTTCATTACCATTCGTTTTGTCGTTGAGGCCCCAAGTGGTAACGAACTCAGTTTCACATTTATCATGATGTGATTGTGTGATTAAGAAAATGCAGTTCTCTTAATAATGCAATTCCTTAAAGAAAACATCATTTCGTTTGTATGGTTGATTGACCTTAGTGAATTGCACCTCGGCAGTCGGCCGGTCGACGAGATTAAGGCGTGTAATGGTAACACAGAAAATACACACCTGAAAAAATTTACCACTAAAAATACTATTATATAAATATAAAATGTATTCCCGGATCCAAGTCATTTCAATTAAATTTGCAGAAGAATTGCTCGTCTAATATTAATTAGAACAAAGTATACGAGTATGTATGTTGTACGTGGAATATTTTATTCATCTCTGATTGATCTTTTATGCGCGTTTTTATAGAGAGCCTTACGTAGGAGAGCTTTTAGAGGAAATATCATTACGATTTATGACATTGCTTACTTATAGCAATGTAGGCGAGATTAACGGTTATTGCGGTTGAGTTCGTTGATATTACAGTTAAGATACTAATGAATATATTGCGTGATCGGATACCATTTTGAGGTAAAATGTAAGGTTAACTTATATGTTCACAACAATAACAATATTACGAATAATGGAAAACTTTTCAAAATAATTATTCAAAAAATTGGGATGAATAATTCTTCTCCGGTCTATCCCATGGGTTTGGGATAGTAGGGGAAGATGTGTGTGTGGGTCGTCGTTGGATAGTTGTAGTGACGTCATCTGCGAGTTTTTATTGTAACGGTTTTCTCCGAAATCACTATCAAGAAAATTCTAATATTTTTTTCAGCTTCCTTAGAGCTAAATCTCTTGTTTTCGAATTAGATCCATTTAAAATTTTTAATGTTGTACATTGTGACTTGAACCAATCTCATTGCATTGTTAGTACAGAAATTATTCTGTCGCAATGGTATACACACACTGTATTTCTAATCGAATGGCAAATATTGACTATGTTTCTCCAATTATTATATTATTTGACGTTTATGTATATTGTTCTCTAAAGATTGACATTCGTTAAAAAGACGTTTGCTTATATAATGTAGAAATAATCATATCTTGGAGTGAAAAGCTAACGAAGTTGCGAGAATCAAGTTGTCTAATAAGTTATGAATGGTTTTAACAAGGCAAAAGACACATTTCAAATTAAAAACTGAAACTGAGCACAATTTCTTTACGCAAAAGATGGTTGCTGTAGTGCATGCATGCATAGTCAGAGACTTCCTCCCTTGTAGCGTTCAACCTAAACCATGAAATTTGAAATTTAAGTCATAGCATGGATAAGGTCAACGCCTATCGCAATCACAAGATTGTATACAAACAATAATCAAGTATCTACTTTATTACTTAACTCTTTGCTGAGGTTTTTCAGAATAGTCTTGAAGCTTATTTTTTTTCAAAATGTCTCTTTCCACTGTCATAACCCTGGGGTTCTTTCTGATATTAAAAGTTCTATTGCATTAACGTAGTAATTTTGGTTGGACTAAAGGGTGACTATTTCGTTTTAATAACGTAAAATAAAATACTTTTGTAGCATCACAGCAGTTGGGATGGTTACGCAATTTTCTAACAATTGCGGCCACAAGCTCAAAATATCTTACGTGAAAGTTTTACTCGTATTCTGTAGGGGTTCGTACTTGACCTTCCTGCTTGGTGTTATGAAGTAAGTGAAACAGAGTAAGGTCGACCTGAATCGTAAAGCTGTATAATATTGACGTTTTATTATTATAAATTGTATGCATTTTAGTTATATTCGTGATGTTTATCTATCTGATTGTATAATCTTATGTTAACTTAAACAAAATTGAAATACGTCGCAGGATAATTATACTAATCTATAATTAATACAACTTTATAAAGTCTTCCTGAACGAAAGTAACCCGCTTTAGTTTTTCCCCAAAAGAAATGTTTTAAATTCGGGCTTCACTTGTACACTATTTACGAAATCAAGTAATAATCTAAATATTTATAGAAAAATACTAGAATTTCATTTTTGCGTTTATTTTAATTGTACAAAATCATTCTTTTAGTATTAAGTGACAGCGTCAAATATAATTTTATTGACGCCATATTTGTTTTCAACGTCAAGTCTTCCCTGTTTCGTGCGTTTTATATGTTTTTGTACAAGACTAAACTAAACCAAAATATACAAAAATGGTAACTAAATCACTTTTATTTGATAATGGCCTATTAAAATAATAAGTGTACAAGACCAGGCCTTTGCTCGATACATTCGCAGAACGTGTCATTTACTAAACTGACGGTGACCCGAGATTTTAAAAAGATGCCTTAAAAGTTATGATTATGGTAATATGCGATAAAGGCGTCAACACAAGTTAATGAGCCACGGGCTATTATCAGTCTCAATAGCCTAAGTCTTAAACAAAAAAATAAAATGTGATTATGAATAATACAATGTTACATTTTCAATATCGAATTGATCGATGACCATAAAAGTAAAGCTTGGTTTTGAGAGGTGATAAATAATAACTAGAACCGATAAAAACTGTCAAATGCGAGTCGCACTCGCGCACCGAGGGTTCCGTACAGAATATGAATAATTAATATACTGAAAATCATAAATAACAAGTATGGTAGTAGGCACCCAACAATGCTCTACCGATAATTTAAATCTGATTGAAAACCCAACTAAACTTTGCAGCTAAACTACATACCCGATGTATTGCTGTCAACTACAAAGTTAAGTTTGTAAACATAAAAAAGCTACTTTTACTGTGTTATAATCAAAAAATCCTAGTTTTTATATTAATTCCTATGGTTGTTCTGTAAGACCTTGCTTCTTGGCGAATTTCAAGATTCTAATTTTACCGGAAATACCCTATAGGTTTTGGGTTCCCTTGCATTTTGTACGGAAATTGACTAAAATACAGCTATATATTTTTATTGCGTGACCTATAAATGTGGTTTTCACAGATCCAAGGGACGTCAAATTTCAGTATTGGATATTAATTTCAACTTGATATCTCCACGCGTTCCTGAGAAAATGGTCTTGACAGACTGACCGATAACAAAGTGATCCTATAAGGGTTCCTTTTTTTCCTTTTGAGGTACGGAACCCTAAAAACAGATTAAACAAATTCTGTAAAAAAAACCAGAGTATCTGGCAGAATCGTAACGGCAATTTTTACAAGGCTCATTATCATCAAACCAGATGAGTTAGGGTCCACGCATATTCAACAGAACGTAAATTTCACTTTAACAAGCAGATTCTCTCGCATCGTGCTCACAAAGAACGACACTCGTGTGCACAAATCATTCTACAAATTGTACGCCGACCCCTTGACTGTTGACATTATAACATTATACTGGAAGGATGATAAATTATACCATTTTGGACGATTTATTTTATTCAAAGGGCATACAGGTATACATTTCCACAAATGCGTTAGTCAAGATACAACCAAATATTACAAGTGGTTAAATTTCCAATCATTACAGATCGTTTCAGTGAATATTATCAAATAACAGAGGTATTTTATTTATTACTTGTTGTGTCAGAGAGTACTAATCACGATTTTGACTAAATGCTTTAATTTTTTAAAGTATTATAAGAACCCTAATTAATAGATAACATTTTTCAAAATTGTTAATTTTAATATATTTCTGATTAACAATACTAAAACATGGACTGAATAAATTGAATTCAAAAACGGTCAAGTGCGTGTCGGGTCACGTGCAGTGTAGGATTGCCTGGCTTAACTGGTTTTATAAAATTAAAAAGTAATTTTCAGTGAAATTTGTACAAATTTTTCGTTTTGACCTCTCCAAGTACTACAAATTACAGCTTTCTATTGGTAAAGGTCTCTGAGCAAAGCCGCCGACAGACAGACGGACAGAGCGAAACTATAAGGGTTCCTTGTTTGACTACGGAAAATTGAATATTAATTTTATATAAGTAGAGAGAGTAAGTATACAGGTGGGTTACCTGTTTGCTACACGTTATACGTTTATTCGCTTTGAACATGGTTCGTAAGATGACAATAAGAACATTTAACGTTTTTATATTACACCTACAGAGGCATGCAGCTATTTTAAATATTAACTGTAATCGTATGATTATCTAACGTAGTATTATTATCCAATGTTCAATAATCATATAATTCGAGAACAACAACTCATCAGGCAGGTTCATATCTTCTGATGTACAAATAATTGAAATTAATGTATTGGTATTGATTTCCACTACACGGTAATAACTGTACGCAGTCGAATTGAGACAACTCTCGAAATTTTTGTGGCCAACAATTGTTTTAAATCTAATTTGAAAAGAATTTAATATCAGTTTCAAGCAGTTGTGTAACACATAATTTTGCTTTCAATTGTCATGATCTTTATATTGATAAACAATAAATTTACAGAAATAATACAATCAAATGGAATCGAACTTACCTACGACGCTACAGGTGAGGTATGGTGTAGATAGTTTTCTAATTTCTAGATTCTTAATTTTGTAAAGAATTTTTGAAAAAAGAAATAAGTTTTGAGAATTTTAAAATTGTTTGACAAATACGGGCTGTGTTTGTCAAAAACCCTGTCACATCAACGGATATAATCAACGGACAAATTAGAGAATTAGTCGAGAATAGAGTATAGAAGTACTTACAATACAGCTAACGATATTTTTCAAAATCCAATCGCACACCGATCCATTTTACCGAACAATTGCCAGCACTTGAGCACTAGAACGAACTAATGATATCTTTAAAATGTACACTGCACAGATTTGTTAATGTTAAAGTTTGATGAGCGAAGCCGGGCCAGCCGGGGTTAGAAATTGAGCCGCGCTGGCGAGCGTTGCGCGCAGGCGGGAGTCGGCGGGGGTGGCCACCTGTCGCTGACTGGCGGGAGGCTCAGCGAGCAGTGGCTGCTCTGAAGGCTCGCGAGCGACTGAAGCCCGGGCACGTGGGCCGCCCGGAGCCGGCCGCCGCCCAGGTGCAGAAACCCCCTCCCACCCCGCTGTTCCATAACTGCATGCATCCTCTTGCACCCTAGTGCGCTCTCTTGCACCCTTGCTCTGCACACCTCGCGCATCGTCTGCCCGCACGCCTGCCTACAATACCGTGCCTAATTAAAAAGTATTCACACTTATGAATTTATGATTTTCAACGCTGCATTTTACTTTTGCTTCGCTTCAACTGTTCTCGTTACAGTTGAGTGGTAGTATAATGCTTCGTACGGTAAAATCTTCAGTGTGCCCATAAACGCCTGGAAAGTTTAAAAATAATTTATCGCTAAAATGTCTGAATACAAGTAAATGCGTTCAACAAGAAGTGGAAACCGACATCAATTGCCCTAAAAGTCTACTTTTACTAAGGCAAATTTAAGATTTATATCGCTTTCTCATAGATTCCGTTGTGACAAATAGACCAAATTGTAATGGGACCACACGGAAAGCACCACCTTTCAAATAAAAACAGAATCATCTAAATCGATTAACCCAGTCAAAAGTTCTGAGGTAACAAACATAAAAAAGAAGAAGAAAAAACATACCCGTAGAATTGATAACCTTCTCCTTTTTTGAAGTCGTTTAAAAATACAAGAATCTAGATTCGTTGTCCGTCTGTTGTCCTGTGTCATGGGGCACCTACTTCAAGAGCCAGGGCATGCTAGTTCGTCCTCTGCAATCTGTATTTAATTGTAAATTATTGCTTTATTTTTGTCCTAAGTTTCATAGTGAGATAATAATAAAGAAATATACTGCCTGTAAGACAGAACTTTCCCTGAAACGAAACTATTGTTACGAACTTGCAGGGTTCGTAGATTGAAGAGAAGAAAGTCCAAAGTTCCGGAATTTATTGGTAACACAAGTCCACAAACCAATCTTCAAAATCACGGGTCCCCCAAACAGAGTACGTCCCTGTCTCACTAGTTCCGAGTTGTCTGCACTGAGTCCGTCCCTGGATTCCACGTACAGAGTCCTTGAACACTACTGACGCCGATCTGTCGATACTGACACCACGTGACACACTAGTACACTAACACTTTTCCACCTCGATTGTACTTTCGCTTTACAATTTCTTCAGGTTTTCGTTTCTTCACTTTTCTTCGCTGTGAACTCAACTCAAACTGAACTGTCCTCGAAGCTCGGCTCGCGCCTATATATACCCCGTAGTGTTTCTAGATCCTTCAGACTAGAACCTTCAGGAATATTGGAGAGTATTCGACACGAAGGAGATAGATGAATTGCTCTCCCTTTCGCACAAGACAATCCTTATGCGAGTATTCAAGAGCTTTCTACGGTAGTCATTTGTCAATATCCGACACGAAGGGGATAGATGGATACGCCCCTCTCTTTTCTTTATCTCTAGACTTTTCGAGCTCCGTGACACTATTATCAAGTGACATAGATGTATATATTGTTTATAAATAAATTATTATTTATTTTCAATTGACTGAATATCCATGTATAATTTTCATAAGGATAAGATTTGAACGCATACTCGCTAATAATTTACCAAAACCTTTTGAACAATTTTTAAAAACCCAAATCATATACTCTATCTATAAGATACATGCTGCTTGTTGTGTGCTTCATGAGATACGTTTTACCTTTATGCCATATAGACAGACCTTCAATACTGTCTTTATGGCACTCGTAGAAAGTACATTTAGTGATAGAATATGGGAATACTTTAGTAATAAAGTAAACTACAGGGAGCAGAGTTTTCCAGACATGTCGTTATTTCTTATTACATCTAACCGAGGAGAGACAACAGGATAAACGTGTCGACAAACTTATAATTGTATTATTTTAATTAAAACCAAGGGTAGACAAAATTGGTCTCTACGAGGTGTATAAATTCTAATTGAAGGAAAATTGAATTTAAACTCCGAACGTAAAAATCGTTATGAATTGTTACGACCGAAATAAGGAATCGAATAAATTAAAATGCATATTTACGTTGTTTTTAGATGTGAACACATAAAGCTAAGGGCGGAATGTCCGTAAAATCTAATTTAAAATATTAAGACTGCCTGTCGAACTTTTTATGGTCCGTAAAACAGTATTATACGAGACCCTAACCCCGGTGCATGGCCTCGGAGCCTCGGGTCCTCGAGCCGTTATTTAGACAAGTATTTTTAATAAAATAGTGTAACAAGGGTTGTATTGTGTCTAGTTGGAAGGCAGCGCTATCCTTAGGTCACACATACACAGTTCCTCCGACTAGTTAATCAGAACAGATTACCCCGTCTCGTCTGAAACGTGATCACGCCCGCTGTCTTATACAGACACAATTTAGGGCGGATACGAACACGTTTGTCACCAACATTTCGTGTTAAGCCTGAAATTTAGACGAATATCTATTAGGTACTCGATCAGACACTTGACAATTAACATTACATTTAGTAAAATTTGTAAGAATTTAGTACTTGAATTAAATTTGCCAAAGTTGCATTACATTTGATGTAGCCGCATTACATTTGATTTCTTTGAGATATTTTATTATGATTTACTGTAGCAGTTATTACATTCTTTGGTGTGTAAACCTACAATAGTTGCATTACATTTGTTTTCGTGTCACTACATTTATTACAGTAGTTGCATCATATTTGGTTTAGTTGAGTTATAATGGCGGCAGATTCTTTACAGTTGCTTTTCATTACATTTGATGTATCTTCATTACTTTAACTGTTATTGAATTGCAGTGACTTCAGTCTATTTAATTATATAAATAGCTTATTCTTCCCCCAGTATTTAGTCCGCAACTTTAAACCAAAAATTTCTTCATACTTTAGGCTGTGTGGTGATATAACAGTCAGTCAGTAATTATATATATACTTATATAGATATAAGACAGAAGGGTTGCCTGTGTGATTTTGAGTTTGAAGGTCGTAATGTTTTTATGCATTGTGCTTGTCAATAAATATTTTGTCCAAGATTTGGCTTCGATTTTTGAAGCTACGATCTACGTACCTTTTTTGCATATCAAAGCTGTCGTCTACTCTTATCCTACAAACGTGACTAGCTACCTTTATCGAAATTATTCACTTCCCAGAATGCCGGCTATGATTTTCCTAAGTATCTGTTCAACGACCCACGAGATGAAGCATTGTGATTTTGTGAAAAGAGATAAATCCTGAAATGGTTCATAAAATCACGCTCTATAGGTGATCCTATTCTTACAGCAATAAATCTTTTCCGTAATAAATACCACCTGCGTTATAAATTGCACAACATTCTTTGGTGCCCATTCGTGGGCGATAGAATGAAAGCTTTTAATGCATTAACAGTATTTTCTAACAAACCTATGTTTTACCGGTCAATCCCGATGTCCATAAATTGATGTAACCTTCAGGAATGTGATGGTCTAATAAACATGATTTATTTTTATTCTTTAGTTATACGCTGAACTATTGAGATGAATAATTAAACTGAAATAAAATATATTTAGAAGTATTATTTTGATAAAACAAAAGCAATTATGGTCGTTGCATTTTTTAACGGCAACGATTTACATTAAACGTTATATCAGTATTAACTATTGTAATAACATTCGTATATATTGTATAGATATAGAATGTACACAGTAAACATAGTGAGTACTTTATGAAACACAATTATTGAGATTGAAATGCGCTAGTACCTTAACAAAATTACGGTCGTAGACAGCATATTTAAAATGTAACTTTATACGAAACAATATTCAAGATATCAAAGTAGATATCCGAACGAGATGCACAAAGTGAAAAGAACTGCTCATCGAAGCATGTGCAAGTTCAGAGTGCATCCACTGTAGTCGCTTGCGGCAGAAAACAACCACTCGAAATAGCTCTTGTTTATTTTAATATTTTTAATGTAGCTTGGAGTATGTGTCTTGCTTTTGGGCTCGTTGATACGGAAGTTCACATAGCCTCCATTGTATTCCTTTTAAAACATCCGTTTTATACCGGATTATATATTACCTGGACGATTTTTTCCGGAATGCAGTTTGTAATATTTTTCGGATTACATTATGTACAGAAGATTACCACAGCGGGGTATCCTGACTAACAATGAGAATACTTTAAAAGAGAGTGCAAGATAAAATTTTAAAATAGCTCAACTTTTACCTAACGGTGTGATGTGTACTTGACACATGGTAGGTACTAATTACCGTAGAAATAGTCTTATGTTATTTTAATTTCTTATTTATTTAATATTGTTCATTATGTCTCTAAATATATTATTAATTAGTGTTGTGTGTATAAGTATCTGTAAGTTAATTATATTTGTGTAGCGCGGCGTGCAAGTTGTTAAAATCTGGCTAGAATAGGGGCTGGCTGAACATCAGTGTTGTGATTTTCAGCAGAAAAGCATAACGGGTACTGAGACAGCTCCTGCCACAGAACCTTCTCATTTTAATATGTATTTATCGTTGGTTGTAAATGTTTGAATTAGTTTTTATATACACTTGTGTGTGTGTTTGTATGTGTAATTTGTCTGTGGCAAATAAATGGTTTAATTGACTTTTGATTTGAAAATTCCCAAATGATGACTTTCAGTGAATTTCAGTGAAAAAGTGTACTTAGATGCATCAATGGATCCATTGTAGTGGATGCAAGGTGAAAAGGAGGGCTTTTACATTTTCACTTTCACAATTAAAATGAAATATTTGTATTTACGATGATCATTAAAAATCAATTAGGCAGCATAATAAGTATAAACACATCTTGTACATTGCTGAAGCAAACTTGAACGTTGAGAATGTGTTTAACGTGCGGATCTCAGCCAGCGCAGCGGAACAAGTTATAAAATAACCCACGAGGGGCGAGTAGCGAGTAGTGAGCCGCTAACTCTGATCCCGACATCCGAGCTCCGACGACCTCACGCTGGACCTTTGCCAAATCTTTCAACTGCTCGCTACGAACACGAAATATCCGGAATGTCAGTCTGTGTGAACCGTCCACTCTCTAGGGCCATCCGACCGATCGCCTCAATTGCCGGCAGTTACGCGACTCTATGCGGTATGTGTAGAACTGTTTATAACGTTTCTTCGAGTTTGCAAACTGTCGATAGGTATGTGTGAACAGGGATGTCAGTGATGTATCGTCAAACATTCTCGCCTCTTTACATGATTGAAAGGATAAACAACGATTTGGCGTGCGGCTGTTGTTGTTTCAACACGAAACGCCTATTTTTCTAGTCCTTTTTCCGTATTTTGTTTGGAATACGACTATTAAGCTGAAATAGATGTTTTTTTTGCAACAAATCTATGCATTTGCATGTCACGTTTACAGTCCTTTTAAACAAGATAAACAAATAACAAGATAGACTAACAGATAAATTACACTGTTTACACTGGTCAAGTAGATATCATCTACCTATTAGATAAATACCAATAATGTTTTGAAAGTTTGCATTTGTTTTTCATTCAAGAGTATTCTGGAGAGCAATATGTGACCGGGTGGGTTAATATTTTCCCATAGATGTAGTGGAAGGCGACGTTGGGAATAATCCAGACGACAGACAGCGTCAATCTGGATATATCTCACATCTTTCTGCAATCACTAATACCTCAGTTACGCTGAGTGATTATAACATATTATCTCATGGAAAAACTCATTCTGTATGGGAGGGCAATGAAGTAGGTTAATTATTCAGCTGTTTACTTTTCTATCTAACAAACAATATGACCGCAGCAGAACCCGGGTGTAGGAGACTAGGGTCCACCTAAAACGGACTCGTGGCAGTCGGTCGAACTATTGAATCGCGTCGTATGTGTCAGAAGTAAAGATTTATATGGGAAATGCTCTGATATGGGGTTACGGCCGATGCCCGCGCGTGATGAGTCATGCTTATGCTCCGTAAACCACAAAGCTACAACGCTGCAATATACTTATATAATGGTCGGATTGCCTCAAATTGCGTATCCATGATTTGTGAATTGGAATTTCATTGTAATTGTACTGTATTGATATTTCACTTGGTAATTTGATATTGGAAGGCAAAAAGTACTAATACAACGTTACTACGAGTATATTGAATAATGAAGGTATTCAGACAGTTAATTTATTCAAATTATTTTCTTATGTTCCCAATATCTTCCCATCGCACCTGACTTCTGTACGGTTCTATCTTCTTGGAAAACATTCTGAAATGAAAATAGTTTCTTTTTTAAAAAAAATAACCAAGGAGATTAAAGCAATACATTTTAATTTAAGGTAACAAATTAAAATATCTAATTTATTCCAACTACAGAAACCAATGTTCCGTAAGCGCTTAAGAGGCTATGTTGGTAAGACCGCGTGGTCGGTTTCAAGGTTGCATTGTTTTGTAGCTGTCCCTCTCCGAGCCCTATCCTACACGAGCGCGTACGGTGAGACAGCATACATTACGCGATGTTATCCACCCGTTATTTGGATGTTTCGTAGTCCAGGGATCATTTGAAGGATACAGTAAATTATGTAACCATTTTTTTAAATACAGTATACTAATGAAATTCCGATGTCGGCGGTTTTTCCAAATTGTTCTAAATTGATTCATACTCTTCTAAATCAGTTTCAAAGTTGGGGCTTTTTATTACCGAAAAATACAATACTTTGACGCCCTGTAACTCTGGAAGTATATATTTGAAACGAAAATCTGACTCACCACCGACACAGATATTTGTTTTTAGATTGTGTCTTGAAAATTTCATAGATTTTCATAGCTTAATACTCAAAATATGACTGGACTACGTTTGTATGGGCGCTTTGGCAACAGCATACCCTCTTAAAATTATAATGACACTTGATTCCTTCCTTTCCGCTGAACCTAATAACGACATAGCATTGTTGTAGAACGATTGTTTACTTTGTATTCATTTCCTAGTTTCATTGCTCACGCTTTTTGGCCACGACTACAACGATGGATAATAAGCAAATACATTCACAAATGTAATGTTTATGTATGATGGATGATGGTGCAGTTTAGGAAGAGTGTTGTCTAAAATATTAGTCCTAAGTTCTAATTTTGAATTTTGTATTATGCTGACTTTGGTTAAGAATTCTTCTACTGTAAAGGTAAAGCTTATTTTTTGACACCGAATGCCAGTGGTAAATAGCATATTTGGGTTCCAGTGGTGCCATCTGATCTCGGCTTTAGAATAGAACCAACCCATTTTATCGCAAATTCCCTTAACGAGATACTGACTTGAGGGAGTCACATGACCATCAGTGAAATAAATAAATCCAGTTAAATTATAAATAAAACTATTTGGAAAAAATAGTTAATATAAAAAGGGGGATCATTTAAAAAAGTGTATTATTATTGAAGTTGATATTGAAATAAAATATAAAAATAATTAAACAATTTCAAAGAATAGTTTAATAAAAATAGGTCGCGATCTGGACGAAACTTGGTACATATAGGTTACTCGAATTTTTAAAAAAAATTGGAGTAGAGAAAAAATCGAGAAACTCGAAAATGTCGTGCAAGTCGAAAAAGTCGAGCAAGCGGAGCGGTCGTAAGGTCTACAGCTCACAGAGCCACTAGTTACCTGAAGGTTTTCTGGAGCACATTTCCATTAGACACTCAACTCACATCTTACCAGCTGATCACCACTTACCAGCAAAGGTATTTTATGTATAGTTTTGGTCTAGACCTAGCTGAAATCCTGAAATCCTGAGGTATATTTTTTGCACCAGTATTTATTATGTTTGTATATTTTTATTGTTTCATGTTAGTGTCATTTATAGAGTAAAAAAATCTTTATTTCTTTCAATAACACTTAAAACTGTAACTTTGTCGGTGTAATCCATTACAAACGGGTTATTCATTAGTATTGGTTATGGTTAGTAAGATTTGATAGTAACGGTGCATACCTGGAATGTTCCTGTTTTGTTCGACATTCCCTCGATCAAATTAAATAGTCTGGTCCGAATAGAATCTGCTAATATTAAAAATCTACGTAAAACGCTTATTACGTTTGTTTGAGAAAATTCAGGAAGGGTTGTTTGTTTTTCACAAACCCAATATCCAGCTCGAGTTTCCCGGAACCCGGCAGTCCGGGCGAGTTTTCATCGTGTTTTACAAGTTGTCCGCTTGGCCCACAGAAATTAATATCTTTGAAGAACTTCTGTTATTGACAGCCATAACAAATGTTTCTAGTTGGGGCTGTTAAGTTTCAAGTTTCAAGCTGATGCTTGCAAAATTGGAAGCAAATGTGGTAATTATTAAAAAGAGAAGTCTTTATATATAGCATTCTAGTACTTTCGTTCGTAACTTCTTGTTATCGCTTGTTTGGACTTCAGAAATTCTCTAACGTGAACTACTAGTCCAATCGAGATAAAAAGTACCTTATGTCCTTTTCCATGCCAAAGGCTATGTGGACGCGAAATTTCATTACCATTCGTTTTGTCGTTGAGGCCCCAAGTGGTAACGAACTCAGTTTCACATTTATCATGATGTGATTGTGTGATTAAGAAAATGCAGTTCTCTTAATAATGCAATTCCTTAAAGAAAACATCATTTCGTTTGTATGGTTGATTGACCTTAGTGAATTGCACCTCGGCAGTCGGCCGGTCGACGAGATTAAGGCGTGTAATGGTAACACAGAAAATACACACCTGAAAAAATTTACCACTAAAAATACTATTATTATAAATATAAAATGTATTCCCGGATCCAAGTCATTTCAATTAAATTTGCAGAAGAATTGCTCGTCTAATATTAATTAGAACAAAGTATTATACCTACCAGAATTAGTGCTACGAAATGGGTGTATCGTGTACAAACACGGTATGAAATTTATTATAATATAGTTACTCCTACGTATTATTTTATTTCGTTTGAATTACCTTAAACCCACGTTCACCCACGCAACGTACAAGGACTGTGAGATTCAAACATCCACGATATTACAGACAGTCAATACCGTTAAACCCCCGAAGCAAAAAGGGGGGTGTTGTTTAAAACCTTTATATGTCTATATATGTGTCTATCTCAAAGTAAGGCTAGTTAATTAGCAATGATTCTTACTATTTTTAATGTTACTCAACACATCCAATAAACATTACTGGATGCTAAAAGAAATGAATATGTTCGTAGATTAATATAACTCTTCATGCGAGTTCAACTCGCTCTTGGCTGATTTTGACCTCATCATTTAGTCGGGTTTCCCTGAAGAAATATGTCATAATCACTACGCTTGTCAGGTGGGTTAATATTTACAGTAAGATGTTGTCATCTTGGTTCATGCTGCTGACCATTTCTTTACCATCTCCATTAAAAATATTCAATACCTTATAACAAACCTTCGCCAAAGTTCTCGCCTGATCAGTCTCAAAACCAAGTCGCTTGCATGCGGCGATCATAGCCAGCCCCGTCTTTTATTTTGTTCAGTAAGAAGAGACGAACACGCTTTTGTTTATGAGTTTTATTACTTTTTAAGGCCTATTGTATTAGCTAGAATTTGTAGAATTTTTTAGGGTTCCGTAGTCAAACAAGGAACCCTAAAAGTTTCACTCATTCCGTCTGTCCATCTGTCCGTCCGCGGCTTAGCTCAGAGACTCTAACTATTAGAGAGATGTTATTTAGTACAGGTATTCATATTAATCACGCCAAAAAAGTGGTAGAATACAGACTTGATAAATATTTTTAAGGGTGTAAAATACATGAAACTTGTGGATGAATATTTTTTTCGCGTCCACCACTTTATATGGGGTCTCGTTGAGTAGGTTTTTTGAAATATTTATGGTCCAGGAACATCACTTTTCGATTAAGGGATACGTTTGCGATATATTAATCTTTAAAGTGATAATTTTTGTCAGAACAGCCCTCTCCCCATCTAAACCTTTTACCTATTGCTTTTAAAAATCTGAAGAAGAAAAAATAAAGTTTTAGCGTGTACACTGAACTTCAAAGGAAAACTATCACGACTAAGGAAACTTTACAGATTAACGAGTAATGGTCGACCAAACTATAACATATACTTGGAGATGTGAAAATTTCTTACAAATTATTATACATTCAAAATTACTTTTCGTTAAGAGAACTACGGAACCCTACACTGCGCGTGGCCCGACACACGCTTGGCCGCTGCGGTATTTTTACAAATACAACGATATTTTCGTGTTTTTTTTATAGTTTTATGATCTATCCCAAAAATATAGCAAGGCGGAGCAGCGCGAGCCACGACTGTATGCGAAACTGGCACTAATAGTAATCAGGCGGGAACTTTATCGACAGTACATAAACATATAAAGCTAATATGTCCTTCATAAATATTGAATACCTCTCAAGTCTTTTGATTTGTACAGTGAATGCTCACGATAATGAGTAGAGCAATAATCGAGTACAAAGGAACATCAATTTTATGTTACATTGTGCGCAGATCAAACGGTATTGAGCATGCTATTCTCGATTTAATCCCGGCGTAGCTCGTTATTGATTACCTGGTGCCATTTTGGGAATACTCACGGCCTAACCTGGCATTTCGAAACTTCTGCCTCCAGTCTGGCAAAAACATATAAAAAGAATTACCGCCGCTGTGGTTCCAACAGGCACGGGCAGGCTTGCTTACACCAGCTAATTTCGTTTTAATTTTCACATTATTTTTAAAAAGCTAGATAAACAACAGAGAACCTAAAAAACAGTATAATGTGACAACATAAAATACAATATTGACAAAAATCACAAAGATATCATGAAAATAAACGTCACAACTTTTTCGCTCAGCATCAATTACTCTTTAACAATAAATAATGCGTTAAATCCCTTTGCCTTGCTTCATCACAGATCAGATTAGGAAAAAACAAGGTAGTTGTATCCCTATGGATACACGTATTTTAGGACAGTACACGGTTCTCAAATCTTTAGTTCTCGTGTGTCCGTCCGCCTGGTTCTGGGGAAGGTAAGGGTTAGTACACAATGAGACGCACGCGACATGACCTTTTAAATTTCGATTTTACGCCATTGAAACTTTGAGTACTATCTTTCGTAATACAATCATTGGCAAAATGCATTATCTACTCGTAGTCTCATCTATGGTTTCTATATCACTTGCGGCTAGCCCTCCTAAACTTGCAACACATCATTCCATTTCCTGTGTTCCGTGGGCTGACATATGTATGCTTCATACGTATCGAAGTAGCTGGGTGCCGGTCTCGACCTCTTTTTCCCTTGTTAGCCGTTTTTCCCCTCGTCATGCGATCTGCGTTTCCTCACATCACATTCCCATACCACCTAAGACGATTTGCGTGGTGATTCTTCTGCTATTTCGATCTCTCTGTTGCAACTCTTCTGGATAAGTAAAACGTTAAATATTAATAAATAATGGTTTCACATTATATCTTCCACGCATTCTGATTGCCTGATTCCGCATTAATATAGTTTGCAGTATAGATGAATAGATCAATTCTGTGTCTTTATGCTTTTACGGAATAACCTATCAATACAACCATATTACACTGACTTCGTCAAATTGTATACAGGGAAGGGTTATTATGATTTGCCTAACGTCTTCGCTTCCTCCCCCTACTAAAATTATGTAAGCTATCAGCTAATTGAACAATTTTTCGTCGCATTGACGGTTCTTTTTTCATTCAAGGTTTTAATATCCTCGTAATTATTCATGCTTTTCTTTCGTTCATCCATGCGGTCAGTCCGCAATCTACTCGCAATTGATTTTCCATGAAGCGTAGCTAGCCCCTACGCCGTAGCACGTAGCACATTAAGCGCTACGCGGCTACGCACACTCAATGAAATCGGGATTATGTAGTCCGAACGTGTTACTTCCATGAAAAGTTCGTTCCTCGTTTTGATTAACGTGGACACTGTTCTATTAAAATAGCGCCAGCATCCGGTCGGAGTAAACTTGTAAATGGGGTTTTCTTAAATATTATTTTGTTTTGGTTGTGATATGATTCAAATAATTTACAATTAGTTAAAATCGTCACCGCAAATAATAAAAAATCTTTTCTCATTTCTTCCAAAACATAGTTGCTTTATTTTTCTTTCATTTACATTCAAAAGTATTTCAGATTTTATTCGTATGTCTACGTGCAATATCAACCTAATAAACATGAATATGAAACGAGTTTGGTTGAACGCAAATACTACAACGATATTGCAAACAAATGCAAAGCATGCCATTTAGTGTGGAGATAGTAAGTCTTGCTTCATTTGCTTACCAATTTGGATATAATTAAATAAACATACCACAACAAAACAGATAAATTGGAATCCGCATTGGTACGCGTAGTTTGAAAGTCAAAGAATAGATATTTAAAAATTATAAACCCTTCAACTAATCCTATAACAAATGAACATAGTGAGCGAAGGGAACAAAGGTTTTCCCTTCAACTACTGGGGCAAAAAGCTAATTTCTGTGTGTTTGTATGTTTTCCTCATGTGTGGGTCGTCAGCTTCCTCATAGAGCTATGAGAATTCTACGCATGTCAAATTTTAAGGCAATTTAGGAGCAATCAAACTTTAGCATTCATAATTTAGCAGCAACCATGACTCAGTTACAGCGAGTTGTTTTTAGTGTGTCAGCTGGAGACATGGGTCTCCAGCTGACACATGCCAGGAAGGCAAACCAGTGAGGTTAGGGCTTTAGACTATAGTCAGGCATTTAAAGCACAATGACAGCAATGAGAGCCAAAAAAATTAACGATCACATTGATAAACTGTTGGATCTACGAACGAAATACCGTGTGTAAGCTGGCGACCCGTGTCACCAGCTTACACATCTGTATCTTCGTAATTATTCAAGTTACGATTATGTATTGTACCTCATATTTTAGAGCAAAATAGCAGCGCCAGGCTTCAAAATTTTCGAATCTCTAGTGCTAAAACTGTTTGAGCTACGAGCCGATATGTGTGTGTAAGCTGGTGACATGGGTCGCCAGCTGACACATGTTGTATCTCTGAAACTACATAAGTGAGAACTTCGTTTTAAAGATCAGATGAGACCATACAATAGCAGCGTTCACGAGTCAAAATTTCAAATCTCCTGGCTGTCTAGATTCAAAGTTATAAGCAAAAAACTATTTTCCCGCCAAAAAATTCAAAATAATCGCACGGACGCCGCTAAGCGGGCCGTTGCCGTTCCGTGCGCTACGCTATTACAATAGAGTTTCAACTTAGCCGTCATTGTTTTAAAATTCATTTTAACCTGCACTTTCGTATCGATTCAATTGGTATATTGAGCGTGTTAGACCAGGAGCCGACAGAAATAAGCAATGGTATACTACCGATTAACTTCATAGAGAGACTACGAACGACCTTCACCAAATTTGAGGTCAAGTGAGAACCCTTCATCGCAAATCTACTAATTTGACTAATACGGAACCAAGATTTAGTTTAGTAATGAATCAACATATAAGAAATAACAATTTACGGTGTGATATAACATAGTATAAGAGGTATATGTTCAACATATACAGCTTATATCACTATGATCAATAATTGTTGAGCTCGGTATTTAGTATATTTTCAATAGCAATCCATACTAATATTATTTATATATTATGAATGCAAAAGTGATTTTGTTTGTTTGTCCTTTATTATCGTCGTAACGTAGAGTCAGAATGATGATTTTTTGTATAGGGGTAGTTTGGAAAAGGATGGAAAATGACATAGGCTGTATTTCTTAAACTTTTATTCATAGCTATTTTCATGGAAATTGCAAACAATATTGGCACATTTTAATAAAAATTATTGCTTATACTCAGAAATTTAGATTTGCAAATGAATAAAAATCTTATGATTTGATATATTTTTATTATAAAAGTTGACTAACATTGCTTTGTCTGATTTTCATAATATCAAAAACGGGACATGTGCGAGTCAGACTTGCGCACCGAGGGTTCCTATATTTGTCCCATAAGACTTTGTTTTTTGCCAAATTTCAGGATTATAGATCAATCAAAAATATGCGTCATGCACGGCTTTGATATAAGGGATTGCACACCTGAGTATTTGATATCAATTTCAACTTGATGCATTCACGCATTCCTTAAAAAAGGGGTCTTGACAGACCGAAGAACAACAAAGAGATCCAATCTAGGGTTCGCCTAAATATATTATTTAGTCACAAAATTAACCGCTTATGTACATAATTGATCATAACAAAGGTGCTTCTGAAAGGCGATAGTTGTATTCTAAAGAAGTAAACAAGTCATAATTTTGTATGGGAACCCATATTTTGTTGAAACTTATATATAATAACCAGTAGAATTCAGAATACCTGCCTTCTAAAGTGTGTGTATATTAGTTAACATCATTAAGATTAATTATTTTTCTAAAAACTAGCGTTCCATTATCACAGGTTGGATACTATAAAGAAATAAACGAGACATAGCTTTGTATGGAATTTAAATGAAAATTAAATGTTTGTGAAATCTATATCATGTTTTATTCAATAATTGCTACTGAAAATATACTAAATACCGAGCTCAACAATTATTGATCATAGTGATGTAAACTGTATATGTTGAACAAAACCTCTTATACTCGTACTATGTTATATCACACCGTAAATTGTTATTTCTTATATGTTGATTCATTACTAAACTAAATCTTGGTTCCGTATTAGTCAAATTAGTAGATTTGCGATGAAGGGTTCTCACTTGACCTCAAATTTGGTGAAGGTCGTTCGTAGTCTCTCTATGAAGTTAATCGGTAGTATACCATTGCTTATTTCTGTCGGCTCCTGGTCTAACACGCTCAATATACCAATTGAATCGATACGAAAGTGCAGGTTAAAATGAATTTTAAAACAATGACGGCTAAGTTGAAACTCTATTGTAATAGCGTAGCGCACGGAACGGCAACGGCCCGCTTAGCGGCGTCCGTGCGATTATTTTGAATTTTTTGGCGGGAAAATAGTTTTTTGCTTATAACTTTGAATCTAGACAGCCAGGAGATTTGAAATTTTGACTCGTGAACGCTGCTATTGTATGGTCTCATCTGATCTTTAAAACGAAGTTCTCACTTATGTAGTTTCAGAGATACAACATGTGTCAGCTGGCGACCCATGTCACCAGCTTACACACACATATCGGCTCGTAGCTCAAACAGTTTTAGCACTAGAGATTCGAAAATTTTGAAGCCTGGCGCTGCTATTTTGCTCTAAAATATGAGGTACAATACATAATCGTAACTTGAATAATTACGAAGATACAGATGTGTAAGCTGGTGACACGGGTCGCCAGCTTACACACGGTATTTCGTTCGTAGATCCAACAGTTTATCAATGTGATCGTTAATTTTTTTGGCTCTCACTGCTGTAATTGTGCTTTAAATGCCTGACTATAGTCTAAAGCCCTAACCCCACTGGTTTGCCTTCCTGGCATGTGTCAGCTGGAGACCCATGTCTCCAGCTGACACACTAAAAACAACTCGCTGTAACTGAGTCATGGTTGCTGCTAAATTATGAATGCTAAAGTTTGATTGCTCCTAAATTGCCTTAAAATTTGGCATGCGTAGAATTCTCATAGCTCTATGAGGAAGCTGACGACCCACACATGTTTTCCTCTACAGGTCGCATTTATCAACCGATCTTAACGAAACTTTGTACATAGCTTAGTCGTTGGGGATTTTTGATTGGAGGGGTTATTCTTCCAAAAAGTCGATAAAGTCTAGCTTTTAAGCTAGCAAGGATGATGACCCGATGATTAGTAGTAACTAGAAATCGTAAGCAATAAGTTTTGTTTTATTCACCTCCTTGGCCTAGTTGATCCGCCAGTCAATGTGTACTGCTGGACAGGGGTTTCCTTCATGACCTTTGGTCTTCGTCCCATCCATCCACCGTAGGGAGATGACTCGGTACACATTCTCGGTACGTGGTCACCACTCGAGAACTCTTACTCCCCATTGAGCGAGTTATGAATTGACCTACTCGTATGTTCGGAATTTATCTACGTGATAAAATCTGGAATGAGGTCAAGTCATTCAGTGTTCAAAATTCTGATTCCGTTGGATCATCATCGAAACTCCGTTATATGGTGCCCGCGTCAAATTCACTTAGTAAATGTGTATTTGTTTGAGTGTTTGTTGCCATGTGGCACCTCACCAGAATCATTATGAAATTTGGTATGCACTTAACTTTCAGATATTCACGCAGATACTTACACTGTTTCGTGGGTCTATGGGTTGGTTTGCTAAATGTCAAAGTCAAAGTAGCTATGACTTCAGTGTCGCGAGAACCGTGGGCCAGTCTGGACGTTTAGTAGTACCGGACACGTGGGCATTGCCAAGCCAGTGAAGTGACAGACGGTCATAGGGACCAACTTATATACTAGTGATAGACAAGTCTGCCGTCAGAAAGTAATTAGTAATTACTTATAGCAATAATGTATTCCATTAATTAAATATTCACTCGAAGAAGAGGCGGTAGTAAACCCTGTAAAAATATGAACGTAAATATATTAACTGATGGATGTTCAGATCTAAACTTAGACTATATAAATGTTATGAATTATAAAATAAAGGAACACGAGGCCTGCCGTCACCATTGGTTAACGACACCATGATGTGTGGAACAGCACGAAAATAAGGAAATTGCAAGACCAAATTGTTAGCTGTGTATAATATATATATAGTGTATAATATATATTAAACAATTTAGTGCGCGTCAACAAAAATAAGATTTTTTGATTTCTTACATTTGTACACAGTTTCATTTACATGGAAAAAGGAAAGAGTAAAATAGACTGGCTTATTTAAACTGGCGCCTAAAATATATGTACCTTCATTGGGCATGTTGAATTAGATTTAGAATATGATTACCCATGTCTTCGCATGTGTGCCATAAAAGGCATGTTTCATAAAGCGACAATTTGTAATAAACTGACATATGTCATGTCATTTTTACTCGTAGTGCCCGTTGATTGGTGGAAAAGTTGAAAATATCTGACATGTGTCAGTTTATTACGAATGCCACTTTATGAAACAGGCCCCTGCCTAACAAAAGTTGTATTTACGGCAAATCCTCTACAAATCATGTCTTCAGTCAGGTCTTTCATCACTGGCATGAGCACAAGCGTCACTTTTTGATCTTCACGGCGAAGTGATTTCCTCACTCGAAATCTTTACTTAGACGGCATTTATTTATATATATATCTTAAAATATAGAATATGAATTTGTCGCCCATAAGGAACGACAATGACATCATTAGTGACACGATTTCACGGCGAAATTAACGGCGCGAAAAAATACCGTCCGGTTGATTTACCTTGCCCATCAGTCTGCATTATGACGCCCCAACGCCTCCCATTACGAGCCCTAAGAATGAGCAGCATTAGGGCTGTCAAATATTTTTATGGCTGTTTTTAATCTTTTCGCCGTTCGCTCGAGAAGAATGTAAGCGAAGCTTTTAATCTTGTTTTGAAATTTCTTCCTTATTATTTGGTTATTGAATGCTTTACTTAACGGGTTTTATCTACCTGTTTATCCGAAGGATTTATTATGGCACCAATCATATTGCGATGAACAACTAATTACGGTCTGAAAAATTACTGCTATAATTTCCAGATTTATAGCAATGCTATTAGTGTCCTGCGGGTTTGGCTGCGCGAAAAATCTTTACTTTGTAGTACTTGACATCATACAAGGAATCGATGTTTCAAGTTCAAAATTAGCCTAAGGAAATTATAAATCAAACAGAAAATTTAGCCTCTAACTAACTAACTTAAGTAACTAAGATATTTATTGTTTCCTTAGTCGCTTTTTACAGAACCAGGATCACCAGGATGTCTTGAATGATATTCTAAAGCCGAGACCACATGGCGTCTTCAAATACAACAAAATAAATCAGATTAATAGGAATCATTTGCCCCTTACGCAAATGATCATTTCTATATTTTTGTCGATTTAACACAAGGTAAGTATATATTTGCGTTAATAATTTCATCCGCATAATTATTCTTTATCCTGAAACTCAGCACAGCTAGTGTTGTATAATGTTGCTACACCGTTAATGCGTTGAATATGTATCGAGATGAGGTGCTTACCATAATGTCTAGGTGTCTGCCTGGCGCCATCCAAACTGCTTCACTCACTTTACATGTCACTGCCTCGGGCCTGCGCTGTCTTTGTTAGACACTAGTTTCAGTATAAGAATAATTAACCAGTGAACAAATCTTATAATGATACCGAATCTTTTTCTTTTTTATTAGTCCTCTATAGGTATTAAATGACTCATGAGCTTTCCTGATAGATTGCAACGTCAGACGAATGAAGGGATTTGCTACGATGGGAAGTGGTGAAATACCCAATAGCGGCAAGTTTGTTGCTGTCGCTATGATTATGTTATCTTCCATCAGATGTTACTTTACGACATACACGGAACACTACTATATAATCCTTCATATTCTAAAGCTAGGAACATATGGCTAGAAATGAACATATAATTCTAACATTCTAATATGATATAACAGTCAATTATTTTTTTGTTGCAATTTATGTCAAAATTGAAACGGGCATATTTCGGAAACTAGGTTCTAGATAGATACTATTGGTTGTAGACATAGAGTAACATACATAATACATATATGTAGAAAAATTACTAATTAATTTCATTCGTTTACCGAATAAAAGAAACCGTTGAAGGCACATTCATTAAACTTGTTTCATAAAACGTATATAATTTAACAACAATAATTAATATAACAAAAACAATGTTATAAATAAACAAAGATAATTAAAAAAAAACATCTTTTGTACAGGAACTCGACCGCTGTGTTAGATCTTTCCAACTTCTAAGATTATTCGCCTTGTTTATTATTTATGAAAGGTAGCCGACATATTTCAAAGTTGATACGGAAAGCAACAAACTACGAGTAACAGCTTCAAGAACTTTATTCGATGTTGAAGTTAGATCGTGACAGAGAATGTTAATTAGTGTCCCGCTTGGGTAGAACGAAATATTAATTTTCAGAAGGGCTATACCATACAACTGCGCCCGAAACTCCTACAGTGCTATAATCTGTAGCAAGTTGTTTTCTTATGTTTAATCGCTTCTACTGATAATTGTATCTGTTTTTACACATTCTGATTGATTTTTGGAAATAACATGTGTCATTATTCCTAATTTTATATTTGTATGCTCATAGTTAGCTGAATATTGTGAAACTGAATTGTACTCGTATGTTACGAACTTATGAACCATCTGTAATATTTACCAATATTCACAAATAAATTATAATAATAAATTTGCCCTCAAAATTGTAAAAATGTAGTCTTCTGAAGCATTGAGAATTGAAATATAATGTGTGTTTCATATATAACATTCCTTATTTGTGGTTTTCTGTACAGGAAACTTTCTCTTACCCGCCGCTGCTAAAATAAACGCTTTACGATAAAGAGGTAACAGGGGATTCAGCTCCCTATTTTTATGCCTTTTTTATAAGGGTGAGTCTGATATCATCGCTTTATTGACGCCAACTTAGATATTATTCCAAGCGGATACCCGTCTAACGCTGAACCGTATTTATAGTATCACATACATACTGGTAGAGGTATCGTATTTGAAAACCCAATGGAGATTATTAAAAATTATATGGAAAACGCAACAGCGACTACCTATACACCGACGAACAGTGATTACCAAGTACCAGTGATTACGTAAAAATTATCCTTGGTTATAAACCTTCATTGAGATGGCCTGTAGGCAGCACTACCTCCAATATCACGGATATATTATTACGTCTCCAACTCATTCGCCACCGAACAAGAAAAAATACAACTATTTCAATTTAATATTTTAAATAGAATAGAAAACTGTTTATTTGTTTCTTCAGAACATACATACGGAACAAATAACAATATAAAAAATATATTTAATTTTCAGCATTTAGAGGTGTACGCTTCAGTGACAAACGGGTCTAGACTTGGTCTAGGCTCATATCAGCACACATCATGATGTATTTAGTGTCATTTCTTCCAGCATCAGTTCATGTCTAGTTAAATCAGTTTCAAATGAGTATTTCATGGAAATGCAGGTAATGATGACAAGCCCAAATTTGAGCTTCTTTTTTAACATAAAACCTGATATCATTACTCATACTTTGGCGACAATATGAATATTATACCGCTGGGGACATCCGCTCAACTCTGACCTTATCCGAGGAGGAAATGTACCTCACTGATACTATTTATTTACATTTTTGTATGTATGATTGTTATAAAAATATAGTTATAACGAAAATAAGGACGTAGACCAGTTTTAATTACTATGAAAGTTGCAGCTATAATAAATGTTTTCAGAATTCGTAATTTCAGAATGTATCCCATGGGAACATTTAACTGGGTTAAAAAGAACTTCATCTCACAGGCCACGTGCGTGCCTTTCACTGTTTTATTGGTTCAGCCATTTAGCCGTAGAAATAATAAAAAAAGACAAAGATCATACTTCGTACTTATCTTTCACTACTTCTACTTCTCACTTTTATTATAAGTTGGATATAGGATGGGATTATAATACTTTTCTGATACGAGATTGCTATGGTAGATCATTTTCATAGCCCAAATTCACAATTAAAATTACTATAGTAAAACATATAGGATTCCATTCTTGAACCCATCTACGCGCACAGCTGGCATCAGGATTTTTTGCGCTATTCCTTTCTTGCGATCAGAATCAGTATTTGCTAGAGCGATAATATAAATATTTGGGTGTCGTCTTGTCGCTCACCTTATAGTCTAAAGGGATATATATCTAAGAAAAAGAGTGCGCATGAGCATCGAATTGTCGAATACATCGTCACTTACTACCTGCTTACCTTGAAAAACCATGTCTGGATAACAGAATGAAAGGCATTTTAATTCCATGAGTGACAGTGATAGCTACTGGTAAACGCAGTAAGGCTTTACGTTAGCTATGAATACGGATCGGAACCGGAAAGATGCCTCAGAATATATTCATGTTTTCCAACGGACAAGTGCCGGCATCATTGACGATGGGGAAATAGCTGAACAATAAAATCCCCACGGGAAATTTTTCAGCGTTCACAATAAGCTCGTATATTATTCTCATCCAAAAGACTCAGCCTTTTGCATTTTTCACTCGAATGAGTAAATCCTGCTTAATTTATATCCTTGTGAACTTTGTGCTATTATTGTACATTACTGGAAAATGGGAACTGAAAACCTGACAGAGGAATGTCGACTTTGTTCGTACGAAACAAGTTGTTTAGGTCACACGAGTGTTACTTAAGCCCAGAATAATAAACGGTATTTGTTTGTGGCTGGGAACTGGCCCTGGAAGGTGATTACGCTGTATTTTTAATTATTATTGGTGTGTGCATCGATTTTTAAGCCAAGAGCTGAATGTGAAAGCCAATCCTTTGTTGTGCTTTGTGATATATTTTAGATTGTATGTGTTATGTCATAGTTTTTCATAGCATTTTATTATCAAAGTAGATACATACGAATATAACTTTACATTATTTAAACTCTCGCCAAACTGAAAAAACAGTTTTGTTTCTTATAGAATGTTATATGCACCTATACCATTTTATTATTAGTCAAATACGTGGAAAATGTATCGTAATCACAAGGCTATGCTTTATCATCATCAACAACAGCTGCAGAAGTCCTGAACTAGAAGACCATCTCTCATAGATTGCCACGTTTCAGACTTTGCAAGACGGGATTTACCATAATCACCAGTCCTGACAGACGATTGCTGATCGCAGTAAGATGTCATTAGGGAGGTAAATACTTGCTGCACATCTCACTTTAGTCACTTTTTCGACACCAATGGGTTATTCCTATTCTTAAGCCAAGACCAGAAATCTAAATTCCTCATCATTAACTCAATAAAAAATATAGATCAGTTCAAGTAGTTGGACATTCTCGATTCTTAGTTGAAACATGAACCAGATAGCGTTAACTAACTAAATTCCAACTTGATAAACAGCACCCGTGAATACTAAGAGCGTGGTCCAAACAACGCCCGCCCGCCCCGCCACCGACGCCCGCCCGCCCGCGACGCGCTGTCCGTGAGTTTGGAACTTGAATTCAGTGAAAATTCAACGTTGCATATTTGATGGCTCTCCTTCGTTCCTAGATGTTTAACACTGAATTTCATACGTTTATTCACTTAGATTATGCTTGCTCGTATTAGCACGCAAGTTGTTTAATACTAAAGTGTCTATTACCAGCATATTTAGGTGTCTTTAAATCAAGTAAAGAGGCGTTTTCTTACTATTGATTAAATGAATAATTATGAGCAACGGCGTAACCTACAAGTTGGGATATATGACAACACAAAAGGTGATGTTTATAAAATATTTTCAATTTTCCCCTTATGGATACTGGATCTACGCTGGCGCTGCTACTTGCCAGTGACTTAGATAATATGTTGGTTAGCTAGCCAGCTAAAAAATTCCCTACAACCAGCCAAACCGAGTAACAAAAACACCCCCAACTGGAAAGGAATCCTGCGATGTCCTATTTATGAGTTCAACTAGGCACTAGGGCACGGGGGAAGTTAAAATTTATTTTATTATTATTATTATTATTAAAAGTATATAAGTTGGGCACAACCGCTAAGTCAATACTAGGTAACTACATTTACAAGCGCGGTGTTTATAGCAAATTCCTTCATGGAAATTACAATGTGTCGATCTAAGAGGGATGCTCATGTCCAACAGTGGACTTATGTAGCCGATTATGATGATGACATTAACAAGCTTCCACGTTTTGATATCCAACTGACTTTTGCTAGCGACTTCGTCCGCTTGAACTTCGAAAAGTATCCCACGGTATACTGGCCCGATGGCGATAAAAAGTAGCATTAGTCATTTATCGACTTTCAATCCTAACCCTAAACAAAAAAACTTGAGAGGTGTCAAGGGACACCCGGATGGAACGAAGCTCCTTTCGATTAATTAGTGAAGGAATTGTAATAAAATTTTACAAATTTTCAATAAGGTTTGAACGGATTTTTAACATTATATTTTAAATATGGTTTTGTAGGTTTTTTCATTAGATTTTTTATGTACGTGATACGTTTTGTTTTTAGCGACATCTGACATTAAGTAGCGGCAACTAATCAGAGCCATCTGTCGTCACATAGCTGTACTGTTGGTATCGTCTTACTACTACGTACGTCGTACTAACAGATGACGCTAACTTACTATAGCAAAAAGTGTCGGTGACAACTTATCGTAAGAATTTTTTCCGTCGAGCCCCCTTTCACAACGCGCGATAAGGAACTTCGTTCCATAGCAAAACAAGTCATTCTTACCCTCCGTTACGACGTAAAGGAAGCACAAACAAACAAACTCACTTTCGCATTTATAATATATAAGTATGGAGTATGGATTACTGCTAGCTTACCGAGTAAGACTAGTCGGGTTTCACGACACAATGGTCCTCAAGATACTCTCAAGTACAATACAGGATATGCGACCGTGTTAATTAGAGACATTCTCTGTTTTGTGCATACAGAGTGCTTACATTGTATTGCCTCCATTAGGACAATAATGGTTTGATGTAGGTTGTTAGCAGTACGATATACACGCACTCACAATGCCATTTGAGTGTGTCACAATATTAAGGCGATCCACCTCCATCAAAGTTTTATACTAAATTTCTGTTGCCATAATCTTTTAAAATATAATAGCTGGATTTGTGTAGTAACTATATAAAAATATTACATCAGATTGTGATGTCGAGAAATGAGTATCAGTCACAATTGTCATTGTAAACACTTTTTTCGGTTATTGTTCAAAGAGCCATCTATGAAACATCAGCTGCGTAACGGCTATTGTAGCTAACTATAAAGTTATAAATTAATGAGATTTATTTCGCGACACTATAATTTCATCTCATATTTTTAGATAATTACTTATCAAAGCCAGCTATTCTATTTTAAAAGATTATAGCAACAGAAATTTAGTATGGAAGCATTACGAGAGGGATAACGTTAAGCAGAGTTTACATTAGAGTAGATTATCGTTACCAACCCTATAGGGCTATAGGGATATACTCATGTTTATGTATTTTCATTATTCTTGAAACTTGTTTACCCTAAACATATCCTCCTTATCAGTTAACTCTGACTATATTTAATTGAACGATCATGTATCATCATCAATGAATGTACCGTTTCTAAAGCTGCCTCTGAAATACCATAACTTCTACGAATCCCCGTTGCGTCGGTTCCACAAACCTAGATGTTTTGTCGGAGCACAAAGTTCTGTGTTTGCTTTGAAACATGTTTAGCAACTTTAGCGAGTTTACAAGCCCATCTGCTGCTGTAACGTTCCGATACATGTGTATATGTCGCAGTTGAATTGCTTAAAAGGCTGTTTTACATAGCCGCTAGCTGTAACACTAAACAGTACTGTTATATAAAGCAACAGTAAAATGTCTAGTTGGATTGCCCCTGCGCTACGTTTGACGTTTTGGAGAAGGAATTGTTTTGATATATGGTGACCATGATGAATCAAGAAAGTATGACATTTAGTTAAATATATTTTTTTCTTCATGACAATTACAAATATAATAAAGTTAACCTTTTACAATTTTACTCAGTTTATTTATCAATCAACAGTTTATAATAAAAGAAAATAGTCACACAGTTTTTGTAGCTTACATTAAACATTTTATTTTACAACATCTAAAAAAAATATTCTAAGTTTTGCATCAAACAATTATTATTTGACAAACATATATAATGTATTTTTAACGAGAATCCGCTCATAATACTTCCGTACAACATTTTTGTTGCCATAATCTTTTAAAATACTGGTTTTGAGAAACAATTACGTAAAAATAGGAGACCAGATCATAGTGTCACGAAATGAATATCAATAATGTTCAACTTTATTGTCGGCTACAATAGCCGTAAAGCATCTAATGGTGGTGGTAGGTGGCAATTTAAATATTAATCAAAAATAGTGTGTAAAAATGGAAATTGTGACTTATTATTAAGCTGTACGTTAATGATACTCATTTTGAGACATTACAATCCGCTTTCCTATTTTTAGATAATTGCCGCACAAAACTAGCTATCTTATTTTCAAAGATTATGGTAAAAAATAATTAGTATGAAACTTTCATTCTCCGTGTCCGCACTTTTGTGTATTTCCAGAAGCAAGTTAAAATAATCCTCCATTGCAATTACCCGGACTAAGATAATCTTCTCCGCAAACCGGCATCGTATCGTACTTTAACATCCTTTAGTGTTCGCTAGGTGTTCGGCGTACACCAGAACTTATGGCCACCTTACCACTTTTGATTTGTTTCATAACCTCCAAAACTCATTGCTCGGTCCACGGCTTTTCTATGTTCCCGCACTGACTAGTATAAAACTCGGATAACTGATGTCCTTAAAATCACTGTTTTCGGGGTTATTTTCACTTGAATTAGTGGTTTTATTGGTAGATTTTGATGAACTACTTACGCCATTTTTGTTGTTATGACATACAGCGCCACGAGCAACCAAATTGAGAACTAAAGTACTACAATCTGACGTTTCATTGACCCGCTGCATTGATTAATGCAAAACGTTAATTCAATTTTGTGAGTTAAAGTTCAGTTGCTTTATGTAACAGTACTGTTTAGTGTTACAGCTAGTGGTTATGTAAAACACCCTTTTACGCAATTCAACTGCGACATATACATAACGTACAGAGAGATATACGTCCAAACCCCATGACTAAACTACAACTGGATTTTTGTATTAGTTATTTAATATTTACAATCTAGTTTTTATTATGGAAAAATAACTGTATCTTGGATACGAGCCCATTGATAATTCTTAGTGTATGTATAGTTAAGGGACTTCCTGAATTTAACTAGCGCCACCTTTTTTTAAAGAATTAACGCATTCAAACATTTATTGTTAATATATTTATTATATTTGGTTTTTGTTGATTTTTTCAGAAAGCTCTTAATAAAAATCGATAAAAATTTTATGGGGCCATTTCTGAAGTATGTTCTATCAACCAAAAAAGAATCATCAAAATCGGTTCACAATTGGCGGGGTTATCGCGTAACATACATTAACACCCCCCCCCCCCCCCCCCCCCCAAAAACATATAAAGTCGAATTGAGAACCTCCACCTTTTTGAACTCGGTTAAAAATAATTACTCGCTATGAATAAAAATTACCTTAAAAATATCTGAATCGTTAGGAGAGAAGCCGGGTGATGTGGGATTTCTATTTACAAAACCAAATAAGGTGGTCATCCAAGTCACGGAGCCATGGTATCCCCAAGCCAATGACCATCATGACATTATACTGGATCGCTTTTACGTCATACATTTTAGGAGTATGAATAATACGTGAATAAATACGCAAACACAGACATGGCCATTAAAAACATGAACCTTCCCCATTCGCAGCAATCTTCTTTGCCTGGCCCTTTCCCATTTTATTTGGGGTCGGCCCTCCACATCGTGCGTCTCCAGACAGCGCGGTCCTGGGTCGTCTCTATGTCGTTCGCAGCAATCCAAAACCAATATTATTTTAAATCGAATCCAAAGTTTATCATTTTTAAATCATTTTGTTTTAACACAAATCTCGTGAACTATAAGGAAGTTATTGTGCGGTTTTATTTCGGCTAACAATGCCTAACAAATCTTTTTGCACTCTTCTTTTTAAATATTTACCTGCTACTCTTACATTTCCGAATCTCATGAATCAAAGTCACGCCTGGTCTACAAATCCTACAATGCATTCAAAGCCAGTGAATTCTGCATGTAATTTAGTTTTGGAAACGGGCGCACATATTGAATTCCGAACTGCGAGAGCCGTTCGGCTACACTCGTTCGGACCGATAACTTAATAAACCTACAACTATAACTTAGGACATACAGTGCTTAACTTTACATATTCCTAACACAATACACCATATTCCAAACTCAAAACCAAATGGAAAAGACAACTATCTACTTTTTATGGGAGCAAGCAGTAGAGTTCAACAGTGTAACACTGATATTCTATTGCGATCAACCATCTTCCTTCTTGACATTATCAATACTAAATTACCTTGTTTGACGTCACTGAATTACTGGTTTCTTTTATCTGAACAATAAATATTGTTAGCGTTAGTTATGATCTTACATGTTATTATTAAATTGCGATTTAGTCGGAGGTGTCGCTGAAGTACATGTATGTTGCCTTGAAAAAGAAACCCAAATTGTTGACAAACAAACAACATACGATGGAAGGGAAGCTCTTGCAATAATACGAGTATATTTGCTTGTAAAATCAGAAATTACGCGTATAAAAAATGCCCTTGAGAAAATATTGTACGTTTTGGAAAAGGCTGAGGGCAACAGGGAGGGAGGTATTGTTAACTAACTAGACATAATTTAAGTAGCTTCTCGTTTTAACATTTACATAAAGTAATCCTCGGGATTTTCATAGTGCGCAGCTGGGCCTCCTCTACCCTCAAGCTGCTTTTTCAGACTAAGCCGGATTAATCTGGATTCGAAACCTGATATTGACGTTAAAGTTTGTTTATTTTTATCTAAAAAATAATTTAAAGTATTTTGAAAAATGTATCTATTATTAGACTACTGACTGGTCCAATACTAAAGCCCTCACACAATATGAAAAAATATGTGAACTTATTTAATGATAAACATAAATGCATCGGTCGCAACAGCTCAGCTCAGCGACAACTTTTTTTGCTCTGTAGTCATATTATTTTTACACGCTTTATATTAGGTTTACTTGTATGTAACTATCTGTCTATCTAACTTACTATGTATGTAAGCAAATCTACCAAGTCAATTTAAAGCTACTTCTAAACGTCGTAGCGATTTGAAACTTTGCAATTATATGTAATTCGGATGACAATACAATAATTTGGCACCATCGAGCTGATCAGACCCTGAAATCAGGAGTTGGATGGAAAAATTCTACCCTGGGCTTTTTTTCAGAAATTAGAACGCTTGTCTTTTATTTAAAATCCAGACTCCGACCATAGTTTGATTGACAGTTATTGGGACGACGTTGCTGTCACTCGTGTATTTGTCAAACGAGGAAAAAATAACCTACAAATTTACAAGTAACATATATATTGATGTAAATGTTTGTGTTTGTATGTATGTGTGTGTGTGTAAAACTAGAACCGCTTAAAGTACACTAATCGCTTGACAAATCAATCACGGGAACATCCGGAAGATCAGTGAAACCGCCAAACTCAGACGACCGTCTCACCAAGAAGTTGTAAAATAAAAAAGCCGCTATTTGCGGAATTATTCACCAAGTTAAAACAGGAAAAGAAATTAATAAATGAACACCGTTTCTAGTTGACACCTGTCTCAACTAGAAACTGTGAAAACAATAACGTCTGTGTGAGTAATAAATACGTACTTGTATAAAAGTTGTTTTAGGATTAAAAAGCTTTTTAGTATGACATTTGTAAAGCGTGTTTTAGTTTTTTAAACTATAATTATTAAGTACATACGTAGCTTTCACGGTTCTTGTTTGACGTGTGTTGCAATCAAACATCAAACTATTGATGGGTTGTAGTAAAGAAAACGCGATTGGAATCGGAAAAATATAAAAGAGAATGACGTCGTTATCCTTCTGTCGGCTTCAAATCTATATTGGTTCTGTAACTTTGAACCTAAGAGCTTGTGCTATAAGAGTGGTGTGAAGTGTCGAACACGGTCCTGCTTCGAGTTACGTAGTCGTAAGTGTTACTGAAGCACATTGCACAGATTCTAACTAGTTTAGTTCACGTGATCTATTCATAGGGCTGCCGTGTAAATTACTTTTGCTTGACTCTAATCATAGTTGAAATGAAAAACTGCTTCCAAAAGCAAAACCATTTCTAAAAGTCTTCATCGTTTTGACTTTTTTGTTTTAAATAAATAGAGTACATTTTCCCCCGCTAATAATGAAGATGTTGAAATTAAATTAATTGATTAATAATAAAATTAAAAATGTTTTTATGGATCAAATTCTTTGATAATAATTACATTTTTAATACGTCTAACAAACTACAAGTATACTTTTCAATGAACATACCTGCTAATTGCCTTCTAAGCCATATTATGACATGCAGAACCCTTTCTTTTTTGTGGATCTATGATGGACAGCAGGTATGTTTTGCTCTCAAAGATTGACATCCCTATCTAGGCAGTAGCAAACTAATTTAGTCTCGACACTAGGGCAGTGTGTGCAAGTGCGACGGAATGAGTAGGGATGAGTAATTGCCCCCGTGTTGGTGATCGAGAGGCATTGCAACCAGACCCCCAAATAGGATACAAATGTATCTCTGCAGATTGAGTGAGCCTACAAGTTGTATTACTCGTAAAGGGTAGATAACAGCATGGCAGACGAACATCAGGGCTCCACCAGTATAATCGCGGTATATAAATCGCTTTTATCTACCTTACATTGAGACAGTCATTGACAATAAATAACTACACAGGAGGAAACTAGTTTAAATATAATTTTAATTATTTTTTAATAGGTAAAACATTACAAAAACGTCAACGAAATGTTCAGTATCAATACATTATGCAGTGAAAAGACGTGCGGACCCGTCAGACTGTATAATTAGAAAACCCTAAATAATTATAAAATTATATATGTATGTGCCTTGCACCTTGCAATCTATTAAACATTACCATGCTTTACAATCGTAAATTGAATTGGTAGATATAAAAACTTTTAAAGCAGTAGTAATATTTTGCTAATAAAACTACTAACATAGATAAATATATTTCAGAACATTCCATATCACAGTAGCGACCATATTAACGCCTATTCTCATTAAAAACCTTTAAGTTTTATATGAAGCCGTAAAGTCTACGGCCATCAAGCCGCCGCGGCGATGTCATATCGAAAAGATTTCTGCCGTAATAGTAAAAATACGACATAAAACGAAGCATTTCACTCCTTCCATGTTTATAGTGCCACAATATATCTCTGACAAGATGTAAGACAAAATTAACACATCATAACAATCTTTGGAGAAATGCAAATTAAATGAGTCACCAAACAGATGGATCATTATAAGTTTGAAGCGTGTGTTCCGTTTTTAGGATAAGGCCACCCCTATCATCCCGCTTGTATTGTATGCCGAGGCTAAGGGTAAAGTATTCAGAAGGTAGGTCGCAGCATCTCGTAACAACAACATCTTACTGCTATCACTAAGCCGCCTATCAGTGTAGTCTACTATAATCACCGTAGTAAATCTTGTTACAAATCCTTTTTGACGTCACTTTCGGAACGGCGTTTTCCAAAGACGGAACTGTGAAAGATACTCAGAAACTATCGCATCTTTAAAAACATTCAACAAAAGTACATGACTGATGTGTTTGCAAATAGGTTGAATCACAGCGTGTTAAATAATGTACCTTTAGCGTAAAGGCTCGGAAAAGGTGTCGAAACTACATTAGCGTAATTCATCTTTAGTATTTAAACCGGCAAATGATTATCGAGACATATTTTTAATTACTAATTTTAAAAAACATTTTAAAATACAAATTTTGCTTTTCAATATATAAATAGTAGAATTTATGTTATGCATTTGAGCTCTTAATTAAAATGATCCCTGGAAGTTCGGACCAGTAAAAATAAAATGAAGAAAAGCAAAACGAACGTAAACGTACAAAATGTGTTTTGTTCCGTAGTCTGTCTGTCTGCGTAAAGCCAAAAGAACTATGAACAAATATTTTTTTAAGGTTTGTGGACTGGATATTTCGTATAACAAAATATTTTCCGCGCTAAACCGCTTTGGCAACGGATTTTATGCTTTTGTCGTATCAGAATAAGCCATCTCAAAGGACTTGTTATACCATGGGGAATTTGGTTAAAGCCTTAGTGGTACTCAAGTGTGAGCTGAGCCAAATATGTCTATAAGAATAGTAGCAAGTCAACCAATAACTAAGTGATCCTGTATTGTACGAAAAGTATGCATACTATTACTTGTTACACTGATAAAATCATCAAATGGTCACAACAAAACTTAGTTGGCTCATATAATAATTCAGATTTAAAAGTTTATAACATTTTTTGAACAGTTTGCAAAAATCTTGAGGCTTGGCACTGGTCACTCCGAACACGAATTCTATACAGATCCTATAGATTTTGAACAGGCACAGCACTTGATTGGGAATAGTCCAGAACTAGGTGTCTGGGTTGACACAAGGGTGGATGCACCCCCAGACACTTGTTCAAAATAGCAATGAACATGTGTGAAACCCTCCAGGCGAACATAATTTTCGTAAACTAAAGATTCATCGCAATGGATAAAAACTAACTCGGTTGAAATTTTTCTTGAAATAAAGTTTTAATTATTTTTTGCCTCATTCTTAAAATCTTGTTCAAATGTTATGCCTTTAAGATTTGGCCATCTAGGTTTTTATAATGTTGCTTTCAGTTTTATATATAGTTTTATGCTTTCTTCCAAGATAATAATGTGTACATGTGTATTTTGTATCAGGCATTTGCGTATTTCCGTCGGTAGAGGTGGCGGCACTGTAAGTCCTCGGTACCTTTAATTGTTACCTAGACTAGACCAGAACCATTATTATGTGGGGGTAGTAACCCAACTAGAAATAAAGCCATATAATTGACGTCACATGTTCAAATTGATGCACCTTTTCGGTGGTTTCATTATCTACCGCAAACAAAATCATGCAGTTGAAGATCATTTTTGCGACGGGCTTGATAATTCAAACTTTTTCGGCTTTTTGGTATGGTTACTAAATATATAGTAGTTATAATGCACCGAGATGGTTAGTGTAGTGTCAAATGCGTGAACGACTTTTATATATTTCGAATTAAATCAAACAACATCAAGGAAATGCAGTTAAATTTTGAAAATGAGAATAAAATACGTGTAGTTATTATTTAAACTAAACATAAAATCAAATGGTTATTTCAAATCTTGTGCAGCGCCAATTATATTTCAAAGTAGCCACAATGTGCGGCTACTGTAGGGTTCTAGCTTTCCGGCGACAACGCCGTCCAAGATGTATTTTGTCTGGCATCGTGCCCACCCAAGAAGTTTAAGAGTTCTAATATGAACACTTCGTACTAGTGCGACTCCCTAACTACGTATATCTTGGGTAAAGTTGTGAACCCCATCCAGTTCAAAGCACAAAATTTAGTAGAGTGTACATAATTAGATAATATTTAAATAGTAACCCATTTATTACATCTCGATCTTACATTTGTAGCATGTCTTAGGACTCTCCAAGGAGAGTCTCCAGAGTCAAAGACCTAAGTGTCATTATCATCATCAGCCAGGAAACGTCCACTGCTGGACATAAGCCTCCTTCATGGTACGCCACATCGACCGGTCCCGAGCCACCCGCATCCAGTGTTTTAGGAATATGTAAACCAGACCTAATTACGCAAAAGATTAAATTGAATTTTGCATAAACCTGTGTTTTCACAGATTCAAGGGACTGCACATTTGAGTACTTGATATTAATTTCGTCTGGAAACCTCCACGCGTTTCTGAGAAAAAAGAGTATTGTCAGACCTTAGAAACAATCTGACATATAACGCTCACTTAAAATGAAATAAGTTTAGATAAACTCTGTTGCGGGTTATTTTCTCACAGAACAGCTTAGATCAGCTTCTTTCGAAACTAAAATCAGATCGGCTACTCTTAAATCAGATAGCCAGGGATCCGATCCGAAAATGCACATTGTTCAATGCAAGCAATCCCCTCTCTGCCGTCAATCTGGACAGTTTGTAACGAATTGAAAGAATGTTGCGCTTGGGTTTGGAGAATTCTTGAAACATCTCTTCACTTCGCTCTTTACCACACTGATGGACGGACGGGCGGACAGAGAGGGTAATATAATAATAACCGGATGTTTAGAACCTTGATGTACCACATTTAACCATAATAAAGAATTTGAATTTAAAAAAGTTCAAAAAACTTAGTAAACTAGGTACTTACAATAGTGAAACTCATTTTCCGCCATTATAATGTATGTCCTATTTATGTATTACTTCTAAAAGACATATAATTTTATAAGAGGGTGGTAAAATAAATTTTATATATGGCATTCTATTTGGATTCTCGTCAACCACCACCACCAACAGCTCTATAAATGTTATGTCATGAATAAAAATAAATATGCATGTTAATATTGTAGGTAGTTTTTTTTTGCTGCGCTTGTTTGCTTTATATGTCTCTTTCAGAAATTAGATTAAATAAATATAATACAAATCTTAGATATTTGTTTAATAATTTAATTCACATTAAGATTTAAGCATTTAAGAGCTGTACTTCACAAGCGTTTAAATTGATAATAACTGGTAAACGGGTCACCGAACTTCATTGCAGATAATAAAAAGTCCTAATTGCTCGCTCTAAGATCCTTTGGCGACATTCCAAAGCGATGCAGTGGCTGCCCCGGGACAGTCCCGACTCGAGATGATTTATACAGAAATACAAGATGGAAATGATAAGTAGAAAATATTCTGAAACTGCTCTCAGTCTCCCCGACGGAAGCCATGAATCTTGTCAGTATCAGATTTACCTTGCCGAACGTTCTCTCTCGGAGAGATACATAAGTCAATGTAACCTCGATCGTTTGAATAAGCTAATCTAAAACATTTAAACGAGCAATTCTTGTATTTAGGATTAGCAAATATTTTAGGGCACAGATTAGGGGGTTCCATGGTCGAGAAATCGATTTGTCTAGGTCAGATTTTCGAGAAAATTCGACATTTCATTTTATGATGGTTCTTAGTCAAATAAAACCCTTACGTACAATTTACTTCAATGTATATGTTATTCGTTTTATTCTTGTAGGTACTTTAAAAACCGGCCAAGTGCGAGTCGGACTCACGCACGAAGGGTTCGATACCAAAAAAGCACATTTGTTGTATGAAAGAGAAAATATTTATTTTATTCTGTTTTTTAATATTTGTTGTAATAGCGGCAACAGAAACACCTCATCTATGAAAATTTCAACTGTCTAACTATCACGGTTCATGAGATACAGCCTGGTGACCGACGGACGGACAGCGAAGTCTTTAATAGCTATTTTTGAGTACGGAATCTTAAAAAAGGTTTCCCCTTATCGGGCTTCATACAAACGTAGTCTAGTGTTTGTGGTTGGACATAGTATTTTTGATCGCCATACAAATGTTTGAACCCGTGTAATTTTGGAACTAGACATTTTTCCGACCTCCTACTAGATTTTATTGACTTGGAATGAATTGCGCTAGCGATACTTTGTGGGAAACTCTTGCTATTTTACAACAGCATTGGAAAATAAAGTGCTAATCAATAAGGTCTCAAATTGAAGGTGAATATTATAGACCCAAATAGACAATTTTTGACCAAACCCACCGTAAAACCCTGTCATTTATACTGAAGTTAAACTCGCTGACCGAGCGACGGTCTAGTATAACGAAAATGATTAAGGAAAATTTCCAAATTACATCGTAGCAATCACTTTTAAAACAGAGCAACACGGAAATCAGTAACCTAATTAAAAACCGCCTAGCATCTAAATTGATTACAAATTATAAGTTATCTCTTATACCATATTGTAAACGTAAATAAATAAAGGTTCCACAAATCTATACTCTGTAATTAATAGGATAGCACGCAAACACTTAGTACACTCAGAAAAACCCTCTAATTGTCTTGTTTGGACGTTATTGGAGGCCCAAAGAAAACAACCCACTCTCTCATTAAAAGTCCATCGGGAAGCGTGTTTTCTCTCTGTCTAATGAGGGCTTTAATTAAATACGAGCCCTTGGAGAGACTAACTTTTGGGGTAGGAGATAGTCGGTCAAAAAGGTCTGTTTTGTTTTTGTTTTGATGGCACGAAAGTCGCAAGACATTGCATTTAGGTTAAGTAGCGTTCGTCCTCAGCTTTAAAGCTTAAGTCAATCTCTGACTTTTTTTGAAGATTATTTTTTAAGACACGGGCATATTGTAATTTTGTTAAGTGGTACCTTCTGCCAAACGTACAAAAAAACGGCCAAGTGCGAGTCAGACTCGCGCACCAGGGTTCCGTACAGAATATGAATATTTCACATATAGAAAATCATAAATAATAGGTTAAAACGCCTTACTAAAATCAGTGAGCAATTGTTAACAAAATTGTTAGCGCTAAGAATAAACCGACGGAAGGAAATTTGAATGAATTCTCATTTTTTTAAAGTATACTTTCAGATGTATTCCTAAACTTGTGCTGTGCCTTGCTTCGTGCCAAATTTCATGATTGGGAAGTGCCATATAGGTTTTAATTCCTTCTTCGTCCAAAAATGCTGCTTAAACAGACATATCTGAGGACTGCAGACTTGCATATCCGATATTAATTTCCAGTGTGTTCCAAAAGTGATCCAAATAAGGGTTTTTTTACCCACGAACGGAGACTGTGTATGCCTTTAGGATGAGATGTTATTTGTTTGTTTGTGTGTACATACAAACCAATGTTCTCATTTATTTCCTTTTAAAGTACGGAACCCTAAAAAATAAAGTCGATATATTTTGTTGTCAAACATACTATTTACACACGTCTAAAATAAATTATTATATGTATATTTCTGACAAACTCATAATAATATGTAAACAGACACTAGTTTTTCAATTCAATTCAAACCAAACTCAGAACCAAATGCACACGAAAATAATTACTAAAGTCGCAATCGCAATTAAGGTTCAAAATGATTTACTTGTCGCTACTTGATTAGGTTCTGGCTCTTGTATACTTATTTAATTATTTACTAAAGGAGCCAGCTTTAGACAGCTTCTCACGTACATCGGGATACCGAACTCTCATCCATGAATAAAATAAAACCTTCCCTTGGGATGTTGTCCCAGCGCAATGTCTTTCCTTTTCACCTGCGTAAATACTCGTACTTCTTGTGTCTTCAGGAATTGGCTACACACACAAACTATGATACGAGTAACTAACGAGTACTAAACAGTATGCGGCAAAGTTAATTTTTGTGATGATGTCGTTTAATTTGATGATGATTTACGTTTGATTTGATATATCGAAATTAAAATATCGCGTAACCTTCAACGAGTGTGATGGGAAACAGTGGTGCCATCTAGTGATAGTTTTTCTTCTGTAAAATTGTCAATTTTTAAACATTAAAGTAAAATTCATTTTGTCAAAATTTTTACAAATGAATAAAGTCCATTATTAATTCTATCTAAATAGTATATTAAAGTACATTAGGCTAATGACATTAGCTCTATGGAAACACTATTTTGCTCTATAAATAAATATCATCTCATCTACCACCACCATTTACCATAGGGTAATAATGTGATCTTCATCTTATCGTGTAGGTTGTAAGGTCGATGATCGACCTCACTAACCCTAGTGTCAGAGTTGTTGAGCCGCCAGAGGCTTCTGACAAGGATCATGTAGTTACTACCGGGACCAAAAACACGGAATCATCTTATTTTACAGACAATCAGGTGATTCAGGCTGCAATGTCCTAACCAAACTTGGAAAAAATCTCTCAAAGTTTGATAATGTCCACCCCCCCCCCCCCCCCCCCCCCCCACCGGTAATCGATCCCGAGACCCCTTACTTTGTACTAGTACTCAAGTCTGTTGTCTCTTGGACTTGTGAAAAAATCAAACTTCTAGTATCACCGCAATACAAAGACATAGCTGTATTTAAGACCATTTCCATACAAAATGCAGGACAACCAAAACCTATAGCGTACTTCCCGTTGACATAGAATCCTTAAATTTGGCAAGGAGCAAGAGCTTACAACACAATCATAGGAATCAATCGAAAAACCAGGATTTTTGAATTATAACGCAGTACAAATAGCTTTTTTTATATTTACAAACTTAACTTGCTAGTTTTTTTTTATTATTAAAGATAGACCAACACTTGACCTCAATCTCACCTGATGGTAAGTGACGATGAGGTCGACGATGAGGTTGAAAATCATATTACGGTTAAAGTACAAAGTTAAGTTGGTTTTTCGATAGGAATTACATTTTCAGTAGAGCATTGTTGGGTGCATATTACCTTACCTAATATTTATGATTTTCAGTATTTTAATTATTCATCTTCTATACGGAACCCTCGGTGCACGAGTCTGACTCGCACTTGACCGGTTTTATTCAAACCACATGCTTGTGACTCAAAGGGACTCGCAAATTAAGGTAATTTCTGGCTGTGGATTCCAGGTAGTTTTTCATTAGTAGCAACATTTCCTCTTTTTTTTATGAAGCAACACCCTGAAAAAAAATACTTTCAAAGAATGATGGCGTAGAAAATTGAAGTGTGTTTTTTAATAAAATTAAATACTACACCTTTGAGAAAAATAAGAGGAAAACGATGGCTGCCCGAGGAGAAAGAGGCGTTAGCAGAGTTTTAGATAAGTTAGAAGCTTCAATAAATTCGGGTCAATATTATGAAGCGCATCAAATGTACAGGACTTTATATTTCAGGTAACCAGCTTTGTTATCTCTGAAAAATACTAGATATAACCTTTCTGATCGGTATCTAGTAATACAAGGATACGAATAAACCCAATTTTAATATGGGTTGGCAGCATAACCTATAGCGCCTTGATGTCGTTCGTTACTCCGTTATTTAATACTTGTTTTTTGGTTGTGCGTAGGTATCTACAAAATATCACAATGGTCTGTTTTAGTCATTGAACACATGCTATTTTTGTCGAACATACAATTTTTTGAAACTGTGACTGATTTTAGATCGTTTTTTCCTAATCTCAGGTTAACAAAGTATGGGGCATAATATTTATGCTATCACTCAAAATGTCGTGCCAAATAAAATATATGTGATTCCCATATAATTTTTACACTCTGCATATTACTGACATATCAATTGGAAGTTAGATATTGGAATGTACTGGATATTTTCAGTATTGAAATACTTTCGTTAATGTAAGGATAACAATGATGTGATGTTTATAATTACAGGTATCTAAGTCAAGAGAAATATGATGATCTGTTAAATTTGCTATACAAGGGGTCTTCACTGCTCCTCCAACGTGACCAACAAGGCAGTGGTGCAGACTTGGCCATACTGCTTGTAGATGTATTGACAAAATCTAACACAAAACCTTCACAAGCATGGATAGATAAAATTGGAGAATTATTTGAAATGATGAGCTCTTCTATACCAGAAAGGGAAACCTTCCTTACCAATTCTGTGAAATGGTCCATGGATAGTAATAAGAAAGGACATCCTCTACTACACAAGGTAACACACACATAATTTCTGTATAAAATAGCTTCAAAACATGAGATTCAATAAACATATATTATATACATATGTAAGCATATTCTGCTCTTTGGTCAAGCCACTTGTGTTTAGTGTAGCTTTAGTTGCTGTGCCTTTATTCAGCCTATTCTGCTACATGGTGTAATTGTATACCATCATATTTTGTTGCATAAAATTTACTTACTACTTGCTTAGACTGAATTCATCTGTGGGGATTCTAAAAAGTCCTGCCATAGTGCCCTATTTTGTGCACATAACCAACACCTAAAAAGTGTTGTGTATGTGTAAATTTAATACAGAATCTATTATGTGTGCCAAAATTAAATATTTTTGTGCACTGTATGGCATTTTTCTTGGTGCACCTGACTAGCTACTAGAATAATCGAAGTTCATTGTCAAATAACATTGCAGTGTTATTGCCTGTGCCTCATTAACTCGAGACTTCTGGTTGATTTATCATCAGGTAAGGTGGAAGCCAAAACAGAAATAGATACAGACTTCATATTTACACATATAATGTAATTAAGTTGACCCTTTATTTAAAGAAAATTTAAAAATTAAAAAACTATATTTTAGTAGTGTTGTCCATACATGAAAATGGGTTAAGAAAATGAAAAATTACCTAGGTTTGTGGAGTATCATTAAAAATACCTTTTTTGTATATACAAAAACTATTTTCTCTAGAAATAAGTTATGTATCATGAAAACCCCACTTGTTTCTCAAATCGCGCATTGAAAAATCGGCCATTTTTAAAACTTCGAAAGAAGAAACATATGCCTGTATATATTAAATATTAATGTTAACCCTAATAGTGTATATCAAAACAGAAAACTCTGTATTCAAAGCCCTCCTTAGGCTACACATAAATAAGCATTCCATCAATTGCTTAACTTTGTTCAAAATGTGTCAAAAGTGCAAGTTATGATATAAATTATGCTTTTAATCGTTGAAAATTATCTTATCTTTTAAGACTCCATAGCAACAGGAAAAACTGGTTTTGTGTATGTCTTGCTTTAACAAACAAGAATATAGAATGGATGAGACATTGATGAGATTAATTTTTTTGGTAATGATTACAAAAGATTAATGTATGCTTCTGATGCATGCTTATGACCAGAAAGCATTTAACCTATCCTGATAACTAACCTAATTTGTTTGGAATAATGCCACTGGCATTATAATTTGGTACATATTTTTTACAACTAAAGAACTGTGTAATTAAAGTATTTAATAGAGTAAGCCACTCCTAGGTTCTCATAAATATAAATCAAATGTATATATTACAGAAAATTGCTGAAGTTTATTGGAAAGAGAAGACATATGCTGCTGCTCACAGACATTTCCTGCACTCTAGTGATGGTTCAGCATATGCCAGCATGCTTATAGAACTTCACACGACAAAGGGCCTAAAGTCAGAAATAGACCTGTTTATAGCACAGGCAGTATTACAGATACTGTGCCTCAGGAACATACAGATGGCTACAGAGGCTTTTAATAAATACACTGGCTCACATCCTACAATAAAAAATGCAAAAGGGCCTCCCTATCTGCTTCCATTACTCAATTTCTTATGGTTTTTGTTGCGTGCTATTGAAGAGTAAGTGGCATTTATACTTTAATTACTACATATATAAGCTATTGTTTTTTTTATGGCATATGACCAGGACACCAAATACTTCTTCTTCCATGACATAATATATGTTCTTGTTGAAAACTAATGTTGTTAATAACAACTAGAAACTGACCAAATCATAAAGATACTGCTGTTAAATAACATAAGAACATGAAGGATCAAGAAGATGAACATTATCTTATCTCATTCTATCATTTTGCTGTCTATGGCCTTCTTTGGTAACTCACTAAATCTCACTATGAAGATTTTTTTAAACTTATTAGTGATGATACCTGATAATAAGCTTTACATTTTATCTAAGATTGATAAAGATACATGAATAAAATGCTGACCTTTACATGAAATTAGTCTTTTGAAGTTATTGATATTGTACAGTTTCAATCAGTTTCAGTCAAGATGATTTCTTTATGAAAATGTAAGAGAATTCAATTGAATGATTTTTTAATTATTTTTTTTCAGAAAACATGCAAATCAGTTCAAAATATTAAGAAATTGGTATGCAATTAGCATAAGGCGTGACCCGAACTATTCAGTGTATTTAGACAACATCGGTCGCATATGGTTTGGAATAGAAATACCACAAGATAAAAAGTCCAATTCAATGTTGGGTGGATTACTCAAGTCAATCATAGGAGAAGCGGAGAGTTCAGATGAAGATGGAGACCACATTGGTGTTAGTACTGCACCAGATTTGGATTGAACTAGTGCATAGATTCGATTCAGTTTGATTTGATTCACATATCAGCTCCGGCTGGATTGACTCATAAATTGATGTCCATGATATTTTTACTAGAGAACAGCCTACATTAACATATACCATACAAAAGTGTCACTCGTTGTCCCTGTTTTAATATATAATTTTTTTAAATGTGTAAATTTTTTATGTAAAAAGTTATTCAATATATTTAACATATATAGGCTGTTGACAATGATGATCATCATCATCCATTCTAACAATATTTTATCTTACATTGGCACTTGACACTAAACCTACATAATTATTATTTTATTTGAATTTATTTTTTTACCCATTTTGTCATGTTAACTTCTTTTTGTACAACATGCGTGTTTGCAAATAATTATCTAGGTGTCCAAATTGGAAATACATGTAAATTATTTTAAATGTTTAAATATATTTAGTGTACTGAGCAAGAAGTGATTTGTATTCAATACAAATATTATTATGCATAGAATCTAATTCTTTACAAACATGCATGTTAGCAATTTGAGGTGTCATTTTGTATGATGCTTGTGGATTATAAAGGCTTCATACACGATAAAAGCCCGAGCAAGTGACTGGGCTCTACCATCAAGTTTGTGTAATTAGTATGGAATCATGCTTTTCTGTAATTAGTCATTTTGTCTGGCTGACTGTAAGAACTCATACAAATAGTTGCTGTCCTACCACACTATTAATACAACCCTTACATATATTGTTAACTTCATTTAAACTTAAGTGTTCAAATTATAATTTATAAAAGAGACAGGATAGATTTTTATCTTTGCAAGGAAAGGAACAACAACAGTACTATTAGTTTTTTAACCTTTATTTTAAAATAGTAGCAAGATTACTGAATAAAAAATTTCACAATTGCTTTATTCTATTGGATCCCTAGTCTCGGATTGAAGAGATAGCGAATTTTTAATTGCAATCTAAAAATCGAGTCTATTCTCTCAACGTAAACGACGAGTGTTTCGATTGAGTTTTGAGCTTCTTCCTAAATCTATATATTTTGTCGTCTTTGTGCTGGACTCTAGTTCCCAAAAGATTGACTAGATTTAAAATGGTTTTAAATTCTGCTAGGATTCTAAATTTAGAGACCCGGATTCTCCTAGAATAGTGCACATGTGATGTCTATAACACAGGTTTTTACGAAGCGAAATGTGTATGCGCATTTGATTTACTGTCATTTTGGAAAGGGAAAATCTACAGCTCTATATATTGATAATTTGAAATGCATCATCAAGAAAAAATTTTAAACTTGAAGAACGTTGAAAATGAAATTATGCCCCATAGTGAAAGAAATATGTACATTTGTATTTACCTACATATACACAAAAATATGACCAATTTGATATGTTCTATCTATTGTACGTCGTATCATTGGCCAAATAAAAATATGTCCACACTAAAATCACTTACCTTTGCAAATAAAACATATTGAATGTAAAACGACCTGGTTAGCCTGGTTATTTTAAAAATTGACAAAATGAGAATACATTAAAACTTAGGACTATGGTAAAAGTAAAACGTAGGGTTATGTCGTATTGCTGAATGTGTTTGTGTATTTATCTACTAAACAGCATAATTTATTTTTCCCAGTTGAGTTTATCACTCAAATCTGATTGTGCAGTCTGTCTGAGAGAGACACGCAGTGCGCGGGGTTGATACAAGTTTCTATCCACGGCAACAAATCAGTGCGAGCATCTCCACTGTGATTCATACATCACGATTTTTGCGGGAGCAAACCGCACCGGTTACTGCCGCAGTGCGCGCAGGCTCTTATGCATATTTAAATTAAAACCTAATTAATAAGGAACAAAAATCAATTCGACCTTGATTAATTTATAATGAAAATAAATCTGGTTATACTATTTTAAGCACCATTACATTTTGACTAAATTTACTTTCGATAAGTATTACTTTTGTCCAACTTCTAAAAGGCCAATTCAAGCGGTCGATTATCCTTTTATCCAAAATGACTGTAAATCGCGCATTTCAATGATGATTTGAGAGGCCGCAGAGAAATACTTGTGCTCTCTCTATCAATATTTACTTGATATGCAGTTGTTGGTTTGTTGTGTGATAATTCTTGGTGATGGAAACCTATGATGATTGTATGGGTGCGGCGGGTGAAGTACGGTATATAAGCGTTGTTCTTTTAAAAATATTAATGGTGAATTTTTAAATCATGTAAGCGATTTTGAGACAAGATCGCTACTGTGATGCGATTTGACAAACAGAGAGAGCCTAGGCTACGTTGAGTTGACTAAGTAGGTAACGTTATTTATGAATATTCCAACATTACGGTAAATTTCTAATTTTTTATAGTTTTTAAAAATTGTTTTGAAGTATATACATAAATAATTTCCAATACCAAATGAAAGTATTCTGATATTTATAAATTAATTAAATGATGTAACTTTTCAAAGTATGTATTTAATTCTCAACAAAAATATGCATTACATATTGATAATAATAATTTAAAGTGTGCTGGAAAGTGGTAAAGTGACAGTAATAATTACATCTAATTAATTAACATAAAATAAACATGAAAGCATATTTAAATCTCAATTTTGTACCTATAGATGGTTACAATTGCGTCACTGTAAGTCATTAAAATGATTGTTTAAATAATTTTGTTTGAATATAATTACGTTTAATACATTTGTCGCATGTTTACATTATCCTATCTAGCAAGATATCACCATCATGAGACAAGTAAGCAATCAAATCGTAAACTTTGGCAGCATTGCTGATCTCCAAAAATAAGAATCAACCACCGTTCGTTTCAAATTATTTCAATTTTGAAAAAGAATAAAAGGACTACAATAAAACATCTAAGCTGCCAAAATATCATCAGATTACAAGCAAAGTTCAGAATATTTTAATAAATTATACAGAATGGCACAGTTACATGTACACAGAATTAAAATCATCTCATCACTTTACACCTCACTGACTATCATATTATGTCAATGTAAAATTACTTAATTTTCGTCTAATCATAAATCTTTTAATACAAGAGCAGTCATGTCTCTGGTCCATGTTGATATTTTTATTGTTGACTTTTCAAGATTTAATTTAATTTTTCTTTTCTTTAAATCCAATGCTTGTTGCACTAAAAATCTGTTAAATTCATGCACATGAGGGTGTTCCAAGAATTCTTCAACAGCCATCCATTTGCAGGCTTTTATTTCGATGTCGGATTTTGTGATAATGTCAGATGTTGCCTTCAACATAACTACTATGTAGATGTCTGAATTTCCATACATTGCATTGTGTGTGTGTCGTAGTGTGATCATTGATTCAAAGACAGCATCTATACCAGTCTCCTCTTTGATTTCCCTCACTGCAGCATCTTTTATGTCTTCACCTGGAAATGAATATTTTTAATAGAATTTCTAGTTACGATGTACAAGTTAAGATGTGAGTACATATAAACTCAAGCTTATATTTTACTATTATTATCCCAAGGGAACCCACACATTACAAAAAGTAGTGTATATCTTTCTCCATGCCATAGACAATGTGCATACCAGATTTCATCATGATTGGTTGTGCCTATTAAGATAATAAGCTAATAGGTAACAAAACGCACTTGCACATTAATTATATTAGTATGTGTTAAGAATGCACATTCTTTGCCATCTCTCCAAATCAGTACATATGAACAGTGTGATGCAATCACATTCGCCTGTTGTTGCCTTATCTAAAGAAGATTGTTATCATATTTTATCAGTTGTTGATTATTATAGTTAATATGGTGCACACTAAACTACCTACAAGAGTAAAGTCTTGTTATAACATATCATACATGACTTTTGCTTTTTAGGGTTCCGAAAATCCTATGAAAATACAGAACCCTTATAATCTCACTCGCTCGGGAAATACGAATCCTATCAACTTGAAATTTAGAATAGTTATAGGAAATTGTAAAATACAACTAAAATGATTGATAAAATGTATATAAAAAGCGTTTTCCTTTCCTTCAGAATATATGCTAGTACTGTGAATTTGTTCAGATTTTTAGGAGCAATAGTTTAGCAGATAGAAAGGGGGGCGGGGGGATTGGTAAATGCTCGTCGCTGAAAAAATTATCACTTTAAAGCTTGATATTTCGCGAAAAAATATTTTTCTAGATTTTATTCTACCACGTTGTCCGCCTAGTCCGTCTAGTGGAGTATCATGAAAGAGCTTCATTTGTACTTACATTCTGAAACAGACTTATTATTTTCATTGCAGCACAGTTTTTGACTTATAATGAAAAATACATTTAAAAATACCACCCCACCCTTCTATCTCCAAAGTTTACAAAGTGATAAATCTGAAATAATCATACTAAAGTGTAAATATTACATGAAAACCATAATGAGGTCTCTATCTACTATAGTTCTTGAGAAATCATCAAAAAAATCCTTGACAAAACCTAGTTATTCAGTCTAGAAAATGAATCTTATTTTAAGGTCCAAGTATCTTCGTGTTACTTTCCATGGTTTGGAACCCTTAGTGCTCAAGTCCAACTCACACTAAAAAAAAATATTTAACGTTTTATAAATTTTTGAAGAGCCTATTAATTCCCTAATCCAGAAATACTACACATACCTCTTTCAACATATCCTCCTGGTAGTTTCCAATGAGCATATTCAAAATGTTTCTCAGTGACCACCAATAACTCATTTTTGTCATTGAAAACCATACCACCGACTCCTAAATTGGTGTGGCAAGGTGGTGGGAGGTTAGCTTTGCTATCTTTTGGCAACCATTTATACATCATAACGAAACTGTCTCTAGAGTGATGAAAGTTGAAACCTTCCTGTAAATTAAATATATATCCATTTCATCCTTAATTTAAAAATCAGTTATAGCTTCAAAAGTATAACTGGCTGACTTAACCCATCTAAAGTATCCTGATAATAACTAATTCTAAATGTTAAGCAATACAATAAATTTTCGTATTTGGCAAAATAAAATTTTATAGAAATTATATATTGTTACATACATTAGCAAGTATTGACACCCAAGTTGCATCCTTAATATTCACTTTGAACCATATACAACGTTTATTTTCTTCAGTCCATTTGTTGATAGAATCTGTAGAAGACAACTTTTATGTACAATAAGTTCAAATTCAATTTCCCCTGATGTTGAGTAATGATAAGAACATTGATTGGAAGTAGTCTCAAGGAAGCTCAAGCAGAGTCTCAAGGAAGAATCTGCAATGTTATCTTTCATTGCTGGAACAGAGCTGACCAGGCAGTCATAGTTCATATTCAAGAGCAGGCAAACTGTTTCACGAGCCACATGTGGCTTTTTAAAGATTACATTAAATCTAGAGAGCAGTCAAAAATCACAATTATGCTGGGGAAAAAAATCGGAGACAAAATTTTGAAGTTTTTTAAATTTATTAAATCGATATTTTTATTAGTAGTAGTTGGCTCTTCTAGTGTAACATTTTGTCTACTGCTGCACAAGGCTAATGTGATATATATAAATAAAAATTAACAAACACATTCTAACTCTTATCACTGTCTAAACATTGATGCTAATAATGAACATAAAAATGAACTTTGAGCTTATGATTTCATAATGTTAGTTAGAGTTACATAAAATGATATATACTTATTCTTTTCTTAAAACAGGTTTGTCTAAAGTAGTCTAAACATTATTATAAAATAGTATTTTAAATACTATTATTTTTGCCCATGACTTTCGTACACCAAATTGCTTAGCGTATATATCAGAATACATGTTATTTTTTATTCAAAACCCTACTTAAAAATATTTATTTGCTCCAATAGATATATAAATTACACATTTCCCATGAATTATTCCTGTACATGTATGTAAAAGAAACCACTACAATATGAGTATCCTTGCAAAGTACTTTACATAGGCTCTTTTAATTTAGACCTACAGAAAGACAGTAAGTTATCCTAACTGGGTCAAAGATCTGGGTACTATACATCAATTAAAATATTGTTACTAATTATGTACTGACCTGTTAATTTCTGCAAAAATAAATCTTTATCGCAGGGTTCTTCTACAGAATCTACTGTAACCCCTTCATATCTGTCCACAACACCTTCAAATGTTCCAGATGACATTTCGACAAGACGGTGTAGTAAAAAATTGTACTAAAAAATGGACTTTTTTCGATTCCAGTTTGATTCTTGCAAACTTCTGTCTTAGACCCGTGAAAAAAAAGTACTGCACAGACAGACCGTACTGCGCCATTAAAAATTGAAATCATTGAACGCCTAGCCGGCCGGCCTCCTGACGTATGTAATTTTATTGTCTCATAAATGAAGATTTAAGTATTGTTGAAGTGTAGATCACTGGTGTAGAAATCTGGTTAAGGAGTTGAGCTGGAACCCATCATACCTTTTTCGTGCTTTTTTCTTGTAGGAGACGCGAATTTCTATTTTATTTTTTGAAAATACTATACTTTTTGCTAACTTTTTGGTTAAAAAGCGCGCCATCACAAAAACATCGTCATCAATCAACTTTGACAAGTGCTTTGACGTAACGGTATGTCCAGTGTCCACTTAGTCCACACATTGAAACGAAACGCAAAAATGCCATGGCCTTTCTCGCATTTCTATTATATACTCTTTGTCGCACTTCGTGGATGTGGTCTATGGTATTTGGTGTTTTTGTTATGGCATTTTGTTTTCTGATATACGGATATCGACTTTCTATCAATTGCCTTTCTACAATGATCGATCTATCAATACATCGCTGCCGCCGTTCGATTCGAACATTCAAAGTATGTATAATCAAAGAACTACACGCCACAGTTTTATGTCCCTTGTACTTGAATTCTCAGTGTTTCTTGCGAGCTGTGATATCCGCTGCGTACATTTTTGTACGGGCAGGAATTGATGTACGTGGATTAAATCGCTCCACTTATAAGTAAACTTTTATCGCCTTTGCATTTGTTTCCGTATTAAGCTATTGCATAGCTTCTATCGCGGTGGTGTGGCTTGAAGGCCGTGCATCGTCTAACGTCGTTTCAGTTCGGCAGTCTTCGACATGGCGTTGTGTGCGTGCGATTAGACGTATTACTGTTTTATAATTTATTAAGTATAATAGTATGTAATTTGATATAGCAAAGCAAATCCGTTATGTTAGCTAAATATTGATTTAATTTTGTTTTCCTGTTTGTAATTTAATTTCCATTTTTGTGGTGGGGATATTTATTGTTCGTGACATAAAATCTTTTCTTATTAAAACTTTCTTAAATAATTATAATTGCATAAGTTGATACAAAATGCTATGCAATAGCTTTACCGCGGCAGTCCCCGAGTGCCACACGTCTTTTTTTTTTCGTAAAAATAACCCAACAAATGTAAATTGAATACATTTCCGCTCTAGCCAAAGAGATTTAAATCCATCATTGACCTGAAACAAAAATAAGCATTCCACCTCGGACGCATGTACATGTACACGAAGTACGCCCCTATCGGTCGTTATTGTTATTTGGATTAGATTAATTTAGATTTGGATGACAAATGGCTGGCAGTGAAGTGCGGTCATCCATTGATCCATATAAAGTTATATTCTCTTTGATTGAGTCAGTACTCACGTGGTATTCACCACAGACTAATATATGTACCTAGTACGCACTCACCACAGATTAGGTTCTTGTTACATATTATATAGTGACGGTGATCTGAATTTTTTGATTTTTTGAGGGGTTTGTTATATACTTTCTCAATTTTTTAAAATAAGATGATAACATTTAAATTAATACGTCAAGGGTACTCACTATGCTTTAATATGAATAATGACCATATTCGCACAAAAATTGGGTTGTAAGTATTTTTTTGTTTTTGTCAAAAGTTTCTTTCCAAGGCTTATATAATTATGTATAAATTTTAAATAGACATTTTAACATTTAAGCCACAGCGTTTTTGGTTGGGGTTCACTGTACATCGTGCAAAAAATATGGCGGTAAGGATTAATGATACAAAGTCCAATTATAGAAGATCAAAGTCCATACCCCCCAAATATACAGCTATGTACTTACATATATTGTTTTCTAAAATATCGAAAGTTATTTTTGTGTTTATGTACAAAAAGGAGTGCTATTTTCCTTAGCACCCTCTTTTTTACAATATTATCCAATTTCTCAAGGTTTAACTCTGAAACTCCATGCTTAATTTTGGTTTAACATCTGTTTCAGGATCACTTTTTGTTGTAAATACTCAGACCAGCCTTCAAACAGAATATTCACTGGAAGAATAGACAATTTCAATGGAGTCACTGTCGACACAGCCAAGGAAAGTGTTGATTTGACAAATTTTAATAGTAAACTTAAAGGTAAATTCATGATATTGTCATTGTATCATGCATGGCATGCTACATCTTTTTTTATTGTAAACATATTGGAAACAAATACAAATGTGTATAAAAATATCAAGTGGATAATAAAATAGAATAAATAAACATGTGTGCATGTTTTAGACCAAAAACCATTATAGTTATTCGCATTGTTGTTGTAATTTCCTTTGGACATCTTTTTGATGACTGACACTGTTTTGTCCAATTACATTTTCTGGTAGTTGTAAATTGTACAGAAGTTTTAATGTATTTTACAGAATCTTTGGACAAATGGAAATCTGATGGAAACCGATGTATATGGTTTAAAGTGAACATAAAGGACTCATCATGTGTACCCATACTAGTTAAGGTAATTTTAAAATTCACTATGACCCTTTATCTCATCCTTTAGGCGGAGCATGACAGATTCGTACTAGTCAATTGAGCTTTAGGCCAAAATCTGAGCAGGTATGACTCTGTTAATGTCAGATTTGCCATAGGTCAGTTTCTGAACAACACAGTTTCGACGTGCGACTTATGATATGAAAGTCATTTTCTCTTTAATCCAATTTCTGAGTAGGTCGGAATCGTATAATGTACCGTGACATGATAGTACTACTTCGGATTAGCAATAATATGGATTCGGACTAATGTAGTTTCTTATTTCGTCCGATTAGCACCGATTCGTTAACGGAGTTTAATATATTATTTTAATGATGGATTCCTAAAATATCGCTTTCGTATTAGGTCAGATTCTATGTATATCTTATTCCAAAAAGGCCAGGTACAATGGGCAAGAAAAAAGACTACAAAGTACAAATATTCAATACATACTATATTGATTATTTATTTCATTTAAAAAATATTAAGAATTACAAAATGATAATTATTATCCACAACAGGCTTCGTCATTCGAAAATCCTAAGTAACACAAAAGCAGCATCAGCAACAGGCCTCGTCAAAAATCTTAAACTAAGACAAAAAGTCATCCGCAACAGGCTTCGTCATAACAAAAACCTCCCAAAAAAGAAATAAAAAGTCCCACAATACATACAATACAATCATCAATCAATACATATATACTAGTTATACATTTAAGCAGATATCTGAGACGCTGGCCTATTTCTATTTCTCTAGTAGGTACATTTATTTTTGTTGCCCTAGAGATGCTCACATATTTATCAATTTGACTGTACATTTGCATGACGTACCTAGAAATTGACTGACGTATTATCTGACCTTCTCAGGATAAAGCCTAAACAGAATCGAATCAACGTCGAATCGGTCGTACTTGGAATCACACATACTAAGATTCTGGATATGTGATTTTCTGACCTACTCAGAATCCGACATTGTAAGAATCTGAAGTGCTACGAATTTGACATCTTAATAATTGTACGTTTAAAGAATTTGGATAACTTAGATATTGCCCTATTTATAATCTCACCCACTTAGAATCCGAAATAAAAATAAAATGGCAACCTCAGAGTAATACCTTCTCAGACTTTGACCTAAACCTCAATTGACTTAGTACGAATCTGTCATGCTCCGCCTAAAGGTATCTCATCAGGAGTTTTAATTAACATGTATGATGGAAGCATGTTTACCCAGAAAATTTGTGTAATGTTCGATTGCTGGTAATCATTGTCCTATTGACACTGTTGTTGGTTGTCCACACACAAAACCCATTCTTGGTTTTGGATTAGTTTTATCTGGTTCTAGGTTAGCAGAAAAGTTATGTTGTGCTCAATAAAATAACGCATCTAAACTTTGAAAGATAAGAAAGAACAAATGTCATCTTACCCCTCTGCCACAATGAATGCACTTTTGTCATGGCAATCTCTAGGAGAGGGTCCATGTTCCATTGTTGAATTCATTCTGGTAAAGATTGATTCAAACATGAATGCGGTTTTGTCATGGCAATTTCTAGGAGAGTCTCATGTTCCACTGTTGAATTACGGTTTTAAAAAATTCATTCTGGTAAAGATGGATTCAAACATTTTAGAAACTCTGCTGACAAAAGTTTCATTCTAAATTTCTTTTTTAACCATCATCTTTTAAAAGAAGATAGCTAGCTTTCTGCAGTAATTATCTAAAAAAATTATTTCATTAGCATCACAATTTTCATTATTACACACATTTTTTTATTATTGATTGAAACTCCATGTAGGGGACCGTTAGCTGCATAACAGCTATTGTAGCTGATATTAAAATTGTAAGATTCTCATTTCCTGCCAATTTATACCAATGTTCTGTTTTCAGAAAATTTGTGCACAAAGTCAGCTAGCCTATTTTGAAAGATTATGGTAAATTTAGTGAAACTTTTACCTTGCGGATAACTTTAAAGCTTCCTTAAATACGGATTAATTATATAAAACTAACATGTCAATTATATTTATAAACGAACTTGATCTTTAGAAAGGTTTTAATTTCCATCATGCCAGAGATGGGTTCGTCATGATGTATAAATGGCTGCCCTCGGACTCGAAGCCGAACCTCCCGCCGGCTTGCCACACAAACTTAGGCGTGGGGGCGATGGTCTTCAATGATAAGCAGCAACTGCTGGCTATATCGGAGAAGTATTATGACTACCCACACTGGAAACTGCCTGGTGGATATGTTGAAAAGGGTAAGTAAGGGTGTTGACTATTGTATGCCACATTTATCTTTTATTATCATTCTCACCTCATGTCATTACTTGCCAAAAGCCCGGTAAAGTGTGAGTCAGACTCGCGAGTTAAGAAGTTAAATAATCAACATACCGATAATCATAGGTAAGGTAATAAGCATCCAATAATGATTTAACGAAAATTTGAGTCCAATTGAAGAACAAACTTAACGTTGAAAAAAAAATCGCCCATCCATCCATCTATATTATGATCCAGATTCAAAAGGTTTATATGAGTTTTTAATCTTAAAAATGCGATTTTAATGTTATATAAGTAAAAAATATGGTTTTGAGATTTATTCTTATACATAGACATATTTTTCTTGACAAACACAATACAGAAAGACATACAAGATTCCAGAAGAAATAAATACAAAAAAGAAGCCACAACAAATAATACAAATACAGTAAAACATGAACAAAGGAAAAGAGAACACAAAATAATAATAATAAATTTGTGTTGTATTGCGCTTGTGAAGTGGGAACCGAACTCATCGTGTGCTGCAGCACAGACCTTATGTTGTAAGACCTTAATGTACAGGATTTTAGGGCAATGTGAAGTACACTTTAAGTTTTGATTCCCTTGCGCCAGCAAGGACCGTAGCATGTAATAGTACATTATTATGCAAATACGGTAACCTGGATATTATAGTCGAGGAGTTTATAGGCACAAGGCGAAGTCGGGTCGCTAATGCATGTCGAAAGTGGAAACGAAACGCTTTGTTCAAACTGTGGGAATTATGTATGTCGATCTTCTGTTTGTCCGGTATTTGAATGGAGGAAACATAAATAGCTCCAATATGTATCCTGTAAAATACCGAAAAGCCGATAACTTGATGTCTATGATCAGGATTTGGAACGTAAAACAGGAGATTATGTATTATCGCTCATGAGGTACTATAACGTACAACTTATCTATTTATCCAAATTTATATTAATTAAATTATGCCTACTCTGAATTTTAGTTAATATGAATTTGCGGACATGTTAATTTGATATTATTTTAAAATTTAATTACCCACTAGACTAGGTTTAGTGTTTAAATTTAAGTAGGTACTAATTTTTAATTATTCATTGTCATTTTTAATAAATAAGGATTACCTACTTAAACTGTCACATAACAAAAGAAAAAGTTCATAATATGTATCGGTTTACTGTTAATTAAAAGGATTTATTTGAAATGAAATTAATATGATATTATTTTATTGATAATCATTTTAAGCAATAATAATTAAATGTAGTGATTAAATAATAATTTTAAGGACACATTTATTTCTACATTACAGGTGAAGACATAATAGACGCAGCCGTAAGAGAAGTGAAAGAAGAGACTGGAGTAGATACTGCCTTCCAATCTCTGATCACATTCAGGCATACGCACAACATGATGTATGGAAACTCTGATATCTATGTACTACTCAGATTAAATGCCCTTTCAGACAAAATCACTATATCAGAGAGAGAGGTGAAGGATTGCAAATGGATGGACGTTGAGGAGTACACAAGCAATCCTCACGTACATTTCTTTAATAAGCTAATTGTTAAAAAGGCGCTAGAATATAAGGGTAAAAATCTAATCTTAGACTTTCCAAAGAGGACTATCAAATGGGCGAAATATGAAAGAGAAATGAACTTTTTATTAATTGACGACTTTAAGTGATTAAATGCAGCTCGCCAATTGTTTTCATAATAATGTGAATCGACAAATAAATTATTTACAATGTTTCTGTTGGTTTTATTGCAGTCAGTCAGTTTTAAGTTTTTATTTCCTTTTAGAATCACATATATGGTTGCCTCTATGCGCTTGCACTAATCGGTGTTGGTCTTTTTCATTTTGCAGTAGTTCTATTACATTGTGTAGATAAAGTTCAATATGCTGTATAATTTTATTCAATGTTGCTTGGGCGCGTTTTGACTCTGCGTCAATGTGAATCCCCATTTGATGTGGGGAAGGATAATAAAGGCTACTTTCCCTCGATAAAAATACGTAGATCCATAAGTCGTGTGACGACATTTTAAGAGTTCAGTTTTTTATTTATACAAAATAGCTCATTGTTTTTGAATATAACTTACGTAAAACATATATAAAATGACATGTATCTAATAAGGAAAAAGGGGACCCTTATAGGATCACTCTTCTGCCGACTCACACGCGGATAATTTTTTTATATCTCACTTGATGTCTTTACGCAACTAATTAGTGGTTATAATATTTTCGTATAAGTAGTAAGTAACTAAGTAAGTATTCGCTTTTTGTCCTTACGGGCAAATGATACGGTAGTCGGATAATTTTTAAAATCCACGACTATCTCGTAGAAAAACAAAAGCTAGTTGGTATCGTTTCTTACTACAGCTCCAATTTGTATTTGAAGTCGATTCTCACACAATCGCAGCATCACAATAAGACATATATGAACGAGGTGAAATTAAATAAAAAGGTGTTTAGATCTATTGATATACTTTATTACTTTTATCGCTTGTTTCTGGACAGTATAACTTCTTTGGGAAAAATATATGTGATATCTTCTTCCAGGATACGAACATTGAGCGATGTCGCGTCTGGTTGTTGGTCTGAAACAAAATACATAATGATTAATATATTAAATGACGGTTACATCTTGAGAGCTTGCCGAACGAGGTGATATTGATAGCTTGTTCATTGTGATGAGCTTTGAAGCTGTTATGATCGCAGGACCAACAGCATCAAGTCCATTCGAAAAAAATATTCCACAGAGACAAGATGATTAAAAATATATCTAAAGATTAGAGTTATAATGCTAAAACTCTGCATTTATGTAGACATAGAACGAGAATTATTTGTTATTTACAGTGATATTGTAGTTTTACTAATAATAAATATTGTCTAAATGTTTATGAAGGAAGGAAAGATATAGATTACTAACGAGTGTACATTGGGGCACGAGCCGCCAGTCGGGGTACTTTGTACTTTCCACACGAGTAAAAAATCTGTACTTTTGCACACAAGTGATACATATATGCTTTGTACACACCTACTAAGAACCAGCATCTTACAAGGCGACTAAGGTAACTCAATTTATAAGAGACTAGCTTTTCTATTCATTCTGCGGTTTCGACGTGAAGGAAGGACAAACTCACTTTCGTGTTTATAATATTATATAATATCGATTACTGTAGGAGAGGATGCGTGAGCCCCTGCAGAGGGGACATATATAGGCTGTTGATGATGGTGATAAGCGTCGGTGGCGCAGTGGATAAGGCGCGGACTCTCAATCTGAGGGTACCGGGTTCGAATCCAGCCGTGTACCTATGAGTTGTTTTTCAATTCAAGTACATTATCCGATTGCTTAACGGTGAAGGAAAACATCGTGAGGAAACCTGCATGTCTTGAACAGGCATGTGAAGTCCGCCGATCCGCACTGGGCCCGCGTGGTGGACTATGGCCCATACACTCTCTGTAGAGAGTAGGCCTGAGCCCCTCCAGTGGGGAAATATATAGGCTGTTGATGATGATGATGGTGACTTGGGTTTGACGTCACTGCAACGCTGCTGCACTAGTCTAACTAGTACGTAGTACGCTTACACATTTATCGTACGTATTTTAAGTGTTTCGAGCAAGAACTTCACCATCACGATCTTTTTGGAAAAAAAAAGACGGGATTTTTTGAACAATGCCTGACATGATTCTTTGAGTGGGTGAGTTAACAACTGCGAAGTTGTTTACTGAAATTAAATTACTTTGATCATGAATCATGATAAACATCATGGTCAAAAATATAGATGTTCTAAATTCGCAATTTTACTAAATACATAAACCGTCGTCGTGGGAACTCTGTGATTATGTTGTTCCGAAGACAATAATTATGTATTTATAAAACCGGTAAAACGACTGAAGTTTTTTGAAGTACATTTCTATGACATGTTCAAGCAAGTTGCTGATACGTCCGGTACGAAATCTCGTGAATCATGATCATGAATATGTGAAATGTTACTGAGGAAATATGTTACACGAGAATTTATCCTGAGACAGCGAGTCTATATTAACAGGTAGTTCAAGATGTGATGGGGAGTAAGACTTCTCGGGTAGAGACCACATACCGGAAAACGTGAACCGGTCCGTTCCGCCTAGATAGATCGACAAGGGGTACACTCAATCTAATTATATCCGTTTATTAGGGACTACATGGGCGAAACGTGATCAAATTCGAAATTGACTCGTTGGGTCACAGTTACACGGTCAATTTAGCGTCAGCGTCAATATGAAACACACATAGAACTCTGTTTAGAAGAAGTAGCCGTTATACATCATTTTTGAGAAATATATAAATAAAACGTGTGCAGTTAAGTAACTATTAAGAAATTTGTAAAAAAAAAATCAACATAATCCGCAATCATATCATACTTCCTTAATATTTTTTCTACTCGAATTCCAGTATGTAACAAAATTAGTACTTTATTTTGCGTTAGTTATGTTATCGAAAATAAGATATGGCAAAATACTCTGTACTATAATACCATGGCTTTGTGATGCGATACCTACGTTTGTTTACTAAAAACATGTGTATACTCGTACGTACATATAAAAACAGTCTGAAGAATGATTATGGTCTTGAACAAGTATTTCTCGTAAGATTCAAGATAAGAAATAATTAAATTTGAGTGTTAGGCATACGTCCAGCAGTGGACTGACGAAGGTTCTAGGTATAAGTCGAAGTTCGGGGCCAAACTCTGATAGCAAGACACAAGAGAATGACAAGTGATATATATCCATTGTCAATCTCACAGTAAATTCGAATCAACGACACTTCGCAAGCTAAAATCTATCGAGCCGTTCAGGTCGCAGAGTGTGCCAAACAATTATACATGCATACTCTCGACAAGCATAACCCTCTTTCTGGCGCGGTCGGGTAAAAAGGCTTTGTAAAAAATTGATAATATGGTGATTTTTATGGGTAGGATTGTTGTATCGGACGAAAATTGCTTGCTTTATTCACAAGCATGCAAAACCTTAGCAGAAATAGTTAACGCGTTCAAAAGGAACTAAAAACTGACTTCATAAAAATGTGATTTTTGTTGATTTTCTCGAATAGATTAATCAATTTCGATAAAATGTATATGAGACCTCTGAAGTATGTTTTACCAAACAAAAAAAGAATTATCAAAATCGGTTTACTATTGGCGGAGTTATCGTGTAAGATACATACAACAGCAAAAAACATACGCTTCGAATTGAGAACCTTCTCCTTTCATTAAAGTCACGTGACTTAAAATTCTATTTAACTATCAGACAACCAAGAATTTCAAAGACTCACATTTCACTAAGCACTGAATAAGCGACTACAAATACCCCAAACGACTGTCTGGTAACCAAAAAGTTGCGAAATATGCTTACGACAGCGCCGAGCATTGAATTCCTCATTGCAACGCTCGCCCGACCTCTTAGGAGAGTCGAGTTTCATGGACGTTCAAGCAGCTCGCTACCAACATTACAATGACAACAATTACCAGTAACTACAGAATAAACATTAAACACTCACCTGGTTCTGATTCCCTTCGGACTTCGCACTTTTTATAGTGAAGTAGAGGGAAAAACTCAAAAACAACAACTTAAGTGTTATCGCAACAGATACGACGATCAAAAACGCGTTGCTCATGATTGTTAATGCGATAGTTAATTAGATTTTTAATTAAACACGACGGACAGTGCTGCGCTTGGTCAGCACTGCACGAGAACTGCTTACAACATCGGCTTGAGTGGCTGTGTTGATTTTTTATCGAAGTCAACTTCGGTAGCCTACATAGACACAGAAATGTATAGACGTGCCGCGGCCACTCGAAATTTATATTTCCTGTTATTAAAAAACTAGTATACTGACTGCGACTTCATATTCGTTGACGTTTACTATCACTTTACTTACGTACACGGATAACATTTTATCGTTTCGGATAAAATCGCTTAAATGTACATGTTTCATTATTGTTTCTCTGTTTGCGTGTAAAAGTTATATTGGAATCATTGTTTCTTTACAGATATAAATTCAATATCTAATCTCGAAAACTTTGTGAGCTTATCGACATTAACACCGATAAAAATTGGGATCGACTTGTGTTAGAAAGACTGACGGGAAAATATGTTCAACAGTTTATTTAGAAAGAAAGAAAGAAAAGAGTTTATTTAGTAATGTCATTTCATAAATAATCAATATAAGCCTTCTTTTAAAGTTTTTATACTTCGTCTAGAATTTTTAGTATGTATTGTATAAACAAACAAACAAATTTATTAAAGTTGTTAGTGTTTAATATTTGGTTATCTTTTAAGTCATGTCATTCGATGAATTTGACGCTTAGGGTACATTAATCTTTAGATCGAATCGTGCATGATATTCATATAAACGTCAATTCTGTCTGTGTCTTATCGCTATTCTCTGTATTGATAAAGTTAAACAAAGATATTATAGCTGTCACATTCGTTGCTACTTCATTGTTTTCTAATTAAACATTGCATAGTAATTTTTTACACGTACAGGTAAAATATTATTATTTGTATCACATTTTTATCACGAGTGCAAAACACAACCGTCAAAGGTTTTACTCACAGTTTGTTAATTATTTCTTTATTCCTCTTCTGTGCCTCATCTCTGCGATATACGATATACAATCTTACGTACGATGGTGTAGGACAATTTCTTATGTATGATGAGGTACGATAAGGGCGGTAGATGGTAAGCGTGTGCATCCTGAAGCCTCAAGATAATGAGGCGAGGTCTCTGATATCTTTCATACCGGAACACAGCACTGTTTTATGTTACACAACACATATTAACACTGCTGTTTGGCTGCAGACTTAGGTAACGTGGTGTTAGCTAGCCAGGCGGACATAAAAATGCCTTACCACTAACCAAATTTGGATCGGTACCTCCATTTGGAGTCGAACCCGGGGCCTCTGGATTTTTAGACGCAGAGAGGTTAGATACTATTTTTGTTTCTATTGGATATTTAAAATAGCAATGAAAATTCATGCTTTTACTGTAAGGTCATTTATTACGAATGACACCTAACGACCCGTCGCATGGCAACCGCGTTTAAATATATGACAGTTTCTAAATATTGATCTCAAATTTAATTACAGATTAAAGTAAACCTTTTGTTAAAAAAATTGTTGACTTTTTGTAATAAGTATTCAATTTGTCCGCATCTAAGCCTTTATCAAGTCTACCCAGTCTTGTACGGAGCGTGAAGTAGGTTCCGCGCTGGCCCCGTAATGACATTCGCCTATTGTCCGTCGCGGATCCCTCATGCTATGCTTTAAACAGGTGATATTCCATTAAAGAGACGATATCTGTTTTGTTTTGTCATGTTAATAAAAGCTTCACTCGTTTTCTTTTCTACAGTAAAGAGTAACTTGTTGAAGTGTAAAGGAAAACTATTCCGTATATATTTCAGTTGAATTAGTTTATCGATAGGATCATTGACGAGTATACATATATGTTAAGGTCCGTGTGGTCTCGGCTTTAGAATATGATCACCCGTGAGTCGTGAGTGCAGACTATGTTTCAGTGCGTCTACCATGATTTTACGTAGTCGATAACGCATATCGAATACTATCGGAATTGCTGCTCAGTCGAGATGTGCGTGACAAAGACAGAGCGATAGTTAACGATACACGTTATCGACAGCGTAAACTCATGGTAGATGCACAGAAGATGGGCAGCAAACATCTAAGGGAATGTACCCATACTACCTGATCCGTTCGATGGGGCGTGGAGTCTATAAAACTGTAATTTAACTGTTACTGCTGTTCAAGGACTGACTCTATCCAACTGATGGCTTCTAAACCATATTTTTCCGGTATGAAAGGTAGTAGAGACACCTTCTCACTCTTACTATCCAACGGTCCTATCGTCATTTATCATCAGGTGAGATTAAGTTATTTGCAAAATCGGCTAGTGTTTTTTTTTAAAAAAGAAGCTTATACGTGTTAATACTGAAGTATCGCCGTAGCTATCTCTACTTTCTTGTGTAGGTAGTTAAATCCGTTGAATTTTCGTGGCGCGACCGAATGAAGTAATCCGGAAAATGTTAACGATAATTCACAGAAATGATAATTTCATTAGTGCGTCACATTTTGTACAGTTAGGTTAGTCAAATACAAGGAAACGTGAAGTGACGTAAAATGACGTAAATGTCAAAGATAAGTACAAAACGTGTGAATATTTTGTGAGTATAGTGAGGGTAGTCAATATTTCAGATTTTTATAAATACCAAGTTACTAAAACTCAAATTTAGGTTTGGTAAAGGATAATATCCCTTGGAGCATGATGTGCAAAACGCAAAATGTACAAGAAAGCCCACGTTCACACAAATTCACTATTTGTAGATACACTAAAGACACTGAAGCATAGCGTTACTGAACTATTATCAAAATTAAAAAACTTGAGAGGTGTCAAGGGACACCCGGATGGAACGAAGTTCCTTTCGATTAATTAGTGAAGGAATTGTAATAAAATTTTACAAATTTTCAATAAGGTTTGAACGGATTTTTAACATTATATTTTAAATATGGTTTTGTAGGTTTTTTCATTATATTTTTTATGTCATTGAGTAGCGGCAACTAATCAGAGCCATCTGTCGTCACATAACTGTACTGTTGGTATCGTCTTACTACTACGTACGTCGTACTAACAGATGACGCTAACTTACTATAGCAAAAAGTGTCGTGACAACTTTTCGTAACAATTTTTTCCGTCTAGCCCCCTTTCACAACGCGCGATAAGGAACTTCGTTCCAATAGGTCACAGCTTCACCTAAATGCATGAACAATCATATGATATGGACAGTTCAACAACCATCTATTCACTCTGGGTATCACAGATAACTCTTTGTGGAAAGCAAGCATGAAGGCCGATAGATAGATAGATAGAACATTTATTCAACAGAACCGATGAGTCAGCAGCTCACGTACTGCTGGTGTGCGGAGGAGTAACAATACTACGGGCAAAATTACTGAGGACGTTCACGAAAAATTACGCGCACATTGCAAAATTGCGGAAATCTGCTGCCTGTTAACGAACACGACCAACTACAGTAGCCAATAATCAATTTTAAAGAGCTTTTAAATATGTATATTCCTCTATCTACTCTGAAGATTGGCATGTTTCAAGATATTAAACAAGAAACAGTTTTCGAAATTTACTACTGTTGAAATTAATGAGTTTTGATAAACTTTAGCTAAACGCTAACAACTACACACGTCTTACAAATAGGCTTGGACAAAATTAGATCAATTGAGTATACAAATATGATACATTGATTCCTAAAAGTGTACTACTTCATACGAGCCTCAGCCTCATTGATCGCTACGTTGTGCTTTCCATAAGATATTCATTTGCCACAACCAACATACTTGACAGGCGGATTGGTCATTGCTGCCGAATCCTGTTTATACATACGTAGATGGTGCTGTCCTTCTGGTGTTGTTTTTAACTTAGTAAGCTTCTACGACACCTATGCGACACCATATTTTTAACCGACTTCAAAAAAGGAGGAGGTTCTAAATTCGACGGATATGTTTTTTTAAAATGTTTGTTACCTCAGAACTTTAACTGGGTGAAGCGATTTGGATGATTCTTTTTTATTTATTTGAATGGTGGTGCTTCTTGTGTGGTCCCATTTCCATTTGGTCCAGTTCTGACAATGGTATCAATCAGACAACGATATAAATCTTAAATTTGCCTCAATAAAAGTAGACTTTTAGGGCAGTTGAAGTCGGTTTCTAGTTCTTTTTGAACACATTTACTTGCCACAGGTAGGGTATTATGTCCTTCTTGACGTGTTAACTTCGTTACACAATATTTTATATATCTAGTATCTACCATGTGTAGAACTTGTACTTCTATCAACTTAGTATTCAATCTTAATGCAAGAGATGAAGGTTTGCGGAAATCACTGGATTGTACTGCAACACTTGCTCCAAGGCTGAGTCGACGACGTCACGTTTTTTAAGTACATTATTTTAATTTACTTTGGCAAGTGAAAAGTGAAGCGTAAACAAAAACCATTACCTAACTAGAAAGGAAAATTGTTTTTATAAATTTCGGATTTTTAAAGATACTTTTTAAATACAGATACATTCACCAAGTAAAGTTATTACGAGTATTAGATAAAATTAAGGCTATTCGCTCGATAAAAGTTTCATACTATATTTATTTTACCATAATCTTATAAATAGGATAACTGGCTTGTGCAGTAATATATAAAAATAGGACGGGTTATTGGCACTTGGCTGGTTTTTAGGGTTCTGTACCCAAATGGTAAACATGGGACCCTATTACTAAAACTCCGCTGTCCGTCCGTCTATCACCAGGCTGTATCTCATGCAACGTGATAGATAGACAGTTGAAATTTTCACAGATTATGTTTCTGTTGCCGCTATAACAATAGATACTAAAAAGTAGAAATATATATATATATATTTAAGGGGGCTCCCATACAACAAACGTGATTTTTTTGCCGTTTTTATAGATATAAATATAGACTCGTCGCAGTCGAGTCGAGTCGCACTTGGCCGGTTTTTTCTTCAAACGACGTAGCGTTCACTAGTATAACATAAAAATCATTACACGTGGTTAGTAACATATATACATATTATACGATTTTAGAAGTCATTTAATTTGGTGATTTATCCAAAATAAATAATAAAACCGGGTCTTGATATTGATTTTAGGCGACAATACCTTTCTTTAAAACCGATAAGTTTGTTTGCTTTGAATTGAACAAACATGGTACATATGTATGTATATGATAAGAATCAGAGAGATTAAGTATGTCGCATTCTCGGTAAATATTGAAAATGTAAAATAAAATACGGATTACCTGCCTACTACATTGACCGTGTGTTCGAAGAGAACCACCCATATTATTCCGTGGGACTGGTAGTAAAAGGGCTAAGGGCTGGGGAAGATGCACGGAAAAATATTTTTGACTAAATCTATAGTCCATGTAAAAAGGTAAATACCTCCATTTTTCAATGACTACGTTATTCGAGCTGCCTACTCATTGCCACTTCAGATTACTGACTTGTGGAGCTATGTCAACGAGCTTAGATCGCCTACGGATATTTCATACTTTGGGAAAATTCGAGCATAGCTCGTTCCATAGCTCGCTATGTGATTCGTAGCTTATTTATTCGGCCAATAGTATAGAACGACGCTTTAGTTCCGTATGTCATCACTGGCAAAATCTATTTTCAAAATCGATTCATAATTGGCGGAATGATCCCGTATATATACAAAAAAACATACAGTCTATTTAGCCTCCTACTTTTCTGAAATAAGTTGTAAATATATTTACCCAATGCTAGGACTGTGACTTCTTGGCGCACATGCACATTCGCCTCCACAGCGAGGGCTTGGAGCTGATGCCTGGCGCGGGGGATCCACTCAGGCGCATCACAGTGTGGTACAGCATCACTTGAGGCATAATACTGGAGCGAGCGGTTCTGTTAGACATTACTGAGGGAGACACGGAGACACGCGCGTTCGGGATTATCTGGAAAATGAGCAAAGTATAACCTTATACATATAGTGCCATTGGAAGGTAGGAAAATTGTGCCAGGTTCTGCTTTTATAAAGTTTTAAATTTCGATTATATATGAAGTTTAGTTTAATAAACTAAATATATATTTTTACTAGTAAGCAGAATAAAATGAGTGGGAAGCTGTACCAGGCGTGTAAAAATGTCCTTCAGACGATTTTCCATAACCAAAACAATGATATCGACGAACTGCTTTTCATACAATTTCACATAAAAATATATCTTATTATTTTGTTGGTTTGTATAATTGTAATATGTGAAATTTACTGTAGGTAAACTTAGAAGAAATAGTCAAAATTACAGCAAAAGTTTCCAACATAAGTCACGTTGACAGAATTATAATAACGAAATTCCATGAATCCATCTTGTCGCAGTCATACAACCGAAATAATTTAAAAATTACCTTATCGTTCTTATTCTTAATCGTGTATATGATGGATCCGAGCAGGAAAATGAGGTTGATAATTAGAAATGTCAGCGCTATTATTAAAAAAGGCGTCATTGTAATTTTTAAATGAAATTTTCGACTCGTTAACACTTTGAACACTACTTAGAAACTGGACCTTGCTTGTTATGTGGAATGTTTATAAATAATTTTCGTTGTTATTATCGCTTATTTGATACACTGATAATACCGTTCAAATCAGATTCCCATATCCGCACCTGTACCTATGTATTTATAGTTCTTAATTCTTTATTGGCGTAAGAGGTAATCGTTATCGGGGAAATTAGTTTCTAGACTTTAAGTGTTGTATATAGATTTCTTTAGTGTTTATAATGTTGCTTATAGGTTGTAATTATAACCTAACTAGCTTCTGCCCGCAGCTTCGCCCGCGTGTACTTTAGAATTTAATCCGTGGGAACAGCTCGTTCGATCAAAAAAATATTCTGTTAGGTCGTGAAAAATTTGTGAATTTATCTGACATTGTAATTCTTATAATGTGTGTTATTTTCTGGAAATGTTTTTATTGTGGTAATATAACTAGCGTTGAAATAAATAATCTATAACGTTGAAAAAGTGTGACCGAATGAGTTTGTCTGTACGTTGAATATAAACGACTCAAAACAAAATAAGAGCCCAATGTTCCCAGTTGTATTGATAAAAGTCAATTGAAACAGGACAAATAAATTAATCAGAATTCGTAATGAAGGGAACTTGTAGACGAACTCAAGTGACCGACATAGGTAGACGAGTCAGAAAGCTGTGGCAATGGGCAGGTCACATTGCTCGAGGAACCCGGATTAACATTTCTAGAGGGGTGACTATGTGTCGAGAAAACATGTATTGGACCGGCTCAGATGGATTGACGATCTGATCTGGATCTGATCTAATCGTGGGGAGCCGCTTAGTGCAAGTGGCTCAGGACCGGTCACGGTGACGTGGGCCTTTGTTCATATAAATGGCAGTATCCCGTCTGATGATTATATATTTCATCCTGAGTCGTTCTATAATTGCAACCAATATTGCTATTGGGGCTGCCGCGCTACTGCAGTGCGTCAACTATGTTCGCGGAGGCGCGCACAGACAGCTTTCATGCTGTCCTCAGAAAAAAGTACGCGTCTTTGTCAAGTCGAGTGCGCGCCAGCTCCAATCGCACCCTGAACACCATCGCCTGGAAATTTGACTGTTCCATTATGCGACACGTAAATAGTATGACTAACTCAATTGTGACATATACTCGTACTTACTAAAATAGTTATAAGCAGTACTAACAATTGTATGGATCCTTGACATCTGAATATTATTTTTTATATGGTGAGGCTTCCATTTGAAGTACATTCAAATGAAACTTTGAGTAAATTTTTAGTGGCTTTTATACTGCCTATAGATGCCACGCGGGTACGGTTTCAGGCGAAGTTGCGGGCTTAATCTTGTAACTTGTAAAATTGGTCTAAGTGCCATAAACTAAAATAAGCAACAGTGGTTATCTTTTATTAGTCTGATAGGGCCACGGTCGGAGCATGCAGAGTTGATACACATAATGCTTTAAGTATACATATAATGAGTATATGCTTTTTCTTAAAAACGCCAGATGAAACCCCTTTAATCAATGTGTGGGTAACATTTTAAGGCAGTTGAAGTCGGTTTTTATTTATTTTTAAACGCGTTAATTATTTCGGATTGCTTTCGAATTAAGTGCAAATTGTAGAAATTTGAAATCCGAATTTTAAACGAGTTTCGATCGGTCGCTATTCATGCTACCAGCCCAGTTCATCACTATTAAAAGCTGGGGGAGAAATCCGGCTTCCAGCAACCTTTAAGGATTTTTGTCCTTAGTGAAAGCACTCCCAGGTCGACGATCCATCTAAATAGTATCGGTCAGAATCAATTATCACGTGATAATGGTCGTTCCCACAATTACTGTTGCCCATTACACTGGTAATTCTGGGACTACAGTTTTTCTCAAAACAGTCCCACTATATGCATTGATCATATCATTTATAAAACCCCCCCCCCCCCCCCCCCCCCCAAAAGAACATAGTGGTTATAGTGGGAAAAGTAGTGCCACTAATATCATTACTGGTAATTCTCCATGGTAATAGTGGGACCGACCCCGTGACACGTGAGAACTTTGCCCTCATCGGTTATCCGAGTCGAGTCTTCGAGCTAAGTTAGTGATCGTCTACAGAATAATTTTTCTTCTTCATTGCAGAATTTATCACGTAGAGAACATCCGAGTCATTTTCCCGAGAGAGTACCTACAGAGGTGCGATTCACTAAGAAACCGTGATTGTACACACAGCTCATGCATTTCTTTGCTGACGTCTTACGATATTGACCCTTGTTCATTAGGTAATAACTAGATATAGGTATTAGGTATATCGTCATAAAGATTTCAGTGAGCCGTGAGGTCGCAAGGAAGTTTTTCGTGAATGAATTGCGCCCCAACTGTGACATTGTGTAATAGCTTTTAGTTGTCATAATTAAGCTTACTCAAAATATTTATAAATTGTTTTAAGAGTTAATAAATCGGACTATTCAAAAATAGATGACGGCTTATCACATTTAGCACCAGATTTTATAGCGGGAATTGGAAATATATTCATAGAAAAACATTGCATTCGAAATTCAAAGAGCTGACGAGCTTCAGGATTACGATTTCGTTTGCTTTGTCCCGTATATCGCTAGTATAAGTAGTAAGTTGTAAGTAGTTATAGTAAATTATCTAAAGTTTTGATACAAGTATTACTGAAACAAAGCATTAGCCTCGTCAGGATGAAGCTTCTGAGTGAGCACGCTATCCCTCCGACGGGATTTTCGTCACTTACCATCAGGTGTGATTAAATTACAACACCCACGTAACAAAAAAACGACCTCCCAGTGGCAACAATATGAGTGTCACTAATTGGTATTTGTAAATCAGTTTTTTGATAAAAATTTGAACATATCTATGATACTAGCATCTAAGTATCAATTCATGTAGTAGCTAGAAAGAAAGATTTTAATAAAGAAGCTTTATTTATATAAAAAGGTTATTCACCTATGTGATCAATTAGATGCCTTGGACTTAATAGAACGTGGCGCTATAAGACTTATTGAAGACACCTCATGACCTCACTTTTGAGTGGTAAGCTATAAATCGTAGAACACAGGCGTAAAACAGCCATCTTCTCGATCTTTTATCCAAACCGCTAACGCCTGATACCAAACTCCTATTAAAACAGTAAATTATACAACTGTATGACAAAATATCAGGCGTTGAGCTAAACGCCAACATTGTAACCCCCCTAGAGTTTTTTAATCAATGAAACATTAATACCTACAGCCTGAGTCTTATGACTTATCAATTTACGATATACAAAATTATATATTTGAGCTGAACAATATGCTGTGAACAACACAAAAACAATTAGATTCCAACCAAAATGTTAAAATTCAACCCGCTGTTGTATGTATATACATTGTACAGTATATTCATCTTTTTTTAATGTGTGATGGGTAAGTAAGCCCTGTACTAAGCCCTGATCTCACCTGATGGTAAATGACGATAGGGCCGTTAGACGGTAAGCGTGCGCACCCACACGCATCAAGCTACAGGTTTAAGAGGGTATGGTATGCAAACGTAGTCCAGTCATATTTTGAGTATTAAGCTATGAAAATCTATGAAATTTTCAAGACACAATCTAGAAACAAATATATGTGTCGGTGGTGAGTCAGATTTTCGTTTAAATATATACTTCCAGAGTTACAGGGCGTCAAAGTATTGTATTTTTCGGTGATAAAAAGGCCCAATTTTGAACCTGTTTTACAAGAGTATGAATCAATTTAGAATAATTTGGAAAAACCACCGACATCTGAAATTTTATTAATATACTGTATTGAAAAAATGGCTACATAATATACTGTATCCTTCAAACAAAGACATTTAATATTAATAGACCGGACAAAGCAAACAAACATTTTGATCCTAAACTTATTACCATTTGGTAATAAGTTACTCAATCTATTGTCACATCACGCCACGCGGCCGTACAAGACATTTGACATACCGTTGACTTTTGAGATCAAAATGTTTGTATGAAACGATTCCCAATGACCGCTCTATAACCTATTACTATATTTAAATCTATCTGCCTTCAAATGATCACTGGACTACGAAACATCCAAATAACGGGTGGATAACTTCGCGTAGTGTATGCTGTCTCACCGTACGCGCTCGGGTAGGATAGGGCTCGGATAGGGACAGCTACATAACATTGCAACCTTGAACGCGGCCACGTGCTCTAAACAGACAATCCTCTTAACGCAAAACTGAGTCTGTTCCTGCGCGGTACGGACACATCCTGTGTTTACGTAACGTCAAGCGACGCCCAAATATACATATAACAGCGACGTTGCGTTGTTAGACCTCTAAAGACGCGCTGGATCTGATACCTTTTACACAGGACCACAACATTGCTATTGACACTGCTGTTTGGTGGCAGATTTAGGTAACGTGGTGGTAGCTAGCTAGGTTCCGTACAATTACATATAAGCCTTAAAAGTTTTTAATCTCGCCAAATTGAAATGACAGGCTCCACGAGAGAACATATGTTTGACAATGGAACCCTGAAATATAAATACTTCGGTGGTTAATCTAATTATTGCTTTTAAAATGACCCTTTCACAGACGCCTTTATAATTCACTGGAAGTGCACCCTAAAAGCAACGGACATCCTCATGTTGGTGATCATCTGTGTGTATGCTTCACTGACACCCACAGTCATATAATTATCTGATCGAGTCTTTGTAACCACTCATTAAAAACTGCAGTAATTGGCAATGTCTAAATTTCTTAATCTATCCTCGTTTATTCAATCATGGTTTCAAAAGTATCCCAAAAGTAGCTAATTCTATAACGGTCTAAATATCTACCTGTACTACTCGTATGTACGAGTATGCGTGGGTGAGGTGGGACAACCAGGATGCGAAGTCCAGTGTAATATAGATTGAGTCCCCACGTTGATCCTGAATGCCTGACAGATATGTAGTTATTCCACAACGAGGACTCTTGCCTCGACGCAATGTTGTCGTTACGCAGGTTAACGAAGTTATCAATGACACAGACTGAATGTCCAATTAAGTGCACAAAATTTCATGTTATTTTAAACGAGCTTACAACAATTTAATTTTACCCATGATATGAATATAAAACCTGCAGTATCTAATAAGGCTTTTAATGAATTCAATTCATTCATAATAAAATTTAATTAATTCATTCGATACCATATACGTCTCTATAGGCTCACTTTGCCTTGTAATCTGCAAAAGCTTCAGTCAATACCGCAACTATTAAACAAGTTAGTGCTGAGCTTATGTAGAATTTAATAATCCGGATATCTGTCCAGGGTATGCTACGCTTCCAGGGATACTGTTTGTGTTTATACAAGATTATTTCGTGGAAACTTCAATCGAATAACGCATCGGGGTGGCAGTGGGCAAGCAGTGGGTGGCAGGGATGCAGTTGCCTAGCTACCGTCTAGGTTACAGCGGAAATTCAAACGGCTAGGTTCACAGATAGTGATGTGATTTTTTTGTCTAGTAATAGTATTATCACCTGATTTTAATCCACAAATGACTTAAACTGGAAAACATTTTTTGGCAGTTCAAAAGTGTTCTAGCACTTAGCGTCTGAATGGCTCCTAAATTTTGCATGTACCACGTAGCCAAGTCATGGAGAAGGAATAGGCAACTTTTTATATGTCGTAAAATTAAGTTTAGTGGTTCCTAATGGAAAAATTTCTGAAATCACTGACGAAAGTATCATCATCATCATCAGCCGGGAATGTATATATAGTAAAAAAATCTGTCATAAGTAATTATTGAGCCAATGAAGCAAAGCTTCAATAGATCGATGGAATTAATAACTGTTTGTCATAACATTATTAATCAGTGTCAGAATCACATGATTAAAATTAGTTTTTCTTTGAAGGTTTAAATTTAACTTATATATTTTGAATATACCTAGACCTTTGATTTGATACTAAACATGATATTTTTTAATACTTTTTTGTGTAGCACTTTAAGTCCGTTACAAGCCGCCATTTAAATTTTATGTTACGTTATATAGAAGAAGAAAAAACCTCTTGATCCTAGTCTTCGTATCACATGATGGTAAGTGTCAATAAGGCAACTTCATAGAAGTGTGCTTACGTAGACCTCATGTAGATCAAATGACTACTTTATCATCCATTACCAAAACAGACCAGAACACAAGAGATATATTAACGCTACTATAGAGGCAGACTTAGATAAAGTATGGTACTCGTAGCTCAGCAGGCGGGACTAAAGAAGAATAACATTAAGCAAATTGAATACAAATAGGTGCGCTACCGGTAATACCATTACCCCTGACCAGCAGAGTATTCATCTAACTGCATTGCTTCTAGGCTGAGAATGCAACCTTGAAATAGGTAAGGACATTTTGGAGCTAAACATGGAACTTATGAAGCTAGAATTAAAGATAAGAGAGCTTAGGGAGATATGCTTTTGGTACGCTTTTCCAAGCCCTAAACAACAGGATTCGACTTTCATTTCACCCGATGGTAAGTTATAACAAGATCGTTGGATGTACAGTGTGTGCTGCACTTAATATGTTGTATTTCATTTACTGCTGTTTGGCAGGAGATTTAGATAACATGGTGGCAGAAAATGATTCAAATAGTATCAGAGAAACCCTGCCCTGCGGGAAAAGAACCTGCGACCTCCAGATTGTTATTGCGCAGCCACTAAGCCAATATGGTTAAATACCACATGCACCTATCTAATACATCTCTTTTTGTCATTGTTAAAATGTTATACAAAATTGCAGAACCCTTTTCATTATCAGCATGCACGACCTTTATAGAGCCCGTCCATTTTGTCCTACAAAACCCAGCCACCTAGGTAGTCACCCCACCCTTCGCAGCCCTATGCACCCACCAGCACAGGGTTGCTAGGCTATGTAAGTGGAGCGCGTGTGTAGTTGTAACTTGTAGGGGTGAGTCTGGGTGAGCTTGGCTGGGCACGCGCAGCTCCGCGGCCCGGGCTCGGCTGAGCGAGCGAGTCACTCCGAGTCGAGTGCTCGCCGCGTGTGCAGGCCTCGTCGAACGACACTCGACGAGTCAAACCTACTTTTACTATTACTTAATGTACTCGCGAATTATAAACGAAATTTCACTTTCATCCTCGATCGATCGCGGCAACTATGACATAGCGGATTTAAATGCCCTGGGCTTAATCGACTTTGATAGGTAAGTCCTAACTTTTGTAATTGATCGGGATATAAAATTTAGTGTACGTGTCAGTTTCGAATGCTAAGTGAAAGGTGAATTCTTTTGTTGAATTACGTGAATAGATTGACAAGTGTTGCACCGAGAGACCTACATTTTGTGTTGCCAATATAAATGTGAGTAACTCAGAAGTGCAACAGGTTACTCCGGGACTAAGTTTTCGCGGAGCTCGCGGAAAAGCCAGGGATACTTTCGTAAACATGAGAGACAGAGACGGCAATGCTTCCAAGAATGCGTCTTGATGACATTATATAAAATTTAAGATAGTCAATTTGTCATTTATTATAATATTAATCATATTAAGCATAGAAATCATCGAGCAAATAATTTGTATCATAGTTCAGAAACTTGAGAAAAATACGTCACTTGCAAATCGTTAAAATCGTAATCAATTAAATATTACAGATAATTATCATATTTCGCAGACAATTAGGCCGGACGGCCAAATACTGTTTTGTTCTGTCACGTAAAAACTTATAGAAAAACCCAAGAAAAAACACTACTTTCATTTATTACATTTCATTATCTTAGATATTCGTATCAATTAATTAATATTCATACTCTGTAGTCATTTGAAACGATATGATCTGTTTAAAAATGTAGTTGGCAGTTCAATTTCGTAATACTCAAATTAATATCGACTAGCTAGTGTCGTGACCTACATTTTGATATCGAGACCAAATACAGGTATAAAATTAAGTATGTTCGTGTCCTTGGCATTTTCTGTAACATAACTAGAGTAACGTTACTATACTTATACTTATAAAACTTGATGAACGATTGTCTTTATTAATTCGTAGATTAAGTTATTTTGAAAGAGGTTGCTTATTTAAAATTCGCAGGTGTTTTTCGCCTCGACAAGCTAGTGTATGCGCACATTGTAATATCATTCAGAATAACAATAAACATGTTTGTGGATAGCAGATGAAGAACTAAATGCGATAAGCTACTTCTAGTAATTCGAAAACTGTAACAGTAGCTTTTGATCTTTTCCTAGGATCATTTATTAATTAAGCTCAACAAGGAAAGGTGTGGGCAATAATGGTATGGCATTCACCGATTGATGTTTTACGATTGATTTGATACCTCTCAACAGTACAGTGTTGTTCTCATCGCCCTGCTGTATTGTATACATTTAAGTAGTCATTACAACATGATAAAATATAACGACAGATACACAAGATGCTTCGTTCAAAATGTCCGTGGTTGAACACACGACCCTCCCTATGGTAACGCTATATTAATTCCACTTTCGAATAAGATGCGTATGTCTGGCCGTAGCTGTCGTAAAATATAGCATGTAAAATATTTCAGGGGACATCTTAGTACGGTCACAAATCCGCCTTCGACGGTTTATCTTCACAGACTTGCAGGATCTCTTTACCAATTGAATTTTTCGGATGAAACAGAAAACGTACGAAAAGGGTAGAGGTAAAATAAATAGAAAAATATTTGATAATTTTTTATATAAAGATATATTTATCACTTTACTTATAGCATATAAGTAGAAAACAAAAACTTTTAAAATCACCATATAGGGTTCAGAAAAGGCACACCATGTCATTTTTGTTTTCATGATTGACATTATTTACAGACATTCGTTTAACACGATAAAAATATTATCGGTCCTGTTTAAGTAATACAAGCCATAAATCTATAAATACAAGTCTCTATATCATTAACGGAATCGACGAGGAATATTATAGAATGAATAAGGACTTAATATTTACGCGTTCAAAAAAAACTAGAAACTGACTTCAACTCCCCTAAAAGTCTACAGCATTCATGCCCTAAAATATTCAGCCTTAGAGGTAGAATTATCATATTTGGTTTTTGTTGATTTTCTCAAAAAGGGCTGAATCAATTTCGATAAAATTTACCTCTATATGAGAGCATTTCTAAAGTGTGTTCTACCAAACTAAAAAAGAATTGTCAAAATCGGTCTATAATTGGCAGAGTTATCGCGTAACAGAATTTTTTAAAACAGTCGTATTGATAACCTCCTACTTTTTTGAAGTCGGTTGAAAAGTACTAACTACTTGACCAAACTAGCCTTAAAAAGAACAATCTCAGCTTACTGATAAACTTTATACAAATAATAATAAAATACACACTGGAAGAAAAACTTTAATCTAAATATCTGACACTCAAATAAACTTCACGCAAATATCAAGTAAAATTGTCGATGTATTGTTTTTCATTATAACCTAAAATTTGGGCGGGGTTAATCATCCTAGGCCGGAAACATGTCCTTACAGCTTACAGACTCGAGTCGATTCGATCGATCGATTTTCGAGTATATAGCCCTTTCTACAGCTTGCCGTTTCTTGAGCTTAACGTTGAGTAGTTTTTCATCACAGAATGTCAAACGGCTACTATCTCCGCCGTACTCGTATTTATATCTATACAATAATAAATCTATGCTATCTGCCTAGGGTTGTCAATGAAAGGAAAATTAGTTTTTGTATCATAATCAGCATAAATCCATCGTCCGACATGCGCCTCCCTCATACTCGTAGATCAATACATTGCATAGCAAAAAAAAAGGTGACTGATGCAGTAAGATTCGTGTTACATTTTTTTACTTTGACGATCAACCCTATGTTATATCTTGTATCTACACCGGTAGACAATATAAATTAAATGTCGTGTAGATAGGTACATATATTTGATATACACCTGAACGGAAGGGCGCCTACTTTCGAATATGCTCGCTTGTATAGGTAACTTGCAAAAGCTATAAGGAAGTTTGGACCATATCTTTCTCGAAGTTGCTGTCCTTTCCGTTGCATTTTCAACATCTACAATTATCTATAGCTTCATATACTCCACTGCTGGGCAGAGGTTTCACAAAACTAATGTCTGATCGTTTAGAGCGTAATAAAATAAAACGAGTCAGTGAGCTTGGTAAGTTTTTAGGGTTCCGTAGTCAAACAAGGTACCCTTATAGTTTCGCTTTATCCGTCTGTCCATCTGTCCGCGGCTTAGCTCAGAGACTATTACTACTAGAAAGCTGTAATTTAGTACGGGTATACATATTAATCACGTCGACAAAGTGGTAGAATAAAATCTAGAAAAATATCCCATATACACTAACTTGTAGTGGAGTAGAAATATTTTTTTCACGTCTTTTCCATTGTGAGGGGAATCCTTGAATAGTTCTTTCAAAAATACAACTTTACGATTTACGGATCCGTATGCGAAATATTAAGCTTTAAAGTGATAATTTTGGGTCAGAGTCGAAAATGAAAGTCATAATGAAAATTTCTTACAAATTCCATCCAAAATTATTCAGGAATGATGACTTCGAAAAAGAAGGTTATCATTTTGATACGTAAATGTTGTAATAAAAATAGATAACGTTTATTTAGGTAGCAAACTAAAATGTTTTTAATTTCTACGTTTGCTATCGATCAAGGTTAATTATCATCTTTTTAAAGTTTTAAATAAAATGCTAATAATAGTTTGCTTGACAAATTAGGGGTCAATACATGTTACCTATAATTATTGCGCTCTGTTTATCGTTCGCTCGAGTAACGATATCTTAGACATAATAATATCAGTAGCACAATAAAAATATTACTGATGATAATAAAATAAACGTTACTTGTAAATAAATACCTGTTGTTTTGTTATTTAATACATATTATCGTGCTCAGTATTCGATATTGGCTCTTGAGTTTTTCTAAATATACTCGTATTTTTTCTTCTTAGAAATACCCTTTCACTTGTCTGTCCTGTCTGCTTTATTCAATTCGTTTTTAGGGTTCAATACCACAAAAGGAAAAAAGAACCCCTATAGGATAACTTTGTTGTCCGTCTGTCTGTCAAGACCCTTTTTCTCAGGAATGCGTGAAGGTATCAAGTTAAAATTAATATCTAATACTTACATCTGCAGTCGCTTGAAGCTGTGAAAAAATCAAACTTCTAGGTCAACTGAATAAAATATGTCTGTTTTAAATCGCACTTTTAGACCATTCCTGCAAGCAAATCAAAACCTATACGGTACTTCGCGTTATTAACAATCTTGAGGTCCCGGGATCGATTCCCAGTGGTGATACATAGCCGTACTCGGTTACATACTAGAGGTTGGGATGGAGACGCCAATAATGAACTTTCACGGTTGTAACTAAGGTATATTCTTGCAACTGCGTTAATCCATCGCAATCGTTCATAGAAAGCAATGTTCTATAGTTTATTGAGAAAAAAATGAAGCAATAAGTAACAAGAGGGTCCGCCGAGTCTTAGATATAGAAACAGAGTCGAAAGTGGTACCTTCACTTTGGGTCGCTCTCTGGACGGATGCAGCATAGCAACGCAATTATTGAGAGGATGTATTGAATCAGTGTTATTATATAAGTACATAGAGGTAGAGTAAGAATCACTTGGTATATAGAGGTACCGGTATTATTGTTTAAAATGTATAATGTGGTTGCTCGAAGCATTCATCCCAAAGCGACGGTAAGGCCGTTGGTTGGAAAGTATGCTCATACAGAAGACTCAACATAATAAGACGATGACTCTGTTATCTTTCATACCGGAACGCAAGAGTGCTATTAATACTGTTGTCTGACTTCAGATTTAGGTAGCATGGTGATAGGCAGCGAGGCGGATATAGAAAATGAGCTGACACCAACCAACCCTAATATAGTACTCGCACAATAAGTTTGCCCCTCTGAAGTTAGCTCTACGCAATTTCAAACATGTACAGACGTAATTTGTGTCTATTATTTTTGATAATAACTATCCCTAGATAACATAAAACACTAGGACATTTCTTTCCATCCGCAAACTTGCCTTATACGTTAATAAATTGATACATCGTGGTCTTCTGTGACTAACTTTAGAGGGGCAAACTTATTGTGCGAGTACTATACCGATACTTTACCGATGCACATTGGGAATCGAACCCGGATCCTCCTGATTGTTGGTAACGCGTGTAGTCACTAGGCCACGGAGGCGGTTTATTGTCCATTTGATATTATTTGAAGTCATGTTTTATTTAAAGATTTTCTTTATACTGTATGTTTGTACCTTTCATTCAAGTTACGTTTCAGCAAAAATAAGAGTGTTTATGCGCGAAGTTACGGCTTCAGAATGGAAGCACCCTCATCTCGAGGGTTTCGTAATGCAACTAACACTGTCTACTGTTTACTAGTTTTATTTTCGTTAAATTAATAAACAATATTATTGTCTAATTCGTGATGTGGCTTGTCTGCGTTATTCCATATACATATAACTAGATTATAGCGATTATAATATACTTATTTATTAAAAATTTCTTCTATAGTAACCGTGTTCCAATAATATTTGCTGATGGATTTTGTTTACAAAAAATCGTTACTATAATTCAATAGACTATATTCTAAACAGATTAAATTTTCACCGCAGATTTTCATCGTCCCTTTTTGATTTTGCTCCGTTGCGTTGACACGTAATTCAATATTGCCTGCAAGCCTTGCAACGGTCCATAAATAGAGCGAGCGCCCGGGAGGGCTTTATAAGTAGGTTTATATGCACGTAGCTCGTCGTAGTTTGCTTTCAGCTAGTTCCAGGAATTCCCAGGGAGTGCATCGAGTCTGTAATTCCCGTTACAAACTGCGATCAATATACTTTCATATTCGTAGTTGTTCAGAGGACTAGAATTGTTTAAAAAAAAGTGAATACATTGAGCTGCACGTTAATTGTATAAAGGTATATTTACGTATTTGGCTTTGTCAACATTGTTAATATAGTATATATACACTTGTAATAGTAAATAAACACTTGTAATTTCATCTCATGATTTCTTCTTCATGCCACTTTTTGTTCTTCATAGCTTCATAGGTTTCGAGTGATGTAGAATTTTTTTTATTTCAATTAGACTATACATGGTGTAGGGAATTCATTGTAATTCTAATTAGTATATACTGCTAATGTCGATGTCTTACTCAGACGATTATTTGAATGACTATAATGCTGACTGACCTTTATTGCAATGAAATAATTTTAATGAATACTTATTTTACATTAGGAAAGGAGTCGAAATGGAGGGGTGGGTTGAAACTTTGAAGTGGGGAAGGTATATCAAGATCAGGGTCAGAAAAGGGCTTTATTTGTATATTCTGAAACAGTCTCTCAAAAATACTCGTACTATGCGCATGCTTCTGTCTCGGAAGTTCGTAAAACAAAAACTCTAAAATATTTGAAAGAGGTTTACGTAAATATCGCACAAAAATATTCTTTTTAAAAAAGCCATTTTTGTATTTTTATAAATTGTTTTGTTTAGTGAATCTTTAGTTTTAAAACGTAAGAACAATAAAGCGTTATTATTGTGAGCATTTGCCGGTGACAATGTTTGTTATGTACTCACTTCATTCATATATTTTCTAAAAGCAGAAATAAGGCCTATGTAATAATAATCTTGCCACTTACTGTAGGGAATCTTGATAGTCTCGAGGACGCTCTTACAAGTTATTTTATCAATTTGAAGACGGTTTAAAGCTGAAATTCCTTCCGAGCTTTATTCTTAACACTGGTAGGTGAATAAAATCTACTGTAAGAGAGAAACAATCAATATAATCTGATCGAGTGAATTTTGAAAGATAAAGAGCTTATATAATGCTTCATCTTCCTATTATCGTTATTCCCCAAACTGTAGATAGCCTCACAAAGTGATATTTGACAATGTCCCTACCTGGAATCGAACCCGGGACCTGTGGAGCCCTAACGCTCAGCCAACTGCGCCACGGAGCCAGCGTCATAGGCACGTTTGAGCCGGGCATTCGATCCGGTTATCTAGATTAGGTATTTTACATGAAGCTAAAAATATGTTACTGTGCTCCCCGCCCGCCATACCTACAGGGCGGGCGAGGCGAAAATATTTTTACTTTCATGGTATTTTATGTGTTTTGTAGTAGTTGTCATAACATTTCCAAACTAGAGTTGCCTACTTTGCTTTTTAAGGTCACATGAAAATCTGTAACATAAAGCCAATGCGGAGACCTTTTAGAAAAAAAGAAAAGGTTTGGCAAATAAATTGGCTACCGCATTAATTACGATCGTTTCGTAGACTTGGAATATTTTTGATGATAAAATGTCATAAAAGGATCATTGCATTTACATGTATTATTTAATCATATCATAAAGACAGATAAGCTCGGTACGGGTCAAGATTGAAACGTATGGCGATTACAATGTATAAAATGCAATGTACTAAGTCGGGAGATCGAAGAGGGCAACATTCCAGTAGAATATTTAATATAATAGTGATTATTATTAGTTATTATGCTTGTCGATCGCAGTATGATGTTAGTGGAACAGTTCTACCTGCTCCTGTGTATTTTTCCTTGTCCCTGATACGATACCAACTGACGACCAAGGAGTGGGTGGTACTTTTCTTAAAACTTAAAACTTTTTTTACTTATTTATCCCTTTTTAACCGAGTTCACTAAGGAGGCTCTCAATTCAACGGGTATGTTTTTTTATGTTTGTAACCTCAGAACTTTTGTCTGGGTAAACCGATTTGGATGATTTTTTTTATTTGAAAGGTGGTGCTTTCCGTGTGGTCCCATTTCAATTTGGTTCAGTTCTGACAACGGTATCCATGAGAAAACGAAAAAACGATATAAATCTTAAATTAGCCTTAGTAAAAGTAGACTTTTAGGGCAATTGAAGTAGGTTTCCAGTTCTTTTTGAACGCATTTACTTGTTAAATGGATGTTTATTAAATAAATACTTTAAAGATGAATTGCAACTGAGCACCGAATGGACAGATTGGATTAGTGTCATGACTTTTTTCTAAAATTCACCCTCTTCTTTCTAACTTTTTTTTAAAATTCACCCTCTCTAGAAGATAATCATGTGGAATTCCTACCCACTAAACCCCTCCAATGTGCCCAACTGTGGACATAGTGCGACTATATACATACCGATCCGGTCCGATTTTTCAGCCACTAGGAATCATTATTGTCTGTTAGGTTTCGGACGCATCCGCAAGTCGTCACTGACAGTTTGTACTTGGAAAATTAATTTTCACAAACTATATGAACTATCGAACGTAGTTGGTGAACGTGCTCGCTGGCAAGGAATATTGCACACCAGTCGCGACCATAGATTTAAGAACTGCGCTCCGCAGCCCTATAGATTGCATTGCATGTTGGAAGTGCTAGCAAAGAATTAAGCGCAGTACAAAGCCTTGAAGCCATCAAGTTGTGGAGAACGCAATTTACTTGAATTGTTCAATGTTGTTTAGCCAGCTGATACAGTTATACGAGTGTGTTGTCAATTAAAAACAAATTGATACACGTTTTTACGTAAACGTGTGAGTTAAGGTTACGTACTTACATTTTGAAGTTGCAGACTTTTTGTGTGCAATTCTTATTACGAGTAAATACTTCGAACAAGACAAATACATTCTTGTTTAAAGTTCTTCTACGTTTATATCTGTGGATTTTTTATTAGCATGGGACTATTTTATTTCATTTAGCTACAAGTCTCTCAAATTATATAATATTAATAAAAAGTATAATACGGTATAAGTATAACATTTTTCATATCAGTATTATATGTAGTTTTATTATTATTTAATATTACAGTATTTCCAAACTAATTAAACTTGTTTCGGCTTTAGAATATCATAATACTTACACAGTTTCCGAAAGTGTAGTGAGTAATAGTATATTCATTGTCGCCAAAGAGATTTGTAACCAATTAACTTTGAATAAAAGTTTTTGACTTTAGTATAGGATCACCCCATGTAATCCTGTGGGAGTCATAAAAGGCGACTAAAGGAAAGACGACTAAAAGATCAGGAGATTGGCAGCCTCATCTACCTAAGTATGTTTCAACAAGATTGCACTGCAGTCACCAACCGCCAGACAAGCGTTGTGATTATGGTAACCATGGCAAGTCCGACGTGGCGATCCGTGAGAGAGGCTCATGTCCAACAGTGAGCTTTTGCAGACGATTTCAGTTTTATTGCGGTTACGGTATTATCGAATATGTCGCAGTCAAAAATATCGTTGTATTTTGGCAGGATTTGTATGTATCTAATACCTTTTCTAATCTTATACCTTTAAACGAGCAATTCTTGTATATATATATATATATATATATATAATTCGGATCTCGGAAACGGAATTTGGTATTTAGGGGGTTTTGGGGCGAAAAATCGATCTAGATTAGTCTCATGTCTGGTAAAACGCGAGTTTTCGAGTTTTCATGCGCTTTTTCCTTCGCATTATTCGACGCAAAATATGATGGGAAATGTCAAGCTGTCAAACATAATCACTTTAGCCGAGTGGTTCACACGTGTCATTCCGTCCGAGATATTCGCGTTCAAATCCCGGTTGGAAAATTGCTTTTATTTTTGTTTTTTGTGTGTGTTTTTATTTATTTATTAAAGATTGTTATTATTATTTTTAGTGGCAAATTGTTCCACTATTTATGGCTAACCAGGGGCAGAAATAAAGTTTTTGTTTGTTTTTAAAGAACTACGAGCAAAGCTCGTTCGCCCAGATATTGTTCCATAATAGCTTCTAAACGAAACTTCCTATTTTATGGTACATGTATCCCATAATGACGACTACTCAGACGCCGCCGCGGGCTAAAGCTCGTATTGCACAATATACAAGTCATTTCATACGTCACGCCACGAGCACGTCAGAGCGTTACTTAATTCACGCTTACTGCGAGTGGAGAGTCTGCAAAATTTTATGTCGGAAGTTATGTACATGGTTCTAATTACTCACTCTTATGATAATGTATTTTATAAGTGTTATATGTTATGTATGTATGTTTTTATTGTTGTTCAACATTGACGCCATTCACCTGGGGATTATGCTGTGTTACAATAAAACAAGGAAAGTAAAATAACTTAGCTTGTCGTTTATTTCTTGGTAAATATGTATCAAAAATTTTCCCGTTCCCTCAAAACACTGCATAGGAACCAGAGAGTGAATGTGACAGTGAAAAATGAGGTTACATGTTTTTGCACCTCATGGAAGTACAGTTAGTAAGTACCATGTGCCGATTTAGGAGAGAGGTTCCCGTCCAATGACGTCGATAATAAGTTTCCCCTTGGAAAGTTCATCCGTCATGAAGAATTTTTAGAGCGAGAGAGAAGGAAGGCGAGTGTTCCGGGGCAAAGTTTTAGTCATATTATAGTAGTTTAAATTAATGTTTAGTATATATATTCTAATTCATCAGGAATGCGATTAATTGAAAGAGGTTAACAATATGTGCGTGAAAAATGGAAAGTTTGTTTATAACATGCGAAAAGTGTATGTTAATGGTCAAGTTATGTTAATTTGACGTCATTATAATACAAATAAATAAATATATTTTTGATAACGTTTAAAAGTAAATACATAAAAATATATATCATGATTGTCTTTTTAAATTGGTTCAAATCTCTTTTTAAGTATAGAAATGCCGTATATGTATGAGATTTTTGCGAGAAATATATGTAACTTCAGTTGATGATGCTCCGCTACCAGTAAATGTTTTCGCTTACATTTAAAAACGGTATTCCAGTTTAACTTCCACAAAATAACAAAACAATCAAATTACCATGCTCAATTGATGAATGACGCAAGAACAGCAGTGATAACAGTAGTAGTCAGCGAAGTGGGTGTTGCGCTGGACCAAGGTGAAAGTGCTGCGCGCGCGCCGCGCGAAGGTCGCCCGCGCTGCGCCGCCCGTCGCCCGCCGCCGTGACGGACACGTGGTGTGTCTGTCTGGTGTCTTATATAAAGTACGATAGGGCTGAGTAGTTTCTTGCATAATTTTATTATTTAAATCTTACTTATATTTTAATTATTATACATTGACCACATCTGTGAGAATACACGAACTCGACACCTTATTTGACATCGTGTAAAACTGTATTCAAATAAATATCAAACCGTTTGCTGCCGTATTATTTACAGATCATATAATACATAGTAGCATTACATGGATCCCGGTGGGGTAAAGCAAATAAACATAATATAATTTTTGACAATTATAAATCAATTCAAAATTATATTACCTATTTCTACTTTCTGTCAAGCTAATTACTACAAATTTTTTCCTTTATTCTTACAATATGCTAAGGCGTGTTTGTTACCTTTTGTGTTGATGTCATTTGGCATGCATTAGCATTTGACGCCGAAAAGAGATGAGTATTTTTTTTTATTCCGGTACTTGAATAATTCCTGTTCCCATAGAATAGTATTTTTCGTTAAACTGAAGAAACCGGATACAAATTTGATCTTGACGAAAATTGACAGCCCTGTAACTAAAGTGGACGTAAGCAGATCTAGTAGATAACAAAATACAGCTGCGCGCGCAGGCATTTCTTACTACTACCGCATAGAAAATAACACAAAGTTTAATAATACTACTACCTAACCTATATCTCAGATATAATCAAAATGAAATCATAATGATTCACCAAAAGTTATCCCTTTAGACTTTTTAAAACTTTTAACTTAAGAAGTTTAATTCAAGATTTGTGTGCGCCTTCGTTGATGTCTTTAGTACTGAATGTTTGTTCTTTGTACATGAAGATATTTTTAACTTTTATTATAAACATTAACTGAATTATTTATTCTTTAAAAATTCTGCAGATCAACCCAGTTACGGATTTGTTAAAAATATATCAAATCACAGCAATTTATTTGCGAAAATAGTTTCATTATGCGTAATGTAAACAAAAACAAAACAAACAAGTGAGTTGATGTGGGCTGCATATTGAGGCCGAGTGTCTGATGTTGTGTGTAATCTCGCGTATAACAAATTAAAGTGTCTGATATAGTTCCTTTAAAGCGATCAGTGGAACACGTGGCGTCTGGATATTCTGACGACTGTGCATCAGAAAATGAGAAATTTTTGGTACGTGGTGTTGATGTCTCTTACGCCACAGGATCGTCACGTCACGTAAAACCATGCACCGGGATGTTATACTACTATTTAGATTTTTTTCGATGTTACTGACGTTGATGTCTTTTATATACAATTTGTTTTATTGCCCAGTATATATTTTTAGTCTATCTAGATTATAAATAGATTCTCAAACTTTTATAGACTACCGCTACCCTTTACAAGAAGAAAAAAACCAACGCCCCCTTTTACATAATAGTATGTATATGTGTCTAATCTATTAATAATTACAAATTTATAATTAATTCTCTCTCTGCCTAATCTTGCTCCATGTAGTGGTGGCAGAGGGTCGTCATTATTAATAAATTAAAAATTAAAAAACATGTTATAATTAAAACATTTAATTCAGACAAAGACAAATTGTTAGAAACCAAATATCGTCCCCACGAAAGGCTAGGGAGCTAGCTGGGCTAGCGCCCCAGTTGGAAATCTATGAAGTAAAACGTAACGTAAATATTTTATATGCTAGTGAATCATAATCATCATCACGAGCCGGGAAACGTCCACTAATGAACGTAGGCTTTCTCCATGGTATGCCACAATGACTGGTCCCGAGCCGAATGTCAGTGAATATTGCAAATACCTAGTACTTATTCTATGATATTACACCAAAATCGTTTCTCCCCATATTCATTAAATATCCTTCAAGACACAAAATGTATCCCATTCTCCTTCGTTTCAGTTAATCGATTTCGAGCACCAGTCTGAACAATCGAATTCCTAATCAATCGTTAAGCCCTGTGGGCGGCCTTTAGTATGATGTTTCCTTGATCTATCTATCGCATGGCCGGCCAGTGCAGGCTTCCTCGTGTTGTGCGCACACGCACCGGCGGCGAGCGGCACGGGGCGGCGTCTTGACATTACCGTGCGAAATGTCACGCAAATGTCAATCGCAGCTCGCAACCTGTTGAGATTAACACGTCCACTTTAAAAATACACATGCGTGATAGAATTTTAACTGATCTTAAACGATAGTTATGTAACGATAAGATGTAAATAAGTAATTATTTTATGTAATCTTATGCCTTTTTTATTGGTCGTGCTGTAAACAATGAGCAGTTCTATTTTGATGTTTTCCTGAAACGTTAACAGTTTCAAATGCTCGTTAGCTTAGTAAGTCGTCTTTGACTCGGCCCATATACGCCCATCAATGTCTAGTTGTGGTCAAGGCTTGTATAGTGCTTTTCTCAAATAATGCGCGGAAATTAAAACTAAGCAGTACATAGACATAATTTTTTCTTTCGATTTTGACGGCAACAAGTTTTCTATTACGGCTCTTGCGGTCTCTTAAATTTTAGGTGGCATTAAAGTAAGTTCTTAACATTCATTGTCCTCACTTGAACTCATTTACAATCAACAAATACAATTAATTTTCAAAATATATGACGTACAACAATAATTTTTACGCGCCAAAGTGTTCATTTGTTTTTTATTCTTCAATCAACAGCTTTATATTTGCAAGCCAGTTCAAAATTTAAATAAAACCTTTGATTTGTTACCTCCTTGGTTACAATGTTTAGGAGCAAAAGATCATTCCATTTTTGAATTACACCACAGAAATGAGTTTACATAGTATTCTTCCTGGCCGCTAAAACACGTCAGAAATGGATTTTCATACAACTTTTACATGCTAGTACAGCAATTTCCATTTATCTCAAAAAAGGTTGTGAAAATAATGCTCAAATTTCCAAGTAAACTAAATTTCAAATTTCAATTATTATTTCAGGAAAGCCACAAATATAAAAAATAGATGTCTTACAATGAATAATAGCAGGATAATAACAGGTAGACAACACAAATAGAAGTAATATAAGTTGACAAAGACTACAAAAAGCAAAGGTATTACTTGCTAGAAATTCACGCTTACTATAAACAAATCAAACAAACAAAAATTAAAGAAGAAAGTTAAAATTATACGACATTTATATATAGAACATTGCTGACTATAAACGGTATCTATCCCTTGATTTTCCAGCCTTTGAGGTGTAATATTTTCTTTAAATTTAAATGGAACCATCCTTGAGATATAGTTCATTTAATAACAATCATCGAAGGTCATCACATATATGGTGACATGGCATTTATGCCCTTATTTTTAATCTTGGCGTTAAGATATTCTCCTCAAATTTAAATGGGACTATCCTTGAAATGAAAAAAAAAACCCCGGTTCAATAATAATAAAAGCAGCCAAGTGTAGTGTAAGGTTCTGTAGTTAACCGTCACAGTTCTCGGTTTTATAATGGAATTTGTACGAAATTACTTTTTGACATCTCCAAGTACTACGGAACCCTAAAAAGTTCCTAAATGACGTTATTAATGGACGACTATTATATGGTTATCGAACAAACATTGCGTATTAACTGTGTGTATATGGAAACAAAGCTAGTTGTGATCGGCCAATCACTCGTAATGTTGCATTATATCAGCTGTGGAATACAAAACAATAATAATTATAAAATATAATTGTGAGGGTAGATGTAAAAACATGTGAGCCATATTCCTCAGAGAGTTGAAACTCGTGTAAAACTGAACGGTATAAACAACGAATAAAAACAGGTACGTGGCTCTGTTTCAATTAATATTTTATCTATTTATTGTCCAAACTTTCAAAGAGATAATTTTGTGTCGTTATTTACAAAACTAATTGCAGATTTATAACTACGTATTGTTCAAGGGTCGAGTTGCGTCGATAAGATTCTGTCTTATTTTGAAATCGAATAATAACTATATGCAGATACCTTATTTATAAAACTTTATTAAACTCAATATCTTTATCTTGTTTGAGCAAGTGTTTGATGGAGTCAGCTTGGTGACGCAGGTGAGATGTATTTGGTTTGAAACAATATGTCTGTTCAATTGTATAAATAATGGCCGCTTCTTACAATTAAAGTCATTGTTTACAAGGATTCCGCAACATAATAAACTATTCTATTATGTAAATCTGAAACTTTATAATAACAACAATAAATTAAAGTTGTATTTGAAGATTGCTACCGTCAGTCTTGTATTAAATAGGAAATCGGTCCAATGTTTTTTCGTGACACATTAGGTTTTTGTTATAATTTAAAGCCAATTGAATATAAACCATGACACAGTGATTCTACAGGGTAAATTAAGGTGAAATTTAATTTATATTGAGTTTAAATCTACTAACAGAAGTATATCGAAAACATTCTTGTTGCACTATATAACTTCAACAAAGTGTGTGTCGTATTGTACGAGTTTTTTATTATTATTATATGTGAACACTTTTGGAAGATAAAAGTAGCCCTGTATTGAAAACTAGCTTTTGATTGTGCTTCAAAGTAGCCTATATCTCTTTCGGAGCCTTTAACAATATCCCTATACCTAAAATCTTTTCCTAAAGACTTTCCGTTATAACCACCAACAAAACCAACACTTTCACATTTGTGATATTACTGTAATCAACAGTTTGTAAACTGCATCAATAACATTTTTTAAATAGAATGCAAGTTATTCATCAACAGCGGGGATATGTCCACTGCTGTACATAGGCCTCCTCCATGATGTGCCACATTTACCGGTCCCGAGCCACTTCCATCCAGCAACTCCGCGCAACCTTTACTAGGTCGTTAGTCCATCTAGTAGGGTGCCTGGTACACGCTTCCCGGCACGCGATCGCCACTCGAGAAGTTTTACTTCCAATCGGTTATCTGTTCTTCGAGCGATGTGGTCTACTCATTGCTACTTTAGTTCACTATCTCGTCGAGCTTTGTCAGTGATCCTAGTTCATGTACAGCTGCGGAAAGCTATATCACCGTTAAAATAGTAACATAGAAAACCACGACTATTTCTGTTTGTATCAATTTATGTACTCGTATCTATGCATTGGCAAAATTTATCGTCTCATAGTTAAATCGTCTTGATCTAGCAATCTTTACACTTATTTTATAAATATTTTGCGTAGAATGTGTTTTTTAATCAACATAGCGTTGACAGAGTCCACATATACATAATTTCAAATAGCAACGCTGCCTCAACCGATTCATTTAATCATTTAAAGTGTGGAAGTGGTTTCAATGTTAAATCATAATTTTCAACGCATAGAAACAGAAAATGTATATAAGTATGTAACCATACTACCACTCTTTCATTATTATGCAACTCAGTACGACTTGAGGTGACATCATATTTTCTTGCAAATACACTGTTATCTACATATGAGTATACTTAAGAAGCTATGTTGGTTAGACCACGTGGCCGCGTTCAAGGTTGCATTGTTTTGTAGCTGTCCCTATCCGAGCCCTATCCTACCGAGCGCGTACGGTGAGACAGCATACACTACGCGAAGTTATCCACCCGTTATTTGGATGTTTCATAGTCCAGGGATCATTTGAAGGATACAGTATATTATGTAACCATTTTTTTAATACAGTATACTAATGAAATTTCAGATGTCGGTGGTTTTTCCAAATTGTTCTAAATCGATTCATACTCTTGTAAATCAGGTTCAAAGTTGGGGCTTTTTATTACCGTAAAATACAATTCTTTGACGCCCTGTAACTCTGGAAGTATATATTTAAACGAAAATCTGACTCACCACCGACACAGATATTTGTTTCTAGATTGTGTCTTGAAAATTTCATAGATTATCATAGCTTAATACTAAAAATATGTCTGGACTACGTTTGTATGGGCGCTTTGACACCAGCATACCCTCTTAATAAAAATATAATACTAGAGCACGTAAGCTTACAAATAAAACATTATTACAAATCTAAGTCGATATTGTCTTTATAACAAATGTAATGATTTTTCAGTTTTTTATTGGATATATATTTCAGTGTCACGTATAACTAACTGCTTATCTATTGATTTGTACTCTGCTGTAAAAATTTGATAAACATCACTTTTAGAAGTATGTTCCAGCATCTAAGGTAGCAGAGCCAGCGCATTATTGGTTTGAAGCTTCTGAATGAGCACTCTTTCCGTCTAACGGCCTCATTTTCACTTACCATCAGTTGAAATGAAAGTCAAATGCAGTTCCATTATACATAAAAATATCTTGTGTTTAGTTTTTGCGTAGGGGATAGACGTAGCAGGTCGTAGCTTCGTAGCTATGTCGTAGCATTCCCGTTTTATTTCTGTAGCAGTACGGTCAACTTGAAGGAATCCTTACCCACTTTTAAAAACGGAAATACCTCACCGCTCTAAAATAGAATAAAATCAGTTTGGCTTCGAAGTAAATTCATTTAGAGTGACAGTTTCGTCAAAGTGGAAGTCAACGCGACTGTACTACAGAAGAAACGCATATCAGGACTAGCTGGTCCTTCACTTAAAAGTACTGACGTAATACTAGACCTATAATAGTAGCTCCAAATTGTTACTGTGACCACTTATACTCTTACATAAGTGGCAGGACGTCTCTTGACCACAGCGCTATTTTTATTCGTCGTTTTAGGGTTCTGAAAATCCGATTAAAAACTGAACCCTTATAATCTCACTCTAGTGTCTGTCTGTCCGTCTATTACAGCTAATTGTCTCTTTTTCTAATAATTCATGTCCGCTTTTTTATAGTTCGAAACCCTTTATGCGCGAATCAGCCTCGCACTTGGCTAGTTTTTATAATTCAAAACGCCATATAGGGGCTAATAGCTGCGCAACATCAAAGTTTACATTACTGAAATTAATTTGGGTAATAATCTATCAAGGCCAACATTATATTTTCAAATATTATGGTAAAAGTAATTTGGTGTGGAAGCTTTCTGAGATATTTATTGGCGTTATTGTGTATCCCGAGACGAACCATAAAATATACTTGCCTGCTACACTGTACTTACTTATGTTTAAAAAAATTTGTTTCTCTAAAAATATATATTACACGTAAAATTTGAAAAATTACAATTAACTTTTCAAAACATACGATTTCCTTTTATTTCCATATTAAGTACCGACCGCGAAACGTGCCTGCGGAATTTCAAAGTATGTAACAGTACTACAGAGGTGTGCAAACTTATGTCTAGACTATATCTAATTAGATAAGATGTTTATTGTTAAAATATAGTGATTTTTGATACTTCAACAAAATTGTTTCTTTTTTTCCAGTTTATTTGGGTTGATGCCGGAGTCAGAATCCGGGTGGTCTGGCATGGAGGGTGGGTCGGGAGGCTCAACGGGGTCTGAGGAAGACTCTCCCAACTCCATGATGGTGGACATGGAGAACATCAAGTATGAAGAGGACGAGCTGCTGCCGGAGGTCGCGGAGTTCTTTAACCAGAACATGGCCATCAAGATGGAATCTGTTGGAGGTTGGGTATCATTTATTGTAACCTTATCTATTTTAATAAAATGCTTCTCTATATGAAGCTGGTCGTGCTAATGGAGTTATTGATAAATCAACGTCACAATTTTTTTTAAATGAACGATATGATTCAAAGTCATTCAGCGAGCTATGGAATGAACTATGCTCGGAATTTCTCTACGTGATAAAATCAGGAATGAGGATATCCGTAGACGAACTAAGGTCACCGACATAGCTCGACGAGTCAGTGAGCTGAAGTGGCAATGGGCAGGCCACATCGCTCGAAGAACTGATAATCGGTTCTCTATATAAGTTTAGTATGAAACTAATAAGAAATAAATAGTTTTTGATCTCCCTCTTCCTATACTTATTTAGATCTAAATGCACGATGCACACGCAAAACGTACGTAAAAGTATGCTCGTGGAAACAAGTCACGTCACTTTAATGTTATTAAACTGAGAGTCTTCGCAAAAGCACGAAGCAAGATAAGGCCGTTACGAAAATCGACCGTAGCCGTGCGTTCAAATCGATTACTCTGCACTCGCGTTATTACGCAAATACAATTTATCAAGCGTGCAGTCCCGTCACGTAATGCCCAAGTTTCATAGAGCTCGTTGCACAAACCGAAGTACGCTCTTCGTCGTGTTGTACGGCGACGCTGTTGCAAACAGATCGTGACAAAAATTATATTAATGACGTATAGTATACTATTGTATGCTATCAAAATGGTAAATAAACTGGGATTAACCCTAGCTCGATGCAATGAAATTTTGCGTTGGTGACGTCAGTTTACAAGCAAAGGTTTTTTTTAAGGTGATACCCTCGTGGTTTGTTATTAAAAGAGATGTTTCAAATTCGACCCTTCTACACTATTTACAAAAAATAAGTATAGAAAAATACTAGAATTTTTGCGTTTATTTAAACTGCACAAAATCATTATTTTTGTTATTTTCAGTGACAGCGTCAAATGTCAAAATTTATTGACGCCATCTTTGTTTTCAAGTCAAGTATTCCCTGTTTCGTGGGTATTATTATATGTATATTTTTGTACAAATAAACTAAACCAAAATATAGAAACTGGTAACTAAATCACTTTTATTTGATAACAGCCTATTAAAATTATAAGTGTACAAGACCAGGCCTTGGCGCCATACAATCGCGGAACGTCATTTCATACTTTTTTTTATAATCTTATTTTTCAATTTTTCCATATTTGCTTAGTGAATCACATTTTCCTTTTTTGGACACTTTTGTTCAAAGCGCCATCTAAAGACCATTAGTTGCATAACGGCTATTTTAGCTTACATTGAAGTTTTCGTTTGTGAGATTCATTTCCTGTAATCTGATGTTCTATTTTTATGTAACTACATATCAGAGCCAGATTCTATTTATTAATGAAAAATAAGAAAAAATAGATATAGAATCCAAGCTGTCTAAAATAATTCCCGTTAAGTTCTGTTAATCGTGAATTTGATGTGGTATCAATAAACAAAACTCCATAAAAGAGAGCCTGCATTCATTTCCAATACTACACGTAATAGGACGCTGCTAAGCTTGCTTGTTTATTTAGCCAAAAGCCTTCAATCTAGTGAGACGCTGGATCTGCTAGTTTTCTTGATACCGGAACAACGCAGTATTATCACGTCTATTTGGCGGCAGACTAAGGTAACATTGTGCTATCTAGCCAGCCGCCAGGAGGACATACCAACCAAACAGAGTACCGACCGACCGATCCACTAGGAATCAAACCCGGACCTTCGTATCGAGAGTGTAGCTACTAGGCCACGTAGGGGATAAAAGTTAGTGGGTATTGCGTCATTGTGATCTTGACTTGTAAATCTTTAACAAATAAAGCGTTATCTGTCTTTTGATTGAAATCATTAAACTCTACTGCAGATTTTGAAGACAGCGGCAGTGGTAGTGGTAGCGACGAGATCGGCCGTCGACCGTACCACCGGTCGCGTCGCTCCGGACCGCCGGGCGCGGCACCGGGCTCGACCGGCTCAGGGCGCAGGCGCAGGTGCGGCACGTCGGCGCGCGAGAGGAACCAGCGGCGCCTAGAGAGCAACGAGCGAGAGCGCATGCGTATGCACTCGTTGAACAGAGCTTTCGAAGTGAGTGTTTATATAATATCCCAGCTTATTATACCTGCGACTTCATCTGAAAGTTCTCGATCGTCCTTCTCCATTACATAGGCAGCATGCTTGCCAAATTTCATCACAGTTACTTGTGCATGGGATTGGAGTGTAATTGAGGCATTATGAGGTAACAAGCAAATAAATAATCAAAAGTACCTACATACGATTTATAATATTAAATGTGATTATTGTACATAATATTAAATTTTACTGCTCTAACCTATATTAGCCGGGAATCGTCCACTACTGAACACAGGCCTCACCCATGGTACGCCAAAATGACCGATCTCTAGACACTTGCATCCAACCAATCCGCACAATTACCAGATCGTCTATCTAGTAGGGGGACGGCCCTGTAATCGTTTACCGGTACGTGGTCGCCACTCGGGGGTAACAATTACTCCCCTTTAGCTATCCGTTCTTCGAGCCTGCCAATTCTCATTTCCCACTTCAGCTCACTGTCTCGTCGTCGGTAACCTTAGTTGGAAATTCCATACCTCGTAGCTCTTTATAGCTCGTTCCATACCTCGCTGAGTGACTTTAAGGTCAAACTTATCTGAAGCTAACTTGGAATGAGGCTCTCGATGCCAATATCGAGGCCTATTCCCTCCTACTAGATGTATTGACGATCTGGTAACGGTTGGGGGGAGGCACTGGATGTAAGCCACTCGGGACCAGCAGTGTTGGAACAACAGCAGGTGTGTACCAAGAGGGAGGCATATGTTCAGCAGAAGCCGATACAGAATGGGTTAGATGATTTCAGTGGCGTGGCGTTCCTTTAGTTACCACTTATCTCTAAGATATCTTCCAGAAACTGAAAAAGCGGTTACTTTTGTGCTACCATGTCACCACATTCTAATACGATCAAGAAGCCGCATGCCGACCACGTGACTACTGTCACTGATGATAAAGATGCATTAGATAAAGGGTTTAACAGATGTCCGTTTCTTCTTTCTTTCAGGATCTGCGCTGGGTGGTCCCACACGTGAAGAAAGAGAACAGATCCCTTTCTAAGATCGAAACATTGACCTTAGCCAAAAATTACATCAAGGCTCTAACCAACGCCATCTGCACCATGAGGGGTGAAAACGCTCGTTACAGGTCAGTCTCATTTTGATGTTTTACATATTTTAAACAGAATTCACAACGGTTACCTCCGGACCGGGTTTGATTCCCAGAGTTATCTGTTTTTTTGGTAGTAGAGTATTTTCTCTGTCCGCTTGGCGATATAGTCTAGCTACCGACATGTTATTTAAGTTTGCCACCAAACAGCAGTGTTAAAAGCACTGTTGTGTTCTAGTATTAAAGGCATTACAGCCAGCGCATAAAGGCTTCAGGCTTCGCATAGACCATCATCAGGTAAGATGACGGTCAAGTTCAAACCCATCTAAGGTGAAAAAACTCAACCAAGTGCGAGTTGTATTCGTGCACCGAGGGATTCGTTCACCGAGGGATTCGTTCACCGAGGGATCCAAACAGAATATGAATTATGAAAACATTGAAAATCATAAATAGCAGGTTAAATGTAGTAAGCACCGAACTAAGCTCTAACGAAAATGTAAGTCTGAAGAACAAATGTAAGTTGTAAAACGTAAGCAAACATGGGAGAGGCCTAATGTTTAGCAGCGAATGTTTCCAGGCTGATGATGATAAATCTCTAATGGTTTGCTCATAAAAACAGTTCACACTTTTTCATCCCCTTGAGGGAGAAGTTCAAAAATACTTTTTTAGTCAAATGGATGTGTGTTACAAATTTCAATATACTTGTTACAGCTGTTTATTTGGGTGTTAATGTACAGGTTTTAATTTTTGGTTAACACATTACTTATTGTATTTATTTATTAACAGCTACACGGCGGAAGATAACCAAATCCGTTCCTGGTCGGTGCTGTCGCGTGGCTCCGAAGAGAACAACAACAGCTCGGTTGTAGAAGACCGGGAAGCCTGTCCATGACCACAGCGACGCAGCGCCCGCATTGCAAAGCGAATGAATGGTTGCGGGATTTGCTCGAATATACCCCGAATTGCTGAATAAAAGATACAATCGACTGTGGTGCAATTTCATTAGTCGATAGCCGCATGTGTGTTACATTGCTTCCTGTGACCGCAAAATTGTCATTACATACGCATCATTTGCAGCAATGTACCGCCTAAATTATTTGGGCTATCGACTAAGTGAAAATTCGCCTTTACGGTTCTTTGCCCAGCAAATCACTTATTAGTCGAGCAAAATTTCTTCCGCTTTTTGCATATTTTAGGATTATGTTGTTTTATACTAGCGACATCTGATAATGCTTTCATAAGTACACGTTGAAAAAATTCTGCTTATTTATATTCTTGCCTCAGAGAAAATATTAATTGTTCAATTCTGTGTAAAAGTTCTTAAATATTATGATTAATGTGTACATACAAAGATGTAAACCATGTGCAGACAAATAGTGTTATGCAAAGGCTAAAATAAACTTTAGATTATCACAATGTACAATTAATTCGAAGAAGGCAGCATATGACACGTCTTTAGAATTTGTCCTAGTCCTTCATGGTATGAAACGGCTAGATAAACAAATAGCAGTAATACACAAATATCCTAAAATAAATCTTCCTTAATAAAAAGCGTGCTAATCATGTCGCCTATTAATTACGATATTTAGATTTCCTATAATGTTTGTCAACATAGTTGTAAGGAGAAGCTAGTCGGTCATCAAATAATTATTTTCATGGCACCAAGTGTCACGTCACTACTTTAATATGTGGCTTTTGACTATTTTGAGCTTGAATGAAACATGACTAACAAATTACAATAATTTTAGACTTCGAGATCATTTTTATCAGATAATTATGGTCGTCTTTGATTAAAGCGAGATCATCATCATTATCAATCATCATCATCATTTCAATTCGTTTTAAAAACTCGAGTTTGCTTTATTTTTATACTTTTATGGGAAAGTTACAAGATGCCAGAGTCAGTCTACCCGAAGTTTTCTGTGCATAATTTCATATGACACCTACAGGTCTGACGTATAGCTGAGTCTGTTCCTGAGGTATGGGAGCGGAGCGAGTGTTTGCGGAACGTCAAACGACGCATTTATGCAGAAATTCGTCGTATGACTTTGGGTGCGTTCGTGCCCTCCCGTGCCGCTCCCATGCCTCAGGAGTGGACAGTTATGCATTAGACCTGTAACTAGCCTTAATATCTACATAGGCTATGTGAGTTTAATAAATTGTAGCACCTATCCCATCGCCAATGTTCATCGGCAATGTGACACGGTGTCGTTTAGTGAGGTAACGTAGTAGGGTACCAGCGTTATTATAGAAAGACTTTTATGTCCTTTCTCCTTCTTTCTTTATCGTATTCAACGGAATAATCCATCAGCAAAGGTAGCTCATCTGGGTGGAGAATTCTCCCGAGTGCCACACTTATTAAAAATGTATGTGTAGTTTGATGTTTGCATGTATTTGTGTGATAGATACATATATGTTTAATGTACCTATAGGTAAAACACTCGTACTTATACCAACCAGCTGTCCAAGACGGAGGGAGACCAATGTGTACCTTCTGGTCTGCTCTGATTCTTTATATGATATTAAAAATATCATATTCTAAAATTTAACCACATAATATTACGCAAGGTGTTTAATTGATTTATCTTTGCTATTTACATGGTAAAATTAGTACGTTTTACCAGATTTGACTCTTTTGTTGTAGGTATAAAATTTTTGCGGTGCATTGGCAATCGCGAAACCGCATACAATTTAGTATTTAAAAGAATTATAGTATTCAGTAACAAAGATCGATGCTAAAGTTATAAAATGTGCTGTGGAAATAAGCAGAACCCAATCTTTTAAACACGTAAATCCAATAATACTTCAAAACAGCCACAAGTGTGTGGCCACCGGCTGAGCGCCTTTCGCGCTTTCCATTGTCCGGGTGAAGCTGTAGAGGTCGCAGGACCAACAGCATCAAGTCCATTCGAAAACAAAACAAGTGAGTGAAAAAAGTTGATTCCACCAATAACATCGCTACTTGACGATAGTGGCTACGCTACGAGTAAAATACTCGCAACAGGACTACTTTTAAAAATGAAATCTCATAACTGTAAAAAGATTTTCTGTTCTCGGTGCTTCATCTTTCCCAATATATGAATTTATTAATGTTAATTTAGCATAAGTTCGTAATTTATTGAATGTTGTCCTTTTGTCTATTGAAATATGTATGTGAATTTATGTAGAATGTAGAATCGGTGTTCAGTGTTGTAAATGCATTATATTAGCAGAGTCATTGTATACCTGTCTACATAAATATATGACGGTTTCGTTGGAAATTTAGGTAAGAGACCTATACACTTAGGTGATCTTTAAAATGTATTGAGCCAGCAGAAGGGCAGGCGTTAAAGCTAAATTAAAATGAATGTATTTGTAATATCGATGTTCAAAATAAATGTTTTAAATCGAATTATTCTTGGTTAATTTAAATACCATATTATTAAGTGTTAGCACTTAAATGTGTTCTGGTAGCCAATAACTATTTGTGCGCTATATGCTCGGCTATATGCTATATGTCACACCGACCTAATTAGTTGTTAATCTAATCTATAAAAATATATTTCTTATTCTGAGATCCACGAAAACGAAGTCAGAGGCAAAAGGAATATATGAATGCGTTTCGAATGGCAACATAAATTTTGTATGGAAGCATTAGGAGAGTGATAACGTTAAATGGCAAACGGTTCGCCACGGACTGGAGAGAGACTCAGGTTCAAAATATTGTATGGACATTTCATCCGTCAGACATCTTCTCACAACACTTGAGGTTTATTCCATGTAGACAGAGAGCACCGTCGACAAGTTAACGAGTTAATAATTAACGCGTTCAAAAAGAACTAAAAACCGACATCAATTGCCTTAAAAATTAAGTGTTTGTTAATTTTCTCAAAGAGCGATCAATCCATTTTAATAAAATTTATATGGGACCACCTCTGAAGCATTCTCTACCTAACAAAAAAAGAGTTATCAAAATAGGTTCACTATTGGCGGACTTATCGCGTAACAAACATATAAAAAAAACGCGTCGAATTGAGGTTGAAACCTACTCCTTTTTTGAAGTCGGTTGAAAAAGAACTAGAAACCGACTTCTACTGCCCTATAAGCCTACACGAAATTTAAGACTTATATTCTCTTTCCATGGATGAAATTGTCAGAACTGGACCAAATTGAAATGTGACCACACGGGATGCACCAGCTTTCAAATAAAAAAGAATAATCAAAGTCGGTTCACCCAATCGAGAGTTCTGAGAATTGAAAACCTCCTCCTTTTTTGAAGTTGGTTTAAAAGATATTGTCCTGTCCGGATCCTGTAGTTGATTGATGAGCAGCTAAACACATTTAGTATGGGAGAGAGACTACAACTTACTTTTAAAAGCGTGGGTCTGCCTAGTAGGGATGTTCTGTAACGGCTTGTATACGGACCTTCACAGTATCCGCTTGTCACTGTTGATCCTTGGATGAAGTAATCACCTGCCTGGACCTGAAATCGTACTTGACAAAAAGAAATCGAAACTAATCGAAAACAGAAATCATAAGAACTTACTTTAAATTAAAGGAAGATCATGTAACAATTAAAAAACAAACATTGTCTGGGTGGTCCATTGATAAACGTCCAAATGATAAAAATCGGTCAAGTGCTAATTGGACTCGCTCATTGAGGTACAGACCGTACAGAATATATGAATACCTAAAAATTTCAAAGTACATATATAATTATCGAACCACTTACAAAATTTCACGAGAATCGGTTACGAAATGCGTCCTGTAGCACATGCTAGACACTTCAAACAAATGTCGTGATATCGGATTCTTTTCCCATACATCGAACGAATGACGTTTGTATACACGTGCATGTTTGATTGAAGTCGCGCGCACCATAGTACCGATCAATCAATAATTGTATTTGTTTTAAATAGGGTACAATTCTTGTTGTTAGACACATCAGTTCAAGGCTATATTCAGCTATTAAGAAAACCGCTCCAGAACGAATAGCACTGGCGCCCCGAGGGTTCCATACAGAATAATTAAAATACTGAAAATCATAAATAATAGGTACGGTAATACGCACCCAACGATGCTCTACCGAAAATGTAATTCTGATTGAAGAACCAACATTACTTTTAAAACTTTTGCAGCTAAATTACATACCTACCCAATGTATGGCTTTCAACTAAGTACAAAGTTAAGTTTTTAAACATAAAATGGCTATTTTTACTGTGTTATAATTTAAAAATCCTTGTTTTCACATTTATTCCTATGGTTGTGCTGTAAGATTTTGTTTCTTGCCCAAATTTCAGGATGCTAGGTTAACGGGAAGTACCCTATAGGTTTTGGTTCCCTTACATTTTGTATGGAAACGGTCTAAAATACAGCTATATCTTTTTATTGCGTTGACTTTAAAATTTGATTTTTTCACAGATCGAAAAGAATTGGTATCTCCACGCATTCCTAAGAAAAAGGTCTTGACAGGCAGACGGACTACAAAGTGATCCTATAAGGGTTACTTTTTTCCTTTTGAGGTATGGAACCCAAAAAATAGCAATGCTTTACACATAAAGTCAACTAAATTAATTATTTACACCGAAAGATATAAATAGTTTGTATACACCTTGAGCGGATCATTTTATTAAGGGGAGTGGTAAGGTACCGTGGATCAATGGGAGGCGGTGAACGTCCGTTCTGTATGGTATGACCGTATGGTTCTGTATGGTATATTAATTCTGTGCCTGTAGAGCAGAACAGCTGGACGCCAGACATCCTCTGGACATATGAAAACAATTTTGCCCTAGCTGAAACGGAGACGCTTCGCTCTCTCGGTCAATTATTTGCGGAGATATGAGGTAATATACATTTACATACACAAGAAAAAAAACTTTTACTCGAAATGAGTATTTATAAAGTCAGTTAATTGAAAAAGTTGAAAGGATTTTGCTTTGCATTAGAATTTTAAAAAAATGAGTACAGCAAAATGACCATTTAAAAATATTTTTCGTATTTAGTAGAAAGCTATAGTAAAAACAGCTTTACAAGTATTTCTACATAAATACAAATAGTTTCATCTTTTAAGCAATTCAATTCATATTTATGTATAATATTTAAACGAATCGATAATTTTGAATTAATATTTAGAACTTACAGTTTTAAAATATCCTGCAGTAATTAATAAGATTACTGTTTGGGATCAAACGTGTTTCTTTTTCCATTATAAAGCTTTTTCTGTTAAACAATTCTTCAACTAAGAGTGGTTTTATCAATAACTGTAAGAAATGAGTTTTATTTTAAAACTAACATTAGGTAATAATTTTGCTATAGTATAGCAATACTAGAAGAAATTAAAAAAAAACAATAGAATTTCTTCGTGTGCGTTTTAGTAGCTTTACCAATTTTATAATTTTTGTCCAGTAAAGAAAGTTTATGTGCATTTATTATTGTAGCATATGATTATTGATATAATATTCTAGAGACGAGTGATAAATTTTGGTACAAAGTCCTCTCAAAGTTAAAGACTTCACCTATATGAAAATCTGCGTCTGTCGCAATATGGCCGTCCTGTAATGATTCGGTGGTCAGTGATATTATTGTGATTTCATCTCCTATCTTCACTAAGATGGAACTTCGCGTCGGTAATAAATACCGACTAGGTCGTAAAATTGGCTCAGGATCATTTGGAGACATTTATTTAGGTGAGTATGAAGTGGAATCGTTGTAAACAAAGAAGATGTTCAAATTGTAGGCCAGCTGCGACTTTTTTGTTTCGAAATAGCTTCATCCTAATTCTTTTTGTGTCAGCAATCTACGCATTTTATGATTTGTCCCATATTTTATATGAATATGTCGTCATCTAAATTCTACTACGTTTGTGTCGCTGAAAATTTAATTGTAGTTGAATTAGGGCATTTCTTAGTTGCTATATCTTAAACCTACATGATGCCATAGAATAATTGCCAAGGACATGGTTCTCTAGCAAAGGTGTACAATTTGTACTAATAACTACATACTCGTCATTCCAGGAACCAACATTGTAACCAGAGAAGAAGTAGCTATCAAATTAGAATGCATAAAGACAAGACATCCACAATTACACATAGAGAGCAAATTTTACAAACTTATGCAAGGAGGTGGTAAGTACATTTTATCCTTCTATTGAATTTGGAAATCTCAGTGCTAGTGGTAAATATAGGAGTAAAAAAATATTAAAAATTGTACAAACTTATGCTCTATTAACCAATGATAAAAGTGAAGATGCAATGACTGCTTGACCCACTTGGTTAATCAACTGCATAGTTGTTTAATTGATTATTTTGTAAGCAATATCTTGAGTGAAATTGTTTTGTCAGAAGTCTATTCAAGCAATTCTTTTTAGGGTTCCAAGCCAAATGGGTGTCCAAGAGGATGTATTACTAAGCCTCCGCGGTCTATCCATCTGTCAAAGAGCTGAATTTTCTTTCTCATTTTAGAGTCAAGAAATGCATCTGAAGTTTATTTTTCAACTGTCAAACTAACTCCTAACCAAATCTGCCAACTATATATTCCCATAGCTCACATTAATAAGTTTTCTACACTCACAATAAATGTCTGAACTCCTTAACAACCATACCTTTGATCTTTATCAATTTACGGAAATTTCGTTACATATTGAGTCTTTAGGTTAAATTTAGGTTGCTGAAGCCCCGCAAAATATTACTTCAAACAAAATAGTGTGGCTAACACATTATGTAAATAAGTACTCAGTAGTTGCCGCCTCCACATATACAACGTCGAACTAAATTCAAAAGCCATATTTGTGGCATTATGGTCGGTTAGCTTTTGTTCCACAGATTTCAAGGGTAGGAGTTGCACCACTTGTTGAAACTTGGAAAACAGCTCAAGTTTATAAGTTACGGCGAAAACTTTATAAGAGTTGTCTTAAGCCTTAAGTTTTCTGCAGATAGAAGTAAAAATATTAATGAGGGATGGGACAGTCAAAGGCACACTTGAGTCACAGAATTAATATAGTACAACATACAGAATGGATGTTCACCCCCTCCCGCCGATCTGTGACACCTCACTTCTCTCGCAATAGTGGTGCAGAAAATTGCCAGTACGTATGGCCCGCATTGACTACTCACACATGTGTGTGTGTGCGTTATCTGTTCGATGTGTGCCGATATCACGACATTGGTCCCAACATAATACTTTCATGTATTGTATTCTTAAATTCTTCCTTTGGGGATGGTCTGAGCTTTGGGTGTAAAACCTGTTCATAGTTTCAAGCTATGGAGTTTCAAATCGGGAATTTATGTTGCAAGATCTGTATTAATGATCTGTTCAATTTTCAGAATTGGTTCTTGCAATATACCTTGTTTTTCATAACATGTTTTCTTTCTTTATCAGTTGGGATACCAGCAATAAAGTGGTGTGGTTCAGAAGGGGACTACAATGTAATGGTAATGGAACTGCTTGGACCATCGTTGGAAGATCTTTTCAACTTTTGCTCGCGACGCTTTTCCCTCAAGACTGTGCTCCTCCTTGCTGACCAGCTCATCACACGCATTGAAGACATTCACTACCGAAATTTCATTCATAGGTATGTAATTTTTTTCTAGTTTTGTTACAAAATCTTTGTTTGACATGATTTTATAGATATTTTTGATGATTGATGATTTTTTTTTAGTACAAAGTCAAATGTTTCTATTTTAATGTGCAACTTTGCTTGCTTTATTAAATGCTTTATTTGTTTAATAGTATAGATAGGATAATGATTCAGTAAGTAGCTACAGGTAGCCAGAGAGCCATGATAGCTCATTTGGGTAGAGTGTCAGTCCTAGAACAAGGTATTTCAATCAAATTTGTTATTTGGAATTTATGTACAAATGATAAAAAACATTACCATTGGCTTTTTGGTGAAGGAAAACATCGTGAGGACACCTGCATACCCCTAAAATAAATTGAAAGGTGTGTGTGAAGTCTACCAATCCACACTATGTCCCATACACTCTCTGTAGGAGAGTAGGCCTGAGCCTGGGGACATATATATAGGCTGTTGTGGGTTGGATGATGAAGTAGCTACAGGCATCTTATTCAATGTTATTAATATGATCTTGGTATTCAGTATATGACATGGATTTTTCCAACCTCTTTAATTAACACCAAGATATTCTAATGGTGTTTGGCACACATTTGATGAGGCAGTATGATCTTGTTGTTTATTTACATTTATAAATTACTAGCTAGACAATGACATGCTTGAATGCACATAGTCTGAGGAGGACTGGCATCACTTACAAATGCATTTCCACATTATTCTATTTATTATACATTTCTCTTGCATAGATAATGCCTATCATTCTAACATTTCTTATCAATGCAAATGACAACTTACAGATATTGGTGTAGGTCGCAGGTCAAATAGAACTATTGATAAATCGACCTGTCTTAGCTTATCTTTGAAATACCTGATTTGTATACTTCATTGATTATTTAGATGATACAATTTACATTTAATTTGCAAGTAGCATATTACAAGTTAACGAAATATATAAAATAAAGTGGAAGGGAAAGTGTATTCTTTAAATCAATAATGATATTTATTTATATCTACATAGAGTAGAATCATTTCAGTTATTTTAATCTGCAAAAGGTCACCATGGTTAAAAGGACGTCTGACTTATCGGGCAGGCAGATTGGTGATCTCAGATGTTGGTCGTGCATAGGTTTTTGTACTGTATCATAATTGGCCTTTTATGTCATATCTAGGTTTGTGCTACAATGTCGGTGTTGTAATCAATCATTTTTGAAAGAGTAATGGTTTTAATTTTAAATACATTTATGGCTGATGGTTACACTGTAATCATAATTGTGGGTCTAGTAAAAGACGAGTAAGGTAAAATGGTGAGCCGCCTCACTATGCAAACCCCCCATGGTAAGTTTAATGTTGTATAGCAAGGACTTATTATAAGTTAACTTTTAGACATAAGTTCATCCATTTGTTGATGATGATTTACAAAATCGGATGACGCAATAAATAATGGGACATTATAATTTGTATCCATTATTTTTATTTATTCAATAAAATATGTATAGATTTTCATGCTAAATTACAGAAAAAGGCTTTTTGTGATTGATTCAATAATTTATTTCCTTTCTTTTTTTCTTTTACAGAGATATCAAGCCAGATAACTTTCTAATGGGATTAGGTAAAAAAGGGAACTTAGTGTACATAATAGATTTCGGGCTAGCTAAGAAGTACAAAGATCCACGCACACTGCAGCATATCCCCTACAGAGAAAACAAGAACTTGACAGGTAATACAATTTGTTACGATTTTACACTCATTACAGCCACTGTTGTTTTTATATAATATTCCATTTATTACTGGTGTACTTCAAATTAAAATCCTTTGTTTTATATTGTATATCTTCCAAAAATATACATTTTTTCTTGCCTTTTACATATTTCCATGAGGATAATAAAGGATACCAGTCTCTATTATACATATGACTTAATACAAAATGTATTTTTATAGAATATACTGTTATTTATGAAAAGGAAACTGTTATTCAGAGAACCATATCTGTTGGCAAATATTAGCATTATTGCCAGTTGTATTATTATTTATAGATCATTGTAATCTGTTCTTAGGTGGAAAACTGCATTATTTATATAAAAAATGTCCATTCCGATTTTGAAACATTGAGTGAACTTCCTGCTCTCTTGGTAAAGGTTTAAACATTGTGGAGCTCATTACTTATGAGTCACTCATTTTACTGTAAAATACTTGTTGTGATCTCGAATTGATCGAGTTCATAGTCAAACGTCATGGAAGGGTATATGATTAGTTGTTTGTAGCTGCGATAGTTTTATAGAGTGGCTTCAATAAATTGGATAAAAGGTTTTTAAATTTAAAAAACTTAAGTCATTTTTTTATTTAAAGTTATTTGTATCAAATGCTGCCAATGTGTTCCAGTAATAAAATTTAATAAGTGCTTTATGAACTAAGGTTTGTGGTTGAGCCCATTATGCATCCATACTAATGGTTATAAATACGAAATTAAGTTTGTTTGTCTAGAATGCATTTTCTTATGTGTTATCTCGTATTTTCTCAGGCACAGCAAGATACGCATCAATTAACACGCACTTAGGCATCGAGCAGTCCCGCCGCGACGACCTGGAGTCGCTGGGCTACGTGCTGATGTACTTCAACCGCGGCAGCCTGCCCTGGCAGGGTCTCAAGGCGGCCACCAAGCGACAGAAGTATGAGAGGATATCTGAGAAGAAACTCTCCACGCCTTTTGACGAGCTTTGTAAAGTAAGTATATTGATTGAATTGACAATAAAGGCTATATCATATTTTTATGACACTCTTGCTTCATGCAACAGGTCATTTGCTTAAGTTTTTTACCTATTTTTTACACATTATAATGAGAATTTAACCGAATCAAGTTCACTGATGAATAAATTTTTGTTGACATTACTTTGTTATAGCATTGCCATTGGAATACGTATTACCCGTCAAAGCAAACCAAATGAGCTGAAAACACGACAGGTTTAGCTTATATTCACATTCAGTCAACCAGTGTTATCATCACACATAATTCTTGATAGTACAGGGATGCAGACTAATATCTGCATAAATATATTTATTTTTAATTTATCCCTCAGTACTGTATCCCTAAAATTAATTGTACCCCTCTAACTATTCCATCTGACGCGACTTCCGACCTATGTATACATTTAATAAATAAATAAATAAAAATGTGTTATATACTTGAAACTCATATTTTTTTACAATAAATAGTAGTACAGACTTTTAAATATTGAAATATTTATGTTAGGTAGCCACACTCTTCCAGATTTAGTTACTTGATTGATATAGATAGTAAAGTCCCTTTTATATTAGGGGAATACAGGAAGAGTCCTGTATGTTTGGTGAAATGCTTATGTGGGTTTTTGCTGTAAGTAATACGATAACACAAAAGATAACAACATTACGTTTTGATATATTTTTCGTATATAACGCAGAAATATTGTAGCAAAAAATCAAAAGGTAGTTCCAATTTTGACAAGACTGTAGGGATTGTACTGTCTCTTTCACGCACATTTGTACGTAAGGATAGTTTCCTTACTCACACACATTGGCCATCTCTTCTGTAGTGTAGTATAATAAATTTTTGCTAGGAACGGATTTTTAAAGAAAGTTTATTAAAAATAAAAATAACATCGGAAAACCCCCTACTAATAACAATAATATTTTCGTATATAATGTTTTCTATAATATTGACGTGGGGACACAGCCTTAGGATAAGTTCGACCCAACCCATGTCACTTTAAAAGGCGAATAAGGGAAATATTTAGGAGATGAGCATGAGTGATGACTGTATCAAATTACTGTCGCCATTATCTGTCAAAAGTAGACTTATATATGCCCAACATTTTACATAAATCTTGTCTGTCCAATTTGATGACTTTTACGTACGTGTTTCTTCAGAACCACCCGATAGAGTTCCAACTGTACCTCAAGTACTGCCGCCGGCTTCGCTTCGAAGAGCGGCCGGACTACAGTCACTTGCGCCAACTGTTCCGCACACTCTTCCATCGACAAGGGTTCACTTATGACTACGTTTTTGACTGGAACATGCTTAAATTTGGTACGTACTTAAGAATTAATACGATTTATTTTTTTATCGAATTTAGCTATCGTCAGTGTTGTGACACGACTTTTCTTCAAAAAAGGAGATGGTTCTCAATTCGATATGTTTTGGGCATGTATGTTACGCTATTATTCTATCAATAATGGATCGTTTGTGATGTTTTTGTTTGTTTGTTTAGTAGATCATGCTCCTTATAAATTTATCAAAATTGGTTTAGAGTAGCAGTAACAGAAGCTGGCAGTGAATTCCATTCCTTAATAAAGTGCAATCCGGCACGCACAGCGCAGCGTGCAGTATATACAATTATATTCATCTACTAATGTTATTTATCTATTCTAATGCGGCATGGCATGGTTGTCGTGAGACAGACCTTACAATGTCTAAATAATTTAAGTTAGACATTGTTGAAGTTTATTCAATTGTAATTCAGGAGGACAGCGCGGTAACTACCAAGCGGCTGGCAACGACCGCACGCTCAGACGCCATGAACCAACACAGGAACAAGACAACAGTACGTATTTTGGCATCTTTAGTGACCAAGTATACGCCGACTAAAACTTTATTTGCTACTTTAAAAAAATATTCAGAAACAGAAAAATATTTATTTAACTAAGACACACATTCAACAGTATACTGGTGGAAAGTCTTCCCAATTCGTACCAATGATCTTAATCATCTGCTCTCCCCATGTCCAGGCGTTTAGAAGGAATTTTAGTTTGGTAACTGTTGTTTTGGCGACAGATATAGATGCATGGTGCTAGCTTGAATGTTATTTGTTTAATTGTAGCTGCTGGGGCGGCAGGACAGCCCAGCACCACGGTGGCGGCCATCTCTGAGTGGCGGTGAGGGGCCTCCCTCCGCCGCCGCGCTCACGCCCCACTGGCACCGCTTATTGTGACGGGCGCGTCCCCACGGACCGCCACAGACTCACCACGTATCATGGCGGGCTAATTACGTCATCGATATCATTAGCTATACAGATAATACGAGAGCACGCCAGACGGTCTCGCTCCGGTACAGATTCTGTGTTTGTGTAAGAAATTTTGTATGCATTCATGTTAACGTTCATATATTGTAAATTATTTTAGACTAGGTAGGAATGGCTGGGGCGCGGACGAACTGACGTACGGAGCGACGCTACGGCTGTCCAGTCACGTGGACAGTGAGGTCTTGTAATAAGAGTACCATATAATCTTCGGCCATCGGAACAGTCCGTATACATTTAACAAAAGCATGTTTTAATGCGTTAGAACTTTCTGGCACAATATTCGAAATACACCAACCACTGTATTTGTATTTAGAAATAATGGCCATTTTATTTATTCAATGTCTTATGGATTTGTTAACCGTGGTTATTTAATATTTATTTGTATATCAATTTCTTTTGACCATGCATGATCGTGCATGCGATGTCGATATAGTATCTCTATATTACATTGCCTCACTGCAGTTACTCATTTAATCAGGTAAACTATGCCTACCCATACATCCATTGTACTTTATGCTCAGTTATATTTAGATGTAAGAGTGTGGGGATTATATTGACATTAATTTACCACATTGGTATTAATTTCCAAACTAAATTCTGCTTCGTCCATCATCACCCAAACAATGCCGTTTGGGCGGAATTCGACTTGAATTACTTGCAGTGATAAGTCAATCGATAAGTCTAAGGATGAGTTGGCATTTCCATTCCTAAAAGGTTTAAGTGCGTAATATTATTTGTGCAATATAAGTTTCGTTTATTTCCTTTAGTAATAGTTCGTTCATCAGCGTAAATTTTAGTGTCTTCCATTTTTATTTTACATTATTTAATGATGGCCAAGTTGTTTGTACTGCCGAATAAGAGATCGCAATGGTTTTCATTGCATTATATCTACGATTTCCTCTTTTTTTTGCGAAATTTGTAACCAGTTCTAGTGCAATATTGAAAGGTAACTTCTGCTGACTTTGTTATCTTTTTATGAAACGTCCAAATATCGTCATTAGAACCTGCAAATTGTATTTTGAAGAATGCAAGTTTAAAGTTTCAGTCTGACTTTATAGTTGTTTAAAATGTCCAGCCACTGCCATAATTGTAACTAGATATGTTTGCCGTTGAATCTGCAAGATGTTTCTTGATTGTTCTCATGTAATTCCAACTTTAGAAACAGTGGTGTACCTGCCTATGACGTTTTTTGTATTGGTGGAATAGACACTGTTTTTATCGAAGTATATCGTTTTAGTTATTACCCTAAACTGCAATGTAGATATGCATTCCTTTTATCATTTATATTTATTTCTTGCTTTTTATCATTTCCTTTCCTTTTCTTATTTTTTCTTTACGCAAACTATGATCTCATATAAATTACCAAAACCGTCTTCGTACACTTATGATTTAGAAGAATTTAATAATGATTGGTTACCATTTCACATAACGGTTTTTATAGATGAACATTCGACATATTCCACCACAACAAAATAGTTTTTTATACCATCACGTTATTATTAGATATGGGAAAAGTTGTAAATAATTTTATTAAGATCTGTATTATGTATAAAGGTACGTTGAAACAGTAAGGGCCGCTTACCGGTGCGTTTACCGATCACGCTCTGGAGGCCGATATAAAACAAAATCATTTAGTGTAAGCGGCTCGTCAGTTTTTATGTACTTTAGTATGTATGTAAAAATGGATGTGTGTGTAAACGTCACTTCACCAATGAATCGTTGACTGGTATGGACCATCCATCTCTAATATGACTGAGAATTAGGTTCAATTTTATTGTGTAAATATTAAATATAATTTTAAGGTTTGCTGGCTCTGGGATACAAATCGTCCTGTTGTCGATATTTTAAGGATTTAGTTTAGATTGTTTGGAATCGATATATAAATATATCAAAGTTTCAAACAGTGTATTGGGTTGATTCCTACCAATTGCAGCGCAATGAGCGCAGAATTAATTACTGTGTTGAATTTAACCTGATACATAATATGTACAGCTAGAGATGGTTCGCAAATGGCCACGTATGTATCGTAACTGGACGCGCTCCATCCATTGTTCGGGAATCAGGCCGGATACTGAATGTTGCTCTTTTTCTTTATAAAATCAATCATACCTTACTGTTTAGTCAACAGGGTATTATGTAGCATTTGTAAATCCAGTCAATGAGTGGTTTCGTTCCATTGAGTGCCAAGTTGGTTGGTATACAATCTAAAGATGTAACATAGTGACGTCTTTAATGGAATTTTGATAGTTGCACATTGATGACTACCAATCCAAACATTTTGTAATGATATTGTGTTACTAATTCTAATGGATTATGTTTAATTAAATTGTATGTTAGTGGTTTTTGTGTCCAAGTATTGGGAATTGCAGTGTGTGGTCGTGATCGCGATAGAGAATGCCGAGGGACTGGACTCGCGGGGCGCTGTCACTGACGAAACACGCTCCAGAACAAGCACATTGTTCTCCAAAGAAATATATTATAGACAAATGACTCGTTACACGTTGCAACAATTTCTTGTGACTATGTCATGGCATGACACAATTGTAATAGCAGGACTCGTGTCGAGAATGCGTCGGCGCAATCGATGGTAACGCCCTGTAATGGATGCCTAGACGATGACGTCACCGCGGAGTCTGTCCCCGACACGCTTGTCTGCCGTCGTGGAGTGCCGCAGCTGGTGTAAATGCTTAGTGGCAAATGTGGCTTGCTCCTACAGTGTATGCTCTAACCGACGAAAGACTTTATCAACTTAATTTTGTATATAATATTTGTAAGGTAAGGATAAGCCGACACTGTTTTTTACAATATCCTAGGTAATGGAAGTAAATACATACATAACTGTTGTAGTGTTAACGTCGTTCTTATTATTTTGCTGTTACGTGTTTCGATTGCGTTCGTCATTTACGTAGCCGCCACGTATGACCATACTACATAGTAAAAAAACTATATTTGTATTTCGAATATCTAAATTCTTGAATAATATTTTACTCGTTGCTGATGAAGGGAATGAACGATGTAGTTTTAGTCTGGAGTAAGGCATCTGATTATAAAAGCTAATTTTACTTCGGAATTCAAGCCAATATCTGTGGATGTCTCGTTCCCTTCATAGGAGTAAATTGCACTTCGTTTTAGTGTAGTTTCTCCATGGTATCATTTACATCGACACGATTTATTTTCTATAAATATTCATCTATGCTAACCTGTATAGCTTAGCATAATATGCATTATATAAAAATCGTTATGCTTGCATTGTTTCCTATGTCCAGTATGGTATGTATTAATTCCTTTGGCACAATAAACTCATTAAAACAACATTCCGTTTATTTTTGGCACCACTTACACATTAGTTATATGATTTGTATACAATGAATGGTTATGTAGCTAGGAAACCTCCGTCTACAGGCAGGCTGACACCGCTGATCATGCTTGCGTCATCGCTCAATAAGAATGTAACAGCATTAACCACCTCGTGCACCTCGCCAAACCTGCCAAGATAGCAAACAAATTAACAGTGTTGTCTCTGGGGTGTAATTATGTTCACTGCTATAGTAATTATTAATAATGCCTATTTATTCGGAGACCAGCAATACCATATCATAACAAACTTGAAAGCAGCGAATCTACGAAAATATGAAACCTTGCAGTAGTTTTTATTACATTTTATTTTCCCCTCGTATCCTAAGCCCCAGCTATTTGGCAACGCAACGGCAATGGCCATTCGCTTTTTGGCAACTTATAGGCATATATATAAAAGATAGATCAACGTTTGACCTCAATCTCACTTGATGTTACAGAAAAGTGATATCGGTTCATATTCCCTATGGAATATCGAATGCTATGGAAAATTTAAATCAGATTTTGAAATACGATCAAATCAAAACATGGGCTTACCTTCCTAAAGGTATTTTGGCAAGCATTGGCCCTCCTTTCTCCGGTGGGGACCATACTTTGCGACCCATGTCCGTCATTATGACAGTCGGGTTGACTGTGTTCACGCGGATGCCGTGGGGGCCCAGTTCTAACGCCATCACTCTAGTAATTGCGTCTAGTGCACCTTTGGACGCGCAGTACGCTACATGGTCCTTTAGAGCTGCCTGTCAAGGGAAAAGCTTGTTACAGTAGATGTGGAAAATAACTCGAGAAATAACATTAAACTTATAGTAAGCTTTAAATGAAATGCACTTTTTGACCAACGAGGACAAATCTTAGAAATATACTTAGTATTAGAAATACAGGACACAAGAGTCTTGTGTCGTACTGTGCTATGACGTCCTCAGCTACGCGGTAGCCGTAGTCACGACATTTCTGAGGTGCGCGAGAGAAATATGCTAAAAACACCTAAGCAATTGGTAAACTAACTATACATACACCAGTGATTTTTACATATAAATGACACTATTCACGCGTGGGTGACATTTGTCTGTTCAGAGTTCAGTAATAACTGGATGTACAGAATATGATCAGCCACCCTGTAGGTGTTTGCAGCTGGCTATTTACATATCAACATCTGGCTGCGATCACCAATCCGTCTGCTAAGGTGGTGATTATATATAACAATTCCAACAGTGGGCTTTTGCGTTCGTTATGAATGATGATGGTGACGATTCAAACCAGGAAAGTGAAGGTATTTGTTTGACATTTCAAATTAATGATTTGATAGTAGGAAAGTGCCTCAAATTTTATTTAGGTACTTCTTGAAAGTTGTGATCATTTTCGATAAGAGCTATATAGTAATGTAGTATGTAGCAGCCTTTTTTCGTTTTAATCTTCTAAACTCAATTGTCTTGAAATTTTTCCACCATTTTTAAGGTACCGAAATTAATTTAAATAAATACATACCAGGGAAGCTTGAGATGATATGTTCACGATTGCTCCTTGCAATTTATTTTCAACCATTTTCCTTGCCACGATCTGACTAACATTCAATACAGCTCTGGTATTCACGGCCATAGTCCTGAAAATAACAAACATTCCATGAAACATGAATTTTTGTGTTGCAGTATCAACCTGTGGTATCAACACTGCGTATTCTGTACTTACTACTTGTGGACTCACAACGACTAATTATGCGACGTCTAAGTAAAATACACGTCGTAAAGCTCAAAACAACAGAGCTAGTTCCAAATCAATTCAAATAGAATTCTCTAAGCCAAGCGTGCCATATTTTATCTGCGTACGATGACGTCGGCAGTTTATTTTTTAGCGGCATACAAGTGTTTTTAGGGATCCGTACCCGAAAGGAATTTTTATTATTATTCTTACAGAATGTGTATTTCTTTTGCCGCTATAACAACAACTAATAAATTAAAGGGGGTACCCCTGCTAGTTTTTAACCATGCAAAGTATAACATAACTATAACTGCCTATATATGTCCCCACTGCAGGGCCTTAGGCCTACTCTCCTACAGAGTGTATGGGCCATAGTGTGGATTGGTAGACGTCACACACACCTTGAATTTATTCTCAGGAGTGTGCATGTTTCTTCACGTTTTCCTTCACCGAAAAGCCAATGGTAATGATTTTAATCCGTAGTATATACATTCGGATCGAAAAGGATCGAACATAGACCTCGATTGCTAAATAATATTGTTCAAGAGACTTTCAAAAATCCGAAATGCTTACTCATCGAAACTAGAGCGCTTGCATTCCAAGAACGGCTCCACAATAGCTATTCCAGCATTATTTACGAGTCCATCAAAAACTCCAAGTGATTCTACCACTTCACTTGTCTTATCCCAGTCTACCAAGTCTACCGTAGCTACTTCTATTGAGGGATACTCCTCTTTGAGTTTCTTCAGGTTATCAGGTTGATTGGAAAGTGTGACCACGTTGGCGCCAAGTCGCCATAGCTCCAGGACAATCCCACGACCGATCCCTGAAAGTATTTGTATGTTATTTACATATATAATTGAGGACATTTGTTTTGTATCATTTGTCAGTTCATTTTTAAACTTGATTTTTGTTTTGTTTTTAAACGGGTTCTAAAATGATTATGCTATGTGTATGTACCATAGGGGTATGCTAATCGATTAGAGAATCGATTTTAAAGTTGTTTTAGGGTCCAACATTTCATTATTATATATCCCAATGAGTATTTCACCGTTTTCATTTTCTATTCCCAATCACACAAAAATTATAAATCCGAAACTAGGTAATTCTTATATATATATATATATAGATAAACTCTTATCTATTCATTTTTTCCACGGATGAACCGATCTTGATAAAAAATTGGCAAAAACAAAAAGGTACCCCTTTTGATTTATATCTGTTAGCAAGTGTTACCTATGTAGGTATTTGTATAATTTATGAAGTCCATGAAATCGAAGTGAATAGCTTATATGTACCGTTAGGTATATTTGCAAACAACTCATTTAGTTATATTATTAATTAATGAGACAGCATATTTGTTTGTTCTTCTCATCGACGTCGGTATCTGCATGCAGTGACAATAGTGTAGGCTACTTTTTATCATGTAAAAGTGCGTGTCATTATTTCTGAAGTCGAAGAAATGAAGTCGCGAGTCAAAGCTGTATAATAAATCAAGACTGCGTTGAAACGTCTATGTATACTGTAATTTGAACCATTCATGAACAATGTGTATAATTTTAATTACTTCTCTGCCTATAGTGGCATAGGCAGATAATTAAAATTTTATTGCTTGCGCTTCAAAGGCAACATATCTTTCTTATTTCTTGTACTTAATTGACCCCTCTACGAGATGATAATACGTGCGTTTGCTCACTCATGTCGACTTTAATAGGTTTTAGATAAGCACTGAGAGCATTCACGTACAAAAAGGTAATTATTTGTTTCTATAACGAATAAATCGATTTGATAAACATGATCTAACATTATCAGCAGGGGAAAACTCCTATATATCACAAATACACTTATTTTTATTCAGCGTCCAATTTTTATTAACCAGAGATCCTCCCGCCAATATTTGATTGCTTTATAAACGAATCTTTCAGTCGAGTTCAGTTTCGAGATTATTACTTACGGCCACACACATGAACCGAACCTACTTCATGGTCACACAGCACACATGGTTGCCACCTAAAAGTATTAATGTCTTCTAATAAAGCTATTTTAATAGCTATTTATGTACTTATGTCGATTAGAGAAATTTATTTGATCATGCACATCGGCTTAGATAAGATATTAAACATCGGTCTACGAGTCAATATCTTAAAAAAAATCATATGTCAAGAAAAAAATGATCGAGATTTCGTTCTTGGTCCCAAAAATACTGTGAGCCTTCCCTTATAGTTTATCGATTAATATCTTGATAGCATACCTTGACAACCACCGGTGACTAGAATTCTCTTTCCTTTAAAATATTTGTCCATTGCAGTGCGGTGTGTACGAGCGGGTTGTTTTTAACGAAATGTCACGAACTTATCAGGCTATAAAACAGTCGTATCTAACCAAAGCAAAATTACGTTGTGATAACAAGCTCTGGATAAGTAGTTTGTTATGAATTATGTAATTGTTTTTAGATAAATTGACAAGAACTTCGAGTTAGTCTTCCTTTCATCAGAGGGATGACATCATCAAGCACTTGGGAGTTACGATAGAACTTCATTTTTGGAGTGTCTTCATCTTATTACTAAGACTTGGCTGTTCGTGCTAGTTGGACAGTTGTAATTTTCACAGATGATGTTGCATAACAACAAATACTAAAAACCAGAACAGAAAAATACTTAAGGGGGCTCCCATACAACAAACGTGATTTTTTGAGACGTGCGTTGTAACATATTTCTGTACGGAACCCTTCGTGCGCGAGTCCGACTTGCCATTGGCCAATTTTTCTATAATACAATTACACTTTGGCTTGGAAAAAATACCATACAAATCTGACTCATGGAGTTCCGGATTGACATTGTATCATAACAACTGAAAAATGCGAACTTAATCCTTCATCGAAGATCATTTTAACGGATAATAGCCAAGTTTCATCCCTGTTTAAATTATAATTAAAACAATACGATTCAACAAATTGATTTATTTAACAAAATAAAGTTATTTTATTAATCAATATGGCAATATTATCACTCAATTAAAATGAAAACGTAATTATGGCATTAAAAGTTCCAAATGATTAAATTGATACTATTTGAATCGTTAGCACAATATGTTTGTTTTTGTATATAATTTTACAACAACCAGATTAAGAATAGGAATAGTCCGGCATAGTTTGTCTTGAGTTCTTCTTTTATTTTATATGGCACTATTGTTTTTATGATTCGAGCTTGAATTTTTTGGATTTGGTCAATATGGGTTTTATAAGTTCGTCCATAGCTACTTAGTCCGTACGATATGATTGACTCACCCAGTGATTTATACATGAGCAGTCGTATAGAATACGGTACCTTGGTTTTGGTTAATGAGAATTTAGCCAGAAGCGCTCTCAGTTTGTCACATACTTTATTAATGTGAGGCTTCCAGCTCATACGGTCGTCAATAACCATACCAAGGTACGTATGGGCTTCAACTACTTCAATGGGTCTAAAAATAATAATTAAGCGAGCAAGTCCCCAGTGCATAAAAAGTATTTGCCGCTTCTTTAAAATAGCATCCTGTACATACCATCTACTCTATAGTAAGCTGAAAATATCAAACAGAAACCTAAAACAAATAGTAGATTTACAAAAAATGCAGCTGGTATCACTGTAAAATAGTTTTAAATAGGGGATCAAATGGTCCAAAATCGAATTCATCCACTGGAGTCTTTATTATTACTTAATAATATGCCTAATGACGAAAGCGAGTGATTTTCTTTAATATTATATTATTTAGAATTTATCGGCAATTCAAGACAATGTCTTGAGTAAAAATGTGTTTTTGGTACAAAATTATCGAGTCATACAAAATTCTGGCAATAATATTCCAAAGAGAAAAATTAAAAATACGCATTTTGTACAATATAGAGCACTTATACAAATTCTTTGGCAGAAACACGCAAACAAATTGATCATATAAAAATACATAGTTACATACAGGTGTAAACAGGTCTTTATAAAATTAGAGCTACATAAATTCGAGCCCTCTCTTCAGTGGGATATAGTCGATTATTACGTAGCCAGGAAACCTCCATCAATCGGCAATTCAATACCGTTTATCATACTGGACCTCTCACTGAGAAGGAATACCACAGCGTTCACAACTTCAGAAACTTCTCCAAATCTGAAAAATAAATAAATATTATTTAATTGAGAGTAACAATAATAACATAGTCGTTCTAGATAACATAGTTGATGATGCCTCATATGATGGCAATATGAGGCAATGTCTATGTTATCTTTCAGGACTGGAACTCAACAGTGCTATGAACACTGCTGTGTGGCAACCAACAAACCTATCACAGAACCCAGTACCGATAGTTGTTAGCACTATTCTGTTGTGGTAGGCATCAATAAGATCGTGTGGATCTCATTAATTGTACAGCCTTGCAAAGACTTTTTATTTACAGACAGTAACAGTGGTAGATATATATACGTTATCAGTATCACTTATCAGTAGTGTTCTCTATATAAAAAACCATTGACATAACCTCATAATTTTATGTTTGACTTCTGTATGGTTACATAAAAACACATAAGGTTATCAGTTTAACACAAATTATATAACATGCACTACTATCTGACATAATAATTGTCAATACATATCAAACAGTATCAAGTACTGATCATGTACAATCAAGTACAAATATATGTATCCACTTTTGTACCATGGCACATTCACCCTTTGTTGTTCCTAAGCAGTATGTAGGGGAATACGTCAATTAAATATGAATGTGACATGGTACAAAAGTGGATACATATATTTGTACTCGACTGTACTGATCTAATCTCATGATCTAAACCACTTCAATAGATATAACTTTAGGTACATAGTGGTATAGGTTAATAACATAGTCACCTATTAAAAACTAATTTTTGAAATTCTTCCTCTATTGAAGTGAAATTTATTATATACATCTTGTTGACTACTAAAAAGGAGTAAAAGTTGAGTCAAAGTAGAAATTTATGGTAAGCTACAGCTATAGATCAGTTACTATATCAAAATGCCAGATCTCTGGTATTTTATAAATATTATATATTAAGATCGCTCACTGATCTTTCTAATGATTTGAAATCTAAAAATAGTGTCAATCTAGATTCCTCTTTGTTTGTAACAGAGTGGATTCAATTAATAAGAACGGTTATATCATGTCTTCACTGTTACCAATGCTTAGACTTTACATTTCATAAAATATTATATTTTAATATATAATAGATTATGTTGGTCTTTATCATAGAGACAGTTAAAGGAAGTTCTTAGTTGAACAATTAGTTCCCTTGGGAAAAATTATTAAGACCACTCACAAGTCATGAAAAAATATAATGTTTGCATCTTAATATGCTAATATACAATTAAGGAACAGCCATTGTGACAACAATGAAAACATTCAAACAAATAATTCATACCTTCCCAGAGGAATTTTAGACTTCATCTCATTAGCTCTAACTGGATCTGACCAGCCCACTTTTCCCATGTCAGTCATGATTACTGTTGGGTTGACAGCATTCACTCTGATGCCATAAGGACCTAGTTCTAGAGCCATTGCACGCGTCATCGCATCCAGTGCAGCCTTTGAAGCACTATAGATTGTATGGTCTTTTAATGCAGCCTGGAAAACAAAGAGGAATTCAATTGAATTGTGTTATATTTGTACATAACTCATGTAGAATGGGTACCCATTCTGCATGAGTATATAGTTTACAAACATCAGAACAGGTATTCACTTGCTTATCAACAAAAATTATGCACTGGAAATCCAAAACGCTACTCACATGTAAGGCACAGGAACATTTTTCTTTTTACAAATGTAATGAAAAGTTGATTCCAAGTATTCTTTCATGACTTTATTAAATAAATATAATTAAAATCGATCATTTTATCACTGTTAAACTAAATACAATGACACAGTTCCAAAATGATCTTCTTTTTCTTCACCATCTTATTAGCATTGAAATGAATGACTACAAGATAAACAGAGATTTACTACAAGATACTAAAGATTACACATGTCATTGTAAGATATATTCATAGATATTATATAGATAACAAGTTTATTTACAGATAACATGATCAAATGACAAGATTTGTGTGTAAATTGTCAGGAAGCCTAGATAAAACAATTTCAGCTGTATTTTGAATATTTTTGGGGACATTTAACAATATTTGAATAGTTGCCTTAAATGTGAATTAAGAGACTTTATTTGATTACTCAGTTGACAAGCAAATTTTTTACTACTAAATACATGCAGGTATTATATATGCAATATAAATACTTCAAAAAAGTTGCCGTATTTATTTCTATTGACAAAAGAGGCAAGCAGTTGCACTGTACCTTAGATGCCTGAGAAGATATGTTGACAATAGCACCGTGGGTTTTGTTGTCTACCATTTTTCTCGCTACTACTTGACTGATGTTTAACACAGCCTTAACATTAACATCAAAAGTTCTGTAAAGAGATTACAAACACATTTCAAAATGGGAGTGATAAAAAAAAACCTTTAAAGATTAACTTTGAATAAAGCAATATGTAATGCACAGACTATCCATTTAAATTGAGTGTTCAATATACTCAAACTACACATTGAGCCATTTAAAAGATATTCAGTGGCATGTAGTTAACAAAATTTGCATACTTATCAAAGTCAGACGGTGTGCAGTCAAGGAAAGACTCGCAGAAGGCCACCGCAGCATTGTTGACGAGTGCGTCAAAATGCCCCAGAGAATCAACCACCTTTCTAGTCTTCTCCCAATTGCCAACATCGACATCTACAATATCGATAGAGGGATATTCCGCTTGTAGGGACTCTAGATGAGTGCGAGTTCGAGATAAAGCTACTATGTTGGCTCCAGCTCGCCATAACTCTATTGCGATTCCTCTGCCAATGCCTGAAATATACACGATATTTAAAGCGTAAGGTCACATGTAATACGTACAGCTTACTGTTGAGATAATAATGAATTTTTGTTTAACTACAAAAATAACAAACTTGCCTTGTCCTGCGCCGGTAACAAGAATTCGTTTTCCTTTGAAAGAGATCTCCATTTCTTGGAACTAACAAAAAACGAACACTATACACAACTGTGTAAATTAAAGTAGCCGAAGCCGATGCCGATCTTACTTTCCGCAAATACAAGAATGGAATGATGGAAATTATAATGAGTAAGTAATATAGAAAAGTGAAAAGCAAGACAGCTGACCGACCGACTCCGCGACAAAACCGTACAGAAATGTCATATTTTTGTCAGACGACAGGCGAGTGTCAGTAAAGTGTCAATGTCAAAAGATAAGAGTTAAGATACGAAATCGAGATGATATCGAGATTTATAATAATATCATGATTCCAAAACGAAACAGCAAGCCTACTACTCAGTTTATTGTAATAAAATGGTAATAAAATAACGAATATATTATTTATTCTTAGGTATTAAGTTGGTAATATGTTTTTTTTTTGGTCAGTGACAGGGTCTTTAAAAATGCGTGGTTGACGGTACACGTGTTTGGACAGTAAAAAATATACAAATTATAAATGGTTTATTATTATGTTGAAAGTATTATCGAAAATGGAGAGTTTCAACTATCGATAATATTTTATACTATCACGGTTCATCAGATACAGCTTGGTGACAGCTGGACTGACAGACGAACGGACGTACACCGGCGTCTTACTAATAGGGTCCTGTTGGTTACCCTTTGGGTACGGAACCCTTATAATTAAGATTTTTAACTACTTCCTATCATGCAATTAATGCATTTAATAGCGATTGCGTAAAGTTCATTTACAACCTACGTGTACTATACTTCTTTGTCAAAAATAAATATGTATATAACGTGGCTTAAAATCCGTTTTATGTAAATAATGATGAATAAAAAACGAAGCGTATGAAACACAAGAACTCTTTCAGACTTACATTTAACAGGTGTAGTTAATAAATTAGCGTTGGGTGATATCCATAATTGGTATATTTCAGTTACTACTTATTCATACGATTACAATAATTTTGTTTAAAATGAATTTTCTAGAAAGAATTTTTTTTTCGTTTTTTTTTTCGTTGTGTCAATTTTTTAATAATCCGGAACATGGTAAAGCAAATGATGAATATACTATATTCAATTATATGGGACAAAACTTTCCTGAAAAATATAAGCCTGAAGATTGCCTGAAGACATATTGCCTACCTCAGCTGATTTTGACCATTACCTAACTAATTTGCGCAAGACTTTGGTTTACTTTGAACTAAATGCTAATGACACCGATACTAATGTATCTCTAGGTGCATTTTTAACAAAAGGTGAGACTTACGGATAAAACCTAATTATTTTGTGCCAGACGGAAAAGTCCACTTCAAGACGGACAGAGGAGTCTTAGTAATAGAGTCTCGTTGGTTACCCTTTTGGTACGGAACCCTGAAACCTATTCTTACTGTGCCAGTTTACACGAAACCAATTATACAATTTTCCCCACACACAATCAGAGATATTTACGAGTATATCATCAATTCATAATGGTTGTAAAGGAATGGCTGTTTATGTTTCTAGCAATGGTATTCGAAAAAGTGTTTTCAAAAGAAAAAATATACATGGGCGAAGAATTTCCCGCGAAATACATGATACCTGACGATGTAGCTCCAACTTCGGAGGATTTGAACTATTATTTAGTGAACTTATTGAAAGTGGTCGATTATTTCGCGAATAGTCCTAACGAAACTGAAGTCAACTCGGCTTTGGGGAGTTTTTACCTGAAATGTGAGTACAAATATGATGCTTAGTTACCTCAAGGAAATTTACAATGTTTACCTTTTTAATTGCTTTTGAACTAACTATAGAGCGCTACATGTCAGCTCCAACTCGAAAAACATCATTGTTAGTTACTCATTCATTTGGCAAATACAAGGTGTTTTTTAAATGTCCGCTGTTCCGGGATCCAACATGCGTGGATACCTTAGCGTATTCCCATGTAGAGGGGATCTCTGTCATTGCTGTGCTGGGGCAGCTGCTGCGAGCGCGGAGAGCGCGAAACGGAGAAAATATTATGCGCTTGTCTCCAACTACATGTTCACCGCGGTCGCAGTAGAGACCATGGGGCCATGGGGTCTTGAGGCGCGCAGTTTATTAAGGAATTGTACTGGAGGGCTGGCGACTATCTCGGGTAAAGAATGGGTTTAAAGTTTCAGCGCGGGAATGTCCGATCTGGAGAATGTATTCTCTTTAATAAGTAATAATATATTATCTAGTTAAATTAGTTACAATGTGTTTGTTTCTATAGGACATAGTGTTTTGTTTTAAATTTAAAAATAAACAAAAGTTGCACATATTTACTAAGAACAAAAAAAAATGCAAATACAAATTATTTGGGCAAATCGTAGGTAATACTCGTACAACAACAAAACTGTACGTGTGTTCCAAATATGTTTAAAAATGTACATATTATTCGATACCTTGTAATTTTTAACGCACTACAGTTGTATTTAAATAGCTATATTTATTGTAATTGACACCTACCTATTAATGAGACTCGTGACTAAAACAGCTCTCTTCAAAAGGAGTTTAATTGATGACGGACACAAATACAACGATCAACAACGTGAAGCCGTGGTGCATGCCGTCAGAGGAGCTGAATATATCCTCGATCATTATATTTACGACCACGGAGTGGACGGTTGGAATGATCCTCAATACAGAGGTAAAATGAGAGAATTTTTGCCACAAAGATCCTTATTTCTAATGTATGAAGAACGGTATTAAATGGTATGATCATCACCAACCAGGAAATGTCAACTGCTGGACGTAGGACTCCTCTATGGTAAATACGCTACAATGAACGGTCCCAATTAAGCCACATGCATCAGGTATCTTTAAAAGTAGTAGTCTGTGGGTACCGTTACTTTTTAAAGAAACTGCACCTCAAAGTTAACAATGAAAACGCCCTTCACATCTGATAATATACACTTTGGAGAGTTCAAGCAAAAGTGTTTTATGTGGACTCTGACGTCACAGATCAAGTATCGGTCTAACAGACGAACTTGTTGACATATACATGGATCATGCTAAGGTTTTCACATCACCCTTATGATTTACAGCTAGGCAGTGCTACATACTGGTGACGTCTTATTTCCCTAAAGCTCTGACCTAGTAGGCGTTTTTAATTCTTAAATGACTCTCCTTTCTCTCTGATCTATACAGACCAAAGCCTACCATCAATCATTGGACATTCTATAGCAATCCGTTGGGAAAGTAGTATAAATCAAGAAAATCTCACCCGCATCGCCGTGCTTCGGTCGATTTACAGAGAGGTTGGAACGACCACGGGTAGGGTGGGTGGGGTTGTAACTTTTATTTCAATTCCAGTGACAAGACTTTTCGAAGATGATGCCCCTCAAGTTCATACGCTAAATGATTTCAACAGACACAGGCTGGGAAGATGGATTGTTGGTCGTGAGGGAGTGAATCAGTTCGTTCAAGGCATGGACAACGCTACGTTGCCGAAAGAGAAATATGTTAGTCTCATTGAGTCTCCACCATACCATGAGTATCATATTAAGATTCCCTTGTCTGGTAAGAGTTTCAAGAGGTCAAGGTTTTCGTAAAAATTGAATTTTTTGCAGTTTCCGAAAAAAATTGCAACTTAGTTGAGTTTGTTATTATATCTAAACGCTTCCAGATTAACCTTGGTTCAGTCATTAAGAGAGATCTACAGGTTTAGTTTAGTCACATTTTTAAAATAATTATAATTGTCCAAATCTATTCTGAACACAAATAGCAATCTATAGAGTACTTTCGATGTAATACGGTCAGTATGTGTAATAATAAAAACACGTTTTTATTCCAGATTTCTGCGTAACACGAGTCGTGTATAACCCTGAACCGATAGATTTGACAAAGATGCGCCCCTGTCGAAAAGACATGGTCTGTAAGAGGAATATTTTTAGTTGGCCTTCAATCGGCTACTATCTGAGCCACAGGTCTGTGATATCTGATTGTTGGTAGTAGACCAAAACCATTATTTTAATAAATGTTTTGTTGTCAGCAATTCACTATCGCACCTTCATCATTTTTTCTCGCGTGCGGCTTGTTTTCGAAAATAGTATTGAATCAACACGGCTTTAAATTATATTGTTCTAAACCCAAATAAAAGTTTCGGACATTATTCATCATCAGTATCAGCCAGGAAACGTCCAAAGCTGGACATAGGCCTCCTTCATGGTATGCTACATTGACCGGTCCCGCCACTTGCGTCCAGACGGTACATTTAGTCGGGGGACGGCTCGGTATATGCTTCCCGGTACGCGGTCGTCACTCGAGAACCTTTACTCACCATTACCGGACATTATTACACTCTCTGAAATACTCATACGTTTCTTTGTAGGTGTAAGAAGCATCATATTTTAATCTTATTCGCTGGGCAGCGCTTGTTTGTTTGTTTGTTTATCTTACAAGTTATGATTTATTTTAAGCATCAAAAACAATTATTTTCAGGTTTTTCAACAATCAAATGTACTATCAAGTTCGGCGATGCTACTTCCATTCAGAGGAAATTGACCTGTTGCACATGGAGATGTTATGTGCTGAAATGTACAGAGAAGCTGTGTATTTGGCTAGAAGAGGATTTTTCGTTAGGGACTTATTCTTGGAACACTGTAAATATCTACTACTTTTCAAAAACTATGTAGAATTACGCTTATTTTCGAATGTCTCTTTCACGTAGGGTAACGCTTTAGATTCATGAATGTATTTTACAAAAGCTTTATAAGTAAATAATGGTTGAATGAATGACAATTTGAATAGACTCTGTCACAAAAAACAAGAAAAGTGTCATTTTAACAAAGTTTACCATTTGTTAAAATATTTTGCGCACGACATGGTCCGCGTTTTGCTATGATAAATAGTGCACATGTTTGCAAATTTCGTCTAAATTCGTTCAGCAGTTTATGATATAAGAGCCACAAATATCCAAACTCACAGCAGGGCGGACCTGTTGTTCACTTTTTGTGGCATATTTCACGTAGTAGATATATTTTTTAAACTATATGCAGTGGCACTGTGCGGCATTATGGGTCACGAAGAATTCTTCCGCAAACATTGGTTCTACAAAGCGATCAGCTGGATGGACGAGGATGGATGCGTGATGGAGAACAGGAACTACGAGCTGAACCGCAGTGCGATGTTGATGCAGAGGTACCAGGGCGACAGCGTGAAGTTGAAGACTTTACGCCAGATGCGGAAGCAGTTGTTACATCAATTTTGTCACGGGCATGCTATGGCCTTATTGTTGATAGTGCTGGCCCATGCTGTCAGACACGCAGTCCATTTTATGGTGGTTGGTTTGGTTTGATTTTGTGTTTTATTTGAAAACTATTTTCTCCAGTAGGATAGCATTAGATGTTAAAGTGGTACTAAATATTTTTCTGGAGTTAATACGAATAGTAATGGCCATTGGAACTAACATAAAATATTTGATTTTGGGGATGTTTCATTCTTGTAGAACAGGCCGTTTTACCTCTGTTTAATAGGAAATAGAGAGACTGTGGCCCCCTCGTTCACTTTTTTCCAGATTTCTCCGCAATTATACAATAATTTAAAAAAACAAGCTGGACTTTTTGTATTCATTGCTGGTTTACGGTTTATTGATCATCTGTTAGACTGTCGACTCGCACTTAGCTAGTTTTAATGCTTATTTACATGTGCAAAGAAAAATAGTTGAAAAAAATTTGAAAATCAATGAAACAAATGAATAATTTTTTCATAGGTTTATTATTTCCATATTTGTTAAAAATTCAGTAAATATTTAAAAATAAGTTAATAACGAATGAATAAATTATTACATGTACTTAATTTCTATATTTTAAAATCTGGTAACTTAATTACTACATTTTTGAAGAAACATAGACTTAATCATCCATATCAAATAAACTTTTATTTATTACATAGTTAATATTTGATATTTTACATCTTGCATTGTTATTCAACTTATTTAATAAAGCTTTCGATGAACTGATCAAGTTTTTATAAAAATAGAATATTGCCGTGCCTCTGAGTATACGTATATATTACTTAAATTTGTTAAATGCTGCGACTTCGAATATGTTTTGGGTTTGGCAGCCCCATCTATATTACTATACGTCAGATATATATATCAACGCTTAGAATAACGCCCAAGAAGAATAGTCGTATGTCATCAACTGAATCTGTAATGTTTTTCCATTGTATTGTGACACTCATATTAAACCAAAATTTAAAATCACTAACTTACCACTGATTGTGTAGTCAAACTAAGTCAGAATGGCTTAGTTTAATTTGCTTCAATTACGTGCGCGGAATTATTTTCTGTGGCGTTATTTTTTCTAAGTATAAATGATTTCATGCTTGTTTTTGATTAGGGCAGTGCACGTCACTGACAATATAATTAACTACACAACTAGACCTTAACAATATTTAGTCACATTTCTAAGGCACATCGATTGATCACTGATTTTACAGCTGTTTAAATAAAACTCATTAGAAAATAGCGGCGAATCAGAAAGGCTGGTTTCAGATCGTCGAAAACAATCTATACGATTAGTTTCTTTTTTGCGGTAATGAGTTTCTGCCGTAAGATAAAATCGTAACAAACAAAAAAGAGATGTTCCCAGCTTGAATACTTGTACAGCTGTAACACACGGCGCCAAAGTTTTCACGTTTTTAAATGGCCGACCAAGCATTAATGGATACGGTCCAATTTCCTAATAGAGATTCACGAAATAATCCTTCCTTAATCGTTTTCATTCTTTAACAAAATATTGAATAATATTTTGAATTGCATATATATCAATAAATTGTACACATCAGTCGCTTTCTACCGTCTGTAGGGAGCCTTGCGATACCTGCCGCGCTCCTCTTCATCGCGAACGTCCAAATAGTGGCTGAAGACAACTGCCCAAAGGTACAGGTATAGACCTGAAATTAAGAAAAAGAGTGTTAGAGAGTCACATTTCTAGCACAGAGATAGGCTTATGACTTCTGGATGTCCATCCCTATCTTAGGATATGAGTAGTAACTAACATAGTATCGATTCCATTGCCACAATATCAAGGAATGTTAGCACATCATACATACAGTACAGAGCCTTAGAAGTGTCGCTCGGCACATTTAAATAAATAGTGATTCTAGCTACGACACGGTAAGTATCAATTCAGTTTGCACATGGCTGTCTGTGTCAAGTTATATGGACCATCTTCTTTCTGGTAACCATCATCAGGATCAACAGCAAGAGACAGCAACTAAAACAACCATTGTGCCTCTATTCATTCACTACTCTCTTATCAAAAGCGAACTCGATTCAAAATGGCATACATACAATTGTGGGCATACAAAAGACATCAACGATAGCACCACCACGTACTGTATATATGTATTATCACAGAGAACTGTAATATATACTATTATGCCGTAGAGTTACTAGTCTTCTAAGTTCTACATAAGGCAAGCTGTGGCATGAATACTTGTTAAAGGTGTACTACTTACATATTATTTCATCAAGAGTTCAAGTTTCTAGTGACTTTTTATTGTTGGACAAATTCTTATTATTTATATATTAGCATGCATATTAGTTACTTGACTAAAGTGTGCGTAAACTTAAGAGGCTATGTTGGTAAGACCACGTGGTCGGTTTCAAGGTTAAATTGTTTTGTAGCTGTCCCTCTCCGAGCCCTATCCCACCCGAGCGCGTACGGTGAGACAGCATACATTATGCGATGTTATCCACCCGTTATTTGGATGTTTCGTAGTCCAGGGATCATTTGAAGGATACAGTATATTATGTAACCATTTTTTTAATACAGTATACTAATGAAATTTCAGATGTCGGTGGTTTTTCCAAATTGTTCTAAATTGATTCATACTCTTGTAAATCAGGTTCAAAGTTGGGGCTTTTTATTACCGAGAAATACAATACTTTGACGCCCTGTAACTCTGGAAGTATATATTTAAACGAAAATCTGACTCACCACCGAAACAGATATTTGTTTCTAGATTGTGTCTTGAAAATTTCATAGATTTTCATAGCTTAATACTCAAAATATGACTGGACTACGTTTGTATGGGCGCTTTGACAACAGCATACCCTCTTAACCCTTAGATTGACATTCAATCCTATCTGAAGAAATTCATACTTCATGAGGAGTCTTGCCAATCTCGGGCCTAGGACATTTTATCAGACCATCTATAATTGAGGGTTGAAGGTAGCAATTTATAGTTTTTGAGACGGATGTGTTGATGTCTTCCATGTAGTCTCTCTCTGATACAATGATATGGACATTTTATTGGCGCTGTCACAGCTTACCTCTCGGTAAATCGATGATTTGTGTTTATAAAAAAACTGATGCTTACATAAATATAGCAGCCCGCCGACGAGTATCACAGTGGCGACGAGTACGTGGTCCTCCTCGTCTAGGTAGTATGTGATGGATGTGTGCAGGACGCTGATGAGCAGACCTATCGCGAGCACGATGCCCAGGACAACCCACGGGAGCATCATCCAGGAACGACGCTGTAATACAAAACATAACAAACATAAGATGTAAATTAAGTTATTCAAAAAATAAAAAACTGTTATTAGTATATTTGAAAAATTAACTTTATATGTAAAACTACTCGTAGCTTTTGCTTGCGACTTTGTCCGCGTGGAATTCAGACAGTTTCCAACGGAAACCACTTGTTAGCTCGGGATTAAAAGTACTCTATGTCCTTTTCTAGTCCTTCGACTATTGCTCACTGCATTGAAGAAACACCCAGTGCTGTTGAAACTGCTGTTGACGGCAGATTAAGATAAAATGGTGACAGCTAGGCGGACATAGAAAACGCCATACCGCCGAAAAACATAGATACCCTACCCCGCACTAGGAATCGAACCCGCGACCTCCTGATTGTGAGAGTCTGTGCGGTCACTAGACCACGGAGGCGGTTTTGTGCCAAAATAGGTCCTAACTCACCTTTTTCGCACACAAATAAATAAGACGTAAATAAGAACAATTATCGACAATACGCACCAGGTACATATGTACACTGTACAGGTTAGGTATTTCAGAAATTGCTTACCGATAGTGATTTCTTAGCAGCGTGTAACAAGAGCGAACGAAATATATGTAGAGGTAGAATAAGATATTGTTAGGTAAATACATCACAAAGGTTTTTAATACATTACAGAATTGGCTGGACCTTCATCTCACCATATTATATGTGACCACTGTAATATGTTTGCGTGTTCAGTGCTCACCGAAAAGTTAAAATTAAATGAGGCACTGGCTCGTTATCTTTTATTGTGGAAACGAAATAGTGATATAAACTGTCGTTTAGTAGATTTAGATTTAGGCAGGCTACGGGCTCCACTAAGGCAGAGATGAGCGAATTGTAGCTGAAACTCCATACAATTTACTATCCGCTAGCCTTTGTTCAACTTCAAACTATGTTTTTTGTGCCCTTCTAGGTAAATGCCTGGCCCTTGGTGTTATGAAGCGAAAGCATTTATTAAAATACACGACCGTCGTGTCAATGCCCGGCTCATGTTGTTTGGAAGCAACCGTCGCCTGGGAAAGGGGCTGTTATTTCCGCTCCAGGACGTACCTAGCCAACGTCTGCCTGGGTATCCAGCGTGGTAATGCTGCGAGCATCACGAGAACGTTTGAGCTAGTCCAACCAGACACGGTTTTGGTTTTTCGTTTCTTGTACTAAATAATAATTCTAATATTTTTTTCTTACCTTTTTAACAGCTATTATTAATAGTGCGCATATCAGGATGGTGAAGCACAGGTTGATCGTCAATATGATTCTCGGAACTGGAAAAAACAAAACAAGTTTGCTATAGACGCCATAAATGTCGTTCAATTTAATAAAACTGGTACGTGACATTCAAACAAAATCATGAAACACTGTTGAGGTTATTTTGAATGATCACTATTCTTTGTTTGTAGGATAAAAAGTAACCCATATCTTTTTTCAATCCTTCAACTATCCCTGTGTAAAAAATCAAGTCAATCAAGACCAATTAATAAACAGGTTTTATAGTATTAGTTTGGATGGATGGATCAGTGTGATGTGAGTAGTAGTAGCAGTCAGCCCATGTGATCTCTGTGGTACAGTAAAAGTGAACTTACGAAACATTTCAGGAGATGGACGGAGAGCAACAACTCCTAAACCTGGTTCCACTTGTCAATTTATGAGGTTCTGGTCCAGCGCAGACTATGAGTACAGCAGCTTTTAGGAGTTCCTGACCTCTGTTTTAGTGCTTTTTAACCCCCGAGGCAAAAAGGGGTGTAATAAGTTTGACGCCAATGTCTGTATGTGGCAGTGTAGCTCTCGAACGGATGGACCGATTTTGATGCGATTTTTTACGTGAAGGCAGCAAAGCGATTTTCCTTGCGGTGTTTGTTAGCTATATTTTATAAAAATCTATTCAGCATTTTAGAGATTATCAGCTGAAGTGAGGTACTTTCGGCATACTTACTTTCCATATCCGAAAGTTTCTTATCAAAGTCCTTGTCGAAGATGAAAGTGCTGAAGGAAACCTGGTGCTTGGGCGCGACCCATAACACTATGATGGTGATGATCGACAGAATGATGCCGAGGGTCGCGATGATCAGAGAGCCGGTCCTCGTGGAGGCACAGCAGCAGCATTTCTGGAGGCGCTTCATTTTGAGGATCCCTGTTTTCTATTTACTTCAATAGATGAGAGAGCTTGTCGTTTGTTGGTTTCGTTTCACCGCCTCAACATATCTGAAATAAATTGAAAATTTGCTTTCAACGAAATGCAAAATCTTATTTTATATCGGAAACAAAAAACTCCGTGGCAAGCTTACGAATGGGAATATGTCGAAAAAATGTATCTATTTTGAAAAAAGAAGTTTTCAAAATCCAATTGGTGATTGTGAATTAAAAAATCCTGACTGTCTAGTCAGGATTTTTCCCTAAGTCACCATTTACGAATACAATACTCTATCATGGTATTGCTGAAAGAAATACAAGGGGTTATTGGATGGACATAGGGTAATTCTATTCTAAGGTCGAAACAACGAAGCGAGAGTTACATGTCGGCAAGTTTCGTCTAGGCTTTATAATAAGGTCATGTCATCTTGTGGGCGTCGTAAAAATCGATTATGAATTAAATTCCAGAAATTGAGAGCAGCATCTACTTATGTGACAACAACATCGTACTGCGATATCAGTATCCGACATCCGCCTGAATGCATGGTGAATATGGCAAGTTCCGTCGTAGAAAGATGACGCCAATGTCTGTGTGTCTGTCATTTTAGTTGTCGAACGGATGGACCGGACTGATTTTGATGCGTTTTTTTTAAACGTAAAAGCAAGTTTCCTTGATGTGGTTCTTAGCTATATTTGGTAAAAATCGATTTAGCAGTGTGAAGAGTATCAGCTGATGTTAGATATTTTTGGCATTACATTGATTTAAAAAATATATTTTCTTATGATCATTGAATAGTGTATTTTTTTTAAATTTAATCTCTTTTGTCTGTTGTGTAAGTTGTAACACAGTAAGCACTATATCGTATTATTGTATGACGACTATCGTATTCTAGCTGACTCATATTTGTGAGATACTCTTTTATCATTCTTGTTTTGATTTCAAGTTACCTCTAATAAAAGTAATAGGCAATTGGATTTTATGAACTCAGTGCTATAGCCCCAACTATTTTTATTGTTGAATTGAGAAAGTGTCTATTCTCACAAATGGCGGCATTCTCTGGGGCCCTTTAGAAACCCAATGTTTGTCGTGTGAATGTAAGACGGGCGTGGGTGTTCGAAAATTGGCCCATTCCGTTACGTTCCCACACCATGACAGGATCTCGTAGGGTTGCCTCAATATATTAATCCACAAAAGAGATCTCTCCATTGACTTAATTTCCTTGAGAGGATTAAGGGATATACGTATAATTATAATGCTCATTCAAACGAGGCATTAATACAAAACTGAAGTAGAGTGAAGAAGAATGAATATTAAAATAGGATAACTGGATGTGCAGCAATTGTCTAAAAATTGAACATTGGATTTTAATGTCGCAAAATGAATATCATTAACATACAACTTCATAGTGGATTTTAATTTTTTCACACTTTTTATTATTATCATTAGCTGATTAACGGCTATAGTAGCTTATTACATTAAAGTTGTACGATAGTGATATTGATTTCGCGACACTGTAATCTGATCTACGGTTTATTGATAATTACTTACTAAAGATAACTATTCAATTTTAAAATAGTATGGAAGCATTCTAACAGAACGAGTTCCCGTTAACAAAATGTCCGTACCTATTTGCGATCTTTAAGATGAGCCGAGACACCTTTATAAGAGACTTACTATTATGAAAAAGATAACATATGTTATGTAATGAAAATAGAAAAAGCTATTATATGTTATTACATTTAGTGTGCAGAGTGTATCTAGTGGTGGCAGCCCTGTCTGTCAGGTAGCTATCGTTCACAAGGGAGTCAGATAATATCGGACACATTATCTCGTTAGACCCGTTTCGCTTTCCACACGACCATGTCGCAACTATCCAATCGTCGGCTATCTAATTACCAAACAGAATCTGTAATTAATATTTTTATACGCCAAGAATAAGGTGTTGTTTTCAATCATATTGTATCATGTGCAAGACAGCTGGCAAACAATCTTATTCACTCTTATACATAACATAAGCATATAAGGCATAAGTGCATCAGAAGCGGTAAGTACCATGTTTAGTCTTAATATAAGTTTCTCTTCTTTCATGATTTTTCTTTGCCTCTCTAATATAGTGCAGAAGAAGATAAGATAATTTATAACGACAAGAAAATTTATGATGACAAGAAGAGATAAACAAGAACCCACAAGGATTCTTTTTCTACTTATATACTTATATAGCGGACCTACAGCAAACAATGCTGTTTTAAAATGGACGTTTAGTTTCGGCTATAAAACTCACGGCAGTAAAAATTGTCGTTCCGTCGCGGTGAGAGCACTTCCGTTCGCAATAAGCCGCGACGAGCGACGACCAGAGATGGTATTGGTTCCCATGCTCTGTTTACATCTGGCGAGTTTGATTATGGTGACGGACTAGTCTAACTATATCCATTATAAATGTAAAAGTGCGTTTTTTTTTGTTTGTCATTCCTTCCTTCCATTTGTGACGGAATGTAACAATGAATAAATATTTTGTATAGAGATTTTTGAAAGGTTTGAAATAGGTATTATATATTAGGTTAAGGTAGTCCACACCGACGTTAAACTGGTCCTTTTCTAACAAGTAAAATAGAATTGATATTATGCAACTAGCTTTATAACTTCTCTCACGCTTCTAATGCTACTTAAATTTATGATATCTAATAAAGATTGAAACCATTACCAGCATACGGATATTCATTAAAACATAAGCCAGCTGCATCAGTCTACGCAACGCTAATTATCTCATCACAATATTAATATTTATTTATATGGTGACACCAGCACAACAGCGTGTCATTGGGTGTCTGTCATCGATCAAGGTAGACGGAAGAGTTCCAAAAATAATTTAAACTAACTTGCCTCGTGCCGGAATAATGAAAACGGGTAACCGATACTGGTGTTTATTTTTATTATTACTGACAGATTGTGTAACGCTGAAGAACCTTTTATAGAAAACAGCTCAGTAATTAATCTGACAACCACCGCAAGCATACTCGTTTATATCAGTGACTACAACGTAGGTCAAGTTAGTGAGTGTATAGTATACACCGTATAGAGAACCTAACTAAGGCTGAAACATTTCAAGTTTTGGGGCTTTATGCTCATAGTTTTCCTTACGAGTGTCGGTGTTATGACACTTTTAAATGTATACTTTACTGGTCTAGTTACTCGTCAATTGGACTAGAGACAATGTAAACAGTTCACGGGCGCAACTCAAGATACTATTTCAGTGCACACAACATCACACATGGCTAGCTCATTAAATTGTGACATGGGTGACGGTCACCGATGACATCAATGAGCACACGGAAGGGTCGTAGCGAATTGCATTTACCTTTGTATGCAGTATGCACAACATCTTAATATTACTATCACCAAATCGCTTGCCAAGAGTGATTCTTATAACAAATTCCTAAGAAGTCCAGCGCAACGACGAAACGTGGAGATTTGCAATGGGCGCTTCAGAGCAACTATGAGCTAAGGCAGCTGATACCGCGAAAAAAAACATATTTACGCCGTTACGGTTTCGAAGATTTCTGGATAAATGATGAATTTCTTCCTTAGCGGTACTTTTACTCATATACCTACATACAGTAGTAGAAGACTTGCCTATCTACTCGCATCATGAACTATATCAATGTAAACAGCGAGTGGCCGCTACTCTGACTATTTCTGCTGAGTACACGCGGCCAGCTCATTAAACCGTGACACGGGCGACGGTCGCCGGTGATGGTGACATCGAGCGACACACGGAAGAGTTCCCAAAATAATGCCAATTTACATCACCGCGAGGTGCGAACGATATTATTATCTTGTTTGACTGCTTCGAAGCTCAGGATAGGCATTATTATTATATTTCTTTTGACTTTTAAGGTGATTTCGCTGATACAAGTTTCATACTACATCTCTTTTACCATAATCTTTTTAAATAGGATAGTTAGCTTTGTGAAGTAATTATCTAATAATTATAGTTTTAAATACAAAAACACGAGTGTCGTACTAAAAAGCTTTTGAATACTAAAAAAAACTTTTATACGAGTAAGTATTTATTACTCACACTTACTTTATTGTAGAAATGGAGGATTGACTTGCAGGCCTTAACTAGAATCTGTGTTCATTTCTTATTTCTTTCCAAGGACTGTCAATCAAACTATGGTCGGAATTAGGTCGGTATCTGGATTTTAAACAGAAGACAAGCGTTGAAATTTGAAGAAAAAAAATTGAGGGGTCCACGGTAGAATTTCTCCATCCAACTCTTGATTGAGCTGATTACCGGGCGGAAAAATGTGGTCGTATTTTTTGATCTCCAATGAATTGAGGGGGCTTCGAAGCATTCATCTTCTACGGTCTAGTCAGGAGTTCTAATAAATTTCGCAGTTAAACTGGAACTTTATCAAAATAACCAGAAATGTTGCAACCTTTGAATAGGTTAAGAATGTTACTTAAAAATTTTATTTAGCACATATCTGATTTTATACTTTTCTTTCTAACTGTACAATAAACCGGATTAAACAATACTTTTTCGTTCACATTGGGAGTGGCCGCCAGATTAATTTATTTGTAACCGTGGTCAGATCATACTGGTCCAAGCTTCGAAGTGTTCCCAGTCGCCTGTATACTCACTGAATAAACAACTGCTGTGCTGAATCACATTCACTATCTGACAATTTATAAAATATTATGTAATGAATGTAAAAGGAATGAATGTAAGTATGATACTTGTGTAAAACTACATTGAAGATTGTATGTACGTTAATAAAATCAATTTCCCGACATAATCTAATATAATATTCGTAGGTTCTCTTATTCTTCTCAAATCCCATTATTTGAAAATATATAGTAATAAAAATTTTGATTGCATATTGACAAGTCCAACAAAAATATTTAATGATATATTTTGTTCTTACATACAATAGGCAAATGACTGAAACAACTCTTTGTTGGGTACACACAGATGTCGGTAACCGAAGCAATAGTTCGATACGCACAAAAACGTCTAATTCCGTTTTATATCGGCCACTAGTTCTAATTCGGTAACGCCAATAACGTTACGTTCCAGTCAATCAAACGCAAGCGCAGGCCGCGTTACGTACGCGCGTTGCGAAATTTTTAATGCAAGTCGGCAACTCCCCTACTTTACTATGGGTAATGGCTGCCACTGGTTCGCTCAAAAATAACTACTTTTATGCGTTGACGCACACCGTTTTATGCTGCGAATAGATCCGGAAGATATACGCATGTTATTTCTCGCATCGCATAACTATGGATTGTATCGTGTCGATCATCTGCGGTTCTGTTCCATATTAATATTATAAATGCGAAAGTTTGTTTGTTTGTTTCTCCTTCCTTTATTTCGCATCGGAGATACATAGAGTTTTGGATGGGACTTGATGGGAGTAGTTGATACGTCGAAAACGAATATTAGCTACTTTTTACCATTACCCAAACGAGCAAGTTGTTTCCGTGGGATAATTTCTAAAGTTCACGTACACGAAGTTTGTACTACACGGACATAAAGGCATTACTTATAACAAAACAACATCTGACTTTTAATAGACAGCGTCTATATTTCAGATATTTCCGAATTCTCAAAACTTACTGAATTGTTTGACTAAAAACAACTCGGTAAGTTTTGAGAATTCAGAAATAGTGCGAGTCAATATAATAAATTGTTCTGTCTCATTACGACTACCGTTCATGCAGTAAACAACTAGTTAATGTTTTAAAATAAATCTGTAGACTGTTTTCGATTGATTTAAAATATGAACATAAATATATGTAACCTACATTGGATAGAAGCTGGCGTCATAGAGACCTTGATTCGCAAACGGGACGTAATCAGTTCCCAGTCGGCGATAACCCTCCCCAGCTATCACCCGGATAGCTCTCTGTACTTAGACCAAAACAAAAACTAGTAAACTACCACATAAAACAAGTGAGAGCGGCAAAAGTGAGATATCGTCAAATCGTAGACATTTGACATTGAGATATTTTGTTCGTGACCATTTGTAAATTGGAATGTTATTTATGGTACGACAAATACATAATATGAGTGTTAGTAGTGCTGTTGTTTTGCCGGACAATTAAAGATCCAGTGCCACATTGATTTGCGGCTTCTGAATGGCCACGCTCCGTCAACAAAAATAAAACAAGACACAATTGAGTCAAAACAGAAACTACAAAAAACAACAAATGTATGACACGCAAATCAATTACACATCAAATGGTATCCCACATTTATTTCACTAGCCGTCACTAATCACAAAACCGTAGCTTCTCTTTTTGACTTAGTCTAAGTGGCATTGGCCTGCCTGACCCACTTCCTCGCAACCCCATTAGAAGAACAAATGCCCAACCTTTGCTTTTACCATCGCACTGTATACCACCACTATAATTGACACACCTAGCAGTTTTACACCCCATTTACCAATTCGTTGTTAGACCTTGGACCTTTCCCAAAAGAAGCGGTTCTAAGAATTTTATGATATTAAAGGTAACTTCTATAACTCTAAAAATCGAATACGTATTTATTTGAGTTTTAGATACTACTGGACTACTTTTGAATTGTTCAGAAAATTTGTTTCCAAGTACTTTACATTGCAGAATATTTCAATACCTACCATCTACGAACAGAGTTATTGAACTCTGAAATTCCAAGTCGAATGCTAAACAAATGACATGTTCTTACTTATAAGTATCAAAAAATTTCCAAGTCAACGTGTCCTCAAGTCTGTTTGCGTCATTACTTAGACATTAAAACTTAAATTCTATAGACAAAAAAGGTTCCGAAACGTGCCTAACAGTGCCCTTCAAAACACTTTTGTTATTCAGTACCAAAGTCTTACACAAGTGACGTTACGCCTGTTATATTCATTAAAATGTTAATGTAACCAAATGTAAGTAAAAACAAAGGCGTGGTAATAAATCAGAGAGCGTGGTTTAGTGTCCATACTGAGAGGGCGCGGGGTGTGCGCGGTGCGGGACGGGCGCGGCGGCGCGGGCGCCGGTCTTTGTGAGGCGAGGCATTGCGCAACACTTGATGCCCGTGACAGATGTCGCTGTGAGGCCGCTCCCTCTACGATACTACTGTTAATGCTTCTGTTTACGACTGTCTCGTTAACTGTGACAACTCAACTCGTCACTTTCTTAAAAATATGGTCACACTTATAGCCAGTATACTTTTGCCTGCGACTTGGTGTTTGCCTGCGTCGTCGTTAACGTGGACTCCAGTTATTGATTGACAGGAATACTTTAAAATAGAAAGTAGTCTACGCTATGACTCTCCGGGTCACAAACGACATATTTATACCGGAAACAAGACGTAGATAACCGACAAGCACACTTTTGTATTTATAATATATAATGTATGTAGTAATTAAATGCGATGCCACTGAAATGTATTTTTAATTTTAAAAATTAAAATGTATGCATATGTATCACACAATTTTGCAAAAAACACGTGCACTTCTAAGTACCCCTTTTAAAATTACCGGATTACGAGTATTTCAATAATTTCATTCACATACTAGCACGCACTTGTCAGTATTTTGGAGTACTCGTTCTGTTAGTATGAAATATATTTAGTAGCTTAGATTAGAACTCATAAAATCAACGTCCATTTCGTGAATTGTTCTTAAAAATAATTATCAAGTTCACATTATTGTTTACTTACTTTTGATCGCAAAAAATCATAATGTAGTTTTAATTGGGTTTTTGTTCTCGAAATAATACATACTTTATAGTTTTCAACAGCTAGGCAAATCAATATACAATTTCACAATTTCAAACAACAAGCATCAGTAACATAATTTACGAAGCAGTATCAACTCCACCGCTTGTAACAGAAATCCCTAATCTAAGAGAGATCCCAGTAGCTATTGCTCGTTTGATCGCGGGCGCCTCTACAGATGTGGCATGACGAAACCTATAATACAAACCATGCACTTGTGGATAAGACGTTAACGAAAACATAGAATGTTAAACACATCAAAAGCACTAAAAATACGTAAAGTTCGTTCGAATTCCATAATAAATAAGCGCAAACAAACACCGAAACAAAACTTTTACACAAAAGGTACAGCCTTGACGATGACAAAGTATTTTTAAGCCGAATGAATTAGAAATAGATAGAAGACTAGAAATAGAAGAAGATAAGTGATTAAGTATAGCGGGACTATATTCGATAAACAATGTTCGTTTATGTTACTCACTGAGTTATTCTGATGAGAGGCCCAACAGCCAACCTATAGAAATAATCTCAATAAAACCATGAACCATATGCTTAGATCAAGTTATACATTTGTATATATCAGCATTGTCTTCCAGAGAGAAAGAATCCACAACACAACAAAAAATGTTTAGTGCAGTCGTCCATTTTTTGAATGAAGTAATAACATCGAAGACTACCAAAATAATGAACGTGGTATCTCAGGAACGAGGGCGTGTCATTCTATCAATTCATAGGCTTGTGGATAACGGAATCTGGAACGTGAGGTGATAGAACAATACAGTACACATTGTTGAATACAATATGGTATTAATTCAAAGACTGTTGACCGCGGGAGCCGCTGGCCACCTTCTAGTGAGATTAAAGCGACGTAAGATTAGACAATGACTTTACTATTCTCACCACATGCTTTGTGTAGAAATGTTTGTTAATTAGGACCATATATTAAATTCAGAGAGACCAAAAAGGAATTTTCACCTTTTAAAATACGTAATACGTATCTCGATTTTCGTGTAGCTAACTCAAATGTATAATTTTTTATTCGAGTTATTTGAAGCTATGAGTACGTATTTAATAAAGTTATCAGATTACTTATTAACAAGGGTACAACGTGATTTCACAAAAAATAATAAAAAAATAATAAAAATTGCTTTATACTGAAATTTAAAATAATAATTTTAATATCACTTGGAATAAAAACTTCCGCTCGATAAAGATCGAATCTAAAATACACTTTGAAAGATCAGTTCGGTCGATCTAACAATTTGTACAAGACTTAGATTGAAGACTGTTATTTTCTCAGATATTCGTAACGATGCGTCGCTGTTGGCAGGATATCGATATAAACGACAAAGTTGACTATAAGTCAGAGCAGTACGTGAAATCGCTGAATATTTATTTTAGTGTTTCCGGTCCAAATGAATTTACCTAATATTTAGGCCTGTGAATCCGCAGTGGTTTGTGTTGGCACGGGGCGAGATGTTCGCCGGTCGTTAAATAAATGAAGGTCGACATTTAGAGAACCGCTTTCTGTGTCATTGTCACGACACGACATTAAACGACATTAGGTATGTAGCACAATGGCACTAAAACAATATACTCGTTTAGTCATCATGATTGAATATTGATTGTCTGTTCTCTACCTTGATTAGAGTGTTGATATTTTATTAATTAACAAATTAATGACATATGCAAATTACAACAGGGTTCTTAGTTAATACTATAAGACACTCTTAAACAGCTCCATAATTCTGGAATGCAAGTTAAGAGGCAATAAATTGTAACATATTAAACATTCATATTAATAACAACACATTTAAAGTTCCTTGCACCCAAAATATTTCTTCTTCTTATGTAACTTACACGGACTTTGAACATAATCCGCGCGAAGGGCTGTGAATGAGTTAACTTTATCGTATATGCGTCTAAAATGGTCCTCCTCACACTCCACTCAAAAGTTCTATTTATGTATCTTTAATAGAAGGTATCACTTAAGTTTTATACGTAGGTACGTCATTTATGTACGAATCCTTATATGAATATTTTTGTTACACTCAAATCCTCAACTATCTCCCATACATGCAGGGTTTATAGTACGATTAACATATTTGTATATCAAAACATTCTATAGTGTTATCGCACTGGATGAACAGAAAGAAATTATTTATTCACAAAGTATTACGTAGCTTGTAAATCTTTAAGCAATCAGTCTTAATAAAATAATCATTCAACAGTACATCGAAGCATCGATTCAATGAATGTAACGAGTAACTCAATCTAAAGTTCTCGAGAGCATCTGTGTGCAATTGAGATGCAACAGTGTGTCGGAGGGGTACTGCACTCATGCACTGTATCGTTGCATCGAGCATTACGCTCGCATGCGCTGAAAGACACGCAAGATGCTTCAGTAACAGATGTTTAGAGTTTAGATTTCGTAAAAGTGACTGGTGAGTTAGGTCTCACGAATGTATTCTAATTGCTTTTATTACTATTATTACTATATATTATAAAACAAACCCCCGCCGCGTCTGTTTGTCTGTTCGCGATAAACTCAAAAACTATTCAACAGATTTTCATGCATTTTTCATATATCAACAGAGTGATTACTGAGAAAGGTTTAAAGTATACAATTTGTTAAGGCTTTGTGTAAATTGGTTGAAATGAGACGACGATTGTTTGATTGTCAAAAAATAAAGCTGTCTGGGAGCTTTAATCGAAAACACTGCCTAACTCGTTTGAGATATAACAAAACAATGTATGGTAGGAATTGTTTTCAAAAAAGTTTAATAGGTTTACAAAAAAAGTTCAAGGCATGTCTATGTTTTAAGGAAACCTTACTATAACAATTCTAACTTCTAAAAAATATCATTATTTGTGAAAGCTATTTAGACGGATACAGTATTAACCATCAAATTAAATAAGTATTTAAATAGTACCTTAGTCATTTCATGAGCATTATAACATCCCTATACATCATACAATTTAAATGAATATCTTAAAAGCTATCGTAAATTAAGAACTACACTTTTCTGTGATTGTTTGATTGTCCTTCCTTCACGTCGTAACGGTGTGTCAGACTGACTTATGTCAAATCAAGCAGACTCTTCGTTAAGAACACAAAACACAATAACCCATAACCCTAGACTACGACGAAACGGACCGACAAAGATGCACACGAATTAATTTTTAATCATTATACTCGTATACATATTCATATTGAAGCTAAAAAGTCTGCACTTGTAGTAAGGAAGGCGATGTATATAAAATGTTCGGGACAAAGCAATCTGTTAATTTTATAAATACGTAAATAGCAGATATACTTGTACATGAGAAAATACCTATAGCCTTATTTGTATTAAATAATACGTTAAGATTATATTATTACCCTAGAAGTTATTTACAGATAAACTCAATTGTAAACAAAACTACCAGAGGTCAGAGAAGGACAGTGATACAGTGGTATGTGTGTATGTAGAGTATAGCAAAGTCAGTGTCATTAACTAATTAACAAAAGTGGCCTCTTCTCCATCTGTAGCTCGGGTCAGTTCGGCAGCGTCCGCGCCGCGCCGGTCGAGGGCCAGGTTCATGAAACTAAAAAGATTTTACTTTGCCAGCGGGCAACAATTTTTTTTTTCTTCATGGCCAGGTTTTATTCATGACAGATGACTGCTGAACTATTAAGGGGTTTGTGAAATCATATAGGACTACGAACCCTGAAACGAAATGAGAAGTTTTTGGAAAATAAATTTTTTACCTACGGATCCTTGTACCAAATTATAGCCCTAAACCCCCTGTGAACTTCATACAAGAGCTTCCGATATTTTGGGTTATAAATTAAAAACTTCTCCTAAAGCGGACTTATGTAACTGACGATAAATATGTTATGTATATATCTAGACGTATACATATACAAGTATAGTTTGGTATCGATGACACCCACTTACCATACTACGTCGTACTCTACTAACGTACTATACGAGGTGCTGAAGGCCGTCGGCGCAAGCGCAGCGGGCTGTGACTCCGCCGCGCGCGTTGTATGACTGTCACACTCGCCTCTGTTATGTCAATTGTAAACAATACGCCCAAACTAACATTATAACAGGTTTTCTAGAGTCAACAGTTCCTCAGTTTTAGAATCTTTATCTTACATATTTAAAATGGTAATTCGAAGCTTTGGTAAAAGTTGGTTTAGGTTGTTTCGAATACAGATGATTCGGGTATTCTTGTGACCACGTGTTTATTTAAATGTACGAGTAATATACTCGTACGTTACGGTAACTTATACCTACTTTTGACAACAGCTTCGCTGATCCTATATTATGCTGATGTTGTTGCTGAAGGTTCTTAGAAGCTGGCTTAAAAGAGGCAACAAATAAATCCAGACTGTACGTAGTGTAGCCCTCAGGAAACTGAGAAGATGGTAGAGAATTCCGCTTAATAATTCAAGCGAAACTCTTTCTCAAATAAAGGTAGGGTGTCAGTCAGGTTGGCCTATTGTGTAAGGAGGTGGAAGGAGGAATTGGGTCGTGTAATTCAAATGAAATGAAATCAATTTATTCATTTCGCAAAAAAGGTACAGGTGCTGTTGTATTTGATAAGAATACAGATCGGCTAAGTTTTGCCCTGTAAAATACGAAAGTTTTTTTTTACAATATAAAGTTTACATAACATACAGAATTCGAGCGCTCATTGCCCGAAATGAAGCCTGTCTATACTCATAATGTTAAGTGACGTGTTAAGCCGATAGATGATTGTTAATAATAATGTAAAATAATATAAAACATGTATACTTATCATGAATAATTCGCGTGGTGAGCAAACTACAATATTTTGCATACTTGCTGACCTTACAGTGCAACGGACATTTTATTTATGATTTGATAATTCTCACTTTTTTTCAAGCAAGTACAAATCTCGAAATTGTATGATTTTCTTAATCACCTATATTTCTGTCTGTACTTTGTTTAAATATAGTTGTAATAAGAGAATCCTTGCACCATAGAAAAATCGTCACCTAACCACAATAATAAATGCATGACATTATATTGTGGTTTCTAATCAACTACTACAAATAACAATTAATGTCTAGGCCATAAATGAATCACCGTTCATCGCAGTGTCAATGTCAAATGAGTGGTGTCTCAATGAAAGCTTGTTCCACGAAACTGAGCGAGATCGTGCAAAATCCATATACGGAGGAACCTCGTGCTTAACACTGAGAAGAGACCAAGGCCGCCCGGTGTACCTACTGCTTTATAGAATAGAGTTGACGACCACTCGCTATTCAATTATTTTGTTCCGCATTGTTTATTTTTTATGACGACTCTTTTATGTAGATCCTACTAGATCACTTTAAAGTCTTTAAATATGAATTTAAAACAGTTTTAGTGGTGATAAGATTAAAAAGGACAAAACATTGTGAGTTGGTCTACGTATTATTTACTGAATAGAAAATATATGAAAGAACATGAACAAAGTTATTACAGACTAGAGAAATAAGACAGAGAGACATTGATGGTTTCTAGACATACCAGATTTAAGAATCTTTAATTTATGTTTTAATTTTAAGATCTTTTTTAAAGAATAATTGTACTACACATTTGATTTGCATCGCATCTGATCCTAAGTGACAATAAGGTGATCTAATGGAAAGCGTGCGCACGCAGTAGTGTCAATGAGTCGGTCACCACAGTGCAGTATTATACGCACTACAACTAATAAAATGACCACTATATTAACACTATGATTTGGAAGCAGATGTAGATAGCATGTTACTAGGTAGTTAGACGGTAGAAAGAAGCCTAAAAAACAACACGAGTACCAAAGATAGACGAAACTGGGAAGATCTAAGTCTAAGATCTGTCTAGTTGATGGATGGAGTTGATGATGTTTCAATTCATTAAATGTACAATACATATTGGACAATCTAAATAGTCAGTACCTATAGTACGATAAAATTTGAATGGAAAAATAGAGTTTATGATGTACAATTACCAACAAAACCGTGTCAGAGCAAGCAACGCATTCTTAATAAGTTTAGGAGAGCTCTAGATCTTGAAAATATTGCAATATCTCTAAATCACACGAATAAAGTTCAAAATAAACATGGTAAATCGTGGAGCAAAGCCAGCGCTTCAACGTTAGGACAGAAAACAGCAACTTTACGAGGCAATAGCATTTACAATTTATGACTGTTCTTAAGTAAACTGTGATTGAGGTGCGCTTGCGACTAAAGGAAGAATTTTGTATAAATCCGAGCGAAGAACAACTTTGTAAGATGAAAACTAAGAAGCTTGCGGTAACAATACAGTTTAGCAGTTAATCATATGATCTTTTGCCATGATTTCATTAGCATGGTAACTGTTTTACTGCAATAAAATTATTTTATACATAGGTATGTTAATAAAGAACACAGAGCTCTTCAACTTCATATTCCTTAGGTGTTCTTTTTCAAGAGCTTCTTTTGTCCAGTCGTTTAGGAACGTGGCCACTTCCAAAAACTTTTATTTTTAGCCCTCGGCGTAAATATGTTAAAGGATGCTTTGATGATGAAGGAGGATTTGGTATCGTTAACATCGAATGTATGGTATCGTATATTCGTTCTTTAATTTCATTTCATTTACCGGCACAATGGAAATTAATTCTAGTTTAACAGAGTCTTGAGAGTCCTTGACCGTGACATACATATATTAATTTCAATTATACGTAACACATAGTCATTCATTCGTTATAAATCCATATTCTCAGTCGTCGCAGTTTGACATGGTGGATGACATCATCACGAACAGCAATGATTCTGTGGTTACATACGAAAGGCTAGTGACTCACGCTGCCGTGCCAACACATCCCACGGCTCATCGTGCAGCGGGCGGATTACCGCAAGGGTATGGGCTCATGTTTTGGCTTTTCGGTGAAGGATAACATCGTAAGGAAACCGGATACCACACTCCTGAGAAGAAATTCAAAGGTGTGTAAAGTCTACCAATCCGCACTGGGCTCGCGTGGCAGACTATGGCCCGTACACTCTCTGTAAGAGAGTATTGATGATGATGATGAGCTCAATCTATATTTTTCATAAAACATAATTTTTACGCTCAATGTGTCATATGTTTTACATAATTTTGATCAACTTTTTTCACATTTTTATATTATTATTTGCCAGAAAAATGAGTTGAGTAAATAATGGACGACCCCTTTCATCTAACGTGATGGACGATGATAATATTACAGGAACACAACAGTGCTGTTTAGTGTTAGATTTAGGTAACAGGCTAGCCACAACAGATAGCCAGGGCCAGGTGGAAATAGAAACCAACCAAACGGAGTAAATTTTTATCAAGAAATTTAGAAAGGGTTAGATGTTGCACAGATACGTTACGATAAGTTGACGGTAACTTCGTCGGCGTTGAATTCAATTTGATAACCACGGAAATTATTTATAAGAATATAATGCCTTTGTCTTCCTCTATCCTAGAGGCTGCGAGCGAGACAAATTTCAGTTAGATAAACTTAGCCACTTTGAAAATGCAACAAACGTACAGATTGTCCGAATTATTTTTGAATGTATAATATTAGTCTAAAAAAATAACATAGAGTATGTACCAGTATCGATTCTAGCGTAATGTTGAATGAAATCGTAGTGAGTACTTTACTTGTATTTATAATATTTCTGCTCTGGTACTGGAAATTCTAAACTTGTGACTCATGCTGATAAACTAAGGTACGAAGTGCTTTCGTAAGCATTTCAACAAAGACTTTGAGTTCATCCAGACTTTGCTAACTCATTCTAATGAATTCCATAATGAGAGAACCGAGTGTGAAACAAGGTGAACGTTTTGTAACTGTAGCACTTACAATGGAACCTTAATAATTTGGGCGTAATAGATGATTCAGAAATTAGACGCGTGCGCAATTAATTAGATACTCGTATGACTGTTAATTAAATAAAAGGTACTTTAAAATCATAAAATTTGGGCTAATGACTTTTACAATTGCTATGCATTGCAATAGTATTTTTCTTTATTTGTAAATAATAAAAGTAATTGCTTTATTGTGAAAAATTAAATTAAAAAAGTATTTTGGGCTTTGGCTAGTCAACTTTTTGAAAAGGAGTTCCGAAGATTACTAACAATAATGATAAATAGCACTTAGTACGAAACCCCGGCTCTACATGGATATAGAAAATATAATCTAACATCCAGTTTCTAAATCATCATACATATTGGTAAAAATATAGAAAGATAGATCACATGATCTTCATAAAAATACAATCGATTCGAGCCACTAAAATGAGACATCAAGTTAAGTTCAATGTCAATAAGTTTTAGTCGGTTTGTATGCCGTCTCAGAAAGGACTGCATTTTGAGCCACTAAGATATTTGATTATAAAATACCTCGTCTAAGTGCGAGTTGGACTCACGCACCGGGGGTTCCGTACTGAATATGGATAATTAGCATACTGAAAATGATAACTAATATGCACTCTAACAATACTATAACGAATGCGCCTAAATACCAAACATTTTCACTTTAGTCACTACATGGTGCCACTAGTAGTGATAGTACTATAAATCGCACCAGTGAGAATTCTCTCAAGCAAAACAAACTTTAGATTGCAGTAAAATTATATACCCGATGTATGGATTTCAACTGCAAAGTTAAGTTTGTAACGATTACAACCCTTTGGGTAAGGCACTATAAAAAGTCTCGAAGTAAGAGCTAGATAGAAAGTCGGGGAAATCTCGGTACCTCAGAGCAATGCCTGCACATATCGTCTCTCCATGTATGTAGCCGTGTCTTGTCTAGTGCCTGGACCATGTTTGGTGTCGGGACGTGCTCTTGCGCAGCACTCTCAGAGACATCGCGATGTTTTCTATTTAACGGGCGAAGCCATGTACGACTGAGAATCGTTCGAACTATGCTTGTTAAACGGGACTTTGCGGTGTTCTTACTTTTTACAAGTAAGCCTTTCCTCGCGGATCTGAACACGTACGATTCTTTTTGTTATCCTAGCCTATTGTGTCTAATAGCCATGTGCCATTTATTTTGATTTCGTAGTATAACATTTTTGTGGTGATGGTCGGTACGACTGGTAAAGGTTGTTGCTAAATTAGCGTCACTGACTGTACAAGTGCAGGGAGGATATTGACGGCAACCTGAAACGAATGTGAGGGACACCATCCCTGAGATGTAGCCTATCTATCTATAAGGCGTTACATCTGCCGATTTGACACACTTCCACTAATTTATTCTTAAGAGTATGTAAACCTCACGATATTTTCTTCACTGCTAAGATCTAAAGTCTAAGAAGACTATAACATACTACTCTAGGACCACCATGACTAAATATATGCACATGCATGAATGCCATTATTAATTCTTAAATTAAATTTTTTGGCTAATGAACGAAGCGTCACTTTTGTAAGGAATTGAATTGCGTGCGTGACGTTGTGGCGGCTGTTACCGTAATACTAAAAATATTTAATTGAGTTGCATGTACAGTAACTAAACATTAACAAAATAAGGAACTAATGTTATGTTACACATAGACTGGTCGCGGACATCCCTGCAACAAATCGAAGTATATACTCATTTAGCCATATTCCGTCAACAGGCGGGCGGATTGGTGATCGCATGTTGTTGATACATATCTGCATACCACACCATTTAGCCACATTCTGTCAGGAACAGGCGGGCGGATTGGTGATTTCATGTTGTTGCTACATAGATGCCTATCTCCTAAATATTTTTTACGACACACACAAGATGACATGGGCTGGTCATATTCTAAAGCCGAGACTAGGTCGGCTAGGTCGATCTTTTTCATTGCCAAAATTAAGTTATTATAACTTTTTCCTGAGCATAAATACACATATATAAGTAACGTATTGTTAATTTAAATGAGTATTAATAATGTTGAAGAAAACTTTTACTGTATTTACTCTATTTGAAATCATTCCGTATAAATTTCCTATTTACAAGTATGCTTTCATTATTCAATTAAACAACGTCATTTGTATCTCTCGGAATAGAATTCTGAACAAAAATAGTTCCACCGATATGAATCATCGCGTTCGTATTCTTATTTGATTTTTTGTGGAATTCCCGCTCCGTTTGATAAAAGGTGGCGTATATTTTAATTGTAGGGAAAGGCTATTGAACTCTTACTCCTTAACCATAATCTGGTATTTTCACTAAATACATTTTTCATGCTAAAAAGAGTTATGTATCTTTAAAAAAGTACGTATAAGATAAGAACATACTGAATGTTTTGACAGAGACCCGATTTACTGGTTTCCTAATCCATTCACACTTATAAATGCGAAAGTGAGTTTGTTTGTTTATTGGTTCCTCTTCGACGTTGTTACAGAGACTCAGGGTAACTTCATTTTTATATAGGGCTTTGTAGCGCTTTATTTGTACATTTTAAAAGTGATTTTTTTAAATACAATTCTCGCCCTCTATTCTCTCTCTATCTCTCTCTCTCTTCATGTTCTCAAAGTGAAAAATCTGTTATACTCAAAATATTACAGGAAAACCTAAACGAGGTCGCTATCTTGTATAGATTTTCAGAAATTATAAAAAAAGCTTCACCAACAAACTAAGTTATTGCATTGCACTCGTGACATTAAAAACCCTCGCTTCGGCTCGGGCTTGTTAATGACAGCTCTATTGCAATAACCTTGTTTCCACCCTTGTATCACAATGTACTGTTCCATGGTTCGGAACCCAAGGCGCGCGAGGCAACTCACTCTTGGCCGATTTTTACTCATATCCTACCACCTGTCGCCAGGTGCAAGCGTCTACTACCAGTAATGTTTTCACACATGTTTCTGCCTTGTGCCGCATCGCATTTCGTCGTTTAAAAATAAACGACTACGTTTATCGACGCTGTTTGCCGACTTCCGAGGGAAGTATAACCTTTACGAACATAAAATATGATGGAATGTTGCACTATGAAATATGAACTCAGGTTTTTTAATGTATTTGATTACTACAACTCCAAAGTATGCGGACAAAACTCTCAATTTTGTAACACATAATGGATTTGAACTTGGCCTTCATCTCACCTATATGCTTTTTACTTTGTGTTATATACTGATATGTAATTTGTGGCTATAATTGATCATTGTCTGCCCAACTCTGGCATTTACAATAATAAAATAACAGGCTGTATAGATAAGAGTGATATCGTCTATGTTATAAAAACAATGGACTTGTAGTACACGACTTGCTGTTCGCTACTAATTGGTCATGGTGAGTGCAGGTACTACTCTCTACTAGGGCTATCAATTATATTTTCATATTTAATTACTTTCATATTTAATTATTTAATAACTTTCAAATATTCTCTTAATCCATGTTTTAATGAAGAATTTTTAATGTGAAGTTTTAATGTTCCATACATTAAAATATATTCAGAAGAACGTACCTTTTTTGCAGAGTATAAACCATCAAATTAAGTTTAGGGATATTTTTAGGGTCCTGTACCCAAAGGGTAAAAACGGGACCACTTCACTGTCAATCCGTCCGTCTGTCACCAGGCTGTATCTCATGAACCGTGATAGAGAGTTGAAATTTTCACAGATGATGTATTTCTGTTGCTGCTAAAACAACAAATACTGAAAACCAGAATAAAATAAATATTCAAGAGGGCTCCCATATAACAAACGTGTTTTTTTAGACGTGCGATGTAACATATTAGTGTCGCCATCTAGTGTCGTGTTCGTCTACTACTGCTACTGCAAAATGAAATTGATAACAAAAATCGAGGTGCATTCGTTAGAGGATTGTTCGGTGCATATTATTATTTATGTTTTTTTATATTCTGTACGGAACCCTTAGTGCGCAAGTCCGACTCGCACTTAGCCAATTTTTTAATTTAGAGAACGTTCTAGAGTTGACGCTAATGCAGACACCTAAAGAACCACTTTGTATTCCACAAACGTTTTATGACAACCATAGACCCACCGCTCTCCCACACCGCGGTCTACCCACGCCATCAAATATTTATAGACAGGGTAAACATTATACTTTGATACATATTTTCTACCTAAACACCATTACAGGCAATTATTGTACAAATGTGTGTGGATTCCTTAGTCCTCTAAAGCCTCTACAGAAGCAATCGTCTAAAATAGAGTTCGAAACACCCTTTATGCACAGAAAACTACACAAACACACCTAAATACATCCGAAACGGCACGTACAAAATGCTTATGCCTAAAAAAGAGCGTTAAAAACACACAAAAAACTACTAAGTTGAATGAAGGCAAAAAAATATGGTAAAATCTGTTTAGCTTCTCAGTCGTATGAAAGAACTAAATTACATTATTACTTGAAATTCGTTACTACAAAACTAGAATTAGCTACAGCTAAAATCTCTTGTAATTCGTTCAAGTCCCCAGCTAAGAAGTCCTTCTAAGTACCTGACTCAGTCAGATATACTACAAAGTACCAGAGTATATATTTTAAGACACCAGACATATCTAGTGGGAGTTTATGAGAAACTGATTGCAAAAGTTGGATACGTAAACACTTCCAATAACTTATTAATTGTCAATGTTTTGTTCGACTTACTGATAATTCCCTTCATGCAGTTCTCCAAACACCTGCTGACAAACACCCGTTTGTCAACTCAAAGCCAACACACACTTTTTTTAACAACTCGAAGGCAATGACTCTATATACGTGAATATAAACAGTATATTTTATTATTCATGCCTCTTTCGAATCCGAACCAACTCGCCTTTTTTACTTTTCATAAATTTAAGAGTAGTCCTGCTCAATTGTTTCTTCTGTGGTTAAACTGTAGCTCGTGAATTGGATTCAGAATTGCATAATGACATCATGCATGATCCCGGCCGCCCTTGTTTTTATTGTAAATTGGACGTCGACGTCATTTATATGTATTTTCAAGGTGACATAGCATATGTTGACGAATATGTACCGCGATGACGATCTAGTCACACTGAACCTACAAATGTTTGCATAAACTTTTGCGAACAATGAAATTCTCGCTTCGTTTAATGATGCTGATAAGAGTAGTGCTAGAGTTGTAACTTTTAAGGAATATTTAAATTTGCGTAGAATGTAGACTTTGTCAAAGTAAAATAATATAAGGTAATGGCCAACTCTATTTAAGATTTTCGTGGGATGTTAATATTTACACGTCGAAATAGCCGTTTTGTTTTGAAATATAACAAAGAGATTGTCCACGATTTCACACATAAAGTTACTAATAGTAGCTTTAATGACTGCCTAACATACTGATATTGAAAACAACGAATATTGAAAAAATATTTTTGTAGCCGTCGTTGTAACCATTTTGAGATTGTAAACAATCCAATTGTAAGTTGTTATTGTTACTTTATTGTTATGTTTGTTATGTTATGTACGATAGCGCGAGAGCGATGCAGCGTCTTTACTTTTCAGAATTTATTAAAAATAACTCTCGACTCACTCCGCTCAAGGTGAGGACGCTGTCTAAATACATTCTGAAACAAAATCAAGGCCTTCATCGACAAACACAGAACACATCTGCCTCAAAATTGTACATAAGCCTTCATTAGTTTTTAGAGAACGAGCCACATTCAGTAAAAGATGTTTTTATGTTCTATCTTTAATGGTTTACCATTTGAAAATGGGTCCATCATATCAATTGTTTTTAAACTTGGAAAAAGTATTTAAACAGTACACCATAAATACAAGACGAGTCAAAAATAAAAATGATTGTAAAAACAATTTCTTAAGTCATCCTCACGTGTCGCACAAAAATACTAACTCAAAATTTACCTTCACTCCAACTCCAGAAAACAGATCACAACTGTTGAACTGAGATAATAATATATTTCACTTATCACTTGTAAAGTTCAAACACTTGATGAATACAGAGTCAGTTCACAATGAACGCGATGTCGGACTCGTTTTTCTAGAGACCGCGATACGCGCTATGCTCGCTCGGCAGTTAAAGATCGTCTGCCTGCCTCCCCGCGGCCAAGGTAGGTGTATCGCGCCTACTATACAGTACACTATCATCCCAGTGACGTAAGCCCACTGATGATGACAGACAGCGTTAATAACATGGTTAATAAGCTATACAGTCATTACTGATTTGACTATAAAGATATGACGAATCAGTTGCATTTGTCGAGTCTTTTGAAATTCCAGACTTGTTTTTTTTAAATATTAAACTTTATTTGATTATAGTTAAAATGTGGTTGTAAAACGTATTTATATTTCGTGTTCGAAGATATTAATCAAGATTGATTTAATTTTGTAATAGAATAACGTTCTAATAATCTTTGGTAATCTCAAAAAATATAACTTTCAAAAGAAAACGTTGCAATATTAAAACATACGTTCTAGCATGCCCTTTTGTGTTGATCATGATTTAAAACCGATAAAGAAAATATCTGTACTGTGTATTACAGGTCTAACTCATAACTGAGTCTGTTCCTGAGGTATGGGAGCGGTACGGGAGGGTGTGTTGACGGAACGTCAAACGACGAATAACTTTAGTCAGGAACAGACTCAGTTATCAGTTAGACCTGTAGTACCTATACCGCCCATGTTCTCAATAAGCTATATATGGGCCGAAATGAATCCAAGTAGCCAAAGTTGATTGAAAAAATTGTGAACGACGTCAATTTGACATCCCCAACAATCCCCAATGACAACTTGATGACAACAAATTCAACAGCAGTCAGAGAACAAAGTAACCTAAAACACATCAAAAATCCACCTAAAAACTTACCTAATATGCATTAAACATCCAACATATAATACAAACCCAACATCATTGATATCGCTGGCCAATAAACAATACCGACATGTTGAACATACTGTATTATGTCGGGATGAGCTTGCAGTCGGAGGTCTGCCTGTGGACACTGCTCGGACTGCTGCGGAGTATCTTCGACGCCACCCTCTTCAAAGTTAACGCTAACTTAAAACAGGTGTTCATAAACATTATATACTTGTTGAAAGACACGAAACAACACAGTAATCTATATTAATTTTAGGGAAGGGTATAAGTATATTGTTTATGATTTGTGTATGAATACATAACATTAGTAACCTTCGTTTGTGGCAGAATTTTACTTTTATGGAATATCAATACTTGATTGCATTTCAGTACACAGATCAGATGATTCAAATTCATTAAAGCTGGGTAATTCTACGCTCTCTGTAGGAGAGTAGGCCTAAGCCCCTACAGTGGGAATGTATATAGGCTGTTGTGTTGATTATGAACCCTGAAACTGATGATAGGATAATTCCTGTGTTATGCAATGACCCTTTTGACTGATAGTTTCATAGTTTAGACTAGACAGAGGACCGACAATCACTAATAAAGTTTTGAGACCTTTGAATTAAATATAATTTCGCGAAGCCAGAAATCCCCAAGTACCCAAGATCAAAGAGAGTTCATAGAATGTAGAGCAGAGAGCTGCTATTAGCAGGTGTAAACATTAATTAAATTATTGACTTAGCCTCTCCAATGGTGAAGGTAGTCTGAAAGTTCGTCACTTCTTTTGGTTACAATCTCATTGATAATCCAACAAAAATTAATATGGTATTGGAAAATTAAATCAGTTCTTGTTGTTTTGAGGTGTGGCAGATGACGATGCCGGCGGGCCTCTCGATGCCGATGCAGCGAGTGCTGCGCACCATGATCTCAGGCGTCATGTTGGTCCAGTGCTTCACCGTGTACGTGTACCTTGCCGCTTACATCGTGCTCCTATATCCTATCTTCTTGGTATGATAATATGTTTTATGTATTTACATTATTCCCCACTATAATTACGTTTAGTGTTGCGTTATTAAATCACACCGGACTCTGCTCCACTATCCTGTATTCTCGGTCTGATTTTAATAGCCTTTATTTTTATCTGCATCTATTTATAAAAGACGGATCTCGGTCTTATCGCCCTCTCTGTAAATGATTATGATGTCTTAAACTAATTTGTTGTAATTTGTAAAGTATATTTTCAGTGAATATGAGATTACTAATAATATCATGTGTTCAAATAATATACCATACACGAGAGTAATAAATGGCAACTGAGGAAAACAAATAATTCAGCATTCAGAATTTATCAACGGCATCTTATTGCGATTACGAATTCACCTGCTAAGTGTGGATCGTGGCAACACACAAGAAAGTCCTAGGCTAAACCCCCGGTAGGGATTACTAAAATCATATTGTGATACTCTCTCCATTTTGGTTAGGACATTGCAAGCTGAATCACCTGATTGTCTTATAATTAATACGTTCAAAAAGAACTAAAAACCGACTTCAATTGCCAGAAAAAAAATTGATTTTTGTTGATTTTCTCAAAGAGCAATTAATCAATTTCGATAAAATTTATACAAGACCACCTCTGAAGTATGCTCTACCCAAAAAAAACCAGTTAACTATTGGTAGAGTTATCGCGTAACACATTTAAAAAAAAAACCATACACGTCGTATTTAGAACCTCCTCTTTTTTTGAAGTCGGTTGAAAAGTAAGATGATTCCGTGCCTCGGGTTGGTCCCGGTTACTATCTGCGACAGGTAGCAGCTACATGAGCCATGTCGCAGGACTATGGCGGCTCTACAGCTCTGACACTGGGGTTTGTGAGGTCGGTCATCAACCTTACAACCTACACGATAAGAAAAAGGCGCGTGGGGATTATGGCGAGTCATGGACAATGTTTGAGGGAGCAGTGGTCTTACCACTGATGATAATTTAATAGTCTGCAATCATAATCAGTGCATGGATATATATTAATTCAGCAAAAATACATCGTTACGCCGCAGCGCAAACAGCGCAGATAGTCAAATATTCATTTTTTTACGCTTTAATAGCTTATGTTATGTACGTATAACCTTTTTAACCGACTTGAAAAAAGAATGTTATCACATCGACATGTATGTCTGTAATCCTGCTTTTTGTTATTAAAGTATGTTACCTATAAGAAAATAGATAAGACATTTGCTATTAAGGTTAGATTTTACCTTTTTACATGACCCAGCTCGTCTATTATTAAAATCTAAAAGTGACTCTAGCCGGTTGCAATTAGGACTACATTCGAATCTAACGTAACGCGCCGTTCTAAATACGTGTTTACGTCAAGCTAATATTATGGCGGAAGTGTGTGTTTGTTTGGTAACCTCGCTTCATTAAAACCGATTTCGGTGAAATGTCTAATTATAATCTACAAGACAGGAGATCTGCTTTTTAGGGTTCCGTATCTCAAAAGGAAAAAGGAACCCTTATATGATCACGTGGTTGTCCGTCTGTCTGTTTCACAAGATCCTTTTTCTCTAAAATACATGGAGGTATCAAATTGAAATTAATATTAAATACTTTTATGCAATCCCTTTCATCTGTGCTAAAATAAAACTTCTAACTCAACGCAATACAAAGATACGGCCGTTTTTTTTTGATGATTTCTCTTGAAAGCGCATCGAAACCGACGGGCATCACCAGCGTCCATCTACGTACCGTAGACATCTTTTGCGTTCACCAATCCTCTTGCCAAGTGTAATGTATGTGGCAAATCCCTTCATAACAATCAATCATTGAGGCCCATATTCAGCAGTGGTGACGACATAAATTTGGGAAAGTTAACAGATAGTCATAGCAAATATTCGACCAAAATGTAACAAACTAACTATTATCCATATCCTGATGAAACTGCTACGTTCTTGTAACGCGTCGGGCATGTTTGCCGCAGACAGAGTTATGACTTCTTCGCTGTTATACTATCCTGAGCATCATCATTCTGGGATCGCTTACTGTCGTCTAATAATGCAGTTTGTGAGCGCCTGGACAGTTCAATCGTCCTGTATTGGCTATCTGTGCAGCGCGAACCGAACTAGAAGTAGGATACGAGTAAATAGTATATAGATTATGTTTTATGCTATGTTGTTCAATCTTATTGTGTTTTTTTGTCACTTAGTTTTTTTAAGAAGTGTATTGTTTTTTAGGTCCTGGTGCAATGGGCATGTTGTCTAAATTAAATTGTACTGTCTTTGCTCAGGAGGAGCGCCCCACGCTGGTTCTGCCCTGGCTGCTGCTAGCTGCTATCAGGAAGTTCCTCTGCGAGCTGACCAGCCTGGCCCTCGGGCTCGCCACCTGTGTTCTCCTCGGACCGTCACGGCCGTCTTGTGTCAAGTTCCTCGTCTTCAAAGTAGCTTCAATATTGCCTGCCTTCTATATATGGATGCTTGTGCTAAGGTGAATTTATAACATTTTATTTATACAAGTTTCATGATTCTACAAACTAAAAGTCTGAAAGCGTTCCCGTAGTTCGTCCCTGTTCCGCGCCGATTTACGCCATTCAGTTTACTGAAATTAATTACATCAGTTCTCATTTTATCAGTACCTAATGATAGCTCAATTGTATGGCCAACTGCCAATCATTATCATTTATTCATAAGCAAATTACGAGTTGTGTTCTAATGCTTGCATTAGTTCTAAATTGTATTATACAATATTTCATCATGTATCACCCTTTTTCGTTAAATATTCAAAAAGTTGTAAATAGTTGGCCCTCGACCCTTAATACCTCGGTTTAGGGCTGTCGCTTTCGGATGACGGAATGTGCCGTATGTTGAGTATTTTCCGTCTCATAATATTTTCCAATTTCCATTTTGACCAGCCTGACTCATCTGATGCGGTAACCAAAAAACAGCATTTACATCTATACACATATTATAATTCGGAGTGCCCGTGGGATACGTTTGAAAGACCACGTAGACGAAGTTGCGAGTAGAAGCAAGTATGTAGTTATATAAATACACGTTTGTTTGCATGTATCAGTTACTACAATATGTTGAAAGTGACAACGTCGGGAGCGTACAAAACGTTCCCAGCGGTAACGTCGAGTGACCACGACTACGGACTCGAGCTAGCTGTGCGCAGGCGCCGCACCAAGTCGCTGTTGGACGAGGAACAGCTCAGGAAGAAAATCATCGCAACCATGTAATAAACAAGTAGTCATCTATCTTTGATAAAATATACGTTTACACGTATTCAATAGATCGAAGTAAATTTGCACTGGTTGTCAATATGGCAGAACTTTTAAAAAAATTCTGTATATTGTGCATTTTTCATAAAACAAAAAAGGATTTACGTCCATTCCAACAGCAACTGGCAAAGTATTTAAACTTTATTTTGTGAATGAACCTGATCTCATTCATAGATTTTTATTTATACACTGTTTTATTACAGCAATCTCGATACACAAGCAAGTGCAATACAATCATCACATCTCGAACGAAAAAAAGACATTTCATCCCGAATGATTAACTCGACTGACACAAGTGCAGAAAACTTACCGAACTTTGAAATAGTGCAACGACAATCAAACTCATCCCAGCCTGTAGACATGGGAATCAGCAGCGAGGTGTGGTACGGGCATGAGCTAGTAGTGCCACGAGACGCTGATCGAATTTTGGAACAATTTGTACTAATGATGCTACGGATAGCGGACTATAAGACCTCCGAAAGCTCTGATCTGGAGAAATTGTTTAGTTCACATTCACGAATGCTACCTTATATCGACTGTCAAACAATAGCTCATGACGAGCTGGAAACACCTATACAAGTCGGTAGTAAAAGAGGTAAAACTGCGTCGTATATTCAAGAATATCCTCAGATATTCAACAAGAAACAATGTGAAAATCAGCAAACCACGCCAGAGTTAACAATTCGAAGTGTTTACGGTAATTCTAGCTATAATGAAAGTGAAACACCAATCAATCAACGTAATGTAGCATCCGTTGATAACATTGTTACACATGCTAAGAAAGTTGCAATAACAGAGGAACAGACAGAAAAACATAAACCTACAAATAAAGTGCTTAACTTTAAGCATTTAGATAAAATTACTATAACAGGAGCGTCACTCAATATCGACCCGTCACTCAGTAGCAATCCGTCACTTAATATCAATCCGTCACTTATTTACAATCCGTCACTGTGTAGTAACAAAAATTTTATCGAAAAAGAATCCCAAGGACTGAAAAAAAGTGAAAGTATCATTGTACGAAAAGAATTAGCAAAGAGTCAAGAAATCCTTATATTGTTGAATAAGAAAAATAACAAACGTGTCGACACTGACCACGCTACTTGTAGTCACCAAATCAATGAACTGGCTGGTAATTCGAAAATAGCTAGTGAGAACAAAGATTATTTAAATTCTGCAGTTCGGAAGAAAATGAAATCAGAGCCATCCAAGCCACAGCCCCCTAAGATTAATAGAAAGAAAAGAAAACAAGATTAAATGTTAGAACATTTATTAAGATCAATTTTAACGACGAAACTACATATCAATCATTTAAAAAGTTTACTTATTAATAACTTACACGAATTATTACAAACATTTTTGATTCATGGCTATCAGTGGATCTAAAAACATAACACGGAAATTATATTCTTCTGGATTTAACAAATTGAACTGGTACATTGGTAATCTATTGGTTATTATCCACACAAGTTGTGGTATCTCATGGTCTATCCTCAAATCGTTAGGGAACACTAGAGTATTGTTATTTTGAGCTACAATAATCAAATTATCTTTTGTATACGGTTTACGTGTGTCCCAATATCCGATACTGTCTTGAGAAACAAGGTTAAAGAACATGATTCCGTTGCGGTCTACCGCTGAAGCCGATACCTGTCCATTAACACCACGGCTTTCTCCGAGAAGCATGAATTCATCCACCGAATCGCCAACACGGTTTAGGTCCCTCAACACGGAAGTTTTAGTAACAAACTCTAATGAGCTTGACATGGAATGGTAGTAAAGTAGTCGGTCACCTCCATGATATTTACCTAAAGACATACCAAATATTCCATCCGACCACTGATAGTTTACGCCGTGCAAGGTATAGTTTGAAAACAACGGCTCGGGAAAAAACGTGTAGTGAGAGAATCTCCAAAAAACGGCGTCTGCAGCTCTGAATACGATCAATCCAAAACGACGAGCATCAGCGATGTAGATATGAAGATCCTTGCACTGAGCATCTCTAGAGTCAACAATCAAGTTGGTTATTAAAGAGTCTTGCAGAACAAATATATCTGGGATTGGGAACCGTGCTATTACTTCATCTGTGTTTAAGTTAATAGAAAAAAGTGTCGGTGGGCATAGTTGGCGAGGAGTTTCGAATCCTTCAACTTGTCCAGAGTCGAGGACCCACATGGTCCCGCAGTGGTCGATGCTCATCCGGAAAACAGACGTGAATCCTGTGCAGTTATCTAAAAACAAGAACAAAGCTTGATGTTACTGTCATATACGTGCTATTTCTATGCCTTACAGCACGGCAATTAAAGTACTCATAAAGATCAGGTATTTAATACAAACTGATTACTACGATAAGTGTACAGTGTGTGACAACAGAGATCGCAGGAGGCGCCGCCATTTTCTACCAACTTACCAACTTATACTTTAACTTTACTTTTATAAACCTCAATCAAAAATTGGAAGTGGCAAAAATTTCAAATAATTTTTTTGTACTTCAAACCTTTGTCATTGGAATCATGTTCTAAAGTGGTTTTTAATATAGCTGGAACATTTAGTTGTTCTGTTTAAAGTTCCCTTGACTTTTAAATCATACCTGCTGTATGCCAGTCCCAGCTCGGGTAGGGCACCAAAAGCGGCGACTCTTCCTCGGCGGTGGTTGGCAGTACCGACAGTGTGGCAGGCACGCCTTTCTTCCAGCGCGGAGTGCTCACGAAAACCCGGTCTTTCCATCGTTCCACACCCAGCGGTATAACACTTGGTTGGATGAATTGCCTGAAACGTTTTCGAATATTAACTGAACAGCTAGCTATCAACTAAAATCGTCGGGCACGTGCAGAAAATCTGCACTGAATAATCTTCAGTAAAAGAAAATGTAATACAAGTTCAATAAATATAAACCGGCCAAGTGTGAGTCGGACTCGCGCACTAAGGGCTCCGTACTATTATCTATAAAATGGCAAAAAATCATGTCTGTTGTATGGGAGTCTCCCTTAAATATTTTTTTATTTTAATGTAATTATTTATTTTTAAAGTTAATACATAACTAAATATTCTGTGAATATATCAACCGTCTACCTGTTGTCGTTATCAATGTCGAGTAAAACAAGTAAAAAAAATTACGTTTGTTTTTGGGATTTGTTGTATGGGAGCCCCCTTAAATATTTTTTTTATTCTGCTTTTTACTATTTTTTGTTATAGCGGCAACAGAAATACATCAACTGTGTCTATCACGGTTCATAAGATACAGCCTGGTGACAAACGAACAGACAGACGGACAGCAGAGTCTTAGTAATAGGGTCCTGTTGGTTACCCTTTGGGTATGGAACCCTAAAAACACTTGCCCGTTATCGATTGCCGCTTGTCGCTCTTCCAGCGACGAGAATGCGAAATCCATTTGTTTCCATCGGTATAAAGTGCCTATTACTTTCTTCTCCGCAAAATATTCTCCCAGACTTGATGAGAATAAGACAGTCATCGCCAGGAACCAGGCGCGTAACATTTTCATCTAAAAACATAAATCAATCGTTGTAACTTAGTTGTTTAGTTTGATTTAGTGCTATTTTTGTTTTAATGTTTATTGCTATACATTTTCACTGGGCCTTTTCCTACCGATAGTGAGTAACAATAATGGATGCCTGCTCACGCAAATCAGCCAATCAGTCAGGCATATTTTTATGCGGAATTAAAAGGGCATATGGGAAAATGAATGCAGAACTACTGAATTTTTTTGGAAATTGTAGGTAAATTGAGTATATTTATATACTAAAGAATATTTTTGGCACATTTTTTGTATTTGTCTACATTAAACTAAAACTGTGTTGTTGTATAAAGTAACAATTGCTATTCATATTAATTCAGGCACAATGTTGATTTGTTACTGCAGACTTATTAAACTTCATCAATCAAGTCTGCTCTTTAATTCTGAAATACACATATTAATGTTCCTACAGGAGCAGGTACCATATAGGTACATATTTGTGCATTTGTAGGTATTTAACTACCAATATGAATGAAGTCAGTGATACTAAAATAACGTCTCACATCCTAAAACAACGAACTAGCGTATCGCAAATTGAGGAAATCATAAATCAAACTCGAAACTTTTAAAACGTAAGTAAAAGGTAAAAGTAACGTAGTGCATAAATTCATTTCTATGCCTGTCTGTCTCCTATCTAAAACAGCCTTGTGTACTCTTACCTAGGAGTATGCGACTATGTGTAACACTCTATTTGAAAAACACTGAACACACTGCACTTTGAATTCAATTCATCCAAAACCTACGGTTATTACATTTGGAGTTTGTTCTACATCAAATTATTTTAAGCCATATCCTTTACGTGGTAAAATATAACATTACCTGCGATGTATATTATATCTGTGGTCTCTTGTCATTTGGGGTTAGTGTTCAATTACCCTGTAGGGCCTCATTAATAATATAATTTGACAACTAAGGTCACCCACCACAATAAGTACAGTAAAAACGAAGTAATGATGAAATTGGGAGAATATATCTTCAACAGCATTGACATATGTTGGTCATTGAAATCAACATGTGTCAATGCTGATATGTAAATGTATTAGTTAAGTGTATTTATAAGTACTGTGTAAAATACTTGTATGGGTCTAGTGCCTGAAATAAATTTATAAATAAAAATAAAATAAAGTCGGCTGAGAACGATCGACGTTATGAGTACCTAATAATAATAATTATGTTGCCGAGCTGAGGGATAAGGCCAATGGCCTGGACAAGGTCAAGGCAAAAATATGTTGAATTATTTTCCTTGTGAAAACTTGATTTTTAAACCAGATAGGTACCGTGTAAGTATATAGTGGTAAAATCTGTGTTTGGCTTTACTTTTTGTGTTTATCACAGGTACCTAGTATTTCTACGTGTATTTAATTTCACGAACATATACAAAAATAACGTCTTGTTTTATATTGGCCACTAAAATCATAGAGTGATAACTGTTCCTTTGCTGTCTTAAATTCCTTCGTCTACTAGTATAACTTTTCAAAAGAACGTCTATCGAATATGAAAGATAAAGAAAGTAATTGTAAATTACAAGTACTATTAATTACAAATATTCAATTTAGTTAGACATAATGACTAACAACCTGTGATTTATTTAACTAGTACCCGTATTTCTAACTTACTAGAAGGTTATTAGTATAAAGCCATAAATACAAATATAATAAAAATAAAATCTGTTAATTTGTGGATAAATCTGTAAATTATTTATTTATGTTTATATATTTTGTTAACTAATGTGATTATTATTCTAACATTGGTATTTAGAAGAAACAAAACAGGAACTGATTCAACTGTAATAATAAATAGGATAAAAATTAACTAAACCTTTTTTATATATGAACTATATATTTTACACGTACAATATGAACAAAAGAAATTAAAGATAATTTATTAAGAGACAAATAAACATTAAACTTGTATGTGCATGTACAAAGTCAAAATTATGTAACATCAATCGTTGGGAAGAAAAATTGATATCCTTCAGGTGATCTCCCTATGTTCAATTTACCTTACCTTTTTTTCTCACTGCAAATCCTTCAACTAAAATACTACAAGTATTTACAAAATATAACTGGTTTACATAAACACAATCACACTCTCGGAATTGTGAAGTTATTATGAGCACATCACCCGCCTGGCTGGGTCCTTGTATAATATCGTATCGTACTACTTGTTACATGGATAGATACCACATAACACACACCTACGTAATTAATATATGCATACGTAAATGAACCATTAGAAAAAAATGACACATTTAATATTAAATCAAAAACAAAATAAAGCTTTCATGTAAAGAATACTGAAATAACCTATATAAATGATGATTTGGTAATCAAGAAAAGCTAGCAAAATAAACGCCTTAATTTTGTTTTGGAGCAATTTTCTTTATTACACATTTGCTGTTAAATTTTAATCGTAACAAAACCCCGTAAATTTTACTATTTTAAGAGGACTATTTATACATATACATATAATATTATATTTATATATAGGAATATGTAAGTTTCGTGTCATGCAAAACTGCCAAATAAAGAATAGGTTAGGTTAGATTTACAGGTTTGTTTCGGACCATCATGAGAGGTGTGAGATCCTTTCAGCTACATAACTTATTTTATAAAAAATATTGTTCACTGTTAGTGAGTTGGATAAATCACATCACATCTTCGATTCTTCATCGATTATATTTATATTATACTTTCCTTTTCTATGGCTAAATATTTCGACAGGTCACCCGGCTCCAGTGTTCATTGTTAACCGGATCTCCGGTTGATCTCCGGCCTTCCTTAGAGATCACTATGACTAAAGGGGTTGTCTTGTGGGGATTAGTCATAATCACATCGTTTGAGAGTTTCCGAACTGGTTAGTAATAAATTATGATTATTATATGTATTATAGGCTAAAGCTAAGGATTAAAGTTGATACATTAGCCAACCAGACATGGGATTAAAGCGATCCTTAGCCCGAAATCGAATCGGAATATTTGTGACACATTTCACATCCTCTATTTGGCCAGTTTGTGGCTTACATGTGGCCACGAAACAGTTCTATATACTCTGATTTTAGTTACTTGTTATTGTCCATCGTTTTCTATTACACAGTTCGTCTGCTTCTCAAATATTAACATTGAACAAAAAGTGAAATAAAATCTCAATCTTATAAAAAGGTATTTAATTATAAAAAATTGTAAATTTATTAGTGAGTCCTTTGAACTATTTAGCATAATTAACACATTTATCAAAGCAGTACATGCCACATAACATTGCTAAGAAATTTATTACCCTATTTGGTTTTGTTCATGGCCTCGGTAATAGATAAGTATTTGTCTTTATTTTTAACGTATTATTCTAAAATTATATATACAGTATCTACAGATTTGACTATAATGTTCACGTAGAAAAAATAAAAAATATATTGATTACTTCATCACAATACACATGTAAATGCACATATGTATGCATGATGCTATTTAACACGTTCTGAACACAGTTAACAAGTACAAGTTTTTCCGAGATATGGCGATAAAAATATATTTTCAAATGGTTTGCATTTTGACTTAGTTTATGCCTGTTAGTAAATGCTACACGTGTAAGTTAAGCGCTGTGAAGTGCACGGGAGGCTCAGTGGTTATAACGTCTGGATCGCACACAGTACCCCGCACCGCTTCAGTTGTGTCTGCATACATGATCCGATAGTTGTAGTCGTCTCGATCAAGTGGTCCCGCTTGGAACATCGGCAGGCGATTAGTTATCACCCAGACATTCTGTCTTGTTTCTTGATCGATCTTTACATCGTTTGGAAACACCAAAGTCTCTGCATTTCTCGCTACGACTCCGTTTGTAACCTTTTTGTACGGTTTATTTGTGTCCCAACAACCGATACTATCTCTTGTCACTAATCCGAAGAACATGACTCCTCTCCTGTCAATAGCTGACGCGGACGACTGTCCGAATAGCCCTCTACTTTCACCGACTATCCTGAACTCTAGGACACTGCTATTTACCCTCGAAGGTTGTTGGAGAACGCTTGTTGATACGTAAAATTCGTAGTATCCAGACATCGAGTGAAAGAATAGCTTTCTATCGTTTGTAATTCTAACTGGAGACAAGGCCAACCCAAATATGCCGTCCGTCCATTGGAAGTTCAATCCGTGAAGTGTGTAGTTGGAAGCTAACGGGTCTGGAAAGAAGAGGTGATGCGCGAATCGCCAAAACTTCCCATCGCTTTCTCTCAGTACGATTAGACCGAACCGCCAAGTGTCAGCAATGTACACGTGAAGGTCGGAGCAGTATGGGTCGCGTGTGTCTATTATGAGGTTAGCGAATAAAGAGTCTTGTAATACATATTTGGGGGGTATAGGAAAACGGGTGATTAATTGGTCTGTTTTTAAATCGAAAACTACGACGCTTGGTGGACATATTTGTTTTGGACTGTCTTGAGAGTCGATCTGCCCGGAGTCCAGCACCCACAGTCTCCCACATGGGTCAACGTTTATTCGGAACACTGACACTAATCCAGAGCAGTTCTTAGTGTTACCTGAAATAAAAATAAAGCCTTAAATTAGTAACCAAATACGAGTACTAGCATGACAAGCGATGATACCCTTAGAGTTAATTAGCCATAAAGTTATAGTCATTGCTAGCACATAAGTTTAGGTAATTGCATGTATTATATTGATTAGAACTCATAATAATGACAATGGACATATCACAATGACCTTAATGCTTCAAATGCGAAAGTGAGATGGTATGTTTGTTACCTCACGCACCAATCGTAATGAAATTTAGCACGCACATTGCCTCTCAATTCCATATGACCTTAGGCTAATTTTTATGTCACTAAACTAATATTGTGAAATAAATAATTTAAGCTCACACAGACGACGTCACAGACAAAAGTAAAAGTACTAAAATTAACAAGAGTGTAACTCATGGATAACTTGGGAATAGTGTTATTTTCGACCGAATATGGTAGGATATAAGTTCACTGTCGTAGATTCCAGGTGCTATATTTATGTTAGATAGATTGAATATACCCGTAGATAATAAGATTATATAATTCTTTGTGATGGGCACCAATCGCCTGAGTAGTTACCACTGAATTCTTACTTTGATCATCAACCCAAGCTTTCGCGTGAAGATTTTGACAAACCCACTTATGGGAAACCTTAGATGATTTTAAATGGAGACTCTTGTACGCAGAATAAATTAATTGCAATTTTCTCGAAGTGAATTACATAAATTGAAAGTCAACCAGAGTCAACAAAAGATCACCATCAGCCGAAAAACGCGACCACCGCTGACCGGGCTGCTTGTAACGATAGCCTTCCAGCGAACTTAACCAAGTCTCGATTCATTTTTAGCAAAGAGAGTCAGCCCGATACCGGTATTTTACGGTACTTTAATCAGCAGTGGACGTTTTAGAAGACATACCGAAGGCTCGATGGAAGCTCCAGTCTGGATATGGCCGTAACTGCGGTGACAGCATCCCTCCAGAGAGAGGCACGGTGGCGAGGGTCGCCGGAACTCCCTTGCGCCAGCTGGGCAGCGTCACGAACACTCGGGACCCCCACACTTCCAATCCCAGAGGGAGAACATTCTCTGGTATGTATTTCCTGGAACACGTTGTAAGAAACCGGTCAAAGTATATTTCCAAGTTCACACGCTTTCAAAAAGAACTAAGGAATCGATTTCAACTGCCCTAAAAGTCTACAACATCCACCCCTTAAAATGTTCACCCTTACAGGTTGGGTATATTTTTTTGTAGATTTTCTCAAAAAGCGCTAATTAATTTCGATAAACTTTATACGTGACCACCTCTGATGTACCAAACGAAAAAGAACCATCAAAATCGATTCATAATTGGCGGAATGATCACGTAAAATATATACCCAAAAAATCCTCGCCCTTTTTTTCTTCGAAGTCGGTTGTAAAGGCTTTCCTGAGCGAGATCGAATGAAGAAAGATATGTATACATAATATACATACATAGTGGCCAGTGCGTGCCTGCGATGTCTCGGTGAAGGGAACTCGAAGTCTATGTGCTTCCACTTGTAGAGTGTACTGAAGGGCGGCGTGTCTATGTCCGCCGGTATCTTCTGAGTGCGAGCGAAGCCCATCATCGTCAGCCAAAGCGCCATGCCCGCCACACGAGTGTTTTCTGAAATCACGACGAAAGTTCATTAAAAGTCAGAGAGAAAATATAGGTACCGAAGTGATATGGCCTTTAACCAACTTTGAGAAACTCCTACTGAATATGATAGGATTGGTATTCGGGGGCTATTGTATAATTTAACTTATTGACCGAGTGAGCTTGAGTAAGGTTAGTAACCGATCAAAGACGCTTCCAAGTACATATAGATCTTGTCTACTTATAATTCGTTTACGTGGAATTTATTGACCGAGTGAGAGAAGCGAACAAAGGGCTTCCTTTCGACTACTGTGGCAAAAAGCTACTTTCTGTGTGTTTGTATGTTTTCCTCTACAGGTCGTATTTCGTTTAAACGAATGTTTAGAATTGTTTGCCGACGGGGATTTTTGATTAGAAGGGTACTTCCTCCAAAATGTGGTAAAAAGGGGGTATTAGATATCTCCGCCATGTAATATCCGATTTCGATGCGGTTTCTTGTTACATATTTGAATTGATTGTTCTTATTAATTATTATCCATAATACAGGCATGGAAATTAGTAAAATATACCTAATTAAGAAGGCGATATAATTTATACCTTTATTTCAATAGATTGCCCGCTTCTATTTCCTTGCTAACTTAGACGAGATAAAAATGAGCAAAAAATTGGAGCGAAGAATAGGAAAGCAGATCTAGTCCAAGATCGCGTCAATGGAGCCCTGACCCTTCATTGAGGCAAATGTGCCTAACAACAATCCGTAGATTCTTGGTAGGCATATTAACAAAACACTATCAGATTTTAGATTATATTTAGAATTGTAGATTTAACATGAGTAGGTGCTACAAAATAGTGTCGTTTTTCTGGCTATAGCAAGGCACAAAGTCAAGCAATGTATGTTCAAGCTTGCAATAAATACAAATATTGTGAAAGTGACTTTATTTATTTGTTATTTGTGACAAAGAAACTTCTTTCCCATCAGAACGGAGAGTCAGAATGATTCGATTTTTTGTGCAAGTATAGTTAAAGGCCGAAAAAAGACATAGGACACTTTTTACCTAGACCGAGCTAGTAGTTTCCGTGGTATAATGTCTAAAGTCCACGCGGATGAACTTGCGGTTAAAATGCTAGTATTCGAATGTAACCGTAACAGTTTGGCTTATAGAAAATGAAATGTCACAATGTCACGTAGTCAAGGGAGTCACAATGACATATTGAGTGCCGTAACATACACGATATTCTAGCAGAACGTTCTCTCTGGCCTTGAAGGAATCAAACAGAGGACACCGGAACGGAACTCCCACACATTTTTAAACTATGTGCTAATCGTTATTCTAACCACTTGACAAATAACCGTAAACACTTTCCCGTTTTCTGTGTAAATTGAAAATGATGCTTACTCATCCTGAATTTCAGGACATGAAGGTTACTTCCACGGCGGTGCTCGCACCCGGCGGGGCACCTTACTGAGAACGTTTATCCATCACACATCAGACACAAGTGTGTTTATATTTCGAGACGCATTCGTTTTGATTCTCACGATTCCGTTAATACAAAGACCAATCTTCCTCAGATATCAAAACAAGATCGAGATTATATCAAATTGGTATATGATGCAGCAAACGATTCGAGACTGCCGAGGAAAGAGGTGTGTGTGTGTATGTTTAAATTTACAAGGTATGTGGAAAGAAGAAACCACCCTATTTCCACATGACAGAATGCCAAATATTAACGAAATTACATGTGTCTTTTTGTTTCATACATTGTTTAATGTTTCATACACCAAATAGCAGTGTTAGTAGGACTTTTGTGTGCTGTTATTAAAGGTATCAGAGATAGCGCCTCATTAGCATGAGGATTCTGGGCGAGAGAGGCACCCAAAGGCCTTATCGTCACTTTCCATCAGGTGAAATGAAGCCCAAGGGCAACCCATACATCCGAAAAAAATTAGAGATGCTCTAAGTAATGCTGTTGCGTGTGAATATTGGATCAAGTGTGTCTCCTTAAATCCCAGACAAGTCAAAAAAATGTCTAAACATAATCCTTACCTGATAGAGGCTCATGTAATCGTTACAGGAAGCTTATAACGATGACAACGACTTTCACCAGTAATTATCAAACATACTTCACAAACTTAGATAGGCATGTGGTACATACAAAATATGAGCTTCACTTAATTGGGTACTGTTCTTCCCCTCTTCTTTTTTATACGTCAATGGAAACGTCGATGTGTTATGCTAACTCACACTTGGCCGGTTTTTAAATAATATAAATTCCTCCTGTCTGGATCTCCATGACATTGTCTGTGGCTGTTAAATTTGGCGGTCAGTTGAACAGTTGAAGCGTGAAAGTAGAACAAATAATTTCACTTTCACGATTATTATATCAGAATTTTATTGCGTTAAACGTCAATAATTATAATTATGGCTGTAATTGAGACTAAGTTTGTATGTCTGTCTGTTGATGGTTCAAAAAAGGAAAGGCTACCTTTTTCCCATTCAAAGAAGTACTTCCCGTGGGATATATTCTATAGTCCACGCAGACGATATCTCAGGCAAAATACGAGTACGTATATATACGTAAAATATACAAATATTAGACTTCTTTGATAATAGTCTGTGTCGGCTTTCTTTCAGTGTAAATTACAAAACAGCTGACATTACACCCATGCGTTAGTAACCAGCCTTATTAAGTATGTAATTAAAATTTACTTAACAGATAAATACTTCATTGTACACGTACAAATCGAAAGCATGATTTTACGCATAAAATACTCATAAATCCAATTTACGCCTGAAGCCCTATCATTAGATACATTATGGATGTCGATACAGTGGTCGCGGTAGTTGCCCATGCTTGCGATATTATATCCAGAGCGTTTTAGGGTTCTATAGGCATTTGTGGAGCTTTTATATATTTGTTGTCTTCGTATGTTTACTTTCATGACGTTTTAGCATCAAAATCAAAATATTTTTAATTAAATAAAAGGGTTTTTGTACAAAGGTGGTAAAAGAAATATTAAGTTGCTTCAGCCCTATTTAGCCTAGCCCTTTAGCCCTATTGCATGCAAAATTGTTTATGTTTAACTTATACTATATATTTTTTCATTAAATTGTATATCGATTTTACAGTTGTTTTTATTTATTGTTATTTATCGGAGCGACACTCAAAATCTTAGGAATTCGTCTAGTAGAACATATGCTCCAGTAGCCATTTATTTAGAACCTTTTTACATTGGTTTATTTCAAGTTCTTTGATTTGCGCCGGCAGTTCGTAAAAAATTGTTATACACGTAGCATAATTTTTTTTTGAAACAGGGGACAGTTTCAAAAACAAGTCTGTTGGGATTTCCTAAACTTCTCTTTGTTTTTTTTATTTGCATGTTCAATGTTCGTTTATTTGTCAATAAAGTTAGATAAAATCTGCAATAATCTATTAAAAAAACTTGAAAGAATATAATACAAAACAAATCTCTAATAACTACATACAGAGTCAGTCAAACAAAACACACAAAAAATATTTCATGTAATAACAAAAAACAAAGCATGACGTAGCAAGCTTTCCAGTAAGAATAGCTATCCTAAATTTTAATTAGCTTCTTAGTACACTTTATGCGTAATGCGTATAACTGAATCTTGCAAAAACAAATTGAGAGACTTTTTCAAGAATCTTACGTAAAAGAAAAAATATCTAAATCAATATTGAAGTACCGATTAACAGAGGACTGAAGAACTTAATTACAGTTTTTCTCAGACTTTTTTTCTTCATCTAAACGATCTGTATCATTAAAAGGTAGATAGAGCGAAACGTTCTCTGCGTCGGCGCAACATAATGATAACAGAGGAGCGCAGCTGTCCACGCGTCATGCCTCGGCTGCATTGTCCATCCGTTACACAATCACCCCAAAACTACTGAACCGATTTGGATGAAATTTGTCATGGGCATAGTTGACTTTAACAAACAGGTTACTTTTCCGTTGGTATCGATTATGCGGATTTTTTTAGGTTGTGACAAAAAAATGTGTAGATACTTTTGTCACCACATCGAATAATAAATGGGTTAACTTTCCAATATTTAAATTTATTTTAAAATTTAAATACAAAAGGAATGAAATACCTAAAATCTGTTCCACTCAAAAGTCTAGAGATACTATTTGATGGTAGCTTTTTTGAAAATATATATTTTTTTATCACGACTCATAGCTCCAAAAATAACTTATCAAAATATTAAATGTATACAAGGTGAACTAAACTGATGTTAGTATTACTTTAAATTCCAAGTTTTCGAGACCACAGTCAGGTGACGTACCATTGACAATTTTATGTGGTCGCCAGTCCGCATGAAAACATGATGATCCAATGATCATGACAAACAGTTGTTTATCGTGATTAAAATGAATAATTAAAACTATCACTAAAGTTTCAACATTCCAAAACAAACAAACTCATTAAAACCTGTGTTGCGTGTGTTAGAAAATAATTGAAATTCGTATTATTATAATTTATAAGCATTAGTTGAGTAACTTGGTCATTTAAAATTAAATTTAGAAATAAAAAAGCAGCCAAGTGCATGTCGGGCCACGCGCAGTGTAGGATTCCGTAGTTGGAGCCACACAGGACGATGTAAAGTAATTTTGAATGGAATTTGTTCGGAATTCTTATTATGATATCTCGAAGTATATGTATTTTATAATTTAGTCTTAGCTAGCCTAGTCGTGATAGTTTTCCTTTGAAGTTCAGTATACATACTACTACTGTAAAAAAATCAGACTTTTAAAAGCAATAGTTTAGAAGATAGAGGGGGGGGGACGTCCAACTTTGACAAAAATTATCACTTTAGACGCGAAAAAAATATTTCATCTCCAAGTTACGTGTACGAGAGCCACCCTTAAAAATTAGTTTTTTCAGATTTTGTTCTACCATTTTGTCGGCGTGATTGATACGTATACCCTCACCACACTACAGCCTTCTAATAGTAAGGGTCTCTGAGCAAAGCCGCGGACAGACAGACGGACAGAGCGAAACTATAAGGGTTCGTAGTTCAACTGCGGGACCCTAACAAAAAACGTTAGCTAATTTGTTTCAAATTTGTAAAATGCGAATAATTACTTATTTGGCTAAGAAATAATTCTCGAATGCAGGATACATTATGAAGTTATTTGCACAATTAAGATTAGTTAATGAACACCTCTGTAAATTTGCACAAATATTTTATTTCACGGCTCCTATCATATCATCCTTGAATTTATTGTTTCCTTTGTGGCGTTGTTTTATCTGTGATACACATCTCAGGGGATTTAATTTGTCGGTCTCGCAACCCTAAATCTTAACTAGTCGTAACTAATGCTATGACTAATTATTCGCAGCAAAGTGATTTGTATGTTGTAAACGCTGTCCTGACCGACCGACATATCAACGCACTTGGACAAGGAGACAAGGATAGATGACGTAGGTAGAGTACCACATTACAGTCCTCTGTGGTACCACTAAGGAAGAAATGACCAAGTTTCGTCACTATAAACTTTGACAAACACTGGCATTAACAATGAAAATATGCTCGTGGCATGTAAAAGAAAATTAGGGATAAACATTATCATACAAATTGTCCACGTATATGTTTGTAAAATCAGAATATTGTGGTGACGATGGGCAAAACAAAAACATGGTGTTGCGTCTACAGGCGTTTCCGCCAGTGAAGTCCCTGCACGTGTCGTAGGGGCGAGCAACTTATAAGGCATTAAAAATGGCTGCATCCATGCAAATAAATGTTATACAATTAAAATAAGTAACTTTAAATATTTTTAAATAATACGCTGTATCGCCAAGACATCACTGTTTTAAATGTATTTTTAGAAGCTACATCGCTTCAGACATATATTTTATAAAATTGACATCCTTGGCTACCTACAGAAAAATAAAATTCACTTCGCAGGTTCTCGATTTCCTTCCAATTACATTAGCTTAAAGTTGTCGAAATATGAATGAGAGAACATCCAAAAAAGAAGAAGAAAGAAGGAGAAGGTCAAAGAAAGCAAGGAAAATGTTATATCGTTTTGTCTCAATAAAAATCTAGGTAGATATTCATTACCTCTTTGAATGGTTTGTTCATGTCAAAAATTTATTGCAGCAATAAAGCAAACCGGTCTTACATAGTGCGCCAATATCTGATTGCTATTTGGAGCCAAAATACTCTCATTTTAGCCCTTTCTAGGTCAGGGTTAGCGTTTCATACCAACGCATGTGAATTCAGTGTTTGCTAGACATTGTTAAATCGATCAAAAGCACTGATTGATCAATATTACGAGTATAATTATTTTTTTCATGGCAATTTCAAGTGATTTTCATGTCGATAAATGATATGATGGTTGTATGGTTGTATTCAGATTAGATTCTGGAATTCGGATTCTGACTATAGAAGTTTTTTTTATAGTAACTGAACGGAATCTAAATAGCTGTAATAAATATAAGATGAAACCAGCAATGACTACAAAATGTCTGGATCGTAAAAAATATGAGCACGCTTAATGGAGTATGTTGTTCTCGCAGTATAATTTCTTAAGGCTAAGTAAACGAAGTCGCAGGCAAAATGCTTATTTAGTTTTATGTAGTACTAAATATTACAATTAAATTATATTAGTACTAGCGGCCCGCCCCGGCTTCGCACGGGTGGACATTTATTTTGGCATAAACGTAGAGTAAATGTAATCTTTCTAGATCATTACAGAAATTTTCAGAACTTTCCATAAGTTCTCATGTGAACTTCTTCACTCGTGTGAAGTTGTTAGACATGGACAGATAAATGTATATTTTTCACATTTTTGCCACCCACTTCCACCTATCGCGACCAAACTCTCTTACTTTCAGCAGAAGACCCCCTATCCCAACGAGAAGTTGATCGGGTTGGTGGTGATAGAGAAAACCTTGTCTTAACGTACTAACATTAGCTTTTTATATATAAGATTATATTATCTTTATAAAACTACTTTTATCCGTCGTTTTTATAGTTTCTTGGGTCCCTTCCTGTATAGTAAAATTAATAATATACTTGACAAACTTAGTTTAGCTGCAGACGCTTTAGTATTTAATCAAATATTCTAGCCAATTAGATTTAAGAAAAACATTTTTGTACATTTTTATGAATAAATTTATTCTTATTATTCTTATCTTCAGCTGTTAACTGTCACAGATCAGTCAACATTATTTTCAGAAGTAAAATTTTTAAAATTGGACAAATTAATATTTACGTAATATCGCAACCACTAGCACCTAGCTATGACATACAGAAGTACATAAATGATTATTTTATCCCCATGCTCTTTGCCCATGCTTGATTCCTATGGGACAATTTCTAAATTAACCGCCTCCGTTACGATTGCAATCCAGAGATCTCGGTTTCGATTCCCAGTGGGAGTACGTATAGGTACTAAGTTTGGTTGGTTGTAGGCCATTTCCTATATCCGCTTGGCTAGCTACTACCATGTTATCTATGTCTGCCGCCAAATAGCAGTGTTAATAGCACTGTTGTGTACCGGTATGAAAGGTATCAGAGCCAGCGTCTCATTGATAGAGGCTTCTAGGTGCACACGCTTACCATCCAAACGCCTTACCGTCACAATCAGGTGAAATAAGGCCCAGGGCAAACCCATCATACATAAAGTCCACGTAAACGAAGTATAAGTAGACAAGGTCTATACGTGCTTGGAAGCGTCTTTGATCGGTTACTAACCTTACTCAACATTTCACGTCTTACCTAAGCCCATAGGTAATGGTTTTGTGTTCAAAGATAAATGATATCGGGCGTTACTTTCACCAGCTGCGCGCGCGCCGCACCGCAGCTGCCCGTATAGTCATAAATTGCATAATACTGCATGTGTGTTATTAAAATAATGAGATAAGTATAACTTGCGTCGAATTACGATCGCTTTCGAATCATTAATCAGATTTATTTTAAAATATTATGCTTTTTTGTATTATCACAAAGAACTAATGTGAACATCCTTCTCACACACAACACAAAAACAATATTCTCGAGTATACTGTATACTAAATGTTATTTTGACTTTGAACTACGAAGAAAACGTCGAAGTTAGCCTACTTCAATCTTTATTTGATATATATGTATGTGTGTACATACTCCGGAACCGGTCAATGTGGCGTACCATGGAGGAGGCCTATGTCCAGCAATGGACGTTTCTCAGCTGATGATGTACACACAATAACGTGTAAATATCACCACTTGCATTTGTAAAAAACAGCAACAACAACAAATCGCTGAGATTGCTTAATATTTAATACTATGCAATTGTAAATAGTAAAAACTTACGTTATAAAACAAAAATTTTAAGACTGAAAATAAAAGTATAAAATAATTGAAAATTAAACTGATTGATACCTTTTTGTCAACTAAAAATATTAAACACGACTCACCATTCTGTTTGTTTCCATATTCACTGCTTTCATCCGAATCCTCATACTCGTAATGATTCACCGGCTCCTGAACGGAACCGGGATATCCGGCATCACTGTCACTAGGGTTCCGGAACGGACTCCACTCGGGCGGATCCTTCCATCCAAGATTCACGTTGTCAAACTGACTGTTTATATCCGTAAATAACATAGACGGTGGCGACCACTGAATGAACCACTGGTGGGACACGGCCATGTTGGTAAACTCATGAAAAAACACAAACTTTTCGTCTCTTTTCAACAGAAGCGTTATGTATAGGAATGATAGAGCTAGCAGATAAGTTTGTCAAAGAATTCTGCATCGCAAAAAACGCGTGAGCGCAAGCGCGGGTCCGGAGTCAATCTGTGATAGAGTTCAGCGGCGCCCTTCTAAAGAAGAGCGCTTTCAGTGCGTTTGCATATATATAATGGATCTATGCATCGTTATACATATATACTTGTACATACTCGTATTCTGTGGACATCGTTAGAATAAAATTATGCCAACTTTAGCGCGAAGAAAACCATTTTTTGCCGGGCAATATGCTTGAAGACTTCATCATTATTATGTATAGAATATGGTATTGTTACAATATTCTATATTTATCAAAATAATTTACTTATAGACGGCCCATGATGTTCCTATTTTTAATAATTCAGGAAGAGCAGTCTAGGAATCAATAAATACTATTAAGTGCAATAACACTTTAATAAATACTATACACTATAATAAATGCAATAACACTATAAAGTGCGTAGATTTTTAGCTCTGTTTTTCGTTAATTTTTTAGGATACCGGTCTCAGTGTATGCCAAATGATGATACCACACAACTACTGATTTTCAACCTACCCCTCACAAAACAGGATTGGCTTTATTTATTCTGTAAAACATACAATGTACTGGCAGTAGCACTCATTTTAAAATACTGAACACCCTCTCTAGCTCGTGTCTAAATTTCGTAATAAAATACCTACGTTCAATGTTTGTCATTTTAGAAATCTCCAAAACATATATTTGATATTCGAAACAATGTGCGGCATTCGAAGCAACACATTTAGTGTTTCAGAAACAAATTAAGCAATGATCAACAAATACTTGAAATTTTTACATATCTAGACCGGTAAATTACATCTCTGTCAGTTGCAATCTCTCTGCAGTTCCATTACTCTGTCTTCCGTATCCGAGGTTTATAACATTACGGTCATACATACATACATACATAGGTAGTTATTTTATATCATCAATATTCACGGTACATAAGTTTTTACCGCTTACAAAGCACATCTAATTTCACCGGAACAAAATACCACCACTGTATCTTCTACGAAAACTTTGATAAAAACTAGAATAGACATAAAACCTCTATCATAGATCGCCATGACGAATGGGCTCGCCATTATGAATACTTGTAGATATGCTGACCATCTCCTGGACTTGTTTCGTAACCATTGTTCACAACACGAGACGAGATGACATGGGGTGAATATATTTTGAGCCGGGACCGCACTGGACCATACGGGAATTTTCCTACATTTTGCTATACTCTTTATTCAATTCAATCATTTACTGCTTTCTTGTCGTTTACCAGTCCAGACATGAAACCTTGTAGGGCACTGCAGTATTATTTGTATCATCATCATCATCAGCCGGGAAACGTCCACTGCTGGACATAGGCCTCCCTCATGGTACGCCACATCGACCGGTCCCGAGCCACCTGTATCCAGCGACTCCCCGCGACTCTAACCAGGTCGTCGGTCCATCTAGTAGGGGGACGGCCTGGTAGACGTTTCCCGGTACGTGGTCGCCACTCGAGAACCTTTACTCCCCACCGGTTATCGGTTCTTCGAGCGATGTGGCCTGCCCATTGCCACTTCAGCTCACTGACTCGTCGAGCTATGTCGGTGACCTTCGTTCGTCTACGGATTTCCTCATTCCGGACCTTATCACGTAGAGAAATTCCGAGCATAGCTCGTTCCATTGCTCGCTGAGTGACTTTGAGCTTGTTTATTCGGCCCACAGTAAAAGACCACGTTTCGGTTCCGTATGTCATCACTGGCAACACGCACTGATCAAAGACTTTTGTCTTTAGACGCTGAGGTATTTTGGACGAGAAGATATGCCGTAATTTCCCGAACGCTGCCCAGCCGAGTTGGATTCTTCGGTTGACCTCTTTGTCGAAGTTGGACCTACCTAGTTGAACGATCTGTCCCAGGTATACATACTCGTCTACAACTTCGATTGTAGTGTTCCCAACCACTACCGGCATAGGTGCAACATGGACATTTGACATGATTTTCGTCTTGTCCATGTTCATTTTTAAACCTACCTGTTGGGAAACTCTGTTGAGGTCATTGAGCATTGCGTTCAGATCCTCCAAGGATTCTGCCGTTATGACTATGTCATCGGCAAATCGAAGGTGAGTGATGTAGTCGCCGTTGATGTTGATGCCCAGTCCTTTCCAGTTCAGAAGCTTGAAAATATCTTCCAGTGCAGTGGTGAAGAGTTTCGGGGATATAACGTCACCCTGTCTTACACCTTTCTGTACTTGGATCGGTTTCGTGCATTCATCCTGTACTCGGACGGACATTGTGGCTTTATTGTATAGACATTTCAACACTTCGATATAGCGATAGTCAATGTGGCACCTTTGGAGAGACTGAAGCACTGCCCAAGTCTCGATTGAATCAAAGGCTTTCTCGTAGTCCACAAACGCCAAGCATAATGGCCGATTATACTCCTCGGTCTTCTGTATAATCTGCCGGAGCGTATGTATGTGGTCTACGGTACTGAAGCCTTTTCGGAAACCGGCTTGTTCGGGAGGTTGGAAGTCGTCAAACCTGCGTGCTAGTCGGTTCGTAATGACTCTCGAAAATAACTTATAGACGTGGCTCAGAAGGTATATCGGTCGGTAGTTCTTCAGTAAGGCATTATCGCCTTTCTTAAAGAAGAGCACCACCACGCTTCTGCTCCACGCTTCTGGCGTGCAGCCTTCGTGTATGACGGACTGAAAGAGCTTCTGAAGGACTACAAGTATCGGTTTTCCACCCGCTTTCAGAAGCTCTGATGTGATTCCGTCTTCACCTGTCGCCTTGTTGTTTTTGAGTTGTTTGAGAGATTTGTATACTACTTATGTTATAATTTAAAAGTTAAAATGTTATGATTAAATTTTCATGTCATGTCAAAGGTACTAATAAATAATATTTAAACGCACCAAGCGTTTCGCTTCAACATTAATCGTGCGTACAGAAAAAATATGGAATACATTACCGATTTCCGTGTTCCCCGAAAACCACAACTTGGGAATCTTCAAAAAAAGACTGCATAGGCACCTTCTAGACCAGCACGTAACATCGTCGATCTCATTGTCACTTACCATCAGGTGAGATTGAGGTCAAGTGTTGGTCTATCTTCTGTAAAAAAAAAAACACGCACACTTCTTTAGAAATGATTTTTAAATGTTTTAGAAAATGTTTACAACTATGCTCTAGATTCTATAATAATAATCCAAAAGAATTTGGATTTTGAAGAAAGAAATATACGATTCAAGAATAAAGTCATACTTACAAATTTTACACTAAATATAATAATGATTGTGGTTACATAGATGATAATGATAGCAAAAGCAATAAACAATTAAACATCCTGTGTAATTATACATTAATAAGCACGTTTAAAAGCAGACCATTTCACAATACTGACCGTTTTGAAATGCGTATTACTTTGGAGCACCTATTTATTTTGGGTTTTCCTAAAACTACATGCGGATTGTTTTATTTCCGCATGACTTCCAACATTCAGTTTTAATAAAAAGTGTTACAAAACTAGGCTAACGTAGCATGAGTGAGTTATGTACAATTGAAATGTTTGTCGACCACAACTTTTATGCTAAATGAGATAGTCACGACGTACGTTGGTCACACACCACGTTCATTCAATTATTTATTTGACTTTCCTTGTAAATATTTGCTGTCGTAAGTTGTAATAGCGACATCTATTTTGCCGCCTTTCTGGGCTGTTAAAATACGTAAATGATTTTCTCATTTCCTAATACATTCAAACGTATTCAGACAAACTTTAGACATCTTTAGTTGAAAATGTTTCATATTTTAAATTAGCATTTTCAACCGACTTCAGAAAAGGAAGAGGTTCTCAATTCGACTGTATGTTTTTTTGTATGTATGTTACGCGATAATTCCACAAATGAATCGATTTTGATGATTCTTTTTTTGTTTGGTAGATCTTACCAGCCAGTGGAGACATATAAATTTTATCGAAATTAATTTAGTATTTTTTGAGAAAATAAACCAAAACCCTGATTCTATCTCTAAGGGCGAACATTTTAGGGTATGAATACTGTATACTTTTAGGGCAGTTGAAGTCGGTTTCTTAGTTATTTTTGCACACGTTAATTATAACCCCTGACTTTATTCGCGAGGATCTCATAATTATCACACGGACACGTCAAAGGAGCCTATGTCCTTTTCCATGCCATAAGTACGTGAACGTGTCTTAATTAACAAACTCACTTTTACATTGATTATTTGCAAATTATTTGTGAGTGTAAAAACTATGGCAACAGCAGCTTGTGGAGGCGTCATTTAGTTGAGAAAGACGAATTATAAATTTACTAATAAATAAGATTAACTTAAACATTATTTACAATGTTGACGATACTTAAAAAATAAAGTTTAAAAACGAGCGAAAGATATTTGAGTAAACCAAATAAATAATAATCCAATACCGCACCGAAACGTAGTGTTCTACTGTGGTCCTAATAATTAAACTTAAGGCGATCCATCAAAGTTATATAATATAGCTATAATAAGCTCTAATATAGCTATTCTATTTTTAAAGATTATGGCAACAGAAATTTAGCATTAGGAGAGGGATAACGTTAATATCTCTCTGCGAGATATGCTCGGAATTTCTCTACGTGATGAAATTCGGAATGAGGAAATCCTTAGGCGAACAAATGTCACCGACATAGTTCGACGAGTCAGTGAGCTGAAATGGAAATGGGCAGGGCACAGTGGCTCGGGACCGGTCCATCTCTAGCAATATACGATTCCCGGCTGATGATGATTAATCCAATACGTAATAATAGTTCTTGTTCAGAAAAGGAAAATTCACGCAATAGGTACAGATACGTCACTGTACGTAGTAACTTTTATTTTTTTGCCCCATTTCTTACAATCCTAATCTAACAACTATATCCAATCACTGACCACCAAATCACCTGTTACAATTTTATCGACTTCCATTACTGCCTACAACACCTAATAGACCAGTCTGACATAAAATGTTTGTAAAACACATCGCCTTGTTAACTACCTTCATGGGCCTGGCCTGGGCTATATACCCATACTTTGATACACAGGATTTTATCTACAATGTGCCGAAAGTCTACAGGATATCTATAACGTTGGACAAACTCTTGGAGCATTATGAGAAGAAGCCAACTAAGGATCCGGAGTGGTTCATCGCATTGGGAGTAGCTAGAGGTACAAGTTTAATTTGTAGTAATTGATGATGACAAATTTTTTCGAAATCCGTGGAATAGTTGCAGTAGATTTAGTATCTTGTTTCATAAAGATGACAGCGATGGTTTGGTAATCTTTATTTTCGATGTTTCAATTGAATAATCGTCACTTCCTTGACTTGATCTAATACTTTGAGGAAAAGAAATAATGGGTGATTAAGTTTTTCGTTACATATTTTGATAACATGCAGAAAGTTGTGTCAGATAATTTCATTAAACGAACAGAAAAAGGAAATTCATTAAACATTAAAAATAGTGTGGTATTTGGAATCGTTTCCTGTTCTCTCTTGCATTGCATGTTATATAAAACTGAAGGCATCAGGTTTCATAAAAATGTTACTTAAATTTTTGCTAAGTCATTCGATATTTTGAGAGTAAGTTTCGTCGGCTGACATTTTAGTAGGCAAACATATGATACCTCGATAGTATGACCTTTCGTGTTAGGTATCTCGTATCCACTGTATTGTAAATAATCAGCTGTATTTACACCGGTGGCTTAATGGATAAGGCGTGGGCTCTCAATCTGAGGGTTCCGGGTTCGAATCCAGCCGTGTACCTATGAGTTGTTTTTCAATTCAAGAACATTATCCACTTGCTTAACGGTGAAGGAAAACATCGTGAGGAAACCTGGATGTCTTAAACAGGCATGTGAAATCCGCCAATCCGCACTGGGCCTGCGTGGTGGACTATGGCCCATACACTCTCTATAGGAGAGTAGGCCTGAGCCCCTGCAGTGGGGACGTATATAGACTGTTGATGATAATGATTTACACCGTGACTAGAAAGTTGAGCAAATTTAATATTTTGTAACTTTTAACTGAATTTCTAACATGATTTTAATTCATTTAACAATTGAAAGTTTTTCCTGAAATGTTTAAAAAGAGATACTATATTCAAGAGCCTTTTTTTGCGGACTCCAACTTAAGCCATTGCTCATTTATTTCACGAAATATCTTACATGTTTGGTAAAGGTACACTCGAGTACAAAAATATGTATCCATGTTTGAACCATGTACAAATCACTTTTAATTGACATTTCCCTCAACACATTACATGGTATCAAGCGAGAGTGAATATGACATAGTTTAAAAGTAGTTACATATTTTTGTACTCGAGTGTACACGAATGTCAATTCAATTCTTATGTAATACTTATTATTTTCTACCACTTTGAGATAAATCGAGACATTTTATAAAACCTTTGAAGGATAACCAGTATTCTAATTTTTAGAGTTCCGTCTTCAATAGGAAAGAAGGAACACTTATAGGATCACTTTGTTGTCCATCTGTTTGTCTATCAAGACCCTTTTTCTCAGGAACACATAAAGGTAACAAGTAGAAATTAATATCGAATACTCAAATCTGCCGTCTCTTGAATCTGTGAAATTTCAAACTTATAGGTCATTTGAGGTAGTCCATGATTCGGTGCGTGTCCGACTCTCACTTGACAGTTTTTTTTCTTGCATACACAGAGATACAAGATAGACAATATTTCATCAATGTGATCTATATTTGTCAGGCCAGCTCGAATATACTATCAACGAAATGGACAAGACAGTGCCACCGAAACTAAAAGAGAATCTTCAGAACATCACGAAACGTATAGACCGGATTAAGAATATCACGCACTATGGGAGCTTGGCTTACCGGAGCAAGGACTATGAATACGGTTCGTATTTTGGTTCATTTCCTTTCGTGTCGTTTGAGTTTAAACTTTAGTTGTATGGCTCTTGTAAATAATTTTCGTCTCTGTATGATATACACACAAAAAAATTTTTGTCATACACACATCACGTCATGAAGTTCTGATTCTCAGCCAGCTCTACAAAAGTTACAGGTCAGTTTATAGCAGCACATTAACATTAACTTAACATTAGCAAATTCAAGAAATTTTACATATAAATCAATCAAATATTGATTTCTGTTCATGTTTGATTAATCAACGATCACGTAAAGATGTGCGATCGCGAAATCTGATTAAACACGATGATTGGGTCACGACTTTAAAATTCTTCGCAAACTGCTTGAGATTTAAGGATCAGTTCACGTTTTGTTTCGTCACCATCATGACCATGGTCACTTGTTGATATATGCTCAGACTAAAGAAACATAACAAGACCGACCGCGTCCAGAAAGGCGCTTGGACTTACAATCCAGAGTTGCCGGACAGGATTCTCACTGGGGCTATCTATCGGGACTCTGTTTGGTTGGTGCTATAATATTTTCTAAGTTCGCCTGGCCACTTACCACTATGTTACCTAAGACAAACAGCCATCAAACTTTAAATAATAAGCAGTTTATATGTATATATTTATTCATAATTTATATATTACGTAAATCGTGTTTTTATTTATTGTTATGCTTTTTTCTACATTATCTTCTTCTCTAATATATACTTTTGTTTTGTTTATGTACATGTATGTAGGTCTACTTACAGTATATGCCGGGAGAAATCTCTCGTTAGGGATACGCCAGTCTAAATGTAAAATTTTAGTTATAATTGACTTTGTAATTATTACTATGTGCAATAAACAATAAACAAACATCAGTCTTAATAGCACTGTTTTGTTCCGGTATAGAAGGTAACGGAGCCAGTGCCTCGGCTTGAGGCTTCTGGTGATGATTTTGACGCTTGCGCACGAATTCCATCCAACGGCCTCATCGTCACTTTCCATCAGGCATGACGAAGACCAAGGGCAAAGGCTCGGGACTGGTCATTGTCGCATTCCATAGAACAGGCATAAGCATATGGTATAGCCAAATGATCATTTGATGCCACTTGGAGAGACAAATAGGTTTCATCATTATTATCTTAGGGTGCATTAGTCGACTGTGATCTGCTTATTAGTATAATACCATACCAACCAAAAATGAGCTATGTGTTATTTTTATAGTCTTTGTCATGATCGTATTGAGGTCGCACACTGTCTACAAGTGCGAACAATTTCTTCAAACCCTGTTCTAGCTCTTACGTAAATGCTTTTTGGATTTTGAAATGCACTATTACATCTAAGATATCTGAAACCAATTCATTACGTACTCGTATAATTATATATTCGCAACCGAGCATGATCTCAGATACATCAATCAACTTTTTTTAAAGCAATATATTATAGAAATGTTTCTTTTATTGCTCATTTTGGTTTTAACCGCCTCCGTGTTCTCATGATTACACTGTTTGACTCGCAATCCTGAGGTCCTGAGTTTGGTTTCCAGCGGGGGTACAGTTTGAGTTGGTGGTATTTTCTATGGCTACTTGTGAAGGCCGTGCAAATCTCAATTAAAAATTGTTTTGATTATTATCCACTGGTTTTTATTATCGCTTATTTAAGGTGTTGGAATTTAATTGTAGTATTATCCCTGAATATTTTATTAATGTTTGGATAATTTGTTAAAATGGACAAACCGTTTAGTAAATTATCATCCATCTCTTAAAACGTTAGTCTCTTATAATATCTCTTAAAATCTATATCATCGCATAGATATGTTATTTAGTTGCTCAAAAAGCAAAAAATTGATATCGTATATAAAAATATAAATCAAGTATAAAAGTCTAGCTAACAGAAGGCTGTTAACTGAAATGAAATACCACTTCAAACTAATCTATTCTTTTTGAAAGACACTAAATTAGCTGTAGTTTTGCAATTTCACTCATATAGATACAGCAACAATGCCAAACCACCTTTCACTACGCTAAAAGTGCAGTTACATTTTAAAACAAGTATCACAAGTACAAACGTAACATTCAAATTTAGTAGAATTAGACTATAGCCAATATCACCTTCAGAGAAAATTCTTTAAAAATCAAATTATGATATAAAAGGGTATGTCTTTACGATTTTCAATGTTTATTTACAATAACTTTATATATATTTACTTACTTTAGATATAGCTGTATTTAGTCCATTTTCATATAAAATGCAAGGGAATCCAAACCTATAGGGTACTTCCCATTGACCTAGAAGCAAGTTCTTACAGTACAATTATAGGAATATAACACAGTAAAAATAGCTTTTTTATGTTTACAAACTTAACTTTGCAGTTGAAAGCCATACGTCGGGTATGTAATTTAGTAATAAAGTTGCTTTATCAGTGAGAGTCACAGTTTCGGTAGAGGATTGTTGGGTGCATATTACTGTACCTATTATTTATGATTTTCAGTATGTTAATTATTTATATTCTGTACGGAACCCTCGGTGCGCGAGTCCGACTCGCAATTGACCGTTTTTACATAGGGATAGGTTGAAGGGACCGTAAAATACATAGACTACTTTTTATCCCGATCGATCAAGTAGTTCCCGTGGGATAACTTCTGACATCCACGCGTACGAAGTCATGGGTAAAAGTCTAGTAATAATATAAACTGATATTGAGACGTAAATGATAATAAATAAAAATTAGGTTTGATCTGTAATTTATTCATACTTCTGAACAATACGTCAATTATCGAGATAATATCAAAGTATTTCAAACTCCCAGAACAATAACGGAAGTTAAACCGTTGTTCTTGGAAGTTTACAGCACCATGAAAGTTATGTAAACGTTAAACTTAGTCATAGAATAAGTATAGAGCCGGAAATGCAAAACATAGAATAATGTTTTATGGTCAGTGGTTGTAGCTTGCCTGACCAAAACTACTACAGTCCTCTGTGCCAAAACTAATTACACAAATTTAGTTTTACCCAAATATTTTCATTGTGTTTCCTGGTGTTACGCTCGTGTTAGATGACATAGCTTAGTATGATAGACAGAAAATAGACCTTTGACATACAGACAGAATTAGATTACAGAAAATATACTTTTCAAACGACTTCAAAACAGGAGCAGTTTCTCAATTCGACTCGACTGTTTTTGATGTACATTACGCGATAACTTCGCCAGTTGTGAATCGATTTTGATGTTTATTTTATTGTTTGGTATACTTCACTGGTCCAAAAGCCAAGTATAAACAAAAACCAAATATGATAATTCTACCTCATTTTACGGGATGAATGTTGTAGACTTTTAGGATTTTGAAGACGGTTTCTAGTTCTTATTGCACGCGTTAATATGTCTACTGATTGAACTGGCTCTGTAGCCTAGTGGCTACTACTGGCTACACAGTTGATCTCGAAGGCCAGTTCTTCTCTAATTGCTGATTAGGGACTTTTCTATGTCCATATGGCTAGCTACCACCATCCGAATCTGTCGTCCAATATCAGTGTTAAATTACTTAGTATTTTCATGCCTTATGGCTAAATTAATAGCATCTTAGGTTTCCTTACCTAAAGGGTGTCTAACAGGACTCTATAGCTAAGCCTCCGCTGTGTTTGGAACCGTAATATGTAGATACTTGTAATTTTCATAGAGAGAAAATAGCTATGCCCTTTGGCCGCTACATTTTTGCTATATCTGCTAGATCTTTTGTTAAATATCATATGGTAATAAATTCATGCCAACACTTTTTTTTCTTCACTTTTTTATTATATATGCTTATAACTTTGTATGCGAGTCCGACTCACTCTTGGAGTTGTTTTACGTTAGTTAATTTTCTACGTCGAAGCGTGGTGCTTATATAGAACTATATATATAGCAAATCTCCTGTTGACAACGTTTGCCAGTGGTCCAACAGTGGACTTTTGACAAAAAGAAAAAGGAATTTCAAATTTTTTATCCAAAATCTCTTCAAATCTCCGTTTTCGCCAATCTAATCGATGACATGGACAATTTTCAAGTTCTTCTCCGGATTTATTATAAATCTCGTATAATTGACTGAATACTTTCAAATCGAATTGACGTATTTAAATCGATTGTTTACACTCTTTATGCCTTTCTTACCTATTAGCTTGAGATGAAGATACGATAGTCTAGATATGTCAAACTTCTTTATCAATATCAGTTACAAAGTCCACAACTGAACATAAGCCACCTACACCAGACCGCTACGGCGAACAAGCGTGTTTTATTCCCATGTTTAGTCGGTAGGTTGATAAGCAGTGTATAAACAGTTTTTAGGGTACATACAATTTCTGAGTGCCAACTGGACCATATAACGGTGCCATCCCCTACTAGATGTGCCGATGACTTGGTAAAGGTCGACGTGGCAAGCGTCTCGGTACTGGTTATTGTGTCGTACCATAGGAGAGGCCTATGTCCAGCAGTGGACGTTTCTCAGCTGATGATGAAGACTGAAGAGTTGTCGGTATATATACTCGTAAGTATGCTGGGGTGCATTTCACTAATACAAGCATCTACGATCGAATATCTTCGCTGACGTCATTCGATATTGATTCTTGGTGCTTGGAAGTAGAGATATCGTCAGCAAAGACAGCCGTGAGCCGTGAGGTTGTAAGAATGTTTTTCTTTAGTGAATTGCACCTCTGAGGTATACTGGCTTGTGGGCTGCTGTACAGTACAGAGTCCTTGGTAATTCTGTGCCTCTGTCGGACATGACTTGCCCTTGCCCAGATTTTTGACACCTTTTATGACACACACACCCCCCAGAATGAAAGAAAGAACGCCATCAATTTCGGATGATTCTATCACAACAAAAATTTCTACAAAATTGCGGAATTGATAGTGTATGTACAAATATGCTATCTGTTATTCGATTTTTGAATAATATATACTACATATATTGCTTGTTAATATTTCTCGCAGTGGTTAAAGCAATGTTCGAGAACATGGATGTGATAGCGACCATGCTGGAGCCGATCACGCTGGGCACAGTGGGCACGCAGAGACCTTACAGATTTGATTTTGAACAGTATGTTAAAGAAGCTAGGACTAAAATGCCAATACGAAAAGCTGCAGGTGAGCATAAAAATATTTCCACTTACTACACAAAGCCAGCTATCTTATTTTAAAAGATTATGGTAAAATAAATTTTGTATCTAACATATATGAAGTAGTAACAAGGGAAGGGCCCAATAACGTTTTATAGGATGTCAAATTCTTTTAGAAACGATAAAGTTTAGGTGACATTGATACAAAATAGGCAGAAAACTAATCGGAAACCCGAGGAATATCGTTTCCGCGTGATTTCCACCGCCTAAATTTAAATTGATTATTTCATCACTTCCATTGTTAATTGCCTAACGAATATGCACGGTATCACTTTCAATATAAAGTGATATCTGTGTCCATTGTCCCGCGATACGGTCGAGTTCGTCGGAGGCCACTTTTTAAGTGCCTCGCTCAGCCGCGATGTGGCGCTGTAAGATATCAAGTTTGTACCTTTTTGTTCTGACATCATAGAATTTATTAATCTCCTATCTTTGGAATATGATATTTCATTCAGTTTAAAAGATAAGCCCTTAGTCGGTGAAGGGACTTATATTTTTCTTTCCGTAGTCTATAGATTTATCCCGCCAAAATATAGTTACTCTTCATAACATTTGCTCCATTTACGTTACTTTTGTTTTGCTATTTCTTGCTTGCACTTGGCCTTCATCTCCCTTGATGTCAGGTTGCAATAGTCCGCATGAAAGAAATTTGCTCACCTAGTAGCATCGAAGGTAATAAGGCAGGTAAATACAAGCTTCTTCGCTTTTGCGTGATGTATCATTATTTGGGTAATACAAGTAAACAGTGAAGACAACATCTTATTTAATTCAACTGAAACAATGTGTGAAACTCAAAAGTGAATCTGTCCCAAAGGCATTGTTTCCACAATATCCCAAGCTCCATTCCCAGCAGATTTGGAAAGTTCCTAACCTAGATTATACGTTATCTAACTGTATTACAGATGCGTGTACGATGCAGCTGTTGGTGTCAGCCATGGAGTCACAAACGACGCAGGCGGACGGCGCGTGTGAACTGACCCCTGAATGCAACGCTCAGCTGATGCAAGGGTCAGCGCTCGCCTTTCAGCAGACCAGCCGACTCCGGGCGGCCATGTTGTCTCGCATGTTCGAATGCATGGACGGAGTGGATCTTAACGCTCTCATATACAAGTTGTGTATACAAATATATAAGGAAGCCAAGTCGTTGGAAGCTTGGGACCACCCGGCTGGCACTAGGACACTTTTTATGCAACAAAGTAAGTAGTGAAGTAATTAGAATATTATTAGAACTATTCATTACATACAATTAAATTGTTCTAACACAGCTATTTTTATTTATATACATAAATTTTTTCTATCATCATCTGCCAAGTGGCTACATTGTTGGACTCACAATCCAGAGGTCCCAGATTCGATTACTAGTTAAGGTACTTGGTTTTGTTGGTAGTAGGGCATTTTTAAGTCCGCCTGGCTAGCTACTACAATGTTGATTCAAGTCTGCCGCCAAACAGCAGTGTTGATAGCACTGTTGTTTTCCGGGATGAAAAGCCAGCGCCACAGTGCCTTGAAGCTTCTAGATAAGCACGCCTTCCTTCCAACAGCCTTTTCGTGAATTACTACCTGATGAGATGGAAGACAAGTTGCAAACCATTTATGATCACATATTAGAAATAATAATTAAAAAACAAAGTTAAAATATTTTTTCTTCTTCAGTATTTTACTGCTCATCGCAAGGGTACGGTGAATTCATAAAGCCACGTTGGATGAACAAGATTATATCATGGCAGGAGCCCAAGGGATGCTACGCTGATGATAGGAAACCGTTTGTCAGACTTACTGGCTTCGTGGGACCAGTGAAAGTTCCTGAAGAAACAGAGGCAAGAAACAATATGTATCTACTCCTAGGCTTCCCATGGGTCAGGAGAGTTAATTATTGCAATAAGACATCACGCACGCAAGTGTCGCCTGTTGCCTCCTCTTCTATACGACTCACGGGGAAAATATATATTGAGATTATAAAGGCTTTTAGACGGCATTTTGATATGTCATCCAGTTGTACTGTTTCTATTACGATTCTCTAGCCGAAAATAAGATGCAAATTTCGTTAATGAGTGATTTATTTTGAAATTTCAAACAGAAATACAGTTTTCACTAAACATGATGAAATTTCGGAAATATTATGTTTTTTGGGCAATATCATGGTTGTTGTTTTTCAAAAATTGTTGCTGCGGTGTGGCGCTCTGTAGCTTCTCAATTTTCACTGATTGATTACCTCGTAAGCAATATTAAATACAAATTCATGGACTCTAGTATCCTCTTTAACCTAAAATTCAATTTTATTATTATTTAATGGGGTAAGATGACCTTATAAATATATTTCTAGTACCACATGAACCGCGTATAATCAAAGAATATAACACAGTAAATATAGATAAGAAATACAAACACTTGCATATATATTGCATTGCACTATAAAAATTGCAGTTTACGCTTGACGTTATCGTACTCTACTTTAGCGATGGTGACTGGATTTGTTCATTAACAAACCTGCAGTTTAAATTTAATTTGTCACGTAAAAAGATCAAACGCGAATGGATTTTGTAAATCTTTTCCTAGATGCAATTTAGTCCGGATCGAATCAATTTGTTGAAAATAAAGACTGTGTTTCTACCTAGGTATTTCATAGTTCCTTTTTTTAGATAACGTTGTTTATTAGGAACCCTTTTGTCAAGCCACGCAACCCATCAGAGCGTGCGCACTGAGAGGCCTTGGAATGAGATTTAATTTTTAATAAATAAAATATTTAAACCTGTAACGTGCTTGAATTGAAACTTAAAAAAGCCACCGTATTTTCACGGGCTTAATCACAATGTTTCATACAAATTTTGTACACTCCAATGCAAAAATATCCACAGTCCTTACTTTTGTATGGTGAATATGACTTAGTTAAAAAATTCGTATGTATTTTTACTCGGGTCTAGAATATAGCGCTCTTTGTCATAAGTTTCATATCCTACGCATAAAATACATACATACAGTCGATCGTAATCGTAGATCATCATCATTTCGAGGTCATTTTCGTTCTCCCTATTGATCGATACTATCTAATCAATCAATACTCTTCAGACATAACTATTTCCGACAAACACGAGTAAATATTTCAAACAAATTCTCTAAACTGAAAGAGAATCCATCTAGCTTGTATTGTTTGTCTCCTCCAAAATAAAATAATAAAAAAGACGTGGTGCAATAAACTAATTGTAAGTTACGAAGACGCCCATTGGCCCATCAAACAATTGTCTTTCACTCAGTCGCTGTTGTATCCTCAAAATACCACATCTAAACTTGAACTTTTGTATTCTAGGAGAAATACAGAGTGAAGAAAGTAGCAGAATCAGAGGGCGGGACCTGCAGCTCTCTGACGTCAGCCATGGCCCTGGGTTCTCTGGTTATGTACGTCAGAGCTCTTCTAGAAACTGACCAAGCTTTCCAATACGACGTGCTCGTTTGATTGTGGCATATATTTTGAAATTATTTATGTAGAAAGAACGAGCGAAAATTTGTATTTATTAAAAAATAAATGGTTTTGAAAGTTATACCTCTAGGTATATTTTGTATTTATTTTAATGGTTGTGGTTATGAAAAATCCCCAAATATATATGTAAATCTTACATCTTCAATTTAGGTGACCAAAAGTTAACAGGCATTTTCTATACTATGGCCTTGGGCCTTCCATCATTGGCCAGATTACCACTGCGCAAACTTTCCGTAAAAATATACGTTCTCTAGATATCAATAGATTATTAGTAAAAATAATTAACAAAAACAAAGAAATCTCACGAACTAGCCGAAATGGATTACTATTGTAAACTTTGCGATTCAAAAAATTTGGTTGGAAATAACATTGATTCCTGAATATGTGTCTATGTCTATTCCTATCATGTTACTCGTATTAATTATCATCTACCACCTAATATAGTGATATTACGTTTACACAGCCCAAATACAGTGAAAACTAATTAGGTAGAAACTTTTTAGTTAAGTTGCGACTATGGGTAATTCCTTACTCCACTTTTTGACGTTAATGTCACAAAATTAATGTCAGTAAACAGCAGTACAAGTAAATCAACATCACATTTTGGGTATTCAATTACTAATTGAAACTCGAATGTGAATAACAATACAATGTTTCGTATACTACGGAGGTTGAAGAGTACCGTGGGGACGAGCGTATCGCCACCGATACCTGTGTTTGGTAAGTGATAATTTACAAGTTCCAATATCATTCATTTTACACGAGACAAACATTTGTAATTATTATATTATTGTGTCCCAGATAATATCTTGTTGATGCTGCGACGACCCAGTGTGCGTAGCTTATAAAGCGCATACTTCAATGTACACAAGCTGGCGTGTGGTCCCGCTCGGGTTCAGATAAGGACCATCCCCCAGCATTCTGGTGACATATTACCACCTCCGTGGCCTAATGGCTACACGCTAGGACTTACAATCCGTATGCGGGTTAGATTCAAAGTTGGGGTACCTATATCGGTACACGGTTTGGTTGGTGGCTTTTCTATGTCCGCCGGGCTATTTACCTAAGTCTGTCGGCAAACAATAGTGTTAATTTGCACTATTGTGCTCCGGTATGAAAGGTAGCAGAGTCTGCTAGTGCTGCATTAGCACGCACGTCTACCGTCCAAGGTCTTTTTTTCACTTGCCATCAGGTGAGATGAAGGCCAAGCGCAAACCAATTCATACATATTTAAAAAATGAACGTATCGTCATATGTCGTCGCTCGACTATGACTGATCTAGAGCTGGGACTAGCAAAATATCAATCGTCGATTTAGTTGATTGATTGATTTACTTTTCGACAATATTAGTATGTGTGGATTTACGGTAAGTAATAATTGATACTGAATAAATGAAATAGATCGCCACGTCAGTTTTTCATTGAAGGGTTTTGCCATAACCACCACGCTTGTCAGTTGGAACGTGATCGCAGTAAGATGTTTTTGTAAGCCTTAGGTGCCTGTTAATGTGGTGGCATTTAGATTTGAGATGAATTTTAATGATCATTTTGTGACTGTATCAAATACTGTGTTGGCAACCAATACAAAAAACACAGGATTAATTAAATTTAAACCTATTCTAAAGCGATGAACACAGTGCTTTTGTTCGAAAATGTATCAAAATACGTATTTAAAACTCGATTTGTATGTGAGTTTTGCTTTTTCAAACTTGGTCACAAGGTATAGAAGGGCGCTACGTCACAGCTCTCTATAGTGCCGCTCATCAGAAAAAAGAACTGGAATCCTGTGAGAAGAGTCTCGCTGGCTTACTGAAAGAAATGAACAAACCAAAGATAGTTGACTTTGTGGAGACAAGCTTGATATCCCGAGCGGACAAGGCGAAACTGATGGAAGACATTGCATCTAAAGCTGGTACTTACATTATTTTTACAACCTTTTTCTACTCACCTAATGATGTTTATAAATAAACCTGGTCAAGGCAAAGCTTACATTGCTTCTAGAAAAATCTCAATTGTTCCAAGGCATGTATTGATCTTGTTTGAGAGTATAAATGAAGAAGAAAATGAACGTTTAGGATTTTGATGTAGGATTTTCATTAGGATTTTCATTTTTCAAAACAATAGGACGGATTTCGCTGGGATTTTGCATTCTTAATTATATTATACATGAAGAAATTCATATTTTTTGAAATACACTAAGTCAAACGAAACTAAGGTCAAGTACATAGCTTTAAATCTCAAATTCAACATATTTTATTCCAGATAATTTTTTCTTACAAATAAATTTATTTACTATGCGGAGGCTTGTTAATGTCTAGTAAGTTTTTAAATGCATTAGGGATTTAGCTGTCTCTCAAATATAATAATAAAAATGTTCAAATATTTTTTGTCATCAATCCGGCCTCGATTTTCCACGCATAAACTATGAGCAAAATACCTCGTAACACCGAGGTCGCTCGCAAGTTGTTAGGCTTTCTACTGGAGCTGGGGTGGCATGAATAAGGCACACCATCCCACCACGCAAAATAGCATCTGACGTCGAGTTGCGGCAACCTACCAGATAACGAATACGAAATTCCAAGCATAAGTAATTTCCCCCTCCTAATCGTAGAGCCCTTGCACAGGGTAACATTCACCCAGTTCAAATGTTTATTTGTAGTCTTGACATCAATAAATATATTCCTTACAGGAATGCCGTCGACCGCTATAAATTTTCTAGCCGTTGTGGCTGAAAACGGCCGCCTCAAGAAACTCAAACGGATGATCACAATGTTCCTAGCGGTCATGGTAGCGCATAGGAACGAGGCGTTATGCGAAGTTATCACCGCCAAGCCGCTAGATGACAACACAAGGAAAACCCTCCTAGCTGTTTTGAGTAAACTAGCGAAAGGGAAACAGATTCAGCTCACGGAGAGAGTCGATCCTTCTATCATCGGCGGTATGGTCGTGGGAGTTGAAGATAAACATATCGACATGAGTATTTCCAATAAAATTAACTTTTACACCGCTCTGTTGAAACAAGCTTTTTGAATAAAAATAAACATGATGTCAAATACTGTTGTAAGCATCTATTTCTTCCTCGTCAGTCGTCATAAAGGAGGTTCTCATTTCGACTATAAAATTTTTTGTATTTATGTTACGCTATAACTCCGTCTATTATACATCGATTTTGATCATTCTTTGTTTGGTAGAGCATACTTCAGAAGTGGTCCCATATAAATTTTATCAAATTGATTCGGCTCTTTTTAAGAAAATCAACAAAAACTTAATATGTACCCAGATAATTCTACCTCTAAGGGTGAACATTTTAGGGGATGAATTCTGTAGACTCTTAGGGCAGTTGGAGTCGGTTTATAGTTCTTTTTGAACTCGTTAATTATCGTTCAATGCGGCAGACCTCCTTTTGTTGGTGTCTTAACTGCAATGTCTAGTTTTCATATTCACTTAAACACGTGGAAAGTTTCTACATTCATAATTTAGTTTACTAGAAAGAATGGATACAGTAAAAATAACTACAATGGATTGATGTGACTCTTACGTAACAATGTTTAGAGTAATAATTAAAAATAATAATTTATAAGTAATGTCAAACAAATCATAAGATAAATAGGACCTATTTGTTCATAAAGAAAAAACGTGAATACTTTCTTATTTATCATTTATTAACACAATCTAATAATTTATTATACTTAATTAATGAACAAGTTAAAAACAGTCAGAATGGCCAGTGCCAGGTATGCCACGAGAACCCGCTGAGCAAATTGTCAGATAACGCTTTTATTTCTAAAGATATGACACAGCGCCATACTTGAACGTCAAATGATCTATATTTTCCGGCGCTATAATGTTCGCATGGTAACCAGATCGCCGTCCTTTTGGGGGATTCCCACAGGGAGAGCGCTCCATGAATAAAGGGATCTTCTCAGCGTGTATCCTGAAGTTGACACGGTCAGAACTCAGAGAGCCAGTCATTACTCTTTGGAAACTAGAGGTGAGCACCCACAGTTCCTGCTCGCCTTTCAGATTGTTTACTATTTTGACACCGCTAGCGAATTGCAAGGTCTCCGCGTCGAATGCGATTTTGTGGAAGTTTCTAGGGGCGTATTCCGTGGCTGAGTTCCAGCACCAGATACTCGGAGGGTCCATCAGACCGAAGTACATGATGCCGTGGCGGTCCATGGCTTCTGCTGCCGATTGACTCGATCGCTCAGCTGGGAACACCTGCAAAGTGGAGCAATTCAAAATTTGGATTTAAACTTTTACTTAGCTGATGTGACCATATGGTCATAGGATGGAAGCGTGCCTATCCATGATCAATCCTACACAGCAAGAAGGATTTGATAGTACGTATGATATTTGTGTCACTGTGTGTATAATACTCATAGCAAATACCCCAATGAAAATACAGTTCAATATGTCTGTCTAGAGGAGAGTAGATGTCAATAATATAAAATATCTCACACTCATGGACTGCTGGTCGGCATTGGAGTCGTGGATGAAGGAGTCGTTTCTGAGGACGCTGGTCCTCACGACGTTCTCGGTGGTGGAGGCCAGGGCGTGGAAGTAGAGAAACCTGTCCTGGCCGTGGCGGTAAGGTGACAGAGCCATGCCGATCACGCCGTCCATTAAATCGAAACGCTCACCTGAAATAGAAATTACATACAGGTATGTGAGTGGACCTTAGGGGACCTTAAAAATTGGAAACGTGTTTTTCTTCTTCATGAATTTAGATTATGTGGTTGGATTCAGCTTTGGTTTGGTCTAATCAATCAGAATATTTTCAAGTGCCGTATTTTTTTAAATCTCCGGCCTTGAGGCTAAACTCAAGACTCAAAACTTCAAACGCGATTTACTCTTAATCAATTATTTTCTCTTGAGGTCCTTCCTTTTTGCGTAACCACTCACGTATTTAAATAAATGAAATATTCAATTTCTCTGTATAAATCTGTATAGCTCTTATATTCTCATTTGTCCGGACTGGGAGTGGAGGCTCTGTTTAGGGTTCCGAACAACATGGGTAACCAACTAAACCCTATTACTAAGCGTCCACTGTCCGTCCATCTGCCTGTCTGTCAGCAGGCTGTACCTCATGATCGTAATAGCTAGACAGTTGATCTATTCTCAGAGCGTTTATTTCTGTTGTCGCTATAGCAACACATATTAAAAATAAATGAAACATTTAATTACTATCACATTAAAATTGCCACTTTACGATTATAAACTGTAAGCGCCTACAAAAAATTTCTTATCGTGCGCATTCGTTAGAACATTGTTGAGTGCATGTCGTTGACGTACACAGGTTTTGAAACTTTCATTAAATCTATCTTGTCAAGGGAAAATTATTAGTATATTTTTAATTATCCACAAGTTCTTGTATATTAGTTTGTTATTTAAGTATATTATTATAAATATGTATCTTTACGGTTATTAAGTATATTTTTACACACAATGGCTTTGCGATTGAGGTTAATCTAAGTTCATGCTAAGTGACGCTAAGAAATTATGAAAAAAATATCTCACTCAGATACCTTTCAATCGATAAGACACTGTCTATGCTACGTAACTTAAATTATCGGAGTATAATACACATAGTGGTAAAACAGCGATTTTATACACATATAAAAGATAGCTATAATTCTGAATAGATTTATTCCTGTCATTAAATAGTGAAGTTTTTCTGCTTACTACTAACTGAGGCTGAGAAAAAGGATAATCGATTTTTAGTTACCTTAGTTCAATTGTTATATCATATTGTACAAAAAGAATACGTTTAACATGATTTTATTAATTTTATAGAGACTTTGAAGTCTCGATTGATTCATGTCAACAAAGACATTCGAAGGAATGCCGTAAACATTATGTTGCGACCTATAAAAGTGAGTGGTGAATGTGACATGGTCTAAACAAACGTAGATAGTTATGAATCTGAATACAGAAACATGGTTGATTTCTCAGCTGACCATCAGCTGACAACGCATAACTGGTCAATACCAAGGGCACATAATTAATACAGCACTTCGTACATAACGGAAATATACGGCCTCCCATAGATCCGCAGTACCTCACCTCTCCCCGAACGAAATAAGTCGGCTCTACGCGCGTGACCTCCGCTCGATTTATGTAAATAGGAACCGATATCACGACATTTCTATGCAACGTCCGACCTGCGCTAAGGGTCAGCTTAACAGGAAAATATCCTTAGAAAGATGTGAAATTTTACCGTCGATGGCGAAGGATCCTCTGGAAGGGAAGGGGAAGAATAGTCTGTGCGTGATGCGCCACGAGCGGTCCGCGCGCACGTCCACCACCGCCAGCCCGAACGCGGACACGTCCGCCACGTACACGAACACGTCCCCGCAACGATCTGTCTCCGAGCTGCGGACGTCCACCACCTGAAACATCAACGACAATCATTCATTACTAATATTAAAAATTTCAAAAAAAGAACGTCATTTCCATTTTATAATAATAATTTATGGGATTGTTGTTCGCTGGAACGTGACTCACTCAAAGTAAATAAAAAGACAAAATCTTATTATGTCTGCAACAGCCGATGGAAGATGGAAATATATTAAGAAAAAAATCCATTCTATAGCTGCAACAATAAAGAAAAGAACTGATTGTTTCAAAATGCCTGAACAGATTTTCGTGAAACATAGCTTAGAAGAAGAATAAAAACCGGCCAAGTACGTGTTGGGTTCACACACCGAGTGTTCCGTGCTACCATTACGAAAATTGACATCCTGAAGTGTGAAAGGTATTCACAGGCTACAAATACATTATTATTACAATTACAGACATAATATATCAAAATTTTTCTATACGTGACTAAATCCGTAGACAAACTAAGGTTACCGAGATAGCTTGACGAGTCAGTGAGCTGATGAAGCCGAAGAAGCAGAAGCAGAAGAAATGATAACAGACGGTGAGTAAAATTTCTCGAGTGATAACCACGTACCAGGAAACATGTAGGGGATTGACGGATCTAGTAAAAGTCACAGGGAGTCGCTGGATGCAAGTATCTCCAGACTGGTCAATGTGGCATACCATGCATACCATGCAGTAGACGTTTCCTAGATGATAATGACCATTTGAAATTAAAACCAATATTATAAATCTTAAAGTGTAGGTATTAAGTTATTAGTGAATCCAATCATGCATGAATGGCAGAGCGAATCGGTATTAAATTTTGGCACACACATAAAATAACAGCTGGGTTAATTTAAAAAAAATCTATTACGTGTAAGTTGTGGGATAATTCAGAAATCTAAAAGGAAGGCAGACGATGTTACGAGAGCCAATCTAGAGTAATAAAAACAATGCTTCATCGGCTTGAGGGTTCTAGACCCGCACGCTTCGATTTTATACGATTTATTTCTTCACTTTCAACCACGAGAAACGAACGCCAAGTTCTTGTGAATTTTGTGTTCGTATATATAAAATATAATGATATAAAAATCGTAAAAATGCTGTATGTTATTACATTAAAAACAACAAATACCACAAAGATGTAATCGCTGTGCTGAACCCTATTTTTAGCGTGTCCTTTTTCGCACTTGGCTGGTTTTCTTTGAATGGGAATTGCTCGACCTTCGCTTTTAAATTTTAATCCCTTGAGATTTGACAAGTTAATAATGCCACATTATTATTGAATGCGTACCTCTGTTCCCATAAGTATTATTTGCTGAATTTTATCGGTCCAAATTATTATTTGTTGCTATATTTGGTTTCACAAGTAAAAAATACGAATTTCTTGAGTTTTGCAGCCTTTGTTTAAATCATCAAACTATTTGAATATGTATATTAAAATATTACGAGTATGTTAGTGTTGTCGGCGTGTATAAAGTCAGTCCCTACGCTACATCGTGGTATGAGTTTATGACATTGCCAATTTCATTATTATTATAGGGAAAGTGCGAAAAGCACTCATTTGAACAAATGTCATTCCATCGCTCAGACGGTATGTAAATTTCTTAGTGGATCTTTAAATCGTCAAGGGATTGTTATTCCTACTTCAAGTTTTTTAGTTCAAGCGGTTTGCCCATAAAACCTCTTCCATGAATTTCGAAAAATTCTTGCTTTCTTGTATCCTACATTATTAAAGTCCAAATTTATATCTGAAGCTTTTTGAACCCGTTTACATATCTACAGATAATACTTCTCCTTCCTTCCTGTAGCTCCAATCTGAATCGGTAACTACTTGTTACATCGGCATAAAAAAAACACGCGTCGAATTGAGAACCTCCTCCTTTTTTGAAGTCAGTTAAAAATTGGTTCAGAGACGTTCTTGTGGTGTATGTGTATAAAATGGTCTAACTAACCTGACTTTGTTTTATTTATACTGATTATGTATAATTTTAGTTTACTTTTTACAATTTTTTTTTTTTCAGGGTAAGAGTCAAAACAGCAAAAAAAATTCGACTTTTTTAACGATGATTTTGACTAAATTTTGTATACGTCTGAGCAACGTTCTTTTACTCCAGTTAAATCGTTCAAACTCCAACACTCACCGGCGTAATGAAGAGAGAGCTCTCCTTGTAGATGGAGCTGTTGAAACGGTGTCTGTATATGAGCTGGTCGGTGGAGAGATCGAAGGCGAGGAGTTGTGGCGGGCAGTGCTGGATCTCACCGATCTTCCCCGCGTCCATCACCCACAGCCGGTTACACTCGTCGATCTGGAAACAACAATCATCACAATCAGATACTAGATTTTTTGACACGACTTTATGAGTTGCTCCTGCGACCAATAAATATTCACCGGAACAGTATGGCAAACGAGGAAACACAACAGTGCTTTTAACAATGCGGTTTGCCGGCAGACTTAGGTAACATGGTATGGTAGCTAGCCAAGTGGACATAAAAATGCCCTACCACCTACCAAACCAGTCTCCAGAATACCATTATACAGTCCTCTAACTATATCAATGCAAAAACTTACGTCACTATGTTGGTTGAGTTGTTACAGCGTGAAAGAAGAACCAACCGACAAAGATACTTTAACATTTATAATATTATCGATGAGGATATTATTATAATAGTTGTAAAAAATATTCAAACAAATTACTCATAATAATCAGTTAAATATGAAGGACAATAGAAGAAATTTAAGATGTGGCATTTGTTTTGATGGGAATATGCTATATGTTTGAATGAAGGGGGCGTATCTCGTGGTAATTGTTGACCTTTTAAAATAGCAAATTCAATACTTAGGCGTATGTATAATTATCATTAACAGCTGCAAAATTCCACCGTTGGACATTAGCCTTTCTCTTAAAGCGCCACATAAGACTTTCTTTAAAGGGACAATTTTGGCATATTAAAACTTTTTTATACATCCTATGTTAAATTGGTTGCATGTTTCATCTTGGTCAATATCCTAGAGACAGATTTATGTCATATCCCTACATCACACCCGTGCGAATCAAGGGAGGGTCGCTAGATAAAAATAAATATTCACTTACAGCAACCCTGAAGACGGAAGTGAGTCCGTCGCAGTTTTGTCCCTGGTTGTCGTGCCAGGAGTAGTCAGGGTATCCGTAGATTCGTCCCATGTCGTCCACGGTGCCCAAGGTGACGGGACGGCCCTCGTCGAATCGAGGTATCGTCACGAAAATGCGGGACTTCAGAGTGCCTGGGGACAAGCAAATCAGCGTTGAATACTTGTTGCCCAGTACTTCGTTCACTTGGTCTTCAATATCATTCAAAACCTTCAAAGTTTCCCAAACAAACAATGTTTTATTGTCCAACATCCAGACTGAAATTGATATCAAACATGAATTGCACAGACATACAATATTTTTGATCAGCCAATACTTAAAATAAGACTGTACATATAACATACTATACCAGAAGCCGATACTCGTAGAAGGATACAGTGGGGTGGGCAGCATTTGGGAAACTACGTAAAGTCTTTACATCGTCAATACCACAAAGCCTCAAGACATGAGTCTTCAATCAGTGCGTGGACACTCACGGCACGACTGATCCACAAATTTAAAGTCGCTCAGCGGGCTATGGATAGGGCTATGCTCGGAGTCTCACTGATGAACCGCATTCGAAACGAAGTGATCCGTCAGAGAACGAAAGTGACCGACATAGCTCACCGTATTAGCAAGCTGAAGTGGTAATATTTGCCAAAGGACCGACAGTTGCGGGAGCAGACGAGTCCTCGAGTGGAGACCACACCTAAGCAAACGTAGTGTAGGACGTCCCCCAGCTAGGTGGAAAGACGACTTACGTAGGATAGACGTACGTGAATGGATGCGGAGAGCATAGGACCGAATTGAGTAGCGCATTCTGGGAGAGGCCTATGTCCAGCAGTAGACTGCCGCAGGCTGCACATGATGAGCTATAGGAACGCATACGGGACAAACTAAAAATCATTCATTTCTGTATTTGATTATGGACAGAATATATGGACCTACTATCACTGTGCCAAATCAATTTCAAACCCATTTAGATGTTTTATTTTATTTTATTTGGGGAGCTTACAGCTACATTTACATTGTAAGTTATCTTATAAACCAATATTAGCCAATTGCAAGCTTCCACATATAGAAAAATATAACGTGTATGAGTGATTGAGTCACAAATATCCAAACTTTCACATGTATTATTTTATAATAATAAAAAATTGAGGCGATATTCTATAATTATCATACAGAACAATCACTTCAAAAGTTTAGAATAAAAACAATTAGCTATCAATAGTATCAATCAACGTTTAAATAAATCCGAACGCGAATAATTTTAAAATATCTTCAAGCTATATTTGATATATGATAACGTCGTCGCCTAGCAAGTTACATCATAATGAAAGGGAAAAAAATAAAATTAAAAATTTTGAAAATACCCGCGACAAATGTAAATGTTGTAATGGGAAAAGGGTTAAATAATTTTTTGAGAAACCCTCGACTAAATGGAAGTAAGTAACGAGATAAATAGAAGCTTACATATTATTACAATAATAAGTCCGAAAAAATCCGTCGTGGGCTGCCATTCCCGTTCCTGAAGGAACTAAGATTTGCAGTTTTATAAATATGTCACTAGTTGAAATTACGTTGGGTACCTAATTTTTTTATGTAGTCTTGAATTGATACCGTCTTATTAACCATCTCCATTTTCTAATGGCTACACATTTCGACTTAACGGACTAAACCGGACTTACAATATGTAGGAACTGGATTCGATTCCCAGTATCTCTCGGCACTCGGTTTAGTTGGTGGTATAGGTATAGGTGGCATTTTCTATGTCTGCCTGGCTAGCTATCACCATGTTACTTAAGTCTGCCGACCAACAGCAGTGTTAATAGCACTGTTGTGTTCCGGTATGAAAGGTAACATAGCTAGCGCCTCATTACATTGAGGATTTTGGGTGCGCACACTTACCATCCAATGAATGAAATGAAGGCCAAGTGCAAACCCATCATACATTTAAAAAATGACTGCATCTATACGAGATAAAAAAATATTTTATTACTCCTACATTTTAATTGGAAACGACAACAGATTAGGCAATGGCAGCCCCCGACGGATTTTTTCGGACTTATTATTGTAATAATATGTAAGCTTCTATTTATCTCGTTACTTACTTCCATTTAGTCGAGGGTTTCTCAAAAAATTATTTAACCCTTTTCCCATTACAACATTTACATTTGTCGCGGGTATTTTCAAAATTTTTAATTTTATTTTTTATTTTAAGCTTTTTAGAGAATTCATATGTTGTAGTCTAAATATCGTGACGTGTGAAGTATCATGTCATGACAAACAATATGTGCAATTGTATTAAAAATCAAAGGTTTCCCTATCTGACGGAGTTTTTTTAAATGTATAATTTCGATTATCAGGAGTTCATGTACAGATGCTAATCACCAAACACTCGATAAAGAGCTCAGGCATAGTTTATTCGCCATGTTCCTTCACAAAGTTCCCCTCAAAGTTATTCTGCTCAATCATCAGACCCTCAAAAGTTTATGTGCAGGTTCTGCTCATCAAACACTCCCAAAAGAACCCAAACACGGCTTACTAGGTATTTGCCTTAGCAAGGTTCCCTTCAACATCGTTCTGATCCATCATCAGACCCTCAAAAGTTCATGTGCAGGTTCTGCTCATCAAACACTCTCAAAAGAGCCCAAACACGGCTTACTAGCTATTTGACTTCGCAAGGTTCCCTTCAACGTCGTTCTGATCCATCATCAGACCCCCAAAAGTTCATGTACAGGTTCTGCTCACCAAACACTTTCAAAAGAGCCCAAACACGTTCTCGTAGCTATAAGACTTCGCAAGGTTCCCTTCAACATCGTTCTGATCCATCATCAGACCTCCAAAAGTTCATGTGCAGGTTCTGCTCATCAAACACTCTCAAAAGAGCCCAAACACGGCTTACTAGCTATTTGCCTTCGCAAGGTTCCCTTCAACGTCGTTCTGATCCATCATCAGACCCTCAAAAGTACATGTGCAGGTTCTGCTCACCAAACACTCTCAAAAGAGCCCAAACTCGACTTACTAGGTATTTGCCTTCGCAAGATTCCCTTCAACGTCGTTCTGATCCATCATCAGACCCTCAAAAGTTCATGTGCAGGTTCTGCTCACCAAACACTTTCAAAAGAGCCCAAACACGGCCTAGTAGCTATAAGCCTTCGCAAAGTTCTCTGTCCCTCATTTTAATGAGTTAAAATCTTGATTGCAGCGCCCCCTGGTGAGCTAGCGCCATACCACCTATCTAAGAACCATCGCTGACGTATCAGCAACCCTTTACAAAAAACCGCATGTAAATCGGTCAAACCGTTCTGGAGATAAGTGGCAACATTGGTTTGTATGTACACACAAACAAACAAACAAACAAACAAACAAACAAACATCCTCTCACCCTAAACGCATACACTGTCTCCGTTCCGTCGCGGGTAATAAATACAGTTTTATGTTAAAAGAGATACTATAATATAACAATTCATCGCCACAACTCTACAATCATCATAACCCGGGCCGTTATGTTAACATAGTCACAACGTGCGAAAAATGTTGTCTAATGGAAAATCACGAAAGAAATTACTAACAGGTATAAATTAAAATTTAAATAATAATTGTAAAATGATGGAATAATAATTTTCAATGCTATAAAATAAAGAAATAATTACCGGTATCTAAACAAAGGAGCAATAAATCACCAATTAATATTTAAATCGTTAATAATCGATTAACGGCACCAATTTAAAATGCTGACATTGTTTGATCAGTGATTACAGTGCTGGATCATGGACCTCACTTCACGATAAGCCGTTTATTGGGTACCCCAGGGTGAACAATTGCCAATTAGGCAATTTTCTCTTACAGAATAGATAATTCAAGGATCGCTCAATTAGTTTGTTTGTTTGTTTTGTTATAGTACACTTTGTAGAGCGCCACTCTTTGTCACTTTAAAAATAAAGTTAGGTTAGGGTTTACAAGAGAAATGACGGATGCAGGAATGTATCGGGCCGCCTGCCGAGTTGCGGGAGAGTGGTAAGTTCCCGTGACTCGGCAACCAAAGGCGAGAGAGGGATACCAGAGTGGTTTTAGCTGGTAAGAATCCAACATAACCCGGACTTTCCCCGAAGCGACGATTTCCACTCCGTGAAAAAAAAGGGTAGGGGAGGTAGGTAGTTTGCAATTAATAAACGTACATTAAACAAAACAAGAAATATTAAATTAAGGTTTAAAGTAAATAAATAATGATACACTTTCACTAACATACACTTCAAAGCAAAACCATAGAAGGAGAAAAAAATAGAATGCAAACAAAACCGCCGGCGTCTGTTTTATCCGCGATAAATAATGAATGAATGGATAACTGACGTTATTAGTTTGGAGGGGTTTGGCGTATCTATATCAGTATATTTTCAAATTGCTCGCGCACAGGATATGAATAACTAGCTTTTTTTTTCGTGACTTCGTCCGCGAGAACTTCAGGAACTATCCCACAGGAACTTCTTGCTTGTTCGGGATAAAAAGTAGCCCATTTCCTATTCCGGCCATACCACGAGCATCCTTATACAATAAAACAAAGTCTATCTGACTGTTCTGACAAACAAACTCACTTTCCGCAAGACCACTAAGCCGCAAGTAATACCTTATTGGTTAAACTACATCATAATCCTCTTTTGGGCTTTGTTGTAGTTGAGTAATAAACTACATAGTTGCGAACAATATGGCCGGTTTTTTAATTAGCGCAGTAAACAATAAATCATTGATTATTTATATTTCTGCCATGAATATGTAGGTACCCGACATTTCTCTGAAATCAAAGAAGACCGTTGCGAAGACCGAATGTATTTGTGACTACAAACTGCTTGATATCACGTTAAATAGTTATATCCTGATAGTTTATTGTATGTCTAAATGTATGGTTTTAGCAAGTACAATGTTTAGTTAAACACAGGGCTACGGAGCCTTGCGAAGGTGACAAGTAAGAAAAGTATGTCACAAAAAACTAGAAATTTTCAGAGCTGGCTCTGATTGTATACTTATTTCTCAATGTATTTACACTTGTCTTCAGGCCACGACAAAGGTAAATATGTAATAAATATGGATAAAATTATGACACAAAATGTTGCAGATATGATTGACCAGTTTGTTGTCATGAAACTGAAAATGTGATCGTTTATTTCCTCTATTTTAATACTTAACTGCCCCAGGGGTATTTATGTTCCCATCACAAGATATTCCACTAATATTATTCCGGCCACTCCGAATTAAAAATGCAATTTCTCCATCGATCCATCGCGCATTTACCCAATATATGAAGGCAAAAATATATTTTCCTTTCATGCATATTTTTTATACAAAACAAAATAGTTTGGATGTTTCACTTCAGCCAGGCGTCCCGCAGCAATTTCTAACCTTGTCTGTGTTGTACATCGACGTCTATCGGTACTGAGTTCCCAGGCACGTAGAACTTGCGATCCATAGCGATCTGTCTGGCCACGTCACTGGGGAACACGAAGTCCAGTTCCGCCCATTGCCTGACCACCCTCAGGTCTGACTGGGCTCCGAACCCTGGCCAGCAGCAGGCCAGGCAGTAAGACAGCAGGAAGAAACGTTCAATACCGTACGACATCTCTACCTTGAACATGTCCAGGAGCTGAGGATCTGTGAAAAGAAATGTGCCGATTAATTTCCCGGCGAAATAGTGTATGATGTACAAGGATCGAACAGTGCGATACTTTGGATGTTACAAAGAGCACACGGCGAGAATGTTCACTCATATTACATACATATTTTGCTCATATATTTCTACAGCAATTTGCTACAATTCTGTTTTGATGTCAATAGAGAAGAAATAGCGACGACGACCGAGGCACCCTTATTAGCTCTTTTCTACATTTCTCCGCAATTATACAATAATTTCAAAAACAAAACCAGATTTATTGTACTTATTGCTGATTTACATTTATATAACTAAAATGCGTATCAACACAACAAACAAATAATTTTCACTTGAAAAACTATAAACATAATGGTTATTAAAAATGCATGTCTATTGTTATCCACACGCCACTTCCAGTAAATAATAATAATAATGAGAATCATTGACATCATAATTGACATAACGAGTTTATCATCAACAAAATGAATAAATTTAAAAAGTCGGAAAAATTATCTGTACCTTTTTATCCATCATCACCAGTTGAACATAAACCAATGTACAACAAATGATGGGTACTGTGTAGCTTTCAGCCAACATGGATAATAGACATGTTATACTTTGGTGCGTCTGATAACCTGGCAAATTATGTTATGTTTAAATTTAACATGCGCCAGATTCACGCCGTCAATAATATTTGGATCATTCAATCCAACGAAATCTTCAATGATATATCCTGTATCCAATGATATATTCTTATCGTCACATACCTCAACAAGTGAGAAATGGTCACCCGTTATGGAACCCTTATACCCTATATGTACCGGTTCATAGCCAGTTAAACTCATTTCTCTGCTGCAGTTCACTGATTCTTCGAAATATTTAGTGCCTTTATTTTCTCTGCGAATTTATTAACTGCGGTTTTTATGACATAGTGAAAGTTCGAACACAGATCGCTGTGTGACTTTGAACTTGTTTACACGACCAACAGTAAAACTCGAACTGTAAATAATTAAAGTTAATGGATTCTTTTTCTGTTGAGGGTTTTGAGTGAGAACGCTTCCATTCTTTCGGCCGTATCGTCACTTATCAGCTTGGTTAACACGAGTTGCTGTGATTAGAATATGTTACATCTAAACGCCAAATCGTTTAAAAGTTTTTTGATCAGAATTATATAATATTTCGCTCTCATCCCGTCTCATGTTATGAGGATAGATATAAAGATTAATTCTTAAAACCAATAATTCTGGTAGACTTGCCAATCCATTAAAGACCATATTTAAATAGTAACAATTAGAAAAGTTTTCAATTTTGAATCAATGTGGTAAGTCTAGTGTGTGTCAGTACCGAAGTAATAAATAAATTTAGATTGCTTTTATTTGTATAGCAATTTTTGAAAACAATACATATTAAAATAATATATCTTTCATAAATATATATTGCTAATGCCACACGCTTTAAGCTGAGTCCTGAAGCTGATGGGTATTTGTTTTGAAATTGACTGTATTGTATTTAAAATATATATAAATCAATTTAGAGTAAACATGTCCATATTTATATGTTTCATTGTAGCGGTGACCGTGTCGCATTAAAATAAAATGGCCATAAGAATAACTGTAACAGCAATCTATACCTACTTATAATATCAGTGTATATATATATAGCTGGCACCGTGACACTATGTAACCTACTTTACATATTTTTGATGTTTTATGCTTTTCTGCATACGAGTGTCTATTGAATCTGATACCTTTTGAAAATCGTACTTGTACGTTACCTTTAAGAAAAAGAAACAGTACATAATGTAAATATGATCGTAATCGCATGTCCACTGTTGGACATGATTTTTTTTTATTTATTAAATATTCAGACAACCATGGTCCATTTTTGTTAGTAATATCTTATTATCTATGTTAGTACTTATATTCTACTACAGATTTGGTAATCATAATAAGATGCCACATCAGTGGGCAATCGAATTTACCAGCAATCACCCTCAGAACGCTGTTAGTGCTTCCTCGAACTCTACGTAGCAGCGACGCTGCTTTCTTTCTTAGGATAGCGCTAAAACTATCTGTTCGCGCCTCCGCAAACATATTTGATGCGCTACAAAACCGAGGAAGCCTTAACAGCGCCCTGAAGGCGTTGTTGAATTGGACTCGCAGAGCATTGTAGGACTTTTGTGTATATCTGACCCACAGGTTCCCGGTATACAGTGAGGTACAGTAAGCTTTAAAAAGCGTGATTTTGACTGTGTCCGCGCACCGGGCAAACCTGCGAGCCAGCATGTTCGCGCGCACCGACAATGCTCTGCGCTCCCGCTCCATATCCTGATCGTCTTTCAGATCGTCAGTAACAATGTGCCCCAGATATTTAAAAGAATTCACTCTTTTAAGAGGGGCGCCATTCAGAAAAACAGGAGGAACTTCCGCTGGGCATTTGTTTCCCGCCTTAAAAACCATTAGTTCACTCTTGTTGTCATTATAACGCAACCCATGTGACAAAGAGTACGCTTCGCATACCAGCATGAGTTTCCTGAGAGCGCTGATAGCCGGGGCCAGCAGCACACATTATCATAAGATTGCCAAATTGGTGATCGCTGTATGATATTATTGCTACCTGAGTAGAAGCCCTCTGAATATTTTTAGGGTTCCGTAGCGCAAAAGACTTTTCCTTCTAAGACAACGCAATAAAATGATACGGCTGGTTATTCCGCATATTTTGACGATTTCCCTTGCGAACGAAAGAAATCGAAACCTGTACGATACTTCCCATTGACCTAGAATCTTGCAATTTGGCAAGAAGCAAGATTTTATAGTAGAAGTATAGGTACACACCTCAAAACCATTTTTTCGTCAATATATCAAATTTATATCGCTTTTTACGACTACATTTGTATCTGAATTTTGATCGCGATATAGAAGGGTGGATGGAATATTTTTGAAACTGCAGAATTAAGTTTGCTATTCAATTTCGTTAAATTATTACCTAACCTATTTACTATCGGTATCGTAATTATTCATATTCTGTACGGAACCCTCTATGCGCAAGTCCGACTCGCATTTGGCCGGTTTTTATTATCTTAGTCGCCTTTTACGACACCGGCGGGAAGACAAGGGCGCTTTTATTCTAAAGGCGAGACCACACGAATGTTTTTCATTAAATACAAAGTGAAACAATTACCATATTGACTTAACAGCACTCCGCAGAGTCCATTGGGCGGGTCGCTCACTTCTATCATTTCAACGATTGACACAATGCTATCACAGAACGATCGTCTGCACCATGCTCGAATCACACGCTATCGTCATTACACTTCTTCCTTGCAATGTCAAACACTGATTATACTTTTAATATTATTACTTTCTTTCTTTAAAAAAATTAAAACACTGTTCTTCTAATTTTGTTTTGGATTTCAAATGAACGTTAAAAATATCTGAAGATCCTCAAAATTGATAGAATTCTACCTACAAATTTAAATATTGATAAAATATTAAAATCTTCATTATGTTTATAGTTTGCTTGTAGGTTGTAAACAATCATAAAATATAATTAACGCATTAAAAAGTACTAAGAAACCAACTTCAACTGCCCTGAAAGTCTTTTTGAGAAATTTTCACCCTTAGAGGTAGGGTATTTAATCTAGGTATATATTTTGTTTTTTGTTGATGTTCTCAAAAAGCGCTTTTAATGAATTTTGATAAAAAAATTATGGGAGCGCTTCTGAATTAGGACCTACCAAACAAAAAAGAATCGTCAAAATCGATTCATTATTAACGGAATGATCATTTTTTTTTGAAGTCGGTTGAACACAAAGTGTATTGATAGGAACGTTGAAAAATTCAATATTTTTTTTCGCTTTAAAATGTTTCTCGAACGTTTAGATATATCTACATCAAAATAACGTGATATTACTGTGTACAATAAATTTAATATGTACCTAAACCGTAGAAGGTTTTGACAAATTGAAAGCCAGCCTAGCCACCGGTCGGTTTATATTGATACAAAGTGACATACCATGCATATACTCGCAAGTCTAAATATTTAGCACACACAGTCATTAGCGCACATTAATGTATAAAAAAGGATTTCCATGGGAATTAGATCGCGCACAAAGTGTATGATTTCTTAGAAACTGGTCGCATAACAATTTAACATATATTTTCAATACAACCAAACTGTTCATTTAGATGCGTTTTTGTGTTAACTTTTTATGCAAATAAAATAAATAGTAAATTTAGTTTGCAAAGCCTGTTCTTTCTACAGATATATTTAAAATATGAAACTTGAGAAATTCAGAAAACAGTTATGAATATTAAATGTCTTCAATTTGTAAACATGAATTGATTTCAAACAGCCAATCACCTACCTCTGCATAATTTATAACTAAGCCCTTTTATAATAACGTAACGTATTTATGAACCAAAGTTATAGTTTGGGTTTTTAACAGTTTTTATCGCCTTTAACCACAATTGTATTGCTATGAAAACACTTGATAACACTAATGAAGAAGAAATATTAGAATATACGTGTTAAATAAGGTAAAACTTTGATCAGTGAGGAACCGGTATCTGCCTAGTTTTTAGTTTAAAAGGTTGTTAACCTGAGAACGAATATTTAAAAACCGCTGCACACGAAAATGACTGTTTTTACTGCGAAAACTTTTAAATATTATGAGAGCGTGCAGATCGAGTGACTTTTTGTAGTAAACTAATTCCTATGCTTACGATCTCTGCACGAAGTTTGTTTAACAGTTTGTCAAGTAATCCATATTCCGGTTTTTGCACAAGAGCTCTTGAGATGGGTATAACTATAACCTAATGTTGATGTTCTTGGCATTTTGATTTTGCGAAACAAAACTAGACACGACACTAAAACAATTACGAAACAAAAATAACTTACTATTATCGTAATTAAATAACCTTTTGTTTAGTTGAAATTTTTTTGTAATATTAAAACAAATTAAAACAAAATTGATTGTTTGTAGGCCCGTATAATTTTTTCGAAATTAAGTTAGCGCTTTTTGAGGGTGTTACCCTCTAAGGGTGAACATTTTAGGGGGATGAATGTTGTAGATTTTTAGGTCAGTTGAAGTTGGTTTCTTAGTTCTTATTGATCGCGTTAATTATTGGAATATAAGCTGGTATGGTATAACCATCTCATCAACAATTACAACATATGCTAGGCCAAGAAGACAATTATTTTGCACGCTAATGCACTGATCGGTAGTGTGTCCTACCACAAAGTTACTGTTTATCTCAAATCATAGGCTTTAGTTCAACAACCTTTGTCATTACGTGAAGCATCCGCTTCGAGGTACAGTCCGCCCGCAATATAAAAACACTCGCTCACCAATTCAATCCATCAATCATAATCAAATCATCTATTCAACCTACTAGGAGTCCTACTATGAGACGTAATAGCTCTGGGCTAAAAATAGTTCGCATAATAGCAGACTGTTTTTGCATAATTTTATTGATTTAATTAATTACTATGGATACATTGCTGAATTTTAATAAAGCTTAGCCATCTTTGCTCTGATACAATAAGAACGACTAGATTATTAGGTATTTGTCTTCAATCTCGCAATAATAGAAAATGTGCAGATGTATTTTTAACACACAGTTTAGCAAAAACTGGAATTTGGAAACTGGCGCTCATATCACATGTAAGAAATGAGTAAAATATTTTCATACAACTTTTAAAATTAGTCTTTTATATTATGCGAACATTATATTGTTAAAATTTACTGTAAGAATACGCTTTATTGAATGTTTGTAACTGAATCACGCAGTGGAACGGATGAGGGTGATATTCGTACGTTATTTATAATCTCGGTGTTATAATTTACGAAAAGTAGAAATGTTTGAAGAGTATGTATATTTAAGAACTACAAACAACTTCACATTCGGTAACATTGAGATACATCGAAGCAAGAAAGCTCACTGGATAAGAGTACTATAATAAAGTTGGATATAGTTAATAAAAGAGCTTGAGTAATAATAATAACGAGGTTGGCAGGTGCCAGATAGGTTTCAATTACTGAGAGAGCAAACAACACTCCGATTGTGCTGATAATTGCCGTGATTAATTTGTTATTGCTTCATCACTTCGTGACAAAACTGTGTATTTTCTGCGCGTATAATAACGCTTATCTAATTCTGACTATACAAAAAATATAACTGTTTAATTCCCACGTTTTGGAATTTATCGTGCTGTAAGTTTCAGAATGGTGATTTAAATTTGAAATGCTTAAAATTTGAAAGTTCATCATCACACTCGCAAGGAACATAGCTTCCCTGCGTGACTGGGTGCAGATGGATTACAAAGTTTTCATTCATTCTCACATATATATTTTATAATTTCAAATATCTTAGTAATAATTTTCTGTTTCGTTTTAGCAAAGTTGTAAAATTTTATTAGCTATGATTTTGTAAAGTCTTAATCACTAGCTAGCAATAAAGTACCAGTGTATCATAATATCCACATTACACACATTACACTACACAGTTAAATAACATTTTTGACCCAAGATAAAAAGTATATACAATGAAATATTTTTCGTTTTATAGTGAGCTATAATTATACTTTTTGATTTTATTCCATCATGGACAGTTATTTCGGAATTTTTTGAGCTGACAACAACAAAGCAGTAGTCTGTATTTTTAAGGATATTTATTCACAATCTAATACTTTACTATATCTAGGTATAGAACATCTGTCACCCACCTTCCCTCCCGCCACGCTAAACGCTTGCGAAGTAATTCAACATTAGTCTCGTTGACTGTTTTTTGTTTATTTTCGGATTTTGTATCGATCTAAATGCTGTTAAGAAACCAAATGATTTCACTGGTATTTCCTTACTAATTAAAGATGACTTTACACGCATTTTTGTGCATTTAATTTGGTCTACAAATATAAATACAATAAAAAATCAGATCTACTTAGCACAACACAGTCTCACCTGATTTTGAGTGTCAATGTGTTAAAGGACAGTAAACGCACACCTATAAAATACTTAGGAAATTTACAGTTTTGGTTTAAAAAATATTTTTATTTACATTTATTTTAAGGTAACAAGACCCATTTGTTACATATACCTATATATACAAAACAATAAAAAAAATTTAAATATTTCAGACTACGACACTAAACCTATATATTCAGTTTTCTGGATTCACAGAAGTCAGCAGGGAGTTTCACTCCTTAGCGGTGCGCATATTAAATTATGAATAGAAATGTTTCGTGCAGATAGCAGTGGAATATTAACTAAGTAAGGTTGGAAGGTAGGAGCGGAATTAAGTCGAGTAGTACGAGCGCATGCTACCCAAAATGAAGCCCGTAGAAAATCTTTTAATCTGTTTTCTAGATTTTTTTCAATAGAATTGTGTATTGTTGCGGTGGCCAACGATAATATAAGTAATATATAATGCCTGATCCACCCTGATTTGAAGACTCCGACAGTGCGGCTTTGGGTAAAAACTAAATCCGTTTGTGCGTTCAAATTCTTAGCTGAACGTAAATTAAAATTCTAACTGGCATATATGCCAGTATGACTTATACGATGTTATCAAATACTACTGGCTAATCGTGACTTGTTGTACGTGCTATTGTAATAAACACCAGAGCAAATAAAAAATATGAAATCTCCATCGATGTGTGCATAATATTAACGTCTGCATTAAAGAACACGCCTGATGCTAGCCTTGACTTTGACCGGCGTACGTATTGGTGCTACCATCCGTACAATACAAAAAAAATGTTTTTATTGCCATATAAAAAACTTTCATTGAATTTAAACCTCATACACAAAACGTACCCATGTATTTCGTTTCTTGGCGAAAATGCTCTCTATCCAAATAAGCTTTCATTTCCACGTTTTCGTCCGCCCACTTTTCACAGAATTTACTTCTTCTGACGTAATACATGTTGTTGTAACAAATTTTGCGAAAAGCACAAAACGGTTACGAATACAGTACACAAAAATGTAATGTAAATTTTGGCTAGTAAACGCGCGCAGATTCACTTCAAACATCCGCGTTGGCGGACGGTATCCGGCCACTCTACCTATCAATGCAAAATCGACAGAAACTCTTGCGCCATTTTGTCAATGCAATTCTTTACAAACTATCCGCAGCAACTACCAATCAACTCAGGATATAAAAACATGGAATCTGCGTGATCGTGTATTCAACCTTGGTTGTTGTTTACTTTATTATAATTTCGGGATGAAAATTCTATTACGTTCGGACCAGTCTAATCGAAGGTCGGTCCTTGCTCAATCTCATTGTTGGGTTATGAAAAGTTGTCAATAAAGCCATTATATAATTTGAACTAGTACAGGTGAATTGTATTGTTTATAAGATACTTTTGATGACTTTTGACACGCTTTCAATCTTTTAAATTAGAAATAAATCATTCAATAATGTACGCTTATTCGGTTTCGATTTTTATATCGCAGAGATTGTAAGCTTTTACACATGTGTATTTGATATTTTTATACCGAAACATAGACATTAGATTTGCTAAATATTTAGGTGCGCTATGTATATAGACGATTTTTTTTAAATTTTGTAAACCAACAGACAGATCTATCTATCTCCCAGATTGCATCCCAAAGGGTAATTAATCTGTAAAATGTGACAATAACAGCTATCAAGCTGAAAATTGCACTAAAATACAGCAACTTTTTAAGAAGTTTTCTTGGTCTAGGTGTAAAAAGTGACTTAGTACGAGTATATCTGATAATCCTTTTGTTTTTCATCCAAAATTAATCCAAAAATGATTGAGACATCAAAGTTCAAAACATAACACTATCCAAGCTTCCACAATTATAACATGATAATTTTATTTTCATTCAATATAAGCAGACCGGTTGTAGCTCAGAATTTGACCTTTATCATGTGACCTATGGCACGGCACGGCTTTGTTGAAATTTAGCTAAATTGAGAATATGTTGCAAACTTTCAAGTGACTGGTCAATTTATATATATCTATTAGGTGTACCAACATTGATTTGTAGTCGTTTGTCAACTATTTCTAATATTCGTATTTCTATAATATTTAACCTTTTCATTGTGGTAACGGAGAAAAATTGACTAAGTGGTTCATCACAAACAACTTCATAGAGTGGACGTAAGCCTCTCAGAATATCCCCTTTTCGGATCGCCTTATTATGAGGGCTTTTGCCATTGTCATCACACTTGTCAGGCAGATTTATGATCGCAGTAAGATGTTGTTTTTGCACTAACTCCTGTTTCTTCCCTTAGAAGCTGTTTACGACACCCACAGGGTGAAAGGAGTATCCCTATCCTAAAGCTGAGACCACACTGGAAACGTTAGTCTATGTATGTTCACTGCGTTCAAAAATGGTCGACTAATTATCATTTTGGTGATATTTTTAACGCAAATATTATAATACATTACTTATAGTTTAAGTGGGAATATAAAAACTTGTATATTAAAAATTTTAAAATGTTGAGAATTTGAGATATTAACACAAACACCCATCAATATACGAGTATGAACTTGTTAGCACTGTTATAGATTTCATAGATGACTACAGAAATAACGGCAGCCCTCAGTATTAAATATCACGACTCTCAAGTGGTACGTAACTAATACCTTGCATTGCAGATGTTTTGTAAGAGACAATTATATGGAACCAAGACAATAGGACGAGATTAGCAATTGTGCTCATAAGGACATCGTGGTTTGCTTTTCCTGTTGACGTCTTACCTGCGTTGTACTTGGACATAACCAGTACATAATTATTGTTGACTACAATGAGCATTGATTTAAGAATTACATACATACATACACATTACGCCAGCGGCGTCAGATTTTGATGATGATTCAGTTGATCTGGCAGAGACGGCATATCAAAAAATTGGCCAAATGCGAGTCCGACTCGTGAGTGACTCATGATGAGGCCATTGGATAAAAATCGTACTCTCCTGGAAACCTCAAGTTGATGAGGCACCGCCTACGTTGTCTTTCATTGTTGGAATAAAACAGTGATACTAAGAATATTATGATGAACGGTCAGTCAATGCAGGAGTGTCCTCCCCAAACCTTTGAATTTTCTTGGCATTGGGCAGTCGTGACACAGTTTTAATGTTAAGATTATGTTATGTTCACATTCCTCTAAATAAGTTCGGATGTGGGGATGGAATATATACATTATACTGAGTCTGATATAATGGAAGATGCATATCACAACGGCAGGTATCAGGAAAGAGACGAGGAGGTATTTTGTGCCTGTATGTAAGAATTATTTTCTTATGTTTAAAAGTTGTGTACTTGTAGCCTAGATCGAACGCACTTTTGTTACATGTTATCAGTACAAAAGTTTTGTACTGATAACATGGTGGTTGCTTGCTATCCAGGCGGACAAAGAAAAAATAGCACTGTGTTGCCATTTCAAATGTATAATCCAATTTTAAAGCAATGGGTTTTATTTAACAGAAAATTGGTTTATTTGTAATTGTTATTAGCTATGTTTGACGAGCTATTTCTTGGAAGGATTTTCTTTTACTGTTAATTTTAAATTTAACTTTTATTTCTCATTTCAAAATTATCCCGTACAGACTTAATAGCGGTGCATAGTTTGGGTTCCGCATTTTTCTATACATATAAATTATCTGAGATAAAATTCTCTAACGTTAACAAAGACGTCAAAGTGCATGAATGATTTATCTAGAAAAATAAAACTCAAATCGACGACTTTTTCTGTAAAAAATATCACTAAAGGATTTTAGCCTTTCAAATCTTTTCACACGATTACTGGGGAACAAATTGAAGATGTTCTTAATTAGCGTATTTTTAGTTATATTTCTAAAATGGACTCGTCGAGATAGTATTCGCAAACTTTAATCGTTATCCAGCCTCATTGCTATTGCGCCTTTATTATAAAGACAAACTCCAGTGGTCACTTGCACATACTCGTAATATGGCAATTATAACGCTAAGCCATTTTAGTTACTTAATTTTTTATACGTCTAATAGTATCAGTTCTAAACTTATTATCATACTGGTTCTGTTATCTATGAGAATCTATTTTATGAAAAACGTATTAACTTGCGAAACGAGTCCTTATTTCCCATCATATGATGATATAATAAATAATGTAACTGCATATGTGGTCCAGTGCCTACATTATCAGGCAGACTGGCCGGAAGAAAGGTTGCTCGTTCGACAAGTGAACCCTAATAAGAAAGAGTAGATCGTGAACAAGTCATTATAGCCGCATCGCAATACCGTTTCCGTTTTTATACCTAAATTAAAGGTAAAGTAAAAAATAAGCAAACAGCAATAAAGTAAATTAATGCAGTTTGTACGTCACTACGATAAATTTTATGTTTGAATCTTTTAACAGTGTCGACTAGTAGAGTTCATGCAATTCACTAAGGACAAACAATTTTAGACCTTCATGGCTTACATTACATCTTTGCTGTCGTCATTCGATTTTGATCCTTGTTGCCTAGGAAATATATATAGTCGACAAAGTCATCCGTGAGCCGTGAGGTTGTATGGATGTTTGTCCTTAGTGAATCCCACCGCTGTGCTTTTCAAATTACTTTATTCTCAGAAAATATTTCCAGCTGTTGTGGTAATGGATTCATGTTTCTAATTTCTTGGTTCTGACTTTACTGTGTTACTGTCACATCCCTTCAGGAGTGGAATTTCAAAAATCATTTCTTATTGTCAAAGAGATCGGTTTCCAAATTTTTGCTTCAAACTCAAGTGGTTAAGGCACGGAATTGATATGTCAATCAGAAATGATGTCAACCAGGTAGTCAGGAGAAGTATCTTTAAAGATGGAATCCTTTATTCAATAATCAGTCTGCCACATAAAGGGCACTGTACGTTTCCGATATTGAAAGACACATAGCCAGTGCGTTAACTTGAGAATCCTGAGCAAGCACGCTTCCATATTTACCATGATGAGACCCAAAACCGTCGAGAGAGAAAAATACAAAAAACTAGTACGTACAGGTAAATTGTACACTCGAGTAAAAAAATTTAAAGATTTTTTTCACCATGTTATATTCACCTTTAATTGAAATTTTCCTCAACACACTACATAGGAACGAGAAAAAGTAAATGGTCCAAATGTGATTTTGCACAAGGAAATGACTATTTCAGAAATAGAGATCTAACTCATCGAACACCCGTGTCGTGTATTGTATATGATCGAATCATTTGTGTTTGTCCATGTCCGATTGACAATAATAACATACAATGGACTAAAATAAAACAAACACAGTAATGGTGATACGTCGTACCTACAGCCACAATAGCGTCCGTATTTAATAAGGCACTTCCCCCCAAAACACCATGTGACAAAAAACTGGGGACAAAAGTTAATTGTCTGTGACGGATCCGTAACCAAAGGAAGCCAAGCAATGCAATGGCGCGGCAAAGAAAGTGAAAACAGTGGAAAGGGGACCGACCCTATGCAAATTTAAATTAGCAATAAAAACTATACCTAAAGCCGATAAGAACTCACTTTTATCCATTAACGATTTGGTTGTAATAGAAAGTGTCAGTGAATGCTTCGAATGAATCTTGAAATAAAAAGGGTTGTCTAAAAAACTCCAAGTGAAATTAATGGTCTTATCACTTAGATGTAAAAAATTTCGATGTGCGTATATTTTAGGTTAGACTAGGTTAGAGGAAACAAAAAAATTGTTACGGGGAAAAAGTTGTGCGATGAGGCAAAAGTTTACGAGGCGAGTAAAGAGTTTATGTAGCGACGAAACAAATGCATCGTGAGTTAAAGAGCTTCTGTTGTGACAAAGAAAGTTTTGTAGGTACATATACATAATGTTTATTATTATAGAGTATGTAGACAGATAACATGAACTTTAGAGGGTTTTATTCATATTATTAAAACACTAAATTTGAATACAATAAGATTCACATTAGGATATAATTAACGCGTTCAAAAAGAACTAGAAACTGACTTCAACTGCCCCAAAAGTCTACATCATTCATCCCCTAAAATGTTCACCCTTAGAGGTAGTTATCTAACTACTAGTTATCTATCTAAAACCTAAAAGCCAAACAATTTTCTAACGAAAAGGTATATTTGTCTTTGTTTTATATAACTACATTTACGTCAAAAAATTTAAATTATTATTTTTGTGGAAATAAATAAATATTTGATTTGATTTATCTAGGTACATATTTTTTTTGTTGAGTTGCTGTATGTTCTAACAAACGAAACAAGTATCATCATATATCATAACATACATACAAAAAAAACATACAGTCGAATTGAGAACCTCGCCCTTGTTTGATGTGAAATATGAATTATGAAAAGTATGAGTTACAATCAATGTTTAATTGAACCACCCGATCGCCGGTTTTACAACAGGGATCAGGGACATACCTGTCCTATGAGATGTATCTTATTTATGGCTAAGGCCTACGTTCCGCATTGAACAATTCCCGGCTGACGTTTCTGCTGTCTTTTGTTTAAAGTATGTTTGTACATATTAATATTAATTCTAATCTAAATCGGTTCTTCTTGATATCAAAACGCTCTCGGAAGAAACACTTCAAGAAGTGGAGCGATTAGATAATTATGCGTAACGATTATTTTTTTCAAAATGTCACTGCTTTCTAAACATTAGAAACGGTCCCAAAGTAGTTTACCAACGTGATACAACAGTTCACTTTTTGCAACAAAAATCGGACGATTAAACTATAATGAACTTTTACTGAAGCGTAATTCATTAATTTTTTAATGCACTGTGGTACTGCATTTTGGGCTTCAGTTCACTTCTTTATGGTGTGGTGACTTAAGTCAATGCAAATCATTGGGTTAATTTTTTGAGGTTTTTATAGTATTCAACTTGTTCTGATCAAAGATAATAATTCTTCATCATCAGCCAGGAAACGTCCACTGCTAGACAAAGGCCTCCTTCATGGTACGCCACATCGACTGGTCCTGAGCCACCTGCTTTTAGCGACGCCCCGCGACCTTAACTAGGTCGTCGATCCACCTAGCCTAACCGATATACGTTTTCCGGTATCGATTATTGGTTCTTCGAGCGACTGACTAGTCGATATATGTCGGAGACCTTAGTTCATCTACGGATTTCCTCATTCATCATCAATATCATTAAGATTTTAATTTTTCCAGAATTCCACGACGCTTTAGCACTTACGTATTATACCGTGGTTAGGGTTTACGGAACGTTCATTGACGCATCGATATAGGGCGGAATAGCGAAAAAGATTATTCCCCACTTATCATATGGATTTTTTTCCACTATTCTTGGATATACAGTAGCAGAAAAAACAGATTTTTCCGAATACTACTTTTATAAATGCGAAAATGAGTTTGTTTGTCTTTTATGTACATGGTAACAGAGAATTAAAGTGCCTTGACAGGTTTAAGGCTTCATTTTATCCCGATTTATAAAGTATAGAGAAGATAACCTGTGATAGAGAAGTCGCGGCCCATAGCTTGTATTTTGATAATTTCGTTTGCCTAAGTCAGTGAGCATCTCTAGCGGTTGGATCATTTTTTTTTGTTGGCATAGAGTTACACTGCGTGATAAAATCCGCATCGAGGAAATCCGTAGACGATCAAGGGTCACCAACATAGCTCGACAAGTCAGTGAGCCGAAGTGGAAATGGGCAGGCCACATCGCTCGAAGAACCGATAAAATTCGGAGTAAAAATTATCGAGTGGCGACCACGTACAGTGAAGCGTGTACCGGGTCGTCCCCCTACTAGTTGGAAAGACGACCTGGTTAAGATCTGGTTGAGTCACTGGATGCAAGTGGCTCAGGATAAGTCAATGTAGCGTACCATGAAGTAGGTATATGTCCATCAGTGGACGTTTCCCGGCTGATTATGATGAGAGTTACACAATTTTAATCATGAACTGTGTCACCCCTCAAATGATTCTGAACTAGTAAAAACATAAAACAGGTTTTTGTATATCGATTATCACCAACTATTGGTATTGGGAGCCAGTTTCCATCGAAATGCTACTTTGAACTGTAAACTATCTTGCAATGCTACTTGAGAAGCTCCCCGGCCGTGTTACATATATCATGATACATATTCATAGGAATGAACTATTAAACACTATCACTTGCTTATTTTGTTAATAGTAATCAAAATGTTCACACATTAAATAAAAATAGCTAGTTCATAAACCGCAAATATTACTTCTAGTCTGCGTGAACCTGACCGACACAATTAAATGTTTTAGAAAAACTTGGAACGAATATTTGATTGGAGTTTATGTCTGGTTGTTATAAACTTATAACTTGACATGCTATATGTTTATAACATCGAATTACTGACCAGATAGTGGCGCCCTAAATCGTTTATTTAATTAAGCCAAGCTAATGAATCTACAAGTACACAAATGGATTTGATTTTTATTTATAATAGGTTTGCACTTGGCCTTCATTATACCCTCACCTGATAAAATAAGTGATGATTTAGGCACATGGATGGAAGGCGCGCTGTGTGGACGTTAATTGAGAATTCATTCAGAAACGAATGTATTTTATTTATTCTACATGTAAAATAGGGATTTATGTAAGTCTAAATGAACATACCATGCCATGCCAATTCAAAAAATAACACAGTAAGACCTGAAGTTGGATCCAATAATATTTTATGTTACATATCCCAACATGAAGCGACAGCCTCCTCATTATAAAATGTAATTGAGCTTTCAGCGATTACAGTTTTCAATTTATATCTACGTACGAGAACATATCTGTTTATCTGCAAAGTGAATGATGAGGAATATGGAAGAGGTATTTACCTATCAATGAAATGGGGCATATCAAGCTGCGAATAATTTGTTTCCCTATATAATATTATAAACTTGCAAATAAATATTTACTAATTGATCAACATGATCAAACACATTGGGAATTTATTGTGTGCCGATACATGGGACGATATAGTCTCGGTGGACGGACTCTGCTCTTGTTGAGGAGCATGAAGTTTCAACCTAAAAGATGATCGATGATAAATCACTAGTTTACTTATGTAATTTCAGTCTGTATGAATCAATCACTCTAGCACAATTAGTCTCGGCTTTAGAATAGAACCACCCCATGTGATGCCACGGGTGTCGTAACAAGAGAAAAATATTTCTAGGCAATGGACAGCAGCATCGACATTATATAACAACATCTTACTGCGATCACCAATCCTTTTGCCCAGCGTGGTGATCAAACTTATTTCATCAACTCCGTGTGACTGTTTCGAAACTCTAAACTGAGAATACAAAGCCTTTGAATGTCATAAAATTAATACTCTCAAAAATTCGTTTTATTACGATTGTGAAAAACGACAGCAAAAAAACCAATGCGGTATGCAAATTCAAAGCTCAACGTACCTTAAAATTGTGCTCCGTTGTACACAGACCTATTGTAACGAAAACTTTGTTTAATCAATAAATACAGATTGTATTTTATCAGTTACGACTTCAACTGTATTGTAATTAGTTGTAGCGGTGGTGGGGACGAGTGAACACTGTTGTGAAACCCGACCAACTGATACCGCGCCGCGCGATTCGACCAGCTGATATACTATGCGCAAGCACATCTTCTTTCCGCCAACCCCACCGATGACGACTCAAACTCTTGTTATCTTTTTTATATCCGACAGAGTAGAATGGCACGTTGTTATAACATCGCAGAGTTGTTTGAATATGGCACGGCCAGAACGTTGCTGTGACGTCATGAGTCGTTCAAATCTATTATCCTAATGCGTATTTATAGATTACAATATAATAAGGAATTATTGATGTTTGTATCACTGTATGCTTGTAGTACTTTTAAGATCTTGCGATCAGAATACTATGAATTAGAAACCCAGAATTGAATTGTATACCAAAGGATTAACAATGAAATATATTTAATGTCATCAAAGGGGCAACTCTGAAATCAGTATAGGAGCTAAGAGCCAAAAATATAAGTACAAAAATCGGAGTCTTCTTTATGTTGTGTCTAAACATGATGTTGTTGTTATATGTCACGAGTGGTATAGAGGATAATTTTATCAATAACACAAGCATATCCTTTGTAGAGATCAACGTTCTACTTCCTGGCTTCATCATCAGACCCTTATCACCGAGTGCACTGTTTGTAATGTGTTGCACTTGTCAATCCAAACCAAATGAGCCAACCTCGAGGTACTAACTAGACAGTATCCCTTGAACAGTTCCACTTTCTACTATTGATGGACTAAACTTGTCAAACCAAACCATATGAGCCCAAAATTGAGTAGTTCACTAGTTCCCATTGAAGAGTTCTTGAAGAGTTCTATCCACCTCCTGACTCCTGGGTCAGTGCCAAATTATTGTATTGTCAGCCATCATAATATAACGAAAACTCCGCTTTCCGTACTTAGTTTGTTTGGCTCTTAGCTCCTATACTATACCGAGTTCAGAGTTGTCTCATTGGTGATATTATGAGTATGTATATTTGATTGTTGATCCATTGGTATACATTTCATTCCTGTCGATTCTGAGTTAAATACCATGAACGTTATTTTTGCCGGATTAAAATCTTTATTTTATTTACCAACTTAGTACCGTTACCGTATGCAATGCAGTAAACTTGAACATATATGTATATGTATGCGACATATCCGTTCAGACGTTTTGAGTGATAGAGTCGCAAGCATCCAATATGAGTGTATTGGAACTTGGCTCTTGGGTGAGATTTACATCCGTCTTTCTGCCTTTTCGTAATTTAGCCTCATATGAGATGAAGTCCAAAACCCAATATATTAAAAATTCTGTTAAGTGTGAAAACAGTATCCAACTTGGATGTAGTTACAATAATCATTGTTAGTCGCCCTATAAAAATCATTTTTATTTATTTATTACTATGTATTTGCCGACATAATGACCTATTAATTTAATTTTACATCCACAACAAGTATAAAACGAAAAATTTCACAGTATATGGGATAAGGGTTATCAAGGATCTCGTCAGCGTCAGGGGCATTATTCCTTTGCTTTTCCTAAGCTTTTCCCAACTTCGTTGTTGTTGTTGTCACTCAAAGTCGAACGCAAGAGTAATTAAAAAATTGACGCATTCCCACGGCGACGTCATCAAAACAACAACAAATAAAATTTTTAGTTAGCACATGTGACCGTGACCACTACCAGAGATAATGACGTCACTCTATAAACGTTTATTGTCTTAGGTTAGAGCGGTTCGCTGGAATCGAAGCGACGCCTAATCGCAATCCTATTGAACTATTCAGGAAGCAGCTATTTTAAAGCCGACTGCCAAAATGTAAGAAAACATCTGTCAGAATAATCTTGACATGACTCTCGACGGAGGGCAATCTTCTCGTACGAGCTGTAAGAAAAATTTTGGTCTGAATTTTTTACACACAATGAGAGCACCTCGCAGTCTATTAGACAGTTTGTGATCAGAATTATTCTGCGGTACCTGACTGTCAGTGACGTGAGCACTCAGACGCCTCAATCGAATGCGGCGCTGGCCCTGCTGCCTTTTATACCGGTACTTAGTGTTATTAACACTTTTGACAAAATAATAGTGTTTGTCGGAAGACTTAGGTAACATGGGGGTACATAGACAAGCGGACAAATGCCTACCCTGCCACCTATGCCCTACCACCAACCAAACCTAAATACTAATTTAAGTCTTTGTCTTTTTTATGTTACTTAGTAACAATTGAGCTTTTTGTTTGTAACGCATGTGTAAACCGCGAAAAGCAGTCCCGATCCCGCTATTAATACATTTATAGTACCAAATATCATTGAATTCACTCAAAGTGAGAAAATTCTTGTTTTATTTTATGGTAATCTCAAATATTATGAATGTAAGTATGACGCTCGTACTCAGCAAGCTGGCTATATTACTCATCGGTTTATTATAAGCACTTGTCTACGCATCGTGCCTATAAATACCTCAACTATTATATACAGCTTACCGTACTTACATCATAATCTACAAACAAACAAAGCGGTAACCCTTTACAAAAACCATATCATTATCCGTCAAGCGGATCTGTCGATAACTAGGTACATTCGTTTGTACAAACTCACACAACCTCTCATCCTAAACGCATTCACCTTCTCCGTTCTGTCGTGGGTAATAAAAATAAGCTGAGAGAACTTTATAAGTAAGTAAACTAAAATGAATTATAGTTTACATCAATTAGTCTAGGTTGCATGTCGATTGATGACTACCAGTTCACTTTAAATCGTAGAAAACTGTAGACGTAAAAAACTATATCGTTTCTGTGTCAGAAGCATTGGAAACAATGGGAAAAAAATGAATATTATTTCAGACACAAAGTAAATTTGTTGATGAATAAAATGATGATGATATTGGGTACATACAATTTAAAAACTGGTGCCTATCTGTTTCTATCTATGAATTGCACATGTTGTTTTAAATGTATAAATGTTGAATTTAGTATGTCAAACTGCATAGCAGGATATTTAAAAAGATAATTTTGCTATTAAACATACACCTCATCGCGTTTACCCAATAAAACAAAAACGAGTTTATTTACATACAATCGGAATATCAACTCGATCATTAATGAAACTAAATACTACAATTAACACCCACTAATGACCTTTCTTGTTACTGGCTGAATCAATGAATTGCAAACAGCCGATTTTTAATTAAACGCATTTATTAAATGAGTCAAAGTCATTCATCACTATCAGCTGAACCAGTTGCATTTATCTCGTAGAGCGCACGGCACGAGCGGTTGAGCGACACAATGTCACGAGCCTACTTGACGGGATTAATCGCTTGCCGGGCAAAATTGTGATCGCAGTGATACCTCAGTCGTACTCATATGAACTACATGTCCACTTCCTAGAATATCCCCTAACCCGGGAGTCCTATTTTACAATCTAAACTACACGCCAAACACATGAGTTTCATATCTCGTAAAAAACATAAGTTCTGATCACATATAGGTCATTATAGGTATTTGGTTTTGGTAACAAATGTAATGAGTAGAAGAAAAAAAGTCTTAGTAATAGGGTTCCGCTTTTTACCCTCTGGATACGGAACCTTAAAAATATACAGTTGAATTGAGAACCTCTTCCTATTTTGTTCATCTTCCTTAAGAGGGTATGCTGTTGTCAAAGCGCCCATACAAACGTAGTCCAGTCATATTTTGAGTATTAAGCTATGAAAATCTATGAAATTTTCAAGACACAATCTAGAAACAAATATCTGTGTCGGTCGTGAGTCAGATTTTCGTTTAAATATATACTTCCAGAGTTACAGGGCGTCAAAGTATTGTATTTTTCGGTAGTAAAAGCCCCAACTTTGAACCTGTTTTACAAGAGTATGAATCAATTTAGAACAATTCGGATAAACCACCGACATCTGAAATTTTATTAATATACTGTATTGAAAAAATGGCTACATAATATACTGTATCCTTCAAACGATCACTGGACTACGAAACATCCAAATAACGGGTGGATAACTTCGCGTAGTGTATGCTGTCTCACCGTACGCGCTCGGGTAGGATAGGGCTCGGAGAGAGACAGCTACAAAACAATGAAACCTTGAACGCGGCCACGTGCTCTAAACAGACAATCCTCTTAATTTGAAAATTAACAATCTTACTACGATCTCCAATCCAACTCATAGCATAGTGATTATTGCATCACCCGTATGGAAATCCCGTTTTACGTCACCATCTTGTTTCCAACAATATTATTATGCAGATGCATTAACTGATTTCATATAAATTTTCAAAATTTTTATTTTTCGAAATCTCTCTAACAAACCAAACATGCAAAAGTGATATAATTTTAATATACCAGTAGGAAGATTTGTGTCAATGTAGAGACTCGAGACAAACTTAGAAAGAGAGTAATTATTTTTTCTAGAAGTATAAAATATATCTTGTATTTATCGAAATACACACTTTTCCGATTTCCACCAACACTTTCAAACACAAACAAATGTTACTGTCAGCACATTTATAAGAAAATATACACAAGTGTCGATCAATAGTCGACAGCGACTAGTCCCGACCGACTGACCCTTGTTCCGCTACCACCGTGAACCGACCAACAATCACCGGATATGGTGATCGATCCAAACAACGGAACCCAATGTTGTTTGTACCAATATGTCAATTGTTCATATAAATAACCTAAATACGAATTTACGCGTGAATCTATGGTGTTACAGAGATATAGGGTGATTAAAAACTAAAATTATTGAAATTTTATTTTCTACTAGTTGGAGCCCGCGACTTCGTTCGCATAGACTTCGGTGGCCTGTCCTGAAGCGTTACTGACCCGCGAGAAAGCAACATAAAGTTGGCCGTGTTACGAGTAAAAGCAACCAGATCTCAGGTCTACACCGGCAGCTTTCAGTCTGTCCCGCGACTTATTTATTGTCATTGCAAAGCAAATTGTCACAGGGAACTGTGTGCGTTTAAGTTCAAGTGGGAAATTGTTGGGAATGAGTGGAATACGTGGTATAAATAGTTGCGCCTGCACCACACCCAGTTAGAATTTCAGCTTCGATTAAATTTCTCTGTAAAGCACTTACTTTAAGTCGGGTTTAAGCTATTGAAAATTAGGCCTAAACTGTTTCAGCCTTCACCGCGTGGAGGTACTCCCAGCTTATGTTATTTATTATATAGGTACATGTAAATGCTTATAAGGAACAACTATTTTAGATTTTTCTTTAGCCGGTCTGTTATGCTTCCACAATAAAGTATTCCAGATCTTCGATTTTTATACACCTATAGAAAGTGCACGCACTTTTCTTAGGCGCTATTTTTATATCTCTCATAATATAACTGTACTGCTAAAGTTCCACGTCAGGTATTCCGATCTTCAAAAAGATGCCCAGACTCAATAGCTATACATTTAAAAAAAAGTTTCATTCAAATCCGTTCAGTAGTTCCGGAGATTAGCGTGTACAAACAGACAGAAAAAATTTGCAAAATCGTAGATTCCTATTCTGTTACTATTTTTACTTGAAAATATACTCAATGTACAGACACAATGGTTTTACTGTTCTATTATATGTATTGATGAATGATTGATGTATTGACTTTACGACTGTCATCCACTTCAAGTATTACAGATCTTTGATTTATATACATCTACAGAAACAGCTCATCATGCTGAACAATCTTCCCAAAGGCGCTCTATTCATATCTCTTATAGTTTAGCTGAGCTGCTGGAGTTCCACATCAGTTGTTCCAGACCTTCAATGTTTGCAAGTCAATAGGAAATGCTCATCACGCTGAACAATCTTCCCCAAGGCGTTATATTCATATCTCTTATAGTTTAGCTGAGCTGCTGGAATTCCACATCAGTTGCTCCAGACCTTCAATTTATGTAAGTCAATAGTAAATGCTCATCACGCTCAACAATCTTCCCCAATGCGCTCTATTCATATCTCTTATAGTTTAGCTGAGCTGCTGGGGTTCCACATCAGTTGCTCCAGACCTTCAATTTTTGCAAGTCAATAGTAAATGCTCATCACGCTCAACAATCTTCCCCAATGCGCTCTATTCATATCTCTTATAGTTTAGCTGAGCTGCTGGGGTTCCACATCAGTTGTTCCAGACCTTCAATTTATGTAAGTCAATAGTAAATGCTCATCACGCTCAACAATCTTCCCCAATGCGCTCTATTCATATCTCTTATAGTTTAGCTGAGCTGCTGGGGTTCCACATCAGTTGTTCCAGACCTTCAATTTTTGCAAGTCAATAGGAAATGCTCATCACGCTGAATAACTTTTATGAAGGCAGTATTTTCATATCTCTCATAGTTTGACTGGTACTGTTAAGGTTACACGTCAGGTATTCCAATCTTCAGGATAAAATATAGCCTAGTAGATGCCCAAACGTAATAGCTATACAACAAAAAAGTTTCATTCAAATCCGTCCAGTAGTTCCGGAGATTAGCGTGTACAAACAGACAGACAGACAAAAAAATTAAAAATCGTAGATTCCTATTCTGTTACTATTTTTACATCGCCCTCAATTAGTTTTAGGTAAATATATTCAATGTACAGACACACTGGTTTTACTGTTTTATTATATGTATTGATTGATATAATGTTATTGAAGCGTAACTTATACGTGAATTTTGTGTTAGCGTAAATGAATCAGTCAGTCAAAATGTTACCACAGTATTACCACACGATTAATATAGCACTACTTGCATCTGGCGAGCCCCCTAAAAACCTAAAATATTCATTTAAATTGGATGGTGTAAAGGGCTATTATAATCTGTATGAAATGCTCAAGGTAATTAACGCATTTAATTTTATAAAGATTTATACCATACCAGTCTAAATATTTTTTGCAAATATTATTTGTGAACATTTTTTTAGAAGTTGGAATCGTATGCTAACCTTATAAGATAAACATAAGCTACTGGTGACTTTTTAGTAGACCTATGCAAGATAATAAGACCTGAGGGTTCCGGGTTCAAATCCAGCCGTGTACTTATGAGTTGTTTTTCAATTCAAGTACATTATCCGATTGCTTAACGGTGAAGGAAAACATCGTGAGGAAACCTGCATGTTTTGAACAGGCATGTGAAGTCCGCCAATCCGCACTCGGCCCGCGTGGTGGACTATGGCCCATCCACTCTCTGTAGGAGAGTAGGTCTGAGCCCCTGCAGTGGGGACGTATATGAGCTGTTAATGATGATACAAGGTAAACAATCCCACCATACATTGTTTTGTTATACCTCAACGGATTAGGAAGCGTTTTCGATAAACGGTCCCAGGCGGCTTGATTTTTCCAACCTCGTCAACAATTATCGTCATATTTCAACCAATATACACAAAACCTTAACTTATTATTCACTTAAAACTGTCTGAAAAATTACTATGTTGTTGTATTAAAACTTCATAAAAATCCGTTCACTAGTTTTTCAATTTATCGCGTTTTTCTAAGCGGTTAACGAAATGCGATCACTTTCAGACAACGCATGAGACTAATACGTCTTATACACATTGGCATGGTGCAAATTCCCACTGAATGAAATACGCTGAATTCCTCTGTGCACTGACTAAACGGTTTGTATTCGAAATAATGTCGTCTAGCGGGAGGTTAGTCTGTGGTTTTGTTTGTATAACGTTTGACGTAAAAAAATTATTTGCTAAAAGGTGAATGCGCCTTGTAATCGACAAGGAAAACGGAAATGAAACGTGCCTTTGTTTGATTATTTAGAGCTCGCTAAATTCCACAAACGAAGATGTTCATACCGATGAGTATCTGAAAAATATCGGTTTAGGGATTTTCCGATGGTTCTGTTTATTCGACATGGTTTAGATGATTTCCGATTTTTTTTGTTAATTTCTACAGCTGTTTCAAATTTGTGTAGGTTTTTCTATTCATTGTTGGGTCCAGATTACCGTTTATTGATTATTACATGAAAAAATCGTAAAACGGAGAATTAGGGTTTAAATAAAAATTATCTCATGATAGACTGGGATAAAAACAATATAACATAATAAAAGTAGTAGGTTCTCAATTGGACAGGTATGTTTTTTTATGTTTGTCAGAGCTTTCGACTGGGTGAACCGATTTTGATGATTCTTTTTTTATTTAAAAGCTGGTGCGTTCCGTTTGGTCCCTTCTCAATTGGGTACATACTGACAATGGCACCGAGTGGAAAATCATATAAGTCTTAAATTTGCTTAAGACTTTTAGGGTAATTGAAGTCGGTTTCTAGTTCTTTATGAACGCGTTAACTTGAGTTAACCATAATCATATTGTTTTGGTGTACTGTGGCCTATGTGCTGTAATAAATGGATTTTATTTTTATTGTTACGTGGATGGCTAATTACATCACGATTAAATTTGCCGTTGGTGTGCCAAGAAGTAACAAACAAACTTACTCGATCAATCAGGTGAGATTAAGTCCAAGTGCAAACAGATATACATAAAACTTAAACATATATATTATTCTAATATACATAAAATTCAAAATCCTCACTCACTGACTGATTTCAAATTCAAATTCAAAAGACTTTATTCGGCACAGAATATAAGTATACATAAACAGGAAAGGAATACAAAATTTGCTGCCGAAAAATATTTATCTGTATATCAACGCAAAGTCTAATCAATAATAATAATAACCTAAATAATTTCATGTCCATGATATGAAATTTTGAGAGTGGGTTCTTTGAAAGGGGTTTTCCGAAATTCAACCCTTAAAAGGGTAAAACAAGCGTTGTAAGTTTGATTGAAAGTGCGTAATTTTTGAAGATTGTCCATTAAATTTCAGTTAAAAATAATGAAATAAGTGTTTCACATTTTGGATATAATTTCACCCACATGCCACACATGCCATAGATTATTAGATATACTTATTTCTAGTTAAAATTTAATTACTTATTATCCTTTAAACCTGGTCTTAATCTACTTAAATGACACGTTTAAGTATAACAATAAACTATTGTTAACGTAATCCAACCCGGAACCTATCTCTATAGGTTCCTGTAAATATACCAGAAAAATCAATGTATAGTTTTTGGGAAATCATTAATAAAACTTACCAAAAACATATTTAAGAGATTTGAAAAATGAACTTTATTTCGAGGTAATATTTGTACTATTTACATGTACTGTTGGTGCGTGAGTCTGACTCGCATTTAGCCAAGTTTAAAAAATCGTAATCAATGTTTTAAGAGTGAGTGCAGATAAATATTATCGAAGTACAGCTCTCTCCGTAGTACATTCTATTGGTCATATAAACCGCGTGTTTCCCCAGCGCGTACGCATACAAGAACGCCGACGTCATAGCAAACCAACGAAGAGCTAACGCATCGAGTGACGCACGAGAAACGAGATTTAATTCGGCCAGGAGCCCATAGCAAATTACAGCTTTCTAGTACAAGAGTTCATGAGTTCCGCAGTCAGACAGAAAGATGGATGGCGAAACGATAAAGATTCCTTGTTGACAACGGAACCCTTAAAAACCTGGTGTTATGAGCTGATGTGAGCATTACACACTTGGCTGTATTACGCCCTCGCCGAGGCTCGGGCGCAAACCACAGCCTCGTGTGTAATGAGCAACTTAGCTCACTTGTACATACTTGTACTATTATCTTTATTTTGTGATCCATAAAACTAACGACCACCGTCCTAATCATCCCAAACGAAGAAAAAAAAACTATTATGCCATGGCGTTTAAAGAGGACTTTGTATAGTCTGACGACTTAAATACAACAGTTTAAAAATAATTACCGATAATTTATTATAATAGAATTATGTAGTATTGTCCATTTCAAATCAAAGAATCTATCTGCTGATTTCAATATCATGCGATATCTGTGAAATCAATTAGAATTTCATGAGAGATTACTAACGCAGATCTTATCCTCCCACCCAAGGTGACTAAAATGTTTTTGTTGTCTTTTGCTACAAAGTGTTCTCATGAATATAATTTTTCCAGAGACATTTGAGTGTCCATAAATAAGCCGCGTTCCACTGAACTCGTATGAAGAAACTACATCAGACACATTCGCTTGTTATACACAAGGTACACCAAACATCCAAAAATCATTCAATTACTTGTGTGTGTGTGGTTTTTATGTGTGTTTTTACATCACACATTATTATACAAGGTTCTATTCGTATATTATTTACAAATCTGGTATATCTTGGTCTATCTTCAATATAAAAAAAAACGTGGATATTCATGCATTAAATACATGTGTGGTGTCGCATTCATAATAGGACCACCCCCAAGACATTCTGCAGGTGTCTTGAAAGACGTCTGTCTAAGTGACAAATATTCCAGAGATGAGTAGCAGTTTCTATCTATAATAGTAACATCATCTTTAATTCGATCATCATACTTATTTCTATTGAGGGAATACTGCAGACGAAGTACTAAGCCGCGGGCAATGGTGCCATACACAGTCATCATCAGCCGGGAAACGTCCACTGCTGGACATAGGCCTCCCTCATGGTACGCCACATCGACCGGTCCCGAGCCACCTGCATCCAGCGACTCAGGTCGTCGGTCCATCTAGTATGGGGACGGCCTGGTAGACGTTACCCGGTACGTGGTCGCCACTCGAGAACCTTTACTCCCCACCGGTTATCCGTTCTTCGAGCGATGTGGCCTGCCCATTGCCACTTCAACTCACTGACTCGTCGAGCTATGTCGGTTACCTTCGTTTGTCTACGGATTTCCTAATTCCGGACCTTATCACGTATAGAAATTCCGAGCATAGCTCGTTCCATTGCTCGCTGAGTGACTTTGAGCTTGTTTATTCGGCCCATACACAGTAATGTAAACAAAATACTTCTAAATAATAGTATCACAACATGCTCCGGATCTCTTTGACCACAACTCTTTTCAAAGCAAGGTGATTTCCCGAACCCAAAAGCTTGCTCCGCGCGTTATTTTGACTATATATACTTACGTATATTATGAATGTAACAGTTATTTGATGCGGGCGTGCTATCCGTCACGATTCACGCGTCTGCCAATAAGCTAGGCATCATCTATTGCATCACGGCCGTATGACTAGCTCTTTCTGGATAAAGTTGAGCAAATAATAAAAATAGAAGTAATATATCGTCTCACATTTACACAGTAATATATCATTGAATGTTAGGTTGGAATAGTATATTTCGAAACTAGTGCGAAAAGTCTGTAAATTCAATCGAGTTTTGACTATTGTTGCCCTAGACGCAGCGAAGCGTGCTTCGCAATCAATTTAAGGATTATTGAATGCATCAACGTCATGAGAATGTGGCTAGTCCAGTTTTCGAATTTTATTCATTCAGTATATTTTGTTTTATTTGTATAATTTTAATCGCAATATGGTAGCTAAACAGTTACACCTACAATCTGGGGGGTTGCGTACTTTCGATTCTTGGAGCGCTACACCTACCAGCATCCTACATAACATGAGACGCACGGTAGTCGTGAGCTACGAGTATGTCATATTTAAGTGTAAAATGTCTATACTATTTGATGTTAAGATATGACAATATCTCACTCTCACCGCTCTCGTGTGTCTCATGCTACGCAGGCTGGTGCTTGATTAGGTTGATGGTAGGTCACTTTTCTTACCTTAGCTAGCTATCACCGTTATCTATCTGCCTCCAGACTCTCCGGATATATCATTCACTTAAGGCTTTCTGATTGGTGAGTATGCGTCCTTCCAACAATCTTATCGTCACTTATAATCTGGTGAGATGAAAACAAAGTGAACACCCTCCACACATAATATAAAAATCCTAATTATAGCTAACATTTTACTATTTGTTTAGCATATTTATGATTTTACCTGAGTGAATACACTTCCAAAGTTCTAACTTACGAGTTTATAGTCACCATATACGACCAAGTGAGAGAAACCCAAAGTATAAAGTCAATTTTCGACTGAAAGTCAAGTTCTACTTAAGTATAAAGTTGTTGGTTGATATATATCATCATCAGTTGTTTGAAAACATAAGCGCAATTGGAGAAAAAACTGCAAAATATTCTCATATTTTTTATTAAAATACAAAATATTCACTTAAAGTAACACTAAAAGTGAAAAAATATGTAATATATGTACAAAAATTTCTAATTTCTAATTAATGTATTAGATATAAGAAATTTTATCAACTGTATTTATGCAATATGCTTTATTCTTTTAAACTATATATCGTATAAATACATAATATAAATTATAACTAGTAATGTCATACAATATCTTAAACACTATTCTGGTAACTCTGGTTGGTGTGCTAGGTTTCTCGACAGGCACATACTTTTCTTTGCATTTCTTAATACAATCGAGGAATTAAATTGTTTAGCAGATACGTGACTTTCCCGATGCTCACAAGATATGCATATATCGACTGGTGGCAAATCACTTAGGTGTGTCTTTTATTACATGGGAAAGTGGAATTATTTGAAACTGGTAAATAATTAACTGCCTCGATTGTACGTCTACTTGTCTTTTTTTCATACAAAGGAAGTTTTTTTTAAATAGTTGCGGACTAAATAACTCGTTCAACGAAGTATTAATCTGTATTATAATATTTAATTATAACAAAGCCCAAAATGGAAATCGTCGTGGCAATTTTTATTATAAGTGTAATCAGCAATGCTGATAAATAACGTATATGGAAAACGCACTCATTTTCCCATAAGGATATACAATTTTTTCTAAAGAACAAATAAAGTTCACTTCTTTCACTGAAATATTTCTTTTCGAATAAGCCTTAGTCCGTCAATTACAAGAAGCAGATGTATATAGCACTTTACAATAACATATTACATATGTGTACAAAGAGAATAAACGTAAATAATTAATAATGCAGCTAGTTGTTGTTTTCTTTCCACGAGGTCGCATTAGATAATAATATTAAATATTTATCGACATTGGAAGTTAATGTGTATTTACAATGTGTCTGAACACAGTTTATATGAACTTAGACAAAATATACAAAGTAGGCATAGGTACAGAGGTATACTTATTATTAAAATGATAATAATGAATATTGATGTAACAAAACTGATGTGTCAATGTGATGAAGTGTTGTCGTCAGAAATAATACGATGAGTGATGAGTTTTAATTTTTTTTATTATGACTGACAACAACCACTTGTTTAGATGGCGAAAACCGAGTTACCATTTAAATGTCAAATCACTTAGAAATGTGATATATTTATCTCTTACACAAGTTGATTCTCACACATCTCATGCTACCACTACTGGTGACCCGCTGGTTATGATTAAAGATGATAAAACATAGGAATGTTTTACATTTTGTAGCATTCGTTCCGACAGAAGATTTAAGTTATTTTGTTATGTATAAAACAAGAGTACTGAATTTTCGATTTAGATAGTCAAACCTTCGTATTAACTAAAGTTTAGGTAAAAATATCACACACAGTAAAACTAACTAAAATTAGTATTTGTATTTAATAAAGTGATTTTGCTAAATAATTTTTCAAATTGCGGTACGAGTATAAAATGAAACACTGGTTCTATTACACCTTAAATTCTGTGATGTTTTCGGAATAAATTAGGATATCCAGTTAAATTAAAATGACTAAACGGTTGTTGTTGATGATAGACAAAGCTATGATTAATCAATGTTGCTGTATTTTTGGTTAGGTGTTACATCATTGTGCGCATATGAAAGTCGTTATTATATCAATAAAACTGTAAGATATACTTAACCAGGTAACTAGGGTGACAAGCAAAAGTTCAATAAGTACTAAAAAACCAAATTCGTAAAAAAATCGAATTGTTAGTGGTACGGTAAATTTTAAACGTTCTAGACAATGTAAGGGAAGATTAGTAATTAAAATAAAACTAATTTAAAAAAACATTGTATCTTCGACAAATTGTGAATCCTTGTCCTAAATGATAAAGAACATGACGTCAGGCTCTGTCTATGCATGTTTATTCCACACAAAATGTACGTAAAATTCAATTAAAATGATATTTTTTAATAATTTAATAACAGAACACATACATAAAAAGCTATATACAAGATTTTTACTTATCTTTCTGATAGTGAGGAATTTTTTACGTCATTCGGAATGCCAATTTCTATAAGCAAAAAATATTTCGACATTGGGATAGTATCTGCGAATTCTAGAACTTTTATTACATACGTTATAGTATTCTAGACATTAAAACTTCAATATTGTAGGTTCAAGCACAGATAAGGTTATCTGTGTAGTACTTCTTAACGGGATTCCGCTCGATAAAGGTTTCATAAAAAAAATTGTTACCATAATGTTTTAAAAAAGAATAACTGGCTTTGTGCAGTAATTATTTAAAAATAGGACATCGTATTGTATTGTAATGTCACAATGAATTTCAATTTTCATTTTTATAAACTTTTTTATTATTATTGTTGTTCAAAGCGACATCTAAGGACTTTTAGCTTCGTAACGGCTATTGTAGCTGCCAATAAAGTTGTAAATTAATGATATTCATTTTGCGACACTATAACTTCGTCTCTTATTTTTAGGTAATTACTTCTATTCTATTTTAAAAGATTATGGCAACAGAAATTTAGTATGGAAGCATTCGAAGAGGAATCTCTTTAGCTAAAATATCAACGCCCGTAGAGATCTTTTAGGCCCAATATATATTTTATAATTATCATAATAATATATTGTATAACCAAAAGGGTTTTACATTTTTTTATTAAAGACGATCAGATCAGAGAACTTTAGATTTAGAATCCTAATTTTCTTATTTTCATGTATCTCTACTTCAATACTTTTAACTAATGCCACTTATTTTCATTACTTATTGCTCTGTACATTGAAATTTTTAGAAGAGTTTCACGTTTTCTTTTATATCTCATACATATAAGTATGCATGTACTCAAATCGTGTCTGAAATGGATAAATTTAATATTTCTTTTACTATATGAATTTAAAAATACATAAGATACGGATGTTTTAGTCTTTTTTAAAGTTTAATGTTAATCCTTTTTCAGACAGATTTTATAATCATTCTCCAAATCTTTTAAAATCTAAAATGGCAACCCTGTCTTAATTTTAACAATGTGATGTATTTCTTGTGGTAAATCATAGCGGTAGGTAGGTACTCTAACTATACACCCTTAAACGACATTGTTTTGGAATGTGAATTTTGTCAACAAAAAGTTCCTGATTCATGAATGAACCAATAAAAATTAAAAACGAACAGATCGAATGAATAAAGAAAAACAATTTTATCGTCTAGCAATTTTGTTGCCTAAAGAGGATTCTTTATGATGTTTTTGTATAATTCTCAAAATTCAGTCTCTAATGTATTTTATTCAAATTTCAGGTCACTGTTTATTCACAAAGTAGTCGTATTCCAAAATCGTAAGCTTTATTTTATGTATCAGTAAAGTGTAGCGTTGTAAATGTTTGCGGATCGGCGTAGCACGTGGGACGGTATCGGGGGGTAGCCGCTCGCTACCACTCTCACCACGCGGACGTTAATCTGAATAGAAAAAAAAATGAATTTAATAAAATCAACATCAATGAATATTTTTTAACTAAGTCCCAGAAAATTTATATTCCAATAATAAATGCTACAAACTCGTCTAAGTCCAGGCGGGGATTTGATTCACTAAGGAGAAACACCATTTCAACCTCACGGCCCACGAAAGTCTTTGCTCGAAAGGTTTGCACTTGGCCAATGAAGCAGCTGACCCAGAAACCTTACACTTGTATTATAAGTTATTCATACTCGTATGCCTCAAGTCAATAACGAGGCGCTGACCACTAGCTTTAATTACATTAACACAAGCTGCTTACGTTGGCCGAATAGACAAGGTCAAAGTAACTCAGTGAGCTATGTTCCGAGCTATGCTCGAATGAGGAAATCTGTAGACGAACTAAGGTCACCAGCATAGCTCGAAGAGTCATAGAGCTGAATTGGCAAAGAACAGGGCACATCCCTCGAATATCGGATACTCGATGGGGAGCAAGAGTTCTCGAGTAGCGACCACGTACTTGGGAACGTGTACCGGGACGTCCCCCAACTAGATAGACCGATGAATGGTAAAGGTCGCGGGTAGATGCAAGTGGCTCGGGAACGGTTAGTGTGGCGTACCATGGCAGAGACCTATGTTCAGCAGTGGACGTATACTTAAATAACATGTTAATTACTGTTCTAGGCTATTGTGAATGTATTAACAAGATAAAGTACGTACCTCATGCTTGGAGACGGATCGTTTGAAGTACTTGTGGAATCGTGTTGAGAGCGCCCACACGTTGCCGTTGTCTCGCTCCGCCCACCGCACCTCCGCGCAGAACTGAAGCTTCTCAGGGTCTTGAGCCAGAACCCTGTGTACATATACATTACCATACATCATCATCATCGTCTGTATAATCATCTATGAGTATTTAAGATAAGAGAGAACAAAACCTACTTGACAAATCCAATTGGCGACATCATCCATAACTTACTATCAGGTGATTTCGTGGCCAAACGTTCTTCTACGTATATTTGAATAATTACCACATTTGGCCGGAGTTTTTTTAAAATGAATAATTAAATGGGTTTGCACTTGGCCTTCATCTCACCTGATGGTAAGTGACGATAAGGTTGTTGGATAGTAAGCGTGCGTAGCCAGAAGCCTCAATGTAATGAGGTTTGGCGTCAAACTTAGGAAAGATGGTGGTAGGTAGCCAGACGAACATAAAAAATGCCACCAACCAAACCGAGTACCTATAGGTACCCCTACTGGGAATCGAACCCAAGACCTCTATATTATGAGACTATGCGTGTCGACATTAGGCTACGGATATAGTAGATGACATTTCCGATCTCTAGGAATTTGCCTCCGATCGCCTTTTAAAACTGCCACGGAATGACATAGGTTGATCCTATTCTAAAGCCGGGACCATACGGCCTATATCCTTGTCCTTGGTACTATTTCAGCTAATTGATAGATGCAAAGAGCAATGTTTGTATGACAAACAACCAACTACTGGCATTATCTTTAATGTGATGATGCTTGCTTTAAAGTGAGATACTTATTAGTATGAATGGTTTACGTCAATAGTAACAAAACTAGAAGCAGTTGGAACTGTTAAATTCATTGCCAATAGAACTAAGTAGGCACAAATTCACAATATATGAACATACTTCCGTCAGACTGACAAGGATCTACGGAACTAGAGTACCGCTACCTTGTCAAATAGTTTTCGACCGACTTCAAAAAGGAAAAGGTTCTCAATTCGACTGTATGTTTTTTAAATGTTTGTTACCTCATAACTTTCGACTGGGTAAACCGATTTTGATAATTCTTGTTTTTTTATATGAAAACTGGTGCGTCTCGGTATAGGTCCCATATAAATTTTATCCAAATTGATTCAGCGGTTTTTGAGAAAATTTACAAAACCCAAACATATACCCAGATAATTCTACCTCTAAGGGTGAACATTTTAGGGTGGGCATGAACGCTGTAGCCTTTTAGGGCAGTTGAAGTCGGTTTGTTGTTCTTTTTGAACGCGTTAATTATTGCTTAGAGGCTGCGAATGATGCATTGTCGTGTTTTGAACAAGCATGCAAAAATATCCTTATGGGACAGTAAAATATAGTACACTTATTTAATAAATTCATACATGTGATTGTTAGTGATGGGGTTCCAGGCAGCTATGGCTGTCTCGGTGATGGGGCTAAAGATGATGGTGTCGTCTCTGGGGTCAACCGCGAGACCCAGACCCTGCGAGGACTTGCGCCCCACCAGGTTGACGGGCAAGTCGGTTCCCTCCGCTGGGGGGCCAGCTGCCAGCACTGCCGTAGATACGCTGAAAATCCTGCGAAAGATTGACGATCCATGCTTTATCAAGGTTTGTTTCAGTTTTCATTTCATTAGGTTCCCGAGCCACTTGTATTCGTGCATTGTTGCGTACCATCGGGGAGATCAATGTTCAGCAGTGGTCATTTTCAGGCTGATGATTACGAGTATATGCAAATAGTCTCAGGTAAAAGTTTAAAAGCTTAGTGACTAGGAATTAAGATTACATCTGGCCCCATTTCGTGGCGGAGAGATAAGCTACGACAACGCCAATGTATTACGTAATATAATGTACGCACGGCTACAGGTCAAGCTATATATTTGCAGTATAAGCTGAACTACGAGTAGCGTCGTGCGGGAGTTCACTCAATGAGGTCAGCGTATACTGGAAATGTACAGCTTGATGTGTAGCCGTGTGTACACAACGTCACTGTATCATAAAGAGACAATGGGAACGACTTCAACGCGCGCGTCTTTGAAATTAAATGTATGTCTTATTTAATTTTATACCTATTAAATGTTATCCTCTTTTCTGCGATTTGAAGAAGTGGAGTGGCACTCATTCCATAAATTATTTAAAGATTTTTCTTTAATCAAAACACAATTCCCAGTAGTGGTACCTATAGGTATTAGCTTTGGTCGATGGTAATAATATGTATATGTCATTTTCTTTATCCACCTGGTTAAAATATCACCGTGTTACAAAAGTCTGCCGCAAAACAGTAGAGTCAATGGCACTATTGTGTTCCTGTATTAAATGTAAAACAGACTTTGATGTTTGTGACTACATCGCCCTATAAAGAGCATTAATGAAATTTGGCAAACGAATAGCTATGGATTGACACGAGATGGTGGTAAAGTTAAAAAGAAAGTTGTTATTACATCTTCTTACCTGTCAGTAGCTAGCGGCTGGTAGTAGACGAGTCCCTGTGCTGGTGAGTGAGAGAGTCCGACTATACCATCCATGAGCGTGAACTTCTCCCCACCGATGTCGTACTCTCCGAGGTCAGGGTCGGGGTACATGGAGGCATGTGTCACCCGCCATGCGTTGTCGCGACGGCCATCATATACGATTATGCCTGGAACATGAGAAAAAACCTTTCAGAAGACGAGCAATTTTTTTGGTCTTTTTCATATTTGGAATTCTATTATAATTCATGTAACTCTGGCTGTACAACCCATATTAAGATCAGAGATCAGAACATCCAGAAACCGTGTATGAAGCAGCTAGGCCAGGCACTTTCGTTTGTTGTTTATACACAAGGTACACACAACAAAAGTACACTAAACGTCAGTCACTCGGACGACAATATACAGTGCACGTCATTGTCAGTTACACGTGTCTGTATTTTTCTTCATCCACACATTAATTTATACGATGTGGAATCCGTTTATTCTTTTAAAATCCTTGGTTAATATACAAACTAGCATAATAAGCCAAAACACATATTATTACATACATAGATCTCAGTCATACTCATACGCGGTAGGCAGTTTTTAGGATTCCGTAGTCAAATAAGGAACTCTTATAGTTTCCCTTTGTCCATCTGAGGCTTAGCTCAGAGAAGAAGCTTACTAGAAGACTGTAATTTGCTACGGGTACTCGTATAGAAAATTATTATTAATTAAGTCAAAAAAGTGGTAGAATTTCGAGGGTGTCCTCCATACTCGTAGCTTATTGGGGATGAATATTTTTTCGCGTTATCGTTGTGTGGAATATCGTTGAATAGGTCTTTCAAAAACATAAAAGGTCTATGAGCACCACTTTTTGATTCGTTTTGATCCGTTTGCGAAATAATACGCTTTAAAGTGTCATTTTTTATCAGAACAGGGCGTCCCCCCTCTAGATTCTAAACTACTGATTTTAAAAATCTGATCAAATTCACAGTAGCAGTATGTATATTAAACTTTGAAAGGAAACTATCAGGGCTAAGGTGGCTTTACAGGTTAACGAGTAATAGTCGACAATTACAACAACAACATAAGTTTATGATGTAACCTTCGTTGGCTCTAAGAATAATCTATGTAGTGTAAGGAACACGAGTGCCAGTGAAGCGCGACGCGCAGGAATTCACAACATGTTGTGACTTTCAGAGTTCAACTTGTTTATTTTAGATCCAATTGATACGGTGACTTGCCGGATTTTATCACAAAAAATGTCGCAGTAATTTTTTATTGATTGCTGTGAACGACTTTTATACAGCAGCTTGCCGGATGCTGCGAGATCTTTTTATGTACAATTACTTCATACTTGGCCTTCATCTCATCTGATTATTCAAACGTTTTTCATTTGCATCACATCTCTGATTCTGTAACTCTACGCGTCAGCTATAACAACCAGCTGTAATATCGTAACAATCGCAAATCGCAAGTTACATTTATACAGCACAAAACCAACTCTGCTAAAACTATTTGTGACAAAGAGTTTTTAATATAATAGACAACAAACAAATGAGTTCACAAACCTGATATCACGTCGCGTTGCGCACGAGTATAAAGCAGGGGCTGGTTTAAACTATAAATCAAGAGCGTAAAACGTAACATGCGTTTGTGATTATAACACTTACATGCAATTTACCATCTGACCGTTAGTTACACTTGTTTTGGCAACGTTACGCAATGCTACAATTCCGCGGTACGGCTGACAATTAATTAGCGTTTGTTCACGTTACGTTACGTCACGTTTACGGAGAAAGCCCCTTTGCTGACCGGTGGACAAAGATACGCGTATTGTTGCAATTTTACCAATTCCTAACATCGGTATACAAATTATATGTGTACGTTGAATTGATAATGATGGTGGGTCGTCAAGTAGTAAATTCGACGCTTCACTTTCGAATAAAACACATACACTCTATTACTTATTACGTCAAACTGTTATGATATGAGCGTCACCACGTGGTAAATATTGCATCTGTACACAAATCTAATTACAACCGACTGTGTTATAAATGTAATTGCAACAAAATTCCAATTTGAGCACGTCATTATTACAGCAGCATTAGAGCATCCAACAATATAAATTTTTCTCTTCTCAATATTGGAGCTACACTATCACTATGGATTTTAAACGGTGATAGATGTATTAATACATCGCTAACACTGAACTGATTACAGCTATTTTATAAAACACCTATCCTGTCATGTCATCATGATAATAATCTCAAGGGAGCTGTATTATATTGCGTGTAAATTTCATACGGGCGTATATTTTGTCCGGTCGTAAACTATATCTGGATAAATTATACGCCAGTATGAAATATACACGCTGTATATACTTACATGTACATGTCAGCAACTATATGTCACTATTACAGACCATGTTTAGATATAAAGGGGTATTCGTTTTTCTATCTAAGCGCATTTTTTTTAGTATAAAAATATTACACAAGGTCAATCGAAATATTTTATATAATTATATTTTCCTTGACGGTTTACCAGATCTCGTAATAATTGTGCGCATTGTTTAGTAAATATTTGCAGTATAAATAAACCAACTATTGCTTACAATCTGGGTCTATATTTAAATACATTATGTTACCAAATAATATCCTGGGTGGTTGCTTATGTTAAGTAGAGTATGAAAGTATCATAAACAATGTCAAGAATACAAAATAGATGTTGCAATGATGCCTAAATTACAATTACAAAAAGTATATATTTGGTATGAGTATGTAATTATTTTTTTAGTTCCTACTCTCGTAAAATGTGTTTAAACTTTTATTCATAGTTAGGGAACCTATGGAACATTGTGCTTTTACATACTTTTTCATACTCGTAAATAATATAAAATATGCACTGAAAGTAGTGAGACAGCGAATTAGTTGAGATATTTTGTACATTCGTAGTTTATGATGGGCCAGAGATATACGCCATTTATTTCGATTAACTATTCCCGTGGAGAATAACTTCTGTAGTCCGCGAAGTCAAAGTCGCGGACAAAAACTAGTGCAAAAGTTAAATAATGCAAATTGACGTAGATAAATAGATTTTTAAAAAGAAGTTTGAAACACGAGAATTTGTAGACAATGCAAATCGTTTGTACTGTTATTCTGCAATACGCATTCCATGTAGACAGTTCAAACTGAGCTAGCAAAGCACAGATCACGACTAGCTTTCGTAACAATGAATAGTAAGTAACAATGTCATACATAGATGTTAATCGTTGGGAGAACACGGTGACATAGATATCCCACCTGGCCTCGCCTGCCTAGCTGCTAGTCTCGCAGTGTTTTATGTGAGAATTATTGAATGTTACTACATGATACGTGCGAAATATCTGATCTGCGGAAGGAAGCCGCAATATAATTAATATTAATAAGGTATTATACTCGTTTAATGGATAATTATACAATTTCAAATTATCCATAATTGGGATGCCAAATTAATTGGTATTACCAACTAGCTTTGTGCCCGCAAATTTGTTTGCGCGGACTTCATTACTATATATTCCATATTAACAACTTTCTCGACCACTATAAAATGTAGCCATAGCCCTTTATGATCCCTTAACTATCCCTATAAAAAACATTACGACAAAAACAAAGGACAAACAAACTTTCGCACTTATAGTATTAGTAGGTTAGATTAAATACATAACGATTCACAAAAATCTAACGCACTTCAAATACAGTCAGATAAATCATTCTAATACATGATACTAATAGTATGTTTAAATAAAAATCTATTCATAAATGTTGAATTGTTCGGCAGCAGTGACACCAATGTGACCAATACAGCAAAAACTTGTTAACTCTAGACAACTCTAGATATCACAGACTGAACACTGTGCAAATCATGCATGGCGGTTGGAAAGACCAACTGTCTTCCTTCCTCAGTTCCTGATGAAATGTGGAGAGTGGAAAGGCCAAAATACCACGAGACACTTCCCGCTTCCAACAACACTAACAAGATATTTTCTTACATAGCTGCGACGGAACAAATACAGCCACATCAAACAAAATAGTGTCACATGACATCATGTTACGGAAATAAATGATCATAATTGAATTTAAAAATAGTTTTCTTTGTTAATAACCGACAATTAGCGAAACTTCACACGGCAAGTAACTTATGAAAGGTGTCCAGTATCACGCTTCGGCAACTCATCCATATAATTGGCTGTATTCATGAAAGTATGGGTGCATATATCGTTTTTTGTTTGTTCCGTTTTTAGCTTTGGTATTCTAGTAATTAGCACCCTGTTTTTGTTCTACTACTGGCGTTTAACACGGGAAGTTCAGAAAAAGTATGACGTGTTGTTGATGTTAATTTATTCGTCAAACACTTTACTGTGAAACAGAAGCATTATTGTGAATGAAAAATATACGAGTTTGGTTATTTGTAAAACCTAAATGCGAGATAACGAATATATACTATTTGTCGCGGTGTCCAACCTCCACGGACGTGGATCTCCATGACTTGAAAACTAGACGAAAATTTAGACGCAAAAAGAAATTAAATTGCTTTACTGTCGAAAAGTGTTATAATTTCAAGCCGATACAAAAGTGGTCTCTCGAGACAGATCTGAGAAAGGTGTTTCGAGACAGACCGATCACTATTTTTTATACATATTATTTAATACAGAAAAGAAATAGCAAAGAAGAAAACATAATACAAAATAATGTATAAAAATAACAGTAGACAAAAAATTCTTATCACGATTGTCCAATCCAAAGCTAATATGGATCCGGGTCTACACTTTTAGTGGGATTTATAATCAAATTAGGATAGTTTATTTGCTTACCTCATACACGTGAATAAATAAATCGGGAGATGAGTAGCAGCATTACCGAAAATGCAACAACATCATCTGACTGTGATCACCTACCTGACTCCCAAGCGTTTACGATTATGGTCAATTGCCATGAAAATTTTGACGTGGTGACTTATAAATGGGTCTTATTTCCAACATAGTACTTCCAAATATATATCCGATATGTTACCGAAAGTGTTTGTTTACCTGGTGCTACGGTGTCAGTGATGTACGCGAATATGTTGTCGCAGGTGGCGGAGTGCCGCGGGGGGGCGGAGGAGCGCGTGTCGTCCAGCACGATGTTGGTGAGGAGGGAGCTGGGACGAAGCAGTTCCCGGGGGAAGTACACGCTGCGAACCTGAAACATAAGTACACACACAGCGTGTATATTTCATACGGGCGTTTATTTTGATGGCAATTAGTATTGGTCCTAAAATGTTTTGTTTTTTTCATACAAAATCATTTAGCACGCAATGTACATTTACATCTAAAGTTACCGATTAACTGACAGTTCTTTTTACATGTCATATCATGACAGTTTGTTCAATCAATCGTGTCACTTTGGAGTTATATATTTTGTATTGTATATTTATTTGAGTTCAACAGAATCAGTATAAAGTAGCCTACAGCTGCGTCAACTAATACGAACATCAATTAATAACAATCACTAATCATTAAATAAGTTTAATATCTGGATTAAATGTATGGTATATTAATGAATATTGTTTAGGAGGTTTGTCGCAATAAACGTCAACCTCGACCTCGCATGAGATCTAAATCTAATCGTGTCCGTAACTGAATTACATGTGAAGGTGACAGATATGTATGTTCGCTCACCAGAACCCAGAACGTAAAGACCTCGATCAGTAGATTAGAGAGCAAGTTGGGCCCCACCTAGACGTATTCAAAATAAGCAGTAGGTCAGACAACAGTGGACAGTGCGTATTGATCTGTGACGATTATCATTGCAACAACGCCGGCGCGCGCGCAGCCCGCCACGCCCATCGACATCGTAATGCAAGGGCAGCTCTATATTGACCGGACACTTAGCATATGGCACTGTGAAGGCTTTACCCACCGGCATCGATGTAGCATTTTTGTTTCATTTTTCTTCTTGTTTAATTCATGGGAGGAGTATACTCTCCTTCCTTGATTCGTTCCTTTATTATTTATAATATGTACTTATGGTCAGTGTTGTAATTTTAATTAGAGGCATATTATAACTTATAGTATAATTGAAGTAATTCGTTTTATTACATTCGCATTGTTATGAAGACGAATAAAATAACTCGTGCATAATCATTTAAAAGCATTCCAATAAAACATTGTATTACGTCATATGAGGCATTATGATTCCTTTTGATTTTGTATTTACATATAGAAGTTGTTTTTACACACTGTACACCAATAAGTCTTGTTGTGCCTTACGACCACTGGACTGACCACCGCAACTCGACGTAGGCCCAACCCATTTTTCTCACACTTTGTTTTCACTCTTTCTAGAAATTTCCTACTAATTTACTCATCAAGGGTTCGCGCAGGTATTAAGGAGCATTTCTCCATATAATCACCATCCCAATTTCACAACGAATATACCACTCAACATTTTTCGTTATTCCTCACAGATCGCCATAACCAACGGGGTTGCCAATAAGTGATATTCCATAGTCGTTAAGCTTGACACGCTTAGGTTAGTCTTCGTAGTAAGAACTTAATCAATCGTAGACGGCACCAATCAACCAAATATACTTTATTGTACACCAGGAATAGTAGAGACAGAGTAGATAAATAAATCAAAATAATTAGGTACAGGAAGTCAGCCTTATCGCTATTTGCAATCTCAGTCAGACAACCTTGAGATAGAAGAATAAAGAATAGACAAATGGTGCTACCGGGAAGACGGGAGTGATTAAATTCTAAAGTCAAACCCGCACGTCCTTTGATTACCAACACATAGCAGAACTTTATATAATGGACTGCGACAGTAATAGAGCAAATGAAAGTGTGAATGTACGCTATGGTCAGAGCCTAACAAATAAATCTCGCTGACCGCGAGATGACAAACACCCGCGCGGCCGCCGCGCCGGTACGCATCCGTGATACACATTACTTATGTCATGTCATTCTATGACCTTCAGCTGGACACAACTATAAATGCTAAGGAAATATTAATTACATTTCATATATTCATTAATAGCTGTTATGAAATGTATGTTACACTAGCTATTTGTTTTGTAATCTTATTTGTTTGAGTGTAGTGTAATAGCAATGGGTTTGCTCAATGACTTTATCTTACTACATCCACCCTCGCCTCCTACACGTGCGAGCCGCGTGTTTTCGAACCAACCTAGATGTATTTTTGTAAATGCGATAAATAATGCGAATGACAAAGATTTTCAAGGAACGCGTCAGTATTCACTCCTACCAAGATGTAAATAGATATTTTTATTTTCAGACCTTTTCGGTGTTGAACTAACTAACTAACTCGACTTTATTTACACAGATTTAGGATTCACTATGCTGCTGTGCCGCCTAGCCTTTTTTGTGACAAATCATAGAAAACTAACAGGCTCTAACTCTCTAACAAAAACTTTGAGAGCCTTTCTAAGTGATCGTCTCCGTGGCGTAGTGGCTACAAAGTTGGACTAAAAGACCGGAGATCACTGATTCAATTTACAGTGTTTAGTATCTCTTGGTATCTACCAGCACGTTATCTAAGCCAGCTGATAAACAGTTGTTCCTGTAAAAAAGAGTCAGACTACCTGGGTACACACGCTTATAAACCAAATGACATTATTACATTTACCATCTGGTGGATGGAAGACTAAGTGCAAACCCATCGCATTTGATGACAGAATGATACATTAGTAAACTAAATGTATTTGAGCATACATACTTCTCTTCAATAAGTATTTTTATTATTATTTGAGACAAGGGTGCTCCACCGGACCCAACCACTCACTGCGACCTTGATATATCTATTATGACCCCTATCATATCACAATAACTTCCCCGAGGCCCACTCCGATCATATATCGCACAATATCTCTAGTGGAGACCTTAATTTTCGAATACGTCGATATAATTTTGTCTACTGTGATGGAATGCATCGCATTGATAGAGGATGTGGATGTGTGTCTCCTCTTACACTTTACAGAATCTGCAAATCTTATTGTCACCTAGACGTATGTGGGTCAGGTGTTTATATACAATCTTTTCAGTCAGAGATTAATAATAATAACATAATATAATACAATCATTCATTTAGCGTGAGTCCGTAAACATATTGATTGTAACATTTTCCCACGCGAGCGCGACCGCGGGAAATCATTATTTCACTGTTACATACAACATCGCACGCGTTATTAATTCGTTGTTAGTTAACATAACACAATAATAAGTGCAATTAAAAGTTTTTCACGCCTTCTTAGTACATTGGAATTCTCGTAGCATTTTTAAGTCTGTGACTAAAACGATTGATCAATTTTACGGACTAAATTAAGTAATATTAGGTGCGCACGATTGCAAGATTGTGTCCTATTCCTGGAGCTTGATTCGGTTTAATAGAAAATTTAGTATTAATCGATATAGCTATAGTAATTGATACATATTAGTTCTTATCTGACATAGTAACACCTCAAGGTTTTTCCTTACTATTTTATTTAAAACCTAAAAATGACTCTAAATAACTGTTCAATCGAAATGTACGACTTATCTCGTTAAGTGTGACCTGTTAGCAATCTATCAAAGAAATAAATTGAAAATAAGTCTTTATTAATTTTAACAAGCGTGGTATACACTCGAGTACAAAAATATGTATCCACTTTTGAACCATGTCACAGTCACTCTTGCTTGTTCCTATGTAGTGTGTCAACTAAAAGTGGATACATATTTTTATACTCGAGTGTACATGCCAATATGGTTCACATGCCAATATGTCAACACTCGAGCGTCAATTATTCAAAAGTTTTTATTTGTTATCTTATTATTTTTGGTCCCGGAACCTTTGCTTAACGGATATTTAAACGTAATTATAATATACAACTTTCAAAAAGACCAGTCGGGCACGACCTTTGTTCTAAAATCTGTTACGTTAGATTATTTATCTCAACTCCGTATACAAGCACCATAGAAGTCTGCGTCGTGATTTCCGCTTCCTACAAGCCTCGAAATAAATTCTCTTTAGAGCCCAGCTGCCAGCCACTAAGTAATCCGTTCTGGTAACACGCCTGGAATCTGGCAGCAATGCCTTTCACTACAACATAATGTATTTCTATATTTGTTATGGTTATAGATTCTTAGAACTACGTTACTAGCTGGTTTTCCATATTGATACTCGTACTTGCGTTTATATTCTGATGGCTATTGTTTTAAATAAATCACCGATGTATTTCAGTTTAGACTTATAATAAAATATCCTTAAACATCTTATATCTTGGAACGAGCAATTCTTGTGTATATATATAATTCGGATTCGGACTCCGAAACGGCTCCAGCGATTTCGCTGAAATTTGGTATTTGGGGGTATTCGGGGGCGAAAAATCGATCTAGACGTTTTCCCAGACATGAGATTAGTCTCGAGCGTTTTCGAGTCTTTATGCGCTTTTTCTTTCGCATTATTCGACGCTAAATATGATGAGAAATTTCATGCTATTAAACATAATCACTTTAGCCGAGCGGTTCACACGTGTCACTCCGTCCGAGATATCTGCGTTGAAATCGCGGTTGGAAAATTGCTTTTATTTTTGTTTCTTGTGTGTTTAGGGACGGAAATAAAGTTTTTGCTGGTTGTTAAAAAACTACGAGCAAAGTGCGGTCGCCCAGATATTTTTTAAATAATTATACATGGTGTATATTTCATACGGGTATAGAATTTATCCAGATATAGTTTACGACCGGACAAATCAAATGTAAAAGCAAGTCTGTTAACTAGCTTAGTTAAAAAAGAGTTAATCATTATATTACGACCGAGAAGCAATGTATTGCGTCAAAATTGACTTGTCTTGACAAATGATAATATAATTAATAATAAAGAACCGTCGATGAGTGAGTCGATAACTTTAGATGTAATTAATACATTGCGTGCTCAGTTATTCTAGTTTGGAAAAAATACACAATTAATTAACGAAATTTATGTAAATGTGTTGTTTAGGACCAACACTAATTGCCATCAAAATATACGCCCAAATGAAATATACACGCTGTATGGTAATAGTAAAGTAATGTCATATTTGGGAATAAAACTAATTTACAATACATACTAATACCATAAATGCGAATGTTAGTTCGTTTGTCCTTCCACCGAGTCGTAACAAAGAGTCAGAATAATTTGAGTTTTTGTATAGGGATAGTTGAAGGTTTGGAAGGTTACTTTTTATCACAATCGAACAACATTCCCGTAGGATGAATTATAAAGTCCACGCGGACGAAGTTAAGTAAAAGATAATTAAATATGAGATTCCTTTACCAATTGTTATTTTGAGATTTTGCAATAATGTAATAAAAACTTACGTTACGTTCTGTTAACTCGATTGTTAGTGTTTCAGTAACTACCATGTAGTAAGACACACATATTATTTATATGCTATTTATATTATGATACAAAGGAGATGTTTACAAATTTAAAGAACATACACAAAAGCTTGTTTGTAGAGGTTTTCTGATGATTTAAGTAATATTTGCATAGATTTCTATAAAGTTTCAGATTTTCCAGACACCAGTCTACAGGTTAGATCTATTTAAATATATTTTGGACCCAAAACAAAGGCAATGGTCTAACGCATAACTGATTTAAGCATCAATGCTTCGATTGACGTTCCGTGAAGACACCCTCCCGTACCACTCCCATACTTCAGAAACAGACTCAATTATACGTTAGACCTATAAAACTAGTTACGTTAGCATAAATGAAACACTACTTATTTAGTCCGATACAAAAGACCCCAGGCTTTTAAATTACTACCACCCGGAGAGCAGTATTAAAAGCGAATTGCACAAAATTAGGTGTCCTAATGCTAAACGGCGAAGTATCGACACGGTTGCTTTGTATCATACAGATCGAATTCCTGGGCCGTAGTTAGTAAAAGTTCGCTCAACCTATAAAACCGTCACTGGCACACAATACATAATTTTTATTAGTAAGTTATTGCTGTTTTATGCACAATGGATTTGCAGTTGGACTCTGTAGTAACGATAAGACCGTAGGTGTTTCAGCGCACTCATCCAGAATCTTAATAATAATAATAATGTTTTTATTAAAAGGCATAAAAACCCCAAAATATGCTAATGGTAAGGATAAGTTAATGCTAAAGGATAGTTGGTTTTATTGTAGTCATTAGAAAAACAACATTGGTAATAACAATGCTGATGGCAGCTAGTCAAGCGGGCATGGAAGAGAACTCTGCCTGGAACCCTCTTGAAAATCGAACCCATACCTTCAGCAGTATTGGTTCAACGGTGTAAGAGGTTTCGAATAAATATCCTGCCTTAGCACTAAGGCTGGGCGCACGATTCACAGGCCACAGTCAAAAATGGCCAGCAACAAGCACTTTTTTCTTCATAAATTTTGAAGGGACTCGCCGTATACGTGTGGCCGGCGGTGGCCACTCGCTAGAGTAGTGTCGGCAACTCGTCATTGTGGCCACCACCGGCCACACAAAGCACAAAAAAAGGTAGCGTGACAGCCACCTGTGGCCTGTGGAGTAGGACAAAGGTAAAACTATTTTGGGTATTCAATATCTAAATTCAACTACTGAACTTTGAAATAATTGATAATAATCTTTAATCTTATGGCTTATCCATCTCATTTGGAGTCAATTCCTTCTCGTACATTTTCGACATTTTAACCTGCGTATTTAGTGTCGTAATTGAATCCTATTAATCATTATTGTCCAGAAATTAATAATAAAATAAAAAATGAAATTGTAACTTTTAATTTATGGAAGTTTTGCATACGAAGATGTTGACGGAACATGTGATTCTATAAGAAAATTGTACAATGATTTATAAAAGGACTATAGAGATACATCCAAGTAATAAGGAACTTCTTCTACATTAAGCCATCTACGTATCTGTTTCCGAAGTGCTGTGCAACGAATAATAATGCCCCTACGACTACGAATGAATTACTCGGTCACGACCGATTATATTACAGGACCCCACTTAGTAACAAGAAACCTATAGCAATTTACCAGTAGCGCTAATAGCCACTTTACTCCACGCTGTTATAGTTGAACTATCCGGTGCCGTAGGAATTGAATCGCTTGATAAATTTTCAATAAAACTCAAATGCATAAAACAATATCAAATACATAATTGCAAGATATCGTAAATAAAGGCAGTATAGGTACAGTTAAAGATACATATCTTACCAAGTAATATAAAACGAAGAACTAGTTGCTGAAGAGTTCTTGAGAACTTCAAATGGGTTTCATGGTGGGTGAATGAATCAGTAGTCGATGGATGTGTAGAAGTAATGAATGTGATAATGGAATATGATTGAAGTAGAGTGACGTAAAGTAGTTAAATTTAAAATAATTCAAACACTCAAGATAACGTATTAAGAAACACAGAAGCTACACTACTACTTCATATCCAGTTTTTGAAGTAAAGGCTGCTAGAAGATGTTTCGAAAACCGTACAACTTTCATAAATAAACATCTTACGTATTCAACTGGAAATACCAAACGAAATAAATGTACACCTAGTATATGCAGGTGATTGTCGGTTGATAAAGATAAATAAGATATTAACTGTACATAATATTACGTGACAAGTTTTAAGATGTTTTCTAGACCAGACTAGAAGCGATCCAGCTTTCTCTTATGTTTTATAATAAGGTCGTTATTCTGAGACACCGACGGTAAATAGTTAAGGTACTTTAATTATACACACACAGTGTACTTTCTAATTAAAATGGATTGTTGTAGAAACTCTTTTATCGGGCTGGTCATCTTTATTATCTCATTATTTACACCCACATGAACACCAATAAATAAACCAAAATGTATTTACATAACATCAACAGCCTATATATGTCCCTACTGCAGGGGCTCAGGACTACTCTGCTCCACAGTCCACCACGCGGGCCCTGTTTGGATTGGTAAACTTCACACACACTTTTGAATTTCTTCTCAGGAGTGTGCAGGTTTCCTCTCGATGCTTTTCTTCATCGAAAAGCCAATGGTAATGATTTTTATCATTCGTACATAAATTCCAAATAGCAAATTGGAACTTATTGGTACGATCCAGGATCGAACCCAGACCTCGATTGTTCGAGGACAGACCCTACCCAACTGAGCTACCACGGCTTCAAAATGTCTTATTTCGTTATAAATATATACTGAATCTCGTATAGCGTATTCTAAGAAATCTCTACTAGGTATTTATTGGTGGATATCAGCAAGCATTGCACATCCACCTTTTGCTATGTACTTAAAGAGATAATGTCCTCCAAAATACCTACGTCCATTCAATAATTGCCATATTTCCTCATCCGATGCCTGCATTTGATATTCAATATACGTGGATTTATTCGTGATAGTTAAAAGATTATTCAAACAGAAGACTTTACACTTAAAAAATAATAATTAAAAACTAATCTATGAAACCGGATCGATTACCCGGCTCAAACGTACCCATGACGCTGGCAGCGTTGCCCCGCTGAATGGCCAGGGAGATACGTTGAGCCAGGTACGATCCGGAGCGGGGATCGCAACCCTTTTCCCTTAGACGGCGGCAGAGCACTTTAAAGAAAGCCTTCGCTTCGGAGCACCAAGGACCAGCCGTCTCCACTGCAAAAGGCACAAAGTCGTACGATGGTTCCAGACAAGAGTATTTAGTGTGCTTGAGTCTAGCCGCACTCTCGGCCGCTGCGCCAGCCGAGAGAACGGTTAGACTCAAGTGGGACGGAGCAAAAGTGCTGACACAAGTAGCGTCCCAAACGAGGCTGCGACCTCTTTGCCAAGGAACCAGCGTAAGACCGTCCGGCCTTTTACCGTCGGAACGAGAAAGTCCTGGGGCTCCAAAACGCAAGGAACATTGGCTGAGACCAGGGCTCTTCTTAAAATATCGTTTAAGGTGTGGTGTCGAGGAAACCGACATATATTAAATTTACATTAACATTACATTAACACACATTCAATATACGTATATATTACTGCGAGGTATAGTAAAGCGTAACTAAAGTAGTTGTGCAAAGGAGGTTCTAACAACGTCGTCAAAATTAGGTTTATGAATGGAACATTGTTTGTAATAGTTACGGAAACAATAAAACAAACCAGTGGCCGTGATCGCGGCAAGAACGCGCGGTTTGATCTTGAACGCGATACAAAAGAAAGAGTGAGTCGCGCTGACAACGAGCGATTTCAACACCGCACGTGCTTGCACCATATTTTGGCCTTTTACCAGTAAAGCGAGCAAAAAGAACGCACCATGCGGCTAAATACATACACTTGAATCGTGCAGATGCTTATCCGTACAGTTTTCAAACACTTCACCTCCATTCGATGCAAATATTTGCACGTATTGCCATTACGAAACCGCAAATTTTGCAGCTAGTGCCTAGCCCATGTCGTTAAACTGATCTATGGCTTTTACCTCACCGCAACGTTAATAGGCAAAAAAAACGTCACAAGGACTGAACGAGCAATCAACTCGTTTGAAGCTAAGTATATTTACTCCATAAATAATAATTACCAAACAAATTGAGATTAACGTTTCAATTATCGCTGTCGAATGTAATCACAGCTATTCTGAGCGTTCTTACCACTATATCATTTATATGCATTTTTAAATGCACAATAAGTTTGAACATTGCCTTCATCTCACCATGGGAAGGATGCAATATCCAGAATCCTCAGTTCAATAAGCCGTGATGCGACTATAGTTTGCTGGCCATAACAATATTTATGTTACTGGTTGCTGGCTAATATAATTAACATAGTAGCAAAGAGACCGAACATAAAAATGCTCTAACACCAACCAAATAGTAGTAGCATGTTAATTTCTCTGTGCAGTGGAATAGACCGGTAAGTGTGACCTAGTGCGACACAGGAGGCGTTTAAGAAATGACAGGGGCTTTTTTATTCATTGGACGATGACAGCCAATCCAAAAAACATTCAAATCAATTCCGACACTACCTCTACAAAACATGAATGGAAACACGTGAATAGTAAAAGTAAATTCATCACTCGAACAACGTTGTCATTAGTCAAGATTCAAGAACATGAATGACCGTAATTTTCTCGTTCACCGGGCGTTTTTATGTATAAATCATAGTCATTCATCTATCACTTGTCTGCGTGATATTGAATGCGGCATTGATACAAACTATTAGATTATTTTTATTGCAGCCATATCAAATTGTCTAATCAACTCTGTTATTTAATTAAACGATCAGGCCGCTATTTATAAAATTATATACCAGTTCTGATACAAATTCAAGTTTACGAACAATAATAAATTTTGTTCTGCGCTGGCTGAAATAAGTAATGTTTACTTGTATAACATTTGTTTATATTGTAGCTTATAAAGCTGAATTTTAACGATTTACTTTACCAGAATCTTTCCAAATATGATAGCTTTGAGAATTAATTCCCTAAAAATAGAAAGAAAGAAAATAGTTTATAGAATATCGGATTACAACAGTCATTACCCTACCTAGATGCAGTTTTGAACAATAAACCAAAAAGTGTGTAAAAATTAAAATTGTGGTTTATGTAGATGTATGTTAATGATACTCGTTTCCCGACATTATAATCTGGATATCCTATTTTTAGACTGCATAAAACATGTATGACTCAGTAAAGCAATAATTTTGCTTCTCTAACATGAACCTATTGCTATAATTACTGATAGGTGTCATAACCGTTAAACGATTACGCTAATAGAGTTAGCCAACATAAATTTTCAATTACAAGCTCGGAAGCTCCAAACCCTATAATTAAGTATTGTTGATCGTATTATGAACGCAAAAAAAGGTAAAAAAGTGACTCTTCATAAATCATCTTGATTTATTACCCTATAACTGTTATTATATGGTTGACTGGACAATGTAAACGGTTTGATTACTTTGTAAAAATACTTATCAAAAGTTAAAATTCCTCAATATACAGCTACACGCACTATTCTAGTTGCCAGTAGTTATATCTGAGGTTAGGTAGCCCAATGTCGTTGTACTATATTTTCGATAAAACATTCCTACTACTTATTACAATATTTAAAAGGTAATCTCTACTATTATAAAATTTATGAGTTTATGTAAATAAAACATTCACATGCCTGTTTCAGACATGCAGGTTTCCTCATGATGTTTTCCTTCACCGTTAAGCAATAGGATAATGTAGAAAAGAATAGAATAGAAATAGTTTATTCGGCATACAATACATTCAATGTACTTGAATTGAAAAACACCTCATAGGTACACGTCTGGATTCGAACCCGGGACCCTCAAATTGAGAGTCCGCGCTTTATCCACTACGCCACCGACCTTTTTTAGCAACAACATACGAGTATAGGTAAATATTATTATTGTAAATAGTTTATTCTCTTTTTTCAATGGTATTTAATGCGTGCCGCAGCCTAGCATATGATTTGCTTGTAAACTAGCAGCTCTTCGAGCTGATGCGTGTATATCACTTAGCTTATTTTAATATTTGTAAATGTGTTTCTAGTCTGTTTTTGAAACACTTTATTGAAGTAGCACTTTCAGGGAGAGCGTTCCAAGAATTCACTATACGGGTAGGCAATAAGGGTTTCCTAGGGTTGCTATTACATAGAGGCTTGGTGACCTTCATTGAATGCCTCCTCAATGGACTGTTATCAATTTTTGGTTAAGTACGAAGCGAACAAACTCAAAGCCAAAACATTATGTAATAAGGGCAAGATAAACCATCCCAAATCTCGCATCCACCTTTTCAACTCGAACGTAGGTTTTATCACAGCTTTACATATTTTACGTATTTTCCGCTCCAGACTTATCGTTCCTCCGTCAAATATGACCGGTCAGCTGTCGTTTATGTTTCCCCGACCAAAACACGGTGTTTTGGGTTCTAACCCTAAAAACAGTATTTTCAGTATCTAACTGACACCAATACCCTGGAATTTACCAATGTATGAAGATAATACGCATTTTCTCAACGTTTATCTCAGTTTTTGCAAAAAATAGGAATATTTCATGTGTTTGTGGCCATAGTCTACCGCTCAGTAAAACGTGTCTAAGAAAATGAGTATGCAAACACACATAGAGAAGAGTTCGATAAGTTTTCGTATGTACATATAACAATAGAAGTATATCTTTAACTTACATACTTATATACAGTAAATAGACTTTAGACTTTCGATACATAAGATTTAATTACGATGTAATAAGATAAATGAGTATGTTAGCAACTACAACCCCGGCGGGCGGTGCACGGTGTTTCGATCATGAAACGATCACGAAGATTGTTATCTAATGACAGAGGTAGCCACACGCTGCGTATAATCATTAAATTTTTCGACATTACCCTTCATACGTTCCATACAAATGTTCGTTCGTAATTATGTCGTTCCGTTGCAATATTTATTTATTTATTAATTAGGTATCTATGTATATTTACCCGGGCGATAATCTTTTTATCTTAAGAATAATTATATAAAAATATACAAATGTTGAGAAACAAAATCAGGAAAAATCACAAAAAACACGCTATCAAAGCTTTTTCCACACAAATTTTTCTAAACTTTGACCGGTCATAATGTACTAAAAAACTGTAAAAGTAAGGAAAATATATAGTGAAAATTCTATGAAAACTTTTTATTCACACACTTGTCAAGCTGTTTCAAAAACACTTATTTCCTGGTACAAGCTTTACGTTAATTGCCTAGCACTTTTCGACAAATTTTTTCTTCTTCTTCAAAACGGCAGACATTTCCTAATGCCAACCGAGGGCTCTGGATTTAATTCTTCTTTTCAGCAGTGCTCTTTCCAACATTGTACGAAACGGGAAGCTTTTAGATCATGATCATGTAGTTCAGCGAGGCGGGATGGTTTTCTATATTTCTTATTAAATTATTAGGTGATTTTGTGTATTGATGGTGGCTACACAGTTGCACATTGGACTCACAACCCTTTTTAATTAGAAACGATTCCCCCTCCTACATAGCCTCGTCAATTTGGTACATATTTTAATGATTATTTCTATACAGCATATTTAAAAGTTAATTCTATCTGAAGAAAACATAGCACCTATAAGGGTTCAAATTTTAAATATGAATGCCGTAGGCAATTGAAGTCGGATCCTAAGTTATGTTTGAATACATTAATTAAAGCTTTTTTAAAACATGTTATTAACTCACCAGTCGGTCAGTGGCCATGTCAAAGATGAGTATCTTTGGCGGACAGACGCGTCGGAAGTCATCCAGGCTGGTGACGACGCCGGCGTCGAGGACCCAGAGCCGGTTGCATCGGTCAGCGCGGATGCGGTACACCGAGATCAGACCGGTGCAGTTGATTTCCTCGCGGCCAGCGCTGTGCCACGACCAATCCGGATACGGCTGTTGATAATACATTCATTTTACTGAAATACAAGTGGTCATAATATAGTAAATAGTACATTGTGTCACAAGGGCAGTAATGTAGTATAAGTAGGTTAGTTGATTTTACCACCGTTACCACACGTCACGAGTGTGAACAATTTTCTCCTTCACCGATTTTAGCCTCCGATTCAATGAGAGGGGTGTTGAAAGTTTATAACTTTTGTATAAGAGAGTAGCAATCACCAACAACAACAAAGTGACGAGTGGTTTAAATAACTGCTGGATGGCTAGATTGTATTAAATTGTGCACACAGAGAGTAGGAATGTCTCCTTTACATGATTGTTTTCTTCAAAAAAAATTAACGTTAAAAAATCGGAGGTAGCTAATAATTATCACATTCATCGCTGATATTTTCTTATTGATTCATGTACGCATTTATAAAAGTAACTGCTTAGTACATTTTTACTTGTGTAGTTTTTTTATATAAATACGCTCAAATGTTCTGTGATCTAGGGCATATTCTAATGTCTTTGTTCCAATTTACAGTATAATGTTTAGCAGTTACAAAATATGCGGCAGAACTATTAACCTTGTCAAATGACTATCACAGACAGAGCCGCTGTACTAACGAAACATGCCATTGTACAATAACTGTCGGCTTGTTATCTCAATACAATTTGTCTCGGGTATTATATCTGTGGGAGATACTTTGTATTATTATGAATTATTGAATTGAACAGCACTTCATTCCTCGGTCTCTGCTCAATATTCTAGAGAGGTGGATGATGATGGAGGTGAGCCCGTTCTGCTTTGAATTATTCATTGACATTGGGTTTTTGAAGGGAGCATACTAATAAGACTTATGTATACGGTAAATACACATTTATATCTGTACTTCACGTATCAAGTAAAAATGTTATGATCAAAATTTCCTAGCTCACAAAAATCTGAAGTCTAGAAAAAAATAGCACTAAGTACAAACACCCTTAGATCCTCACGGATGTCTTTGCTGAGGATATCTCTAGTTTCTTAGGCAAAAAGGATCAATATCGAATGACATGTCATGTTTGCCTTAGTGAATTGCTACCTTGATATTAAGTGATGATGTAGTTGACAACAGTGTTGATTTAAAAGGTGCCTATTTACTCTTTGAAGATTCCCAAATTATATTCTTTAGGGAACACGATGAAAATGAAATGATTGTTTATATGCAAATATGTAATGTTTAGCGTGAGTCAACAATTATTTATTGTTTAAATACGAGTACATACATACACACATACTCGTATATCCTCTTAGTAATAGAATAAAATGGTTAAGAGAAATTTAAAAAAACTGGTCGAACTCACGCACCGAGGGTTCTGTACAGAATATAAATAATTAACATTCTTCGAATCATAAATAATAGGCACGGTAATATGCACCTAACACTGATATACCGAAAATGTAATACTAATTGAAGAACCAACTTTACTTTGCAGTTAAATTACATACCCGATGTATGACTTCCAACTACAGGTCATTTTGTATGGAAATAGTCTAAAATACAGCTATATATTTTTATTCATTGCGTTGATCAATAAGTTTGAGTTATTCGTAGATCTAAGGGACGACAAGCTTGAGTAGTCGATATTAATTTCAACTTGATATTCTCACGTGTTCCTGTGAAAAAGGGTATTGATAGACAGACAAAAAAGTTATACTATAATAGTTCATTTTTTACTGTTCAGATACGGAAACCTAAAAATCATTATTGTTTCCCCATTTTAAGAAGATTTAAAAAATTCATAGTTTTGAGGTTGGTGTAGGAAACTTCTGCATTATAAATGCCATGCAAAGGCTGTCCATAGCCATTCAACGTGGAAATACGGCGAGCGTTATGGGCACCTTTGCGCCAGGAGCGACCAGGGGAGGTTTGTTCGATTAGCCTTTTGTTTTACAATCATTGAGATGTTTTTTTTCCTTATCCTTTTTAAAATCCGTTATTTTGTAAATAATTTAGTTTATTGTAGTTTGTAAAATTTTCCTTGTGTGTATGTTTAAATGTAAATAAATAATCATCATTAGTAATACTAATAACAATAATATAATTCTTATGACTAGTTAATATTAATAAAGTAATGCCGTGTTAGTCCCAATTTAGCAAACATCGAATTGAACTTACTAACACCAGCTTGGTGGCACGGAATGCGAAATCTTACTGCCGGAGCAGGGTCATTGCGACCTAAGAGCGACAAGTCTACTGTCAGATATACAATAATAACTACTACATTTGTACTGGATCCCTCTCACCAAGGCTGCTGTTAACACGTTTTGAATTTTTGACCTGTCGTTGTTATAACAATCTTATGATATTTACTAACCAAAATTTAGTGAACCGTTATTTAAAAAAATGTTTTCTCAATATAATAATCAATGACACAATTAGTAACACGTTTTGTCCCGGAAAAATGTAAATCCTAATCGTGCGAAAAATTACATAATTTATCGAAAATTTAAATACATTCTGTACGAAAAAAAACTGACGTTGAAACCAATATTTATGGAAATCATAAAAATCTCGCTCCTTGTTAAGGCGTACAATTCTAATCATTTTGCAATCAGAAGAAACACCAAATGTGTGTTATATCTTAAATGCAACAAGCCATAATTATTTTTGTTGACCTTGGCGCTTTCCCGAGTCTGTTTTGTGTTATAGTTATACATAAATAGATATATTGATTGGTCACGTAATTCTAACAATACATGGGGTATTATTGGCCTAAGTGAATTTGTATAACGTTTGTTTCCTAGCGAAATATTAGTTTTTAAGATTATTTATACCACCAGTGCAAAACTTTCTACTTCCAAAACCTATGAATGTTAAAATTTAATCGAAGTTTTCTACACCTTACAAATATGGCAGCTAGGATAGCAATTAAATGTATCTTAATACTTATAGACTTGTCGATAATACGTACACACATATCGTAACAATCATGAGGAAGTACTTCTTCAAAGTAGTACAGGCAATTCGATACAACATTCAGCCTTATTTCTATTTCGAATTTTTCTATTTTTTCTGGGTTTTATCAACCTTGCATCAATATAATTATAATTGTAGCAACTTTTCCGACAAAAAATGAGTTAAAACAACTCTAGTTATTCACGCAAGCACAACAGATTTGATAGATAAACGAATACCTACCAATCGATGAATGAATATGCTATACTGATCGACAATTGGAGTCATCGGAATTAACATGTTCACTTGTTTGAACATATTGAACATAACTCATTTAATTAGATTACTGTAATAATCCTTTTTTCTTTTTCTTTTACAGCCATAACATAAGCGCAAGCGCTTTAAAATTAAATTCATTTGAATAGATTGTTTAAAATAAATAATTAACTAAGCCTTGAAAATCTAAGTAAAAACAATCTGATACATAGATAAATTTAATAGAACAGAAATGAACTCTCATTGACTTTCTTATTTACCTATTAAGGGTGTGTCTTAGCCTTCATAGCGCCTGATGGTGACGGTGAGGGCGTTAGATGGAAAACGAGTTCACCCAGAAGCTTCAAAATAAGTGAACTGTCGTAAATCAAGTTAAATCGACCTCTACTACTGATATCAATAGAGCTAATTTGGGATTAATTACATCGTGTCACGATGATGATTTACGTCAGGTAGCTATATCAGAGATAAATCGTGAATAGTGTTGTACGGCGCGGCGTGCTAGCGCTACGTGAACCGGTACCAATTCAGCGTAAAGATATGGAATGTGGCGCGCGGGGTTGTGTAAGTCTAGATTTAAAATTCAATCGGACATAGATTTAACACCTACTCTGTGTCCCGGTTTTAAACACTCGTTCTTGTAAAGACACTCATTAATTTTTGTCATTTAAAAGTTAAAAGCTTGCTATTGCTATATTTAAGAATATTAACAGTTCAGATCCCAGATCCAGATTTTGATGTTTTGATAATATTACTGTTTGGTATAAACTCTTCTGTTGGTATGAAATGTACTTGGGTGGTAATTATTTTGTTGCATTCCTTTACTTTACTTCCTTTACATTCATTTACTTTTTTTTACTTTGGGGCTTTTAAAACTAGAGTCTCGGTTTATATGTATAATGTCGCTGTAATATACACTGCTTCTGGAAACATTATTTTTCCCCATCAAAAATATCTGCCCTTTTACAATCTATTTGAACAGTACAAACACTCGCTCTTTATTTACAAAATCAAAAATAAAATGAATCTCATTTGTCAATGTTTTTATGTAAAAACTTAACCATTTTACCCCAGACACAAAGTGCGTTTTAGTTATGAGTTTCGATGACCTGCGCGATCTAATAATGCACATTGAGTGATACTTAAAGATTCTGCATAAATCTTGCATCTCTTACTCTCAAGTGCAATGTACTTACACACTCCTAATATACTAAAAAGTGACACTAATCTTCTATATATTAAAACGCGAAAAAAAAACGTTGTGTACCACTTTTTACGAAAAATGAGCGTACGGAGGAATATGAAATTTCGCTCACTTATAGTTTACATAGATGAGTGCAGAATGCTAATATTATGATCTAATTTCGACCACTGGGCGACCACTAGTTTATTTAAATGATAAATATAAATTTTAATTTATACGTGTCGCGAAGATATAATTTTAAATATGAATCATTTTAAAATACTGGATTGAGCGTCATTTGTTCATGTTATGCAAACGTAATTGGTGTATATTTGTTGCCTTTTCACGACTAATCGGCTGAACCGATCACGATAAAATTAGATATGCACGTAGTCACAGCCATGGATAAATAAACTTTTTGTACATAAGTTCACGTTTACAAAGTCGCGTTCATAAGCTAGTTATGTTATAAATTCCGCTGTTGTTTCGTAATTATATGTTGATACTTTAATTCTATAGAAAATAAATCGTGTGATTGACACAGTCGTGGATTCAGTTTAAAAATACATAAGTATTTACAATCAATCACTAGAGCTATAAATTACATACCATTGGAGATACAACCAAACTAACACAAAAGGTCATTTAGTTTAATAGTTATTCTGGCATTTAACTATCCTACACGCCCAGTTGGAATTTGACGCCTAATTCTTGACCTTCCAATCTCCTGTACCGTGAAGGAATTTAGTTTTCCGCAATCAAATAAAATGCATAAACCTAAACAATTAGAACTTCCATAAGAACGCTAAGTTTACATGAATTCTTGTGGAAACTCTGGCTATTGTCTACTCACAGATGCCGAGCAAGCATTGATTAGTAACTGACATCAATATATTTTGTTACCTACAAAGGGCTTCAGATTTAATAAGAGTCAAAATAATGAGGACTGATTATGTTATCGTTGCTTGGCGGGATATATCGTGTAAGGTTAGTATTTTAGGCGTGTATAATTTTAAGGACTTGTTTTACTTCAATGCTGCTAAGCTCTTGAAATAAGTATAAGCCCCTATAGACAGCTAATGTCAACTAGAAATGGTCTGGTTTTGTTTATATTTTGATGATATTTTGCTATTGGTGTTGGTGAATTTGCGATAGTGGTTAATCGTTAACGATTCGTTAAAATGATTATTTATTTTTTACTTTGACAGTATTAGTAAAAACAATTGAGAATGGTATGCAGTTTTTATCAAAATAAAATATAATTTTCAACTTCAAAAAAGGAGGCGATTCTCAATTCGACGGATATGGTTTTTTTTAAATGTTTGATTCTTTTTTAATTGAAAGCTGGAGCCTGTTCTGACAATGGCACCCATGAGAAAACCATATGTCTTAAATTTTTAGGGCAAGTCAGTTTCTAGTTATTTTTGAACGCGTTAACTTGTTTTCAGAAACGACCCTTAAATCATATAACATTTTAACGAAAACGTAAACGCGATATATGAATATTAAAGCCCGTATTATTTTTAGTTAAACCATGTTGTTAAAATTATTAACGATGTAAAATATTTGCATGCCTATAAAGGTGTAACTCTGTGTAGGAGAGTAGGCCTGTGCCCCTGAAGTGGGACGATTTTAGGCTGTTGATGATGTTGATGAAAGGTGGAATGTGAGAAACTAAAATTTTCTGATTGTCATCATATTAACAATTTTGGATGCAAATAAACTGTATCTTTACACAATGGACTTGCATATACATAAATGATAAATGATCGTAATGTTACCTGTAGAACAGGGCTGACACCAGGCGGGAGACTCCTCGGCACCCACGCCAACGTAGCTGGAACACCGGCCCTCAACCTCGGTATACCCAGGTATATCCTGTCCCATCCTATCTCCAGGCCAGTGGGGACTGTGTTCTCCGGTTGGAACTTTTCCAGGAGCACTGGGTCAGGGGGAAAGTCGAACTGGAGCAAACTCCATTGGTTAACGACTTCTAGAGAAGCGCTCGCAGCCGATAGCAAAGTGCATGCGTATAGTAGAATAGCACGCGTTCCCATTTTTTCTGAAACAAAAAAGGGCTACGTTTAATTTTAAATAAACAGTACAATTAAATGAAAATGAAAATTTTTGCTGTTTATTTTGAGGAAATAAGTTCTTTAAAAACGAACTGCATTTTGTAACTGGAAGTCACTATTAGTATGCGATGAATTACTTATATAGATTAGCCCGATAATTGAACAGGGCACGCTCTTTTTAAAATTTCATTAAAATACATAAATAAATAATTAATACACAACACATGCCGTTAAAGATATTTAGAATTGATATTTATTCAGCTGTTATAAACGTTATCTATTGTTTATTCATGCAGTACCTTCGGGAGATACTTGGTCCTTATAGGTTCATTTTTGACTTTCAGATAACAAAGAAGGAAGAAAGAAGCGCAACACGAGTTAAGCAAATATTGAATATATATATCATATATATCAATAATTCATAGCAGTAAGCCATTTAATGACCTAGGCCGGTCGGTAACTGGTAGGATCGTCGACAGGGTCAAGTCAGTTGGACCCGTTTACGTAACGAAAGTTTCCGTATTACCTGCTAGGTTCTTAATGAGCAACGATTGCTATTGCACAAACGTTATATGTGAGTTATACTATTAAATAGCAATAAAGGTTTCATATAATCTTTTATGAAATTATAAAACCGATTTTCCGCCGTCGGGGTCATTGTCTGAAAATTTGCGCTACACCACACAATGTACTCACAAACTCGTACGCACATTTTCCTCACCGTTTTGCACATTTTAGCGCAGTTCATAGCGCAAACTCTATATAAGTATTAAAATATAATATATAATAATATAAATATAGATTTCCAACATGTTTTGACGAATATGGATCCGAAGCATGCCTGCTAGTAAGAAAATAAACGAGGAATAGATTACCATGACGTCATCTCATTCGTATTTTTTGCGGTGCAGCGCGGTAAAAGCAGGTGGTTGCATCGTTAACAAAAACGACGGCAATGACCACCCAGTAACCCTCACCGACTTTTACTTGTAGTTCAAGGACGCTTCCGAAAAAATGTGGGCGTGACTTAGCCAAAACAAAAGGTGGCGTCGTGACTTATTTAATGAGTTATCCATAGCCTTGTTACACCATAGACAGAAAGGTTGGTTTAACTTGATAAATGGCTATAACAGAAATTAAGGTCACATAGAAAAACGAGATATATAGACACTAAGTTTCATATATTGACAAAAGTATTATTTCTCTAAATAGTCAGCCAAAAAAGACAAAAAAGACTTTTCAATTTGTTTAAAAAAATATTAATTTGAAATCTATTTCATAAAAATATATTATGATCTACATAGAAAATACAACTCTTCATATGTGATATATACAATATGCATTTCTAAACGTGTTGTATTGCCTTAGTATTTAACTTTAAATTGTGTGTTTGTGTTTATTATTTGTTTAATAGGCGGCTAGAGCCAATAAAAACTATGTGGAAATTTCACTTGTCTTCATAAATCAGTTTAAACGATACAGGAGTGACAAAGGGACGGACAGCTAAGTAATAGGATCCCTTTGAGCACTCTTTCTTCTCTCTTTGTCTCTTGGGGACGTAACCATAAAAAACAGTCTGGAAGGAGTAAAGATGAGCTTTTATAAATTTTTAGAAGCCCGCTAAATCGTTTTCCAGCAAAAAAATATATTTAATGAATAAATAATGACTCTCGTTTAAACTGATGACTCGAAACTACATATAATATTTCTCTTCAATATTACAAAATATCGTTGTTTTCGCGTACCATTATTTTCTCATTCACCTTTCAAGATGATGCACAACATAAGCAAGTAGGTAACCAGCACAGTGTACTGCAATTTCCATGTCTCCGTACCATTCATTCTGTCAACGGGCAAAAACCACACTTGCACAAGTTACTCGTACGTTCACTGATCATAATACCTGTGTGTACCAGCAACTCACATATTTTACAACCTTATATTACTTCTGTAGAGCCATTCTATAAAATTGCAGATGTGAATTGATTATTTTTGAATCATTTTTGACGGACAAGCACTACAGAACCTTTTCAGGAATAGTATAAAATATAGAAAGTGTTTCGTAATTTTGGCACATAAATAATGATTTCTGTTTTGGATAAAGATAACTAACAGAAACTTAATAAAACATCAGATTGTATAGTTATTTAGTATGATATTAAAGAAGTGGTTTCTCTTAACGTTTTTTTAAATGTTTTCTTAAAATTTCATATACACATTTGAATACTCTTATAAATTGGACCACGTACTGGGAAACGTGTACCAAGCTGACCCCCTAATAAACAGTCCGATGACCTTGTAAAGGTCGCGGGGAGTCATTTGATTAGGGAGGGATCGTCTCAGGACCGGTCATGTGGCATACCATGGAGGAGGCCTTTGTCCAGCTGTGGACATTTCCTGGCTGATGAAGATGATAAATTACAACTAAGTACAAAACACTATCTTACTTATATGATAGAGCTTTTTCAGGTTGTTAACACTTTTTTCACCGATTTTAATCCTGACCTTGCACTGCCCTAACCATTCTATTTTACAGGTGTCCAAAACGCTTTCCGGTGCGTTTTGTTTTTACGTTTTGCTTCTCTTGTAGTTTGTAGTGTAACAATACGTAGGTATTGATCACAAGGTCAAGCTGCGTTCACCCGTTGCCCAGGGAAGTTCAGTCAAGCAAAAACAAAGTTTGTCGAAAAAAATACTATGCGATATCGGAAAGTACAGTGCTGAAAATAAGATATTATTAAAAACTATAAATACGAATTGAATGGTAGGTAAGAGTAGACTACGTTCAAATACTATGTTTCAAATACTAAAAATCCGATCAAGTGCATGTCGAACCAACATTCCGTTCTGCTGTGTGCCTTCAATTATACTTTAATGAAGTTCATTTTTGTGACCGCTTGGGTATGATTCTTAAAAAGCTTTTTTCAGACTCCAAAAAAATCGGTGCTACTTTGTTAGCTAGAACATCATTTTAAATGATTTGTCTGACCATTAAGGTTCATTTTCAACCGACTTGTAAAAAGGTAGAGGTTCTCACTTCGACTGTATTTTTTATGTGTGTTATGTTAACTTTCGACTAGATGAACCGATTTTTAACCGACTTCCGTGTGGTCCCATTTCAATTTGGTCTAGTTCTCACAATGGAATCCATGAGAAAAAAATATAAGGCTTAAATTTGCTGAAGAATTTTAATGCAGGTGAAGTTAGTTTCTAGTTCTTTTTTAAGGCTTTAATATGTTTACCATTTTGGTTCGTAACAGTGAAAATAGTATTGTAACAGTTAAATGACCAATAGGTTTGTTCATTTTATACAGTACGTTGCTATGGAACAGTAAAGCATTTTTGAAAACCCATAAACAACATTGGGAAAACCCCGTTAATTCAAACCCTGGAATTACAACATGTTTTGTTTCGGAAAACATGTTATCAACCCCTTAAACAGAGAGACTGGTTTTATGTTGATCGAATCAACTGTTTCCTGTTGATCTTATATTAATGTCTGCGCAAAGATTAATGAACTTTTTAGAGTGTGTATATGTTAATGTATGTAAATTATAAATACCTTATAAAGACCTTGACTTTGGAGATAGTTGAAACCATGAAGCTAAAGAAGTTACGGCACTACTTTTTATTACCTTCAGCGTTGAAACAGATTCCTTTCGAGTACTTTAAAAACTTGTACCTAAATAAATTCCATTAAAATAATTGGAAAAATCTGTTTGATAAGTTATCGAGGTCGTATTGGAATAGAAATGAAATTTTTGTTATACTCGTATATGGTAGAAACAAAATCAACTCTATCTTTACGTCAACAAATCTCATTTCAAATGTTTTTCAGTGTCATTGTATTGTGAATTTATCTGTATAGAATTTTGATTCCTTCGAATTATTGAAAAACCAAACCGTATATCATTATCATTTTGTAAAACATAATGTATACTATACCTTTTGCTCTTGACTTCATTTGATTACTTCAAAATTTTGATCATGGGAGCTCTTTATCGAGAAAACAAGTAACCTCTCCATTCTTTCGGCTTGACTCGAAATTCATCGAGATCGGTCCATTAGTTTAGTCGTACAAATGCAACAAAAGGATACAGAGATCAATTTCAGGTCAATTGCTTAATATATTTATTTATCAACAGCATCTGATCAAACCGATGTAAATTCAAACCAGCCTTGACACCCTTAAAAACCTTCTTCCTTCGATTACCAACTTTATTTACTAGTTGACTTTGTTTACACTTTCATACTTACCGGATAAGTTTGGATCTTAATAGCATCTTTGACCGCGATTCTGTTACGGTGTCAAACAAGTTGGTAGACGTACAGTTCTTCAACTAAGGAAGCGATTTAACAAATCTGGGTTAATCAAAGTTACACAACCTCTATTACTGTGAGAACTTAGTGAGGACCTTGCGAATAACCTGTCTTGTCTATTTTACATATTAATTGCCACAAAAGTGAAACAGTTGCACATTTAGCTGCAAGTTTAGTTAAAACGAGCTGGGTCTGTGACTTTAGATTCGCGACCTAGATTTGTTTTTTATCATAATAACGTTAGGCTTGTCAAAAATAAAATTGGTTATCATTAATACTTAGCTCAGACAGAATAAAACTATCCATGAAATTTACATGACTTAGGTTTTCGTTAATTGTAAAATCATGGCTCTTTTACTTATGTAATGATGTACGACATACGAAACCAAAACGTGTTCCTTTACTTAAGCCGGGAATCGTGAACCTACCAGGCCAACAAGATGGACCAATGACTTGTCAAAGATTGAAGATGCCGCTAAACGCAAGCGGCCCGGGACTGATCATTGTGACATACCATGGGGAATGATTAAGTAAATTTATATAGAAAACCTTCGAAATCCAAGATTGATTGACCAAGGATTGATGAATTTGACTAATTTCAATTAAGTACCTGCACCATATTATTACCTAACCTAAGCACGTACGTTCACTTTACATTTCGTCAAAATAGATTTTATTAATCCGGAAGAATCTAGTAAATAGTTTTTCGGTACCTAATGAGTGTAGAAAGATTGTAGTTGACCTCAGCATACCTTTGTTTCACACAAGCATTTCCGTGTAACATGTAAATGACTGTAATTATTTCTGACGTCAGTTCGCTTTTTTTTTGAAACATTAAAAAAAGATCTAGCTCATTCACAGATTCACTCTCTTTCTCATACTGCGCTATTTTTCTAGTGATATACTGTAATGTAACATGATAATAAATAAAAATATCTAATAAATATGTATTTCTATGAGTTATTAATCAAACCAACATATAAATATATAAGTTAATTTTCTAAGCTACGAAATAAATCAACGATCGATACTCGTAATTAGCTCGATTTTTTTTGCAAAATTGTTCGATTCCCTTATGACTCTCTCGAGACGAACTCTCAGCCTGAAGAGAAAGATCATTTTAGCTGTTTACGCACATAACAAGGTTATATCAAGAACCGGTCCAGTTTTATGCTTTCCTTGCTTTGTGTTTTAAGAATTTTATTGAAGACCTTCTTACAAACCGATTTAGCAGACAGACAACTTTAACTTCCCAAAAATTACAAAGTCCTAATCGTAATTTGTGCAAAGTAAATTTTTGACGTGGGCTTGACTCTCTTTGCATTTTAAAAAATACTATGCAATAATACTATTCTACAACTAAATAGTACTTGTACATGGGTAGCACAAAATAACTATTTGATTGGTATCTCCAAGATACGAGTATCAACAGCACGAACATTTGCGAACTAAAGTGATCCATCAAAATAATGTCCATAACACAATACAACAAATTTATCACGTTACGGCAGGCACATTACATTTGTAAGAACAACACCTTACACGTAGTTACACTAATGTGATATTAAAAGGCTGTTGATTTAATAATGACGAATTTTATGGTGTGTGTGTTTTACGATAAAAGTCGCAAGGGGTCACTGGCTCGGGACCAGGCATTGTTGCATACCTATGTTGAGTCCTATGTTCAGTAGTAGACGTTTTCTGGCTGATGATTATAATAATGTATGGTGATTACATCTTGACGAGACTATTCTTTTGTGATGGACTACCGATGGTGAAAAAATTATTGTTGGATTTCTATGACAAAGCAAATCTTAAAGAATTCTAGAAGCCAATAATCGTAGCATTGTCTAAACAATATTAAATGGAACTCTAGGGATCAATGGAAAGATTTTTAGCGTTGTGAAAAAATATTTGTGCGTCGTTTTCCTTCTGATATACGTCTTTGTATATCTGTCAATTATTTCTATGTGTAGTAAAATCTAACCATATAACCGTACCACTGAAAGGTTTTTTTTTCAACAGAATGCAGTGTTTTGGATTTATTCGGATTGTCAGTTAACATTTTCCTTCAAAGTGTGTCGTTGATGTCTTTTGTATAGAAAAATTTGTTTATAGAGGCAAGCTACGACGATCTCACGACCGACCGTACCGAATTACGTACGTTGTTCAAAGCATTAAATTTGTAAAGCCTGAGACAAAGGTCATAAACGGTTGAATAGGTGCACTGTTATGTGATATGAGCCTCCCTCATAAATCGCTACAACGGATATTTAATCACTTCGATTGGCAGGCAGATTGGAGACCAACATTTAACCATTAGGCCACGAAGGCGGTGACAGTGTTAACCCCGCCATCTTCCCCACGGGACGGGATTCTAATGCAAAGATCACGCGGCGGTACCTAAGGTAACTTATATTATGTAGGACAATATGAAATCAACCTACCTCCACACACTCTTGGATCTCGAAGACTAGATTCAATTTTGGGGTAATTCATCATCATTATCGACACCTCTAGTCCACTGCTGGATTTGAATCTTTCTACCTCTGTTGTTTAATCGAACCGTCAATTATTAACTTTAGTAATTTATTTTTTTAATTCACTTTTGTTGAAATGTTTTTTTAGTAATTTGTGAAATCGCGTAAAGTGCCTGTAGGCTCATTAATGCCTGGACCATTATTCACTGGGTTTGCTGTTTGATTATACTACGATTTCATATTTTTACTATTTCATAAACAATCGCTTGTTTCGTTTGTACTTACACGGTACTTAAACATCGTATATTGCTGCTGCAATTAAACTTTTAAGTTACACATTAATTTTATTTGATGTGTAAATCATGAACATTACGATATTAGTATACTTACATTTGCCAAAATGTATATATGTATTCTTTATTCGACTTCAAATAGCGTTATTTGTTTCCCTGCCGTGTCAGATAGAAAAGTCCGTAGGCGTACGCCAGCCATAAATCGCCACGACAACGAATGGGATAACTAAGAGGGTATTTGCGATAATCACCACACTAATCAGATAGTGTAATTGGTAATCGCAGTATGATTTTAGTGGTAGACACTGCTAACGTTTCCTATTTTCTGTATTTGTCATCTACGACTCCCACGGAAATATATGGTTTGTTTCTACTAAAACAAAAACAGCTAATTAATGCTATGGTTACGTAAAGCAATTTAGGAAGTTGCAAAGACATTGATTTATTAGCGGATGCATAAAATATTTACTTTTAATTAGTCAAGTACATTCAAGTCAGTTGATATCCATAATTAAGACTTTTGAGTTTACCATGAAGGCCAGTATCGGTAAATATTGATAATGGTTTTCAGATTAATACGGGTAAGTTATAATTTATGCAATTTTGGTTCTAAAACCACAAATAAATTATACGGTCTAAATCAGGTTTTGTTCATTTCCTGTGTACGCGATAGAATGGGATTGGTTTAATTGAAAAACAAATCAAATTCGTTCTATAGCCTTTTGTGTTGATAGGTTTATTATATTTTATTCAAACCAACTGCTTATGCGATGTTGAAACAAAGCATTGTAATTTGATGTCAAGTTCTCAATATCGATGGAAATTGATTTTTCGTACAGTGGTTATCAAGTTTTCAACATAAAACAGACGAAAATTCTAAATTTTGCTTTTGGTTTCTATACGAAGTCAATAATAGCCGCAATCACACAATACAACATTAAGTTTCTCGGATGCCGTAGCTGACGACATACGATATCCTTGCTAAATGGTAAACAGAAAAAAGACATCCGTGACGCTGTTAGATATTTGAATGACCACACTGCATTTCGAGCCAGTCGCTACCGAAAAGAAAACCTTCAACGATATGTTTATAACCGCAGCCTTTAAATTCTTTTACCATAAGGGGATTCGCGGGATCAGGCGTGGGTATCCTGGTGGGCTGAATAAAATATTTGTCCGTATTGAATAGCTCCACAGATTGTAGAAAAAAAATACTGACTGAATAAAATTCTATGTTTATCTGATAGCGAGCTCGTAAATGATGCAAACCGAAGTAATAGCATCAACAATGAATTGCTGCTATGTGATACGCAACCATATTACACTTAACGACGCAGATGTTGTTTTTATCCGACTTTCTCTGGAAAGTTAACCACTGGATTATACTCTTTTGTGATAATATCGATGAAATATTCAATGCAGGTTACATGTGGCAAGACATTACATCGCTTCACGACTTACTCTTGTCGACATCGTCAAGACTGTAGCTATATTTTGTAATGGGTTAAAACATCAATAGAAGTCCGCACAGTATTGTGTCAAATCCCACACAAATTTTCCGCCTCTTTGTTGAGAGATATATCTATTAAAAATATAACCGGGTGATGTCGATATCAACTAAAACCTTAGTGGCTTTACGGCAAGGTGAGGACTTCTGGAATCTCCAATGCTTCTTTGCCAACCAGATTGCAATAGTGCTAAAAACCTCACTGGTTGTACATGAATGTGTCTCTCTGCTTCGTTGGTCTCGAATGGGTCTCGACACATCCTACATGTATTTTTCTTAAATTACAATTTATTAAGAGCATAGCCTTGACCTGACATTTCGACTGGTCAAACATCTTCAGCACCCAAAAGTGACCCAATTTTCAAATTCATGTTTTGTTTCTGTACGTCCCTAATAAATATTAAAACTAGTATCTATTTTTCTGGCCCATAGATTCATTGTAACTTCAATGAATACTTGGCCAACTTTTAAATCAATCAGTTAAGAAAAACTTCACTAGATCTGATTAACCGCAGTCTTATTTATGAGTTCCCTTACAAAGCACAGGCCATGATTTGCTAGCCTTCAGCAATCGCCACTTCATTTATAACTTGACGGCGTGATGAATCGAAATCCTATTAAGACTGGTTATGACTTATACAAAGTAAACCTACCTGGACATTCCTTTATATTTTTCTGTATTAGCGTAAGTTGTATGTAATTTACTAGACTTTGAAGTAGGAATTATAAGTAAGTTATATTGTAGACAGATGGATTAAAACACATCGATATTCAAATTCACAATTTTCTACGTATTTATATTGTATTTCCATTGAAACCTCTTCGATCAAATCCTTTGTAAGTATATAGTGCATTAGCCCTCTACGTGTCAAACCTCGTTCAACTGTATTCCAAGGATGACGGTGTCTGTTACGATCAGACCGAACAAACGTGCAATTGTAACTTTAGCACAGAATATTTAATAGTACAAGTTATATCTCGGTAGCTAAGCACAATGCAGCCTTTCTGTGTTTAACATTATCTCTTGCCTAACTCATTTATACAAGCTTTTTCCCGCAAGTCCGCCTGCATAAACTACTGAATTTTATCCCAGGAAACATTATTGGGCTTAAAAGTTTCTTTTTTCCATAGTATAGTTTACTTGCGTGTCAAATTTGAACAAGATCGGTTCAGATAATGTACTCGTAATCGGTCCAGTAATGAAAAGTCGAATAACACACAGAGGGACCGAGTTAGTGCGAAGTATAATAGCAGACTATTCGCACATTTCTCTACGCCTATGGTTTTTGGACATCCATATTTAAAGATTATATCTAGAACCTTTTTAAAAAATTATGAAGCTAATTAGGCTGTAGCTAATAGTTCGTTAAATATTGTTTACTTTAGTTTCAATATTTTTTGGTCAAATTTTCTAATTTTTCTTTCCCTACACCTTTTTTGGACGAACATTTTATAAATAAAAAATAGCGAAATAGGTTCAGCCGTTTTCAAGTTTTTGCGAGAATATCGTACGAAATTTATTTATCAGTAGCAGCAGACAGAAAACTTGCCTCCTGGCCTCCTCCATGGCAGGTCCCGAGCTTCGTCACATTGGCCGGTCCTGAGCCACTTGCATCCAGTGACATCCAGCGCCCTTCACTTGGCCGTAGGTTCATCTAGGACGGGGGGACGGCCCGGTAAACGCTTCACTGTACGTGGTAGCCGCTCGATAACTGTTCTCGATTCATTGAGAGAATTTTATATATTTTTTATCAGATCTGTGATCAGATGAATTCCAATTTTTATATTTATGAAGGCCCAAAATTTTAAAAAAATATTATAAGTTCTTAGGATCGTGCGACACTGGGTGTATATTATACATAGATACAATAGCAAGGAACATTTAAACAATGAGTTCTAGTTTATGTTGAAACTTAGCTTCGAACAATAGATTTAGTAAACTATGCGACCAGAATTAAGTAAACATTTTGCTATGAATAATGCGAGTACGTTTACTGTATAATTAAATCATAGTATTAATTTGGTTTCCTCATATGTTTTGGAATTCACGTTTTGGTAAGCAACTTCGGAACTCAATGGTGAGAAGGTTTCGCATGCATTGTGTTCGCTGCATATGTCTTATAACAGCCTTAAATGAAAAAAATATGTGCTAAATTACTGTATATTGAACACAATGAGATGCTGTATAAAACAACAAGATGCTGTATAAAACTGACTAGACTAGATTTACCCGTACATATGATAAGAACTATATCTTATGACAGGGTAATTACATTCGCATTGCAGTGAGAAAGCTTTAATTATTACGCTTCCGACCACGATTCAGTTGTTTTGTACACATTTATGCGTGTAATCCCAAATCAGTTTGTTTTAAAACGATATAATTATAGAAAATGAATTTCCGTTTGAAAATAAATTCTCATCCTGATTTTCGGGTCTTTTTACATTGTAATATTAATATTTGTATAATAAATGTTTATTTATTTTCTGCTCACAGAGTGCCTTAGCTAAAGTATACATAGTTCCAACTTAAATCTTAGAAATTAGGTGTACCTGTGAGAGACTGGTGACCCTATGTTACAGCAAACCCGCCACATTACAAAATGTTTTTTTTTTTATTTAAATCTTAATATCTCTGACAGTGACAGCTGATGATAATTATGAACTTCCCTCAAAGATTATCCTTGATAGATTTGCCATAATACGCTTTTGATCGCAATAAGATTTTAGTGGTAAGATGCCATCCGTTCGTATAATCTATCGCTATTCTAGATGCCTTTTACGTTACAAACGAAAACATATGGCCGATCATATTCTGATACTGGGCGAAATTTGTATAAATATAAAACCCTCGATTCACTATTAGTACATAGAATCCACCGCTTCGGATTCAAAATAAGCTTGACCACAATTAAAACTAAGTGACAATTAGGTCAAAATGCTATGTTATTTAAACAAAATAACACAAATTCTGCAGCCAGTGTTTACATAAAATTGGCGATGGCTCAACGCGTACGAAGTGCTTATTTGTATTCACAATATTAACCAAAAGTCGAAGTCACAGGACTTCCTTCTCTTGTGTCCATTGTTTTCAAACATAAACACATAACAAGCGAATTATTTGACAATGATGTATTGTTTACATATCAACATATATTCGCGCATAAAGCTACGTCTGATGTTTTACCTGTAACTAGTAACTTGATTTCGGATTCAAATGATCGAGTAGATAAATACTACGAGTTGGAACTGATTCCTCTTTGTATGATAAACGCAGCGCATGACTCATAATCCTCTCTTATTTGAAACTTGTAAAAAAGTTACCCCTGGCTTTACTCGCGTATAAATTTCATTCTAAATAAATATGAAATTTTTAATGTTTGTGACTGCATCGCGTGCGAACTACTGAAAAGTCCGGTTTAGCACATCGAATAATGTTTTCCCCGGTAAAGTATACCCGGGAAATAAATTTTGAAATCTAGTCTTTTGAATTGAATTGAATTGAAATTTAGATGCGGGCAAAAACAAAGGTGCAAAGCAAAAGCTAAGAAATCAATCAATATAACACTGAAACTTTTGAAAATTGGTTCTTGTGTTTACAAAAACAAAACAAAATAACCCAAAGACTATTATCGAAGACATTAAAATACAACCTCTCAGCTTAGGCAGAAACCGGTGGTTTTGGTTTCAAAGCTGCTGTTATGTAATACATAGAATGTTTATGATAATTTTCTAGTCGTAACACGGGTCAATGGGTGGCTTGTCTGTGACGAATGAACTAGAAATACAAACACATGCACGTACAAGGTGCATTTATTCGTTTTGAACAGTGTTTGGCTGTGTTGGGTCAGCTTTAGAACATTACTTCTTGTTCAGAAGCTGAACTGGGCTATGTCATCCCGCGAGTGTCACATAAAACGCGACTAAAGGAAAATGTTTAGAAGATGTAGGAAGAGAGGCGTCAGCATATATAGGTATAAATATATGATAAAGTTCATTAACATCTTACTGCGATCACCAATCCAAGCGTGGAGATTATGGGAAATTATCTCATAGTGAATCTGACTGCGCGATAGTTCACTACAGTATTCAATATCATGTTACCAATGAGTTATCATTGATAAGAATGCTATAATCGCCAGCCTATGTTTATTTGTCTTTTGTTGTTTTTTCATGAACTTTGAATATAATAAAATAACCATAAGTTTTACAGAGACATCTTCGTATTGTTTTTTTTCGCCCAGATGGAGTCACGGGTATTAGCTACGTCAAACCTCGCGTCCCAGTAGGGACCGATGTTTCAAATTTCTAGCTTTTAGCACAAGCTTTTGGGTCACGAGTCAATAGCCGTCGATGTATCAATTACGAAGGAAAGCTTTTATATAAGCTCAACCTTGTGGTAGTCACCTCATGATGATGATGACTGACAATCTCAATAGAATCTTTAGTCCGGATCCCTAGCTGAAATTCCTCTAGTATGACGTTTCATCAGGGGACAATTGTATTCTACTGTCGGTATATATAATAACTAAAGGAAGGTCAAGTAGTGGGCTTTATTAGACTGAAATGAAGTTTTACATATTCATGTAATTAAACAAATGTTTGTAAATATCTCAAAGGTAACAAACTATCGTTGTAATTTAACAAGAATTTACTCTCTCTTTATTCAAGGCTCGATCAAGGGACAAGATTTTAAATTTCGCCATTATGTCTGCTGAGTGGAAGTAAAAAAGTAAGCCTGGCGTTTATGACTGAGTGAAAAAAATGACTTGATTTTTAAAGCACATAACAAAGTAGCTGAGGGGATTAATGTATCAACATTAAAGTTAGTTCAGCAAAAGAATGCGGTTATTTTTAATAGGTAAATATAATAACGTGTATTATGATAGTCAATGTAAATAGATATAAAAGGCTACTTGCACGAGCACGAAATCTCTGAAACTATAATATAAAGCCCACAAACTTCAAGCTGGGAGCTCACAATTCTAAATTTAAAATCGAACCTCTAATAAGGTGAATCAGGGTGAAAGCGGGCAATGTCATAAGCTAGTAATACATATGTTAAACCTACCAGGATATCAGGAACACTGCATAAATTCCCAAAAGGCAATATCACTGAACTATCGTGTTATCGGTGCCGTTATCGATGTAGCGCGGGACCGCGACGTATGGGCAGACCGACACGACAGGACGCGAGCGTCTATAACAAACACTTGAGAACCGAAGCAGCGCGTGCGCTCAATTTACTTGCCCCTCTACGCCACGGAACACAACACGGAGAGTTCGTTCGGTAGCTGCATTAAAATATTCTCGGTTTTAAATCCTTTTCAAGGATATTATTTGAAACTTTCTGTGTTTGGGTCATATTCGAATGCTAGAAAACAAGACAACTTATTTTAAGATACGAGTACTTACATATTTATTGCTAAAAGAATTTTTTGCTTGATAATAGGAATTCATATTATTCACATCTGAATAATAGTACAACTAATTTTAACCCCTTCGTTCAAAGTATTCTTATCTCTTATGGTTCCCAATCATTAAAAATAAATTCCTGGGTCATTAGCAACACAGTCATGAATATTCCTTAGTTATGTGTATTGCAACCCATTCTATGTTGATGTTACAAAAATAGTCTCACATTCGAATTTTTTTCAAATAAAATTAAATGGCTAAGCCTTTTCTATCTATACTTCAAAAAATTATGTTGTGTTCACATTTTTACTTTATTTTCATATTTGTAATACGCAAAAATTTTACAATTCTTAAATTCCTTTAGCCTAAAAATATATTAGTAATGTAATTATTAAAATCTCCATTTGCAATGGTTTTCGATCATGTCCTAAAAGTAAAAGTGTTCGGGTGATCCCGAAGGCGTGTCCGCTACAACGCCGGTGCGTGACGGAGTCGCTGCGCCGGCGCAGTGTCATTCACTATCGAGGTGCGTGCTCCGAGCTCACGTTCCTCACGTCGGATATGTCAAGGTCGACCCATTATCAATTCTTGTACTAAAATAAATAAATATAAACAGAGAATTTATTTTTTATTGCCAAACAACCTTAACCAAAGTTGAAATATACTGAAAACAAAGTCGGGTTAGTTACACCATTAACAACTCAAGAATAGCTAGAAGCTATTTTTATGATCTTTGATTGTTTGAATTTGTCTCCGCTCTATCAGAATAACTATCAAAATATATGATAACTTAACTAAAATCCATTTTCTTATACATTCACGACCTAAAAGAAAGTTGCAATGCTTTGATTTTTGTAGAGAAATAGTTGAAAGGTCGGAAAAGGATAGGATAAGGATACTTTTTTATGCCGATCGTGCAAGTAGTTCCCATGTGGTAAATCCTTAAGGACGTAGACAAAGTCGCGGGCCAGAAGTTAGTACTTGATAAAAATTGTTCATAACAAGTTTGCCTTTAATATAACATCGCTCGGTTGGATGGTGATAATATGGGGTAACGATGCCACGATGATGATTGGTCTAAAATACTGGCTGGCTTTATAGACTAACTTTCACCCGCGGCTTTGTCTGTATGGGTTTCAGAAACTATCAGTTAGGAACAATTTACTGAAATCAAATGTATTCTGTGTTTTCATGTAGAACTTATTCTATCAGCAATCTATCTATATGTGTAGCAAAAAAGATATGTTTCAAAGTCGGCCTGCACTTGTACACTATTTAAAAAATCAAATAGTAATCTAAATATGTGTAGAAAATGCTGGAATTACATTTTTGCATTTATTTTAATTGTACTAAATCGTTCTTTTTGTATTAAGTGACAGCGTCAAATGTCATTTTATTGACGCCATCTTTGTTTTCAACGTTAAGTCTTATCTGTTTCGTGCGTTTTATATGTTTTTGTACTAACTAAACTATACCAAATTATACGAAAATGGTAACTAAATCACTTTTATTTGATAATGGTCTATTAAAATTATAAGTGTATAAGACTAGACCTTGACTCCATACATTCACGGAACGTGTCATTTCAGTTTAAAAGGTGTTGTAGGGTTCCGTAGCCAAATGGCAAAAAACGGAACCCTTATGTATTCCTCATGTCTCTCCATCCGTATGTCACAGTCACTTTTCTCCGAAACTATAAGAACTATACTGTTGAAACTTAGTAAGATTCACACAAAAATAGGGGAATTCTGACCCTATAATTAGAACTAACACTCAAAAAAAAACACTGTTATACGTGTGGGGTATTAATGAATAGGTCTTCAAAAATAATATTGAGGTTTCTAATATCATTTTTTTTTCTAACACTTCCAAAGTGGTAAAATGTGTGTCCCCCCTGTAACTTCTAAAATAAGAGAATGATAAAACTGAAAAAAATATAATAATGTATAATAATAATATATAATAATAAATATATAATATAAATATGGTAATGTATACCATGCAAACATCCACCAAAAATTAGTTTAAACTATATATAGTAAGTATTTTTTTAAATACGTCATAAATCGTATACCGCAATTTACCTTTCATTCAATCAACTCAAATACAACGAACTACAAGAAATTTTATATTATGTTACTTGCTGCTACGGAACCCCTCATGGGCGAGTCCGATTCGAACTTGGACGCTTTTTTTAAGCCCACTCATATATCAGAAACTGCACGATCACTTACTTGTCAGTGCCCTGGGTTTTTAGCACATTATTACAGCTGGGTATTAGATACATTATCTTCGATCTATAATGCACAACTTATTTAGCCGGTGGTTGTAACGATTGCACAGAAAATATTTTTGTTAATTCTAATGTGTCAACACGGAATTTTGAGTACAGCGTATGGAATATGGTTTTGTAACAATAAGAACAAACTCTATATCGATATAATTAATTTTTGCTGACCAGGAAGTCTTGTTGTACTTAAATCAAAAGCATTCGTCATGCATTCCGTTTTTCACGCTACAATCTAAGTTTATTTATAAAGTTGTTTCGTTACATTGTATATGTGTATGTACTTCCAATTAAAATGTTGACATTGTCTAATTTTTTCTTGAACTGCTCTGACCCATTCAATTTCAAGGAATGACTAGCATAATATACATTCACATCACCTAAATTTTAGTCACAATATTGAACTTTACAGGTGACCAAACTCCCAAAAACCTTTCAGCCCCTGTCAGCCGGTAAAATTTTACCATAAATCCTAGGGTATAACCACGTACAACTTCCTACGTCACAACTCACCGATGTATGTGATGACGTCATTCGATATTGGTCCCTTTTTCTAAACATATCCATGAGCCGTAACGTTGTAAGTATATTTTTCCGTAGTGCATTGCACTCCTAATCCATATATCTAAATCTACAAATTTAGTTACCCTATATAAATATGCGAATGTTTTTTAATATAACTCGTAACTTAGTCTGCGTTGAATTGAGGAATCATCCCATGGCAACACTGTCCTGTGATTAAAAGCAGTCGAATGTCCCTTCTAATTTAATTATAGGAATAATCTGTGTCCTGGTAGCAACGACAATACAGTTATTATACATACTAGATCTAGTAACACAGGGAATAGAGGAACATTCCCTTGAGTATCGCATCACCAAAAGTGAAATGTTCAAGTGTACGTCGATTACATATAATTTATCAACAATAACACGTAATATGTTGAAAAATACGTTATTTAGAAAATAGATCCCTAATGTGTGCTTTGAATTAATTTTAAGAATAACTTATATAAAAATAAGAATTACGTAAGTTATTTCTGTCGACATTTCGTATATAATATATATATATATATATTACGATTTTACGCACACATTTTCCCGTGAGGATCGCTTTCTAACTCGCCTTCTATTCTGTAGCCAAATTTTATGAAGTCAACACAAGAAACATCAAACTCGCTAGTGGTCGCGCTAACCCAAATTTACGTGCGACACTTCAAATCAATGAACTGGCGATTTAATATCATCAGAGCGATAAATTCGTGTTGTACGTAAATGTAATAAGATGGTTTGCTGGGGCGATGCTAGTGCGATGAATGTGAGCTGTCAAAGTCCACGTTTACAAGTAGCCTACGAGAAAAATCATGATGATGAAATTATATCTAGGCTTCGCTGGAAAGAATCTATACACGCATATATATAGTTCTATTAAATCAGATAATGAAGTCACGAACACTATTGTGTGTTATATCGAGACACACTAGTCCGCACTTGAACTTTAGTATTTACAAAATAGTAATTGTGAAAACCGGCCAAGTGCGAGTCGCACGCGAAGGGTCCCGTACAATCACATTTAATACAACACAGCAAAAAATGCAAAAAGTTTCTTTTATGGGGCCCCATTAATTCATTGTATTGTTATTATTCGTTATTATATCGGCTAAAACAAATACACAATTTTTCAAAAAATATTTAACAGTCTCCGTGGCCTAGTGGATAAGGCGCGGACTCTCAATCTGAGGGTTCCGGATTCGAATCCAGCCGTTGTTTTTCAATTCAAGTACATTATCCGTTTGCTTAACGGTGAAGGAAAACATCGTGAGGAAACCTGCATGTCTTGAACAGGCATGTGAAGTCCCCCAATCCGCACTGGGCCTTCGTGGTGGACTATGGTCCATACACTCTCTGTAGGAGAGTAGGCCTGAGCCCCTGCAGTGGGGACGGGATGTGGCCTATGATGGATGTGGCTTCACGCTTGGATTATCAGGGTCCAGGGTTACATTCTTAGTGGAGGTACTCTATCGGTATTCATTATGGTTGGTGGTAAGGCAATTTCAGTGTCCGCCTGGCTAGCTACCACCATATTACCTAAGTCTGTCTCCAAACAATTCCGTTCCGTCAGTGTTCCATTATGCATGGCAGCGGAGCCAGCGCCTCATTAGGTTGAGACGTTTGTGTCAGCACGCTTTCCAGTAAACGACCTTATCGTTACTTAAGGTAAGAAACACATTGTACTTTTTAATCACTGCAAGTGTCTTATTATTCCGATTCCCAAGGTACCGCCCTGTGACATACAGACGGACAGCAGAGACACAGTAATAGGGTCAAGTTGGGCGGACCTTTGGATACGGAACCCTAAAACGACCTCTCTATTGTCAACAACATAATTTTGCAATGTAACGACAAATGAAATTATTAATCTCTTCGTGTTTTTATGATCTATTTTAATGAGATTTTTGAGCTGTGTAATAAATACTTTTCATGTTTGGACACTACACGTGACTTCCGTGTTGGTACTAATACGATAGACAGATAGATAAATTATCATTTGATAATAATTAACCGTTGAAAGTTTTATAATTCATGCGTTCAACAGACTGTTTAAAAAACTATTCAAATCGGTTACCAGGAAGTGAGTGAAATTTTAATGAACGACATTCATCCGTTCATTCGTTCATAGTAATATTTTCTTAAAATTGTTAACTCTTGAGATATAACCTATTTAATAATAAAATAGTAATCATTTGAATCGGTTGACTTTTGGCGAAGATTACATACACACACAGAAACATACAGCCGAATTAAGAACCTACTCCATTATTAGTCAGTGGTAGAAAGAATACATGTACGTCAGAGATGAGAAAGAAAAGATCGTCTGCATATTTATTTTTAAATATACTAATAACTGTGAACACTGACACTTATAGTAATTTCACGGTATTATTTCAGCCCATCTCTAAGCACTCCAAAGTTGCAAACATTTATTCGAAGCTGACTCTATCCTTCCACACATGACCCTGTGAGTCCAAAATACCTCAATGCTCTTAGGACGTAGGTGGTTATTAACTCATGCGTGCTAAATGCCGCAACACGGCTAAGCTAGAGTTCCCAGGCGGCACACAATCGTTGGGTTTTTGTCCTCAATCGATACAATAGATGCACACACAGTGTATGTACCTCTACATATATATATATATATATATATATATATAGGTACTCGTAGCGTGAATGAGGACTGTGTGAGCGGGAAACGTGAGCCCAACCCTAGATGACGGAAAAGTCAGCTCGGATTCGAGACGGACAATCAGAGCGTTACGTATTTCGGATACTATCCGATTGCGCCACGACATATTATCCTCGTACTAATTACGCTCGCTTGTTATGTAGTGGTCAAACTAAGCACTAATGAAACTTAGTCTAGAAATGTGTGTTTAAATATTTTTTCGAAACATCAAACTTGCCAATCAGAGCAAGTGTTCTTGCGTAAATTTTTTTCCTTCCTTTAAACTTTTTTCCAGTTCTTAAACACAGAATCGATTGACACTTTGAATTTAATCTGACTTCGAATGTTCCTCAATCTGAGCTAAACAACCCACTAAGTATATGTTTGGCAAAAAAAGTAAACTCAAATGATGTTGTTGATTGGTGGTAGAACATTTTTCTATGTCATGCTGGCTAGCTACCACCATGTTGTCGAAATCTGCCGCGAAACAAAATTGTTTACAAGTCTGTATGCTTCCAAAAATAAAAAGGTAACATAGCCAGAACGTCATTAAATTGAGACTTCTGGATGAACTCGCCTTCCATCATCCAAAGGCATTATCGCGATCGGCAAGGTTCCACTGTCGATCGATGATCAATTCATATGAGTGCAAGTTGATTTTTCTGTCAGGTATCTATAGAGTGCTACAGCTTATTCTGGAGCTTTTAAGCTATTTCTAGGCAAGCGTTCGTCCTACATCATCATAACTTCCAGAAATATTCCATCATTAGAATTACATTACTTCGTCGTTTCATAACCAAAAATATTAAAACTGCAACGAAACCAATCTACTTAAAAGATTTACAAATTATGATATTCCTAAATGGCTACAAATCACTCACGCTCTGAATATCCTTATTATTTGTATTACAGGTACGGCTTATACTGAAATCTAGAGTTTGGCATAAGTAGACTGCAAAACTAGATTTTATAAACACGGTTTTATGACCACGTTAATGACTTATATATATTATGAAACTGCAAAGAAATCAGCTACTACAAATCGTATCGTATTGGTATATGAATTCTTTGAATATCAATTAAAACGCAGCGAAATATTTCAAAGAACATATTTTGCTTAGTCTTAGTTTTATTCTTTCAATAAGAAATCGATAATTCATTCGTCGTTCAGTCACCTTTGTCACATTGTTCAACATGTTCTTCAACTGCTTTTGTTTGTTAGTTATGTTGGACATAGTCGCGGGGGGTCATTCGAACAATCTGGCTTGGAACGGAGGCCCATTGCACATGGAGTGTGAACATGCGCAGGAGTTGTTCACGCTGACAGGACGACATGTGAGAGACAACGTGATCGCAACAAAAGCAGTCTCTTACAAAGACGAAATATACGTCATTACGCCGAGGTATTTTCTTTCGTATATTAACGAAACACAGTCTTATTTCAATTATATATTCTGAACGTACATACTTATAGACGCGAAATCTGTTTACAACACGTATGAACACTCTAAAACTGTGTTTTATACTTAATAATGTCGTGAAAAAAGGAAATGCGGAATCTTTCGAAGTGTGAACTGTCGCAGTAACTTTTTTCAGTAGACCCTCTCTTAACAGTCTTCACGCTTCATTTTTCTCAATTTCAGAATGATTTTCATTTTGCCGACAGATAGCCTCGCTTCTTATTTTACACTTAGGTATAAAGTTTTAATCCCGTTGCCCATTAATACAGAGTTCTAAGGACGAAACCTTTACAAAGGGTAACAGAATCCCACCTTGGCATTTATATGAGAGAGATTGCACGGCTTTAACCTACTTAACGTGTAACCCATCCTTACTTGATTTTGTTAATGAAGTGTATAAGTAATGCTTTTTTTTAAACAATAGTAAAAGTAAATGTAGATGAACTGTTTTTGCGCAAATTCTCCAAAATGTATCCTGTTGAATATAGAAAGGCGAGATACTTTTCGTCTATCTATAAAATAGTATATATATATAAAGGTAAGCTAGCAATGATTGCCAATACAAAAACTAATTTAAAAGTTGTATAATTTGCTGTTGCTAATGTTTAAATGATTTTTTTAAATGCGTCCACGTTTTATGTAGCCAAGCAAGATTTTATAATGCTGGTTTCATATATGTCCAATTGTCCATATGTCATTCTCTCCAGGATGAAACGCGGGGTCCTGGCAACAGTATGGCTTCTGGTTCGAGGGCGACATGGTGTGGAGATGCAGCCCTTCCCCGAGGTGAAAGCTCATGAGGTCTCCGACTGCCAGAGCATTCAGAACGCCGTTGACTTCCAACTGGATCATTTGGTAAGGTTCTTTATATTGTCTTCCCATGTTGCATATGGTGCCGTACAAATGTAATAGTAGAGTTAAACAAATCAGGCAGATTGGTGACCGAAATAAGATATACTTATGAACCTTGAACTTTCTCTTAGACGCTTTTATTCTTTAGTCTTTAAAAAAAAGTAAAAGTAAAAAGTGTTTATTTCTTAAATAACTTTTACAGAGTTTTGCAGGGGCCTTCCAGAAAGTAGTCTTTCGACACTTGTGTTGGAAGTGCAGCGCGTCTTCCAGATGGATTTACAGAGTATTATTTAAGGAAAAGACTTATTATTATGTTAGTAAAAATTAACCTGTTTTAAATGTTATGGTTTTCTTCTTTATAAAACTCAAAATAATACTATATATTTTAATGAGGCACTGACTGCTGTCTTTCATTACCAGTACAACTTGAACGGGAAGGACTAGGACATATAAGAAATGCCAATACGTTGCTATTTATTGCCTATATATTCTGGATTAACACTCTGCACAACCCACCTCTTTGCATAGTTTTATTTACAATTGTTCCTCTTCTATTTGGTTTATTACATAATTGTCTCCTTTTTCACCGAAAATCCCTCTCCTCTTAAAACTTTTCTACAGTTTATTCAGTTATTTACATGATCTGGCGCGAAGGACTATTTACGGTCGAAGTCACGGGCAAAAGCTATTTATTAAGAGGGAACAGCAGATAAAAAATTTCATATGAAATTAAGGGTTTGGGATATAGCTGTTTTCTCAACGAAACGTTAGCCAAATTCAATCATTTTGATCTTATTCTCTTTATCAAAGAATATTCTAGGCCCGTTGGTTTTGCCTTTTTTCAATATTTTGTCTACAATTAGAATTATGGGCATCTCAAAACTCAAAATTTCAGAAAAAATTTCTTTCAACTTATGGTACTCATTATTTAGAGTAAACGTAACATTTTCAGAAAAAGCAAAACCAACGGGCCTTGATTATTCTTTGATAAAGAGAATAAGATCAAAATGATTGAATTTGGCTAACGTTTCGTTGAGAAAACAGCTATATCCCAAACCCTTAATTTCACGGCAAAACTAGGCAAATACCAAAAAAAGCTTCAACTGTCCTTCTCGCACAGTTCGGTTCGGGAGGCAGGGTACACTATATCACAACTATATACTGTGTATTATATGTATAAAAATAAAGTAAGCATGCATTAGTGATGTCAATAAGCTTTATCGATTTTTTCGACTAATAGTGGTGGGAAAAATATATCGATAGATACCCTTTCTCGAGCTATAATGGTTTTACCTGTTAGTTTTAATGTTTAGATTGATCTAAATAAACAAATATAAAGACAAATAATTCTAAGGAAATTTATTTTATCTCTAGAACAGAACATTTTCCCTGAAATTCTTAGTTGTTGTTACGTTTTGTTACGTGTAAATAATTAAATATGATTTATGAATAAGTGACTTATGTTTCAAATATTTTTTTAATGTTAAAGTTCGAGTCGGACTCGCATACAAAGGGTTCCGTACCACTGTAAAATATCTAAACAGAAAAAAAACACAGAAAAAACATAACATTTATTGCATGGACATCCGTTTATTTATAACTTTTTTAAAAGCTTTTTTATATTATTTTTTGTTATTTATTATTATTGAAAGTCTTGAGAGAGAACGAGAAGTTATATGGACATCGCATGTACAAATCGCTACGGAGACTATATGACCCGACACAGATATCCCGGAGATCAGCCAGCAAGAGCTTGAAATGGCTCTCCAACAACTCAAAAACCGGTCAAGAGCAAGTCGGACTCGTGCACCGAGGATTCCGTACAGAATATGAATTAATGACATACTGAAAATCATAAATAATAGGTACGGTAATATACACCCAACAATGCTCTACCGAAAATGAAATTCTAAGTTAAATTACATATTACGAAGTTAAGTTTGTAAACATTAAAAAATCAATTTTACTGTGTTACAATTAAAAAATTCAGATTTATTCCTATGGTTGTGCTGTAAAACCTTTCTTCTTGCCAAATTTCAAGACATTAGGTCAACGGGAAATACCGTATAGATTTTGGGTTCATTGCATTTTGTACGGAAATGGTCTAAAATACAGCTATATCTTTTTATTGCGTTGACCTATAAGTTTCATTATTTGACAGATCTAAGGGACAGCAGACTGGAGTATTCGATATCACAGTGATCCTATAAGGATTCCTTTTTTCCTTTTGAGGTACTTAAAATATAATAGTATAATATGAAGTATGACAGTAGGAAATACGATAGATTTCGACGATATTATTATTCATGTCGACAAATAAAAACTTGAAATATTTTTTCCCAGTTATACATCTCATACACTTAAGACGGGATTTTTAACTCGTCTATTCTATTGTGTGAGGTGTCGTGAAATTACAGTTTTTTAACCGACTTCAAAAAAAGAGGTTATCAATGCGACCTGTATGTATGTAATATTTCCAGAACTGCCCAGTTTTCATATATGTTAGTCTATACCAGCTTCTAAAGAAGTGTGCCAAATTTCTAAAGTGTATGTTTGTTTGTCCTCGCATATATCCGGAACACACACACAAAAGAAAAACACACATAGGGTTCGTGGATTTCAACAAAGCATTCGACACACTCGAACATAGATTTATCTGGGACGCACTGGAAAAACAAGGCGTACATGCAAAATACATAAGAATACTGAAAAACATATACACAAAAAGCACCGCACAAGTGAAGCTAGAATCTACAGGCGAAGAATTTTCGATTGAGAGAGGGGTACGCCAGGGAGACCCAATTTTACCAAAAATATTTTCAGCTATCCTGGAAATGATATTCACAAATCTGGATTGGACGAATAAAGGACTAAATATAAATGGCAAAAAGCTGAGTCACCTACGCTTTGCAGACAACCTGATCTTACTTTCGGAAAACCCGAAAACCCTACAGACAATGTTCCAACAGTTAGCGGAAGAGAGCGAGAAAGCAGGCCTGTCAACGAACTTAACGAAAACAAAAGTAATGTCAAATTCCTCACAAACAGAGCCCATAACAGTAAATAATGGAGAAATAGAGTATGTAGAAATGGACAAGACTAATAACTGAATGGCAACCACGAGATAGCAAAAGAAAAAGAGGCAGACAGACTAGAAGATGGGAGGACGACATCAGACAAGTGGCGGGTCCAACATGGACCCGCATAGCGAAAGATAGAATAGAGTGGAAATCCTTAGAGGAGGCCTATGTCGAAAGACAAGCTGAAATGTAGGAACGACCGGTTACTGATACTTAATATAAAAAGATAAGTAACGTATAAAGTAAGCATATTTTTAAGAAAATTGTAACAAAAAATTAGTTCAGCAATAAAGGCTATTTTATTTAATTTATTTTTTATATATCCGGAACTACAAGTTCGATTTAAATAATCCCTTTTTTGTTTACCTAGGTATTGTAAAACTTAGGGAAGACTGCAAGTTTCATCAAAATCGGTTCAGTAGTTTTTGAGACTGGGAATGTTAAGTGTGTATTTCGGCGTTGCAGTGCAGCAGAGCAAATTTAAAATTAATGTTTTAACTGTACTGTAATCTGTATGCCGAATAAATTATTTCTATTCTATTCTATTAGTTAAATGTTTGTTACCTCAGAGCTTTTCACTGGGTGAACCGATTTGGATGATTCTTTATTATTTGAAAGCTGATGCTTTCCATGTGGTCCCATTTCAATTTGGTCCGGTCCTTAGAATGGAATCCATGAGAAAACGATATACATCTTAAATTTTCCTTAATAAAAGTAGACTTTTAGGGCAGTTGAAGTCGGTTTCTAGTTCTTTTTGAACGCTTTAACTTGTTAGTCCTTAGACTCTAGCACTCTAGGTACTAAAACACCTCTAGGTCACCTAAAGTATCGTTGGAAGACGAACGTTTGGATATGGTGAAACTAAAAGGTTTCTTTGTTGACCGTAGAACCCTAAAATAGCAACGCCATAATTTATATTGTATTTATATGTGATAGGTACTTACTAGTCAATTATATCAAATACAACCACAGTATGTCGAGACTAAACCAATATGCGAACAATAATTTCTCAAAACGTAAAACAAGGGTTGACGCACGCTCACGTCAAGTTTATTATAATTTTGAAAAATACACTCTAGCCCAGGCGGAGGGGTAGCGTCTATGCGCGGCGCGCAGGGGCCTCTTTGGGATGTTATGCAGCGTTATTTGTGTGAGTGAAAGCATGTGAAAGGCTGTATGTGTGCGTACCGAATCGCGACAGCAATAACATATTCAAATACCTACTATTCTACGGAGACTTTGCTTCATTGGCCTCTTAAGTCATCCTAATCTAATGTAGTTTTTCAAAAAGCTAATTTAGTTTGAATTTAAACGCAACGTAAGATTAGCTAAGCCAGGTCATGTTCGATTCGATTGTTAGGTGAGGTTAGTTCATAACTCGTTAGTTTGAGTTAGGCAATGCCAAATTATGTTTTGCATAGACACTTCCACCTTCCTGTCATGTTTGATTGAATTCGGTCGAGCCGCCTAGGAGTGGTTGGGTAACGAACACAATAACACTATTTGATTTATGATATGTATTAAAATGAGACCTGATTTTTAAACTTGGCTTATTAGGTAAGCGAGTGGAATTGTATAGAGTGTCAAGTAAAAATAATGTATTGCAATTTACATAGAAACAGGTTTACATTATTATTATTTATGTATCAGATATCGGGACGACTCTACTAATTAGACGGACTGGCGACCTGATAAAGGACACGGGGAGATGATGTATGCAAGCGGCTCGGTCCTGGTAATTGTTGCGTATCATGGGGGTATTTTGGACAATCCCGGCTGATGACGATGATGACCATGACTGCTACTAAAAACGTAAAATGATTTGAAAACTTAAATTGAGACAAATTACGCTCTCACTGGTTGTGACTTAAAAAGTGGTCACTGTACTGTGATTAATATGTCAAACGAAATCAGAAAGTTGTATATATTTTCTGTTAACATACAACTAAATACTCACACCACATTAAATTCCCTAAGACATGTGTATAGCTTCACTAGTCTTATACTTAGTGTTCAATGCAAAAAAATCGCAACAAACGAATAATGGCGTGGGTGCGACCTCATGGGAGCAAATCGTTCACGAATTAATTGTTTCGTTGCCTCACCGACTGATTAATTAGTCCTAGATGTTTGAATATGAGCCTTGGGCAATAAAACTTACGGACAACTATCAGCTGGATATCAGTACGAATCAAATGGTTATAGCCTTCGATTTCGTTTTAATTGTCATGTAGATAGATCACCGACAATTGATAAATCTAGGTCACGTTTTGGGCATGTCTTATCCTTTCAAATCTCAAAAGATATGTTTAAACTCGAGCCAATCTCTATACTCTCGCTAGATATTTTTAGGCTTTATAGATGTTATGTAATACATGTACAGTCTATACACATTACATTCATTAGTGACCTATTCGTTGTATGATTGGATTTTTTTGGACGATTACAAAATTTGCCAATGCAATATTTCAATGCAACTTAAACCCCAATAATTTAGTTGAATCACTGCCAATAATTTAACAATGAGTCGATTGCGTCATTAAAATCATCTAGATTTCTCTTATCAGTACTTGTAGTGGAATAAAATTTATATAAACGAGGGTACATCCAGTGTTCCAAACACAAAATGCGATCATCATCGTCAGCTGCATAAGACCATGCTGCTACCATAAGAGGATATACCATAATCACCACGCTTGGCAGGGGTATCGGTGATGCTGCTGCTCTTCTCCTGACTCCTAAATAATGTTTTTCCCTTGCTTTTCTGACAACTGCGAGATGAAATTAGGTGGCCATATTAGAAAGCCAAATATATTATCATTTAATATGTTAATTTTACAGGGCAACCTCTGGGTGTTAGACACTGGCGTTATAGAAACGGTAGAGTATCCCCGATGTACCTGCCCACCTAAAGTAGTGGAGATCAACATACCGCGTCGACAAGTGACCAGGTGCATCGATATGTCCAGCTTACTGGACTCAACGTCTGTGTTGCAAAACATTGCTGTTGAATATGGAATACGAAGGAAGCCATTTGTGTGAGTTTATTTTATTAATTACCGCGTTCAAAAAAATAGAAACAGACTTCAACTGTCCTATAAAGTCTACAGCATTCGTCTCCCGAAATGTTCTCCCTAATATGTAGAATTATCTGGGAACATATTTGGTTTGGGTTGATTATCTCAAAAAGCGCACAATCAATTTCTATAAAATTTATATGGGACCACCTCTGAAGTATACTCTACCAAACAAAAAAGAATCATCAAAATCAGTTCACAATTGACAGAGTTATCGCGTAAAATACATATAAAAAACATACAGTCGAATTGAGCACCTCCTCCTTTTTGAAGTCGATTAAAAAGAGAAGTTTGTAACATCTCTTTTGAAAAGATTGAAAAGTAATCAGATTACATATTTGCTTCTACCTGTATAAAGCGGTTTGGTGAACAAAATAGATCCTTGTTCGATTTTTGCTGAATTGTTAAGGCACAGAATAATAGAAGCATATCTTTTGTCCATATTATTGTACTTTACCACAGTTTAGCAACGGGGTCTTGGTTAGAGCTAGATTGATAAATAATAATTAAGAATACTTTAGCAACTACAAGAAGGAAGAGCTTTTTTGTTCTTTTAGGATTTGAATTTCTTAACATAAAAGAGTACATCCAAATTTAGAGGTTTGGGTTCAAGAAAGTTACATCAGTACCTTTTTAAGTATGGCATATTCTTTATGTCTTTAGAATTACCAATTTTTATTTTTGGTAACATTTGCTTTTCTATTTTCGTTCTTCAATCAGTTCAGTTAAGAGGTCGTGGATTTGTTATTCGTATATATTTTACACGTTACATCATTATATCAACAAATAATGAGAATAAACGATATGATTGATTTAACTTAACATTATATAATGTCAATGTCTTTTGATTGGCAATAAAAATATTTGCATTTAAACAAATCTCAGTACCTGCCTAAGCCAACTTAAAAATAGTATCTGTTGTGTAAAGTGCACGAAAACGATCCAGTCCATCAAGTCTAAACAAAAACAATTAATTAGTTCTAGTTTCAGAATAATAAGACCTCCATTCTGATAGCAGCATACCAAGATAATTTAGTTTCTAAGCACTCAGCAAACTAGATAATGATCGGAAGCAATTTACTATGTCAACATTCACGGTCCACGTGAACAAAATAGCAATTATCCTTGATTTTGGAGCGACTTCGATTGTGTCTAAACGACCTTACTATCCAAAATAGTGAAAGTAACTCCGTAACTAAATCACGTTCCAAAAAGGAAACCTAAATTTATTTTATTACCTAACTACCACCTATGCAAACTAATTCCGCCTGATACCAGTTTAGTGTGGTCATTGATTTTAAATGATTTTTACGGAATACAGTATCAATTAACTTAGCTTCACAGCAGTAATGAATGTGACTTCATCTTACTTGTATAAATAAATATTTCATCAAAACACTTTCTAGTTATTCAATATGTCCTGTTAGCATAGGTTTGCATTCATCTTAATCATGTTTTCATCATGATTTACTAAAACTGACACAACATGGCAATTTTGTCAAAAGTAACCATTGCTGATTGTTTTCAAATGAATTTCCCTTGTTGATTCTCACACGTCTCTCTCGAAATAATTTGTGCTAATAAAAAGTAATCCGACGAATCATATCAAGTACATGCTTTTGTTTCCTGACTTTTTATTCAGCATTGTTTCTACTGTTACTTGTGCGTTTACGCCGGCAACAACCTATAATATATACCAGCAATTTCTAGAGAAAATATCGCGCAGCGAAAAGATAAGTAAAACGCATACAAGTTTGTATGTAATGAGCACAGTCTTTACACAAATATAAATACACATGAGATTTGTATGTATTGTAAGAGAACGCAACCGTGGTATCTTTTATTACCGGAATACAGGCGGCAAAAGGTTGAATGAAGAAAACTTAAAATTGGGAATATTCAACATTTTAGACCTATTGTGAGACTGTATAATTTAAATTTATCATTACTATACCTGCAATGAAAAACAGGCCTCTTCTGAACGTAAGCTTCCCCTGGTAAGAAAACGACCAATCCCAAGCTAGTATTTCAAGTCCAAACTGTCCGAATCGTTATATATGTATATCGTTATATTTGTCAGTTCTTCGAGCCCTGTTTCGTCTCACATTTCCCAGTGCACTTTTAGCATACAAATAATAACACAGAGGTTATTAGGCTTTACTACAATTCATTACTTAATACGAAAACCACTTATTTTAATGTGATTACTAGTTTTAATTTCTAGCTTATATGAACTTTTATTGCAAACTACTTACAGATACGTATCAGACGCGACTCGCGGAGCTATCCATGTCCACGACACCTCCTCGTCCAGTCAGTGGACAGTGATGGCTTGCACACCAGCTCCCGGCATACAGCTGGCGCTGACCAAGCGAGCTCCGGGTCACAATGTGCTCATCATGGTCAGAGTACACCAGCCAGGGCTGTTGGAAATGGATACTAGCGCTTTACGCGGGAAAAACTCGACGCCATTAAAAGGTAAAGAAATTTTATTTTTGGCTCGGGACCGGTCGATGTGGCGTACCATGAGGGAGGCCTATGTCCAGCAGTGGATGTTTCCCGGCTGATGATGATGAAATTTCCTCCTTCTTTTAACTACTATGGGTTTGACTGTACCCTTTATCTCACCGGACGGTGACGATAATTCTGTTAGAAAGCGTGTTCAACTAGACGCCGATAGATAATGAATGAGGCGCTCTGGTTATGTCATATTCATATATCATTACCGAAACACCACAGTGCTTTAACATATTGCTGCTTGTTGGAAGACTTAGGGTATTTTTTTCTACCTATGGCCAACCGAGATCAGAGATAACCCGCATTGGGAACCGAACCGGCGCCCTCCGGATCGTACCCACTAGGTCACCAAGGCTGTTCCTGTTTTACCTTTACTATAATATGAGTCGATATCAAATCAAATATCAACAAAATTCGCATTGAAATAGACGTTATATGAGCTATGCCAGCGTCGATAATATTTGGTACGATCTTATATATTATGTGCCTCAGATTTAGAGCAATTAACACAACTGTCTAGTCACGGTATAACCGTCAGATGAAAGCGTTATCTCAAACAACGTATATATGTATATATAATCCTGTCTCCTGTATAATAATCTGTATATAATACATACTAGAAATTATGAAAATGAAAGTTAATTTGTTTGTCTGTCCTTCCTATACTTCGTAACGAAGAGTCAGAATGACTAGATTTTTGGTATAGGGAATGTTGAAGGTCCGGAAAATGTTATTATGTTATAAATAGTTCCTGTGAGATAATTTCGAAAGTTCACGCGGATGAAGTCGCTAGTAAACAGTAATACATGTAGTTGTTTTTTTAATTTAACCATTTTCTTTTCCTCGATGAATATGTCCCATGTAAAGCAACTTTTGATCTTGCAGCGTACGGCGCAAACACACCACCAGTACTGCTGCTAGGGTCCGACTCCCACCATGTCTACCTGCGCTACTCCAGCGGCGCAGAAGTCCTCATATGGGACACCAGAGACCCCTACAACTGCACGGATCTGGTGACCATACACTCCCCAGGGCCCCGACTGACGACCACCTCGGTCTCCGCGGAGAACTTGAAGCACACTCTCCTGGTGCTAGACTCAAACTACGCTGACACTATTCATGTGAATCAAGCTACTTTTCATAGGATTACTTTTGTTAAATTGTAATTTTTGTAACGTTAACGTTATCCCTCCCCTAATGATTCCATAGTAAATTTATGTTGCCATATTCTTTTAAAATGGAATAGCTGGCTTTGATAAGTAATCAGCTAAAAATAGGATATGAAATTATAGTGTCGCGAAAGAAATCTCATTAATTTACAACTACAACGCAGCTAATGGTTCATAGATGGCGCTTTGAACAACAATCGAAAAAGTGTTTAATATGAAAATTGTGATTCACTGTGAAGTTGTATGTTAATGATACTCATTACGCGACATCAATGTCCTAGTTTTAGATAGTTGCCACGCCACGCAAATCCAGCTATTATATATTAAAAGGTTATGTCAACAGAAATTGAGTATAAAACTTCGATGGAGGTGGATCGCCTTAGTCGAATAGTAGTAGTAATAGAACATGAATAAACATAACGAGATAAAAACTACTTACACTTACCTTTTAATTGAAAATACCTTGTTTTGATATTTTAGTATATATATAGTCTAAGTACTTTTTACAGTGGGATATGCCGTATTATGTAATGCTAATGTTGGTCGCAGTAAGATGTTGGTGGAACTAAAAAAGTCACTAAGGTGGTTCTACATAGCAAAAATCCCCTGACAGTATCCTAGATTATTTTCCCATAACCGCTGTTTACGACACCCACGGCACGGCACGGGGTTAACCTATTCTAAAGCCAAGACCAGACCGCAAAAATACACCATTCTAAAATGTAAGCTGTAATTTTTTTAATTAAAACGGACTTTTATAAGCTGTCGTAGCAATTTTCCGTCGTAGAACAATATCTATACAGCCCTTCTCTCGGAATTATCCCCCGTTGCTGTACAACCCCCAAGGAAGTAAATGGGTTTATCCTATAAAGGCATACCGACAAATGGATATAAGAACTGATAAATAGGTATTCTATAAGGAACAATGTTTCAAAATTATTTTTTATACAAGACGTGTGCAAGACTTGTTTGGTCGAATTGCAATATCTAGAAAAATCAGACGGAAGCTTAGACGCCGGTGTATTGGTGCATGCAACAACCATGAATTAAGACCAAGGTTTTGAAAGTCACATTAGAACTACCTACTTATAATTTGCTTCATGTAAATGACAGTATCAGTTTTTAATCTATGAAGTGGTTTCAATTCAAATTCTAATATAACTTCATAATTACAACATGTTCATGACAGTGTTATGGAATAGACAGACAGTTAAAATTCTAATTATTTTGAAATTGAAAGTAGTTTTGCTTTTTTGACCTGACCTACCTCAATCAAATTTGCATACTTGGTTGACAATGTTACTAAATTAGCCGGGACTTTCAATTAGAAATCAACGAACTACCTCCAAGGCAGTTTACTTTCTATGCCTGCTATAGTGCAATTTGTCTATAGCAATTACCGCAAAGTTAATCCTTGACGCCCCAGGTGGGTAACAAGAGCGTTTTAGACAACAATTTGATATGATATAATTTATTTAAACACACGTATCATTAACAGTTTGTAACATACATTCACTTCACAGCGTTTTCTAGGACGAATACGTCCAGTTTCGTAATCAGCTACATTAAGCTATTATGCGCTTTTCAGTGACATTTTTATTTTAAACAATGAACTTATCGACAAAAACTAATCGACAGGGTCTCGTGTCTGTCACGGCTGATTATCTCAGGATCTAATAACGCTATCGACTTGAAATTTGTAAGACCTTACTTCTTGCCAAATTTCAGGATTCTAGGCCAACGGGAAGAAGTACCCTATAGGTTTTGATTCCCTTGGTAAGGTTTTATTTACCTTTTGAGGTATGAAAACCTAAAAACACCCATATTAATCTAAAATAGGGTTTTAGGCCTATGTTAATCAGTGGACTTTTCCTGGCTGATGTTAAATTCATCCCGGCTATAGGCTATTTATTTATCGGAAGTCATTATGCCAATGCAGTTTTGTTTTGTACAAACTCGAGGCCGAAGTTCCATACATTCGCGGAACGTCTCTCTTTAGTTGGGGATGGGAGTTTCGTGTTTTCCTTTTAAGGTAAGGAACAATCTAACGTAACATAATTCCAAATTAGTTAAAGAAAAATTGAATGAAACATGGCTAAGCTTCTAAGACGCTACTGGTCGCTACCAGAGATAAATCTGTGGTATGGTAGAGAAAGGATGTTGATTTAGCCCCATTTGAGATTTTGTAGGTTTATTTTCGATGTATGGAGTCCCGGCTCTTATTACGTAGTATACGTAAATTATATTCTCTTTGGTAGGAAACCTTAAAAAGCGTTGGAATGTAAGTTCTATAAGAAAATGTGTAGGAGACGGTTCATCCGTGCAGGCTCAATAAATAAAACATTTATAATGTGTACATAACACTTATATTGTAACATAACGTGGTGAAGTTAAAATAAACATCTTTAAATAAAAACAACGAACATAATTATTTATGTAATACAAAATTGGGTATTAAATTAATATTCGGTGACTACCAAACTGCCACATCGTATTTATAATTATTATAACTTGGCAAGTTAACAAAGAAAGTCACTGTAAACAGATAAAAGACGATTTTGTATAACGTTTTTTTTTCCAGTGGCAACCCTAGATGAATATCGAAGCGGCGCGGTAGCGGGAGATCATTCTCCCGATTGTACCTTAAAACCTGAGCGTTTTCTATTCCGTCGTTTCTTCGTACGACGGTCGACGAGGGGCCCAATAACTATGTCTATATTTAGGTTTATAAAATATACACGTTGCATGGAAGACGCATGAATATAGGTAATAATAATTAATCAGTGCAAACAGGGCTAAGGAACACTTCAACTGGCTACGAAGTATGCGAATGCGACGAAGTAGCATCGTTCCCCAATTTTCCATACATAGTGATAAGAAAATGTTTTCATATTAATGGTCTAGTGTTGGTCTATCTTCAATAAATAAAAAAAATGTTACCTGTATAAAAATCACTAAAATCAGTTTACAATTGACGCCAATATCATGTGATAAATACCCCAAAAAGGATACATACCAGTGTGAATAGAGAACTTATCTATCGGAAGTCAGTAGAAAACACATATCTCAATTTAAGACTTTCTGGATTTTCATGAAGTTACGTAAATCAAATAGAATATCACAGGATACTTTTTCTAGAAGTTAAATTAATCCGAGCAGAAATTGAATAGGTAACGTTATTCAGGGTCAGAAGTGGAATATCGTAAAAAGTACTGCTTTTGATAGTGACGTATTTGACGAGAGAAAGACGCGAAATTGCAGTAGAATGGTACCTGTTAGCATATTTGCTTGAGTTCCCGACTCAGCTGTTGTTTCAATTTTAGGGGTGCCCGCCCCCTATCAAGGCCGATCAAATTGTACCAACCTAGAGTCAACACTGGTATTAAATTTTAAAACAAATCTCAATTGTAATTAATGAAATTGTTATATAAATTACATGATGATTCGAATGACGTCTATTTACTAAAACATAAAATTGACAATTGAATTTTGTCGAATGCTTTTAAATAGACACCAAAAATATCTTTACCTGTCTACAGGAGTCAACTCCTCTAACTTGTTATGTATAAAATCTATCATGACATAATAAATAATGATAATATTATAGTGCAGTGCTATATCGGGCAGCGTGTAACCGGCGTCGATTGTCCTTGCATTTCACTGCACAATATATGGTCGTTCCGTGATTTATTTTATGTTTTCATAATTATTTAACAGCCATTTACCTCAAAAAAACATTAAAATAAGCTCAATACTCGAGGGCCAAGTTCACTATTCCCATTACAAAATATATGTGTAAAATATTAGATCGATTCAAAAGGCAAATCAGATTAAGTTTCTTACTTGAGTTTAAAGATAAAGATCGTCTAAAATCTTTAAAATATATGTGTGGTTGTAACAAATTAAAAACAAGATACAAGGTACAGGTACTTTCCAAAAAATTAATAAGTAATTTTGTGCGTTTTAAAGTTGATGCTCAAAGGTCCCGAAATGAACAGTAACTTAGGCCACTCTTTCTAATAAATAACCACTGTGAACTTATACTTATATTTTAAAAATAATTGTCTTTTTTCAAATCAATTCCAATATATAAATTATAAAAATCACATCCAAGTGCGGTACATACATTAATCTAGTGAAAACTAAGTTACCAATAGATATTTACAAATGTTAACTCGAAATAAAATTCAATGATTTATTTTCGTCACCGGTAACACTAAGTTAGTAAAGTAATGTCAGTGATTTTTCACATTTGGATTTTATAACAGTCAATAAAATTTGGCGCATGGCATCATGAGACTTGTAATTTGCGATTAGACATGTAAATATTTAAAATTTCATTAATTTTGACTAAAATCAAGAGGTTTAGAGATTTACGCTTTATAAAATCCAATATTGAAAAATCAATTATCTTTACAGTTATTTCACATAATTTGAGTATAAATCACTGCACATTAAAATAAAATAATGTATGTGGCATTTACAAATTATAGTACACCAAAAAGGAACGGTTGCACGCAATCCCAATTTATCAAACATAAAAATCCGTACCACAAGATTCGAATGATTTATATTCGTTTACAAATTTTAAACTCCTACACGACATATAAGTTGTATTCTAATATTATTAAAATCACAACGTCTAGGGCCAAGGCACGAGTGTAGTATTTGTTTATCAACAATTAGTTTACGCCCTCTATCTACGAGTTTAACTTAGCTAAATACTACACTTCAATGTATTATAAATTCATTCACCAATGTACAAGATCCACAATGCGTTTTGCTACAGATTTGTATTTGGAGGAGGCAACTGAAAACATCGTAGAGAGCTCTGCGCAACGTTGATTTCCAACTGTGAACACCGTGAGTGGGTGCCTCCTCCATGAGTATCATGGTTTTAACCAATCTTTGGTACTTTATGAAATCGAAAGTATATATCTAATGAATAATATAAGTATGTCTGCTATATGATGAGAACTAATGCAATAAACATAGAAAGTAAATTACGAGTAGTATGGTACACACGTTCTCAATAAACATTGAAGACTTGGTCGTGTGTTTATGTATTGGAGGACAAACGTGTACGTTAAAATAACTATTAATATATTCGGTAGTTCATTCGTAGATTATCAATATAAAAGCTCCATACACGGGGCAATTAAATCGGTCAATTTCGTGTCAATATCGTCTGTGATTGGAGAAATTGGCAAATCAAACTGCCGCGAGTAAGGCACTTTATAGGAGCCTCTATTCACCCAGTCTGATTTAGATGAATCTTACTGCACTTTTTAAGTTTACTTTTCACATTCTTTTTGTTTTTTATTCAGAACCCGCCGCCGTTCGAACGTGAGTTTCTCGTGACCGATTGTAAAGTCTTATCATAACAGTTAACTACAGGATGCCTTCAGATCTATCGTCGAGTATGAAATAAATACGTAATTCGATACTATGTACCTACAGTACTCTTCGATGATTAGATGCTCTCACGTGGATATTCGAGTTTTCCATACAGACGACTTCTCCCCTGAAACAGAAGTTCAAATTAGTAAAGTCATCATCATTTTTATGCATAACATTTGATAAAAGCATTAGGTTTTGTAGTCGGGTAGGCAGATGATCGCAGAAAGTTGCCAGTAGGGAAAAACCTAGACGCTACTGCATTTTTTTCCGCCGACGCAAGACTGGAGTTATAAGTTTGATGCCAATGTCTGTCTGTGGCTGCGGCTATAAGTAGCTCTCTACGAGATGGACAGTTGAAGCAGTGAATTGGCAGTTTGAAGAGTATCAACTTATGTTAGGCATTTTTTGTATAAAATGGAATATTTATTATATTATTATTTTATTTAATTCACTTGTTCTTGGAAAGTTTCCTCAATGATAATACACCCACAAGATATTACAGTCATATTCTAAAGCCGTTCCCACAATATATATTACATGGTAATGAAATGCCAAAGTCAATATTTAAAATTTTTAAATCAAAAGACATATCAATACTTACCAGTCCTGTGAGATTCACCAGTGATATGATTGCCGTGCCTCGGGACTATGAACTTGGACTCTTGGAACATTGACAGCATTAAGTCTTCGGTGGTGGGATGGTACTCTACTCCGTTTATACTGGCGACCAGCGGAGAGCTCTCGTAATTCCTGTTGGCGTCTCTGGTGGTAGCCGACACGCTGGGCCGGGTCGGGTAGTCGACAGAGCGCGGCCGTCTCGAGTCCACTGGCGTCATTTTAGGGTTGATGTGAACATCCTTGTGTATATACGGTTCGTTGGACGTCGTTTCGTTTTCATCGTCGGTCGCTGGGTCGTTCGTTTTGTTGCCGTTCACTTCTATCAGCAACGGTCGCTGCAACGTCGCCGACTGTATGATAGTCGCCGTGTTGTGTATGACCGTCGTCGTCGTGTGAACCGGCGCAGGAGTCGACACGTCCGTCATGGTGTCGTCGGGTAAACTGGCAACACTTCTAGACAGAGACGGACTATGCGTCGGAGCAGTAACATCGGACTCGGATTCGACATCATTCGCGGGCGCTTCTATTTTAGCGTCTTCTACGGTTTCTTCTTTCACTTCTGTCAACTCGGTGACCGGTTCGCTCGCCCGCCTCACATACTTCGGCATACGTAATGCCCAATGTCCGCTCAGGTCGTCGTAAGACCACGAGTGAGTCACGACGGGCTTCTTCCTCTTGTAGAACAACATATACGCTGTGTTGTTCACTAGTTCACTGTAAGCGTTGTCGTCGTCGACGGGGATTACTTTTGAGTCGTCGAATTTGTACCAATGTCCGTCGTATGGATTTTTGCATGCGGCCGTGTAGTGCCCGGTCTCCAAGTCGTCTCCGTGGTGGTAGCACACGGCGTATAGGTCGTACATGTTCTCCTGGGGGTTGACTGAGGGAGCTTTGGACAGTTTGCGTCGCGGGGATCGCGAGTGGCTCGGCGAGTCGGACACGGGGCAGTTACGTCGCACGAGGTGCGGCGTCATGTCGAAGTCGTTCAGTGGGAACTCTACCATGGCCGTCAGTTTCGTACTCGTGCGACCCTTGGCTTGCCTGTAATATAACATGTAGAAACTTAGAAAACTAACGTATTGACAATTAATAATATCGATTTGAACTATTAAGTAATTGTCAACCACTTACTGTCGGAACCTCTTCAAATGTATAACCAACACATCTGGCAGTGACCACAGACCAAGTGTCTTCACCACAGGCATATACCTCTGGCACTGGGGACACCTGAATACATACAACATTAAATAAGTTATACTTACAATTATTTCCAAACGTATTTAGTGGCGATACCCGATTTCTATAAGATAAATATCCATAAACACATAACTGTATTAACGACCACATATCGCGTGTTAAGTTAATGACAGCTCTACAAATCCGGTGTTTTCCTCATAAAATACTAGTTCTTTTGCCCGCAACTTTGTGTTAAAGGACTTGAGAAATTATGCCGCGGCCGCCACTTAACTGACCGTGATAAAATGTTACTCATAGCCTTCTCAGTGCTGTAGTGTAGGCAACGAACAGTGTGACAAGTCTAATCGCCATTTGTTGTAACGTTCACTGATAAGTTGTAACACACGTCAAAAACATATTTTTTTTAAGTAATTTTGTATTTAACGATTCCCTATACTAGTTTCTGACAAGTTTGTGTGCGACTGTTTCTAGGAGTACCGTGATCTCAGCGGTTGGGGGCTGTGTAGCGGGGTAGACAGATAGGTAGACCTACCTCGTCTCCTTCAACGTCTGTCACCCCTAGGGACAGTCGCGCACTAAAAACAAGGCACATTGAAGTTATGTATCAAAGATATATAATCTGTGGTACAAGTACCTTTAGATTATTTTCAGTTGAACAATGCTATCGATACTGGATACTCTTAATGTAAATGACGGCATTTAGTGTGTTAAAAAGAGATGGCAATAGCCACATTTGCACGTCTTTTTAACCAAGCGCCTCGGTTTTTGACAACTGAAATGTTTGTAGTTACTGAAGGTTAACTAATGCAGTATTAAAGAACAGCTTTTTTCCCCTGAAACTATTAACCCAAACGCACATTCTCTTAATTTTGACACATCATTTGCGACATAGAATATATAATAATCTCATTCTATCTTATGTCAATTTAATGATGTAGTAGTTATTATGGTCACGATTCATATGATCTATCTGACATACTATAATTATGTTACATTATGTATGATGATCAAGTATGTGTTATGTATACTGCCTGACCTCCAGGCGTCCTCCTGCGCCAGCCTCTCGGCCCGCGTGTAGTGCGCGAGGCAGGCGTGCAGGGTGAGAGGCGCGCCCGAGCCCGCCGCAGACACGTGCACCTCACACGACTCACCACACTCACGGATTATACTGAGAACAACGGTTAGTGACCACAATGACACACAGTGTACATAGGTCGAGCTCATCAATATTAGAATGTACCATGTCACATTCATTACGACTTGATATTATTGAACGTATCAAAAGAAACATCAGGTAAAAATAAATATGACATGGTACAAATTCGCGTAGTTCATGGTCTTGACTGTACACTTGATTACAAAAATATGTATCCACTTTTGAACCATTTCACATTCACCTTTTATTAGAATTTCCTTCAAAACACAACATAGAAACAAGCAAGAGTGAATGTGACATGGTTCAAAAGTGGATACATATTTTTGTACTCGAGTGTAGCAGATGGACCTTGACACGCGAACTGTAAGTAAAGCTGTAAGATGACCTTGAAAATCATCTCTGCCCTCAGACTCAGATATTATCAAAACTTCTCACACGTTTAGAAAAGTTTGTGAACACTAAAAGTAAGAGTTTATGGTTCACAAGTTTCACCCATCACTTCGCGTTGACTTCAAAATTGAGCTCTCAGAACCCTTTAATAGGATAAAAAGTACTTCTGGATGTCATAAGACTACGCGGGTGGCCAATTACATAAAGACCGGTTATCGTATAGAAACGCCTCAAACCGAGGCTGCCTCAAATCCATACGACAATTAATACAAGGCATAGGTAACCAGGTATTTTAACGGAAGATGTTAGCTGTTCGTTTTTAAATAATATTTGCAAGGCAAAAGCGAAATCAACATATATAAGGTCCTTTTACCTAGAATGTCTACATTTGAGCCATTTCGAACCACCTAGAGCTGTGGTATAGTTTAATATACGAGTTGTTTACCTGTCTCTGTGTATGGGGTCCCAGAGTAGCTCTAGTCTGAGGTGCGGGTATTTGTCGTGGGAACAGAGGGCCTGCTCCACGTCCAACGCAAACAGCGGGTGTGGCAACTGTAACACAAACATTATGAACTGTAACACATGGAGCATACGATGTTCTTTAATAGCAGTTTATTATACCATCTTATAATAAATATATTTAAAATCTAAAATTAACAAAGGACTTTATTTCATAAAAGTTGTAATCATATCGGTTTACATGAATTCCTAATGTTCCGCCATGTCATATTCGACTTCATAAGTCCACCGTTGGACCTACCTTGGAGTGGAGTTGGAATCTACCTCACAGATCGCCACGTTGGATTTTTCATGAGGACACTTGTCATAATTGATCACCACACTTGAAAGGCGGTTTGGTGATCGCAGTAAGATGTTGTTCTTCTTCTTCAAACTTCCATACACTCAAATAGAAACAGCATATACCTCTGGCTGTAGATAGGCGGGGTCCCTTGGCCGATGTGCCTCCGCAATCCTCGCTCGGAATATGTCTGTTCCCTGCGAGTTCTCCAGCACGCGCTCCGCCACCACCTGGCTCATCTCTTTGAGGATCAGTTTCTGGAGGTCTTCGTAAGATATTTCGCGCGGCACTTGCATCGCGTACGGCGATCCTGGGTGCAACAAAGTCAAGTCATTATTGAACTAAAGACACAAAATCACACCAATATTATAAATGTTAAAGTGATTTGGTTTGTCGCCGCTTGAAGCTTCAATCGGCACTAAGAATCTCAATTAAATTTGGCACGCACCTAGTCTATGGCATGGAGAAGGCTTTTGTCTCAGTTCAATAAGTGGTCGCACGAAGAACGGATAACCGATGTATAATATACGAGTTCTAGAGTGGCGACCACGTACCGGGAAACGTGTACCGGGCCATCTACCAGATGGACTGACCTGATAAAGGTCGCGGGGAGCCGCTGAAATCAGTGGCTCAAGACATGGTAAAGGTATATGTTTACCAGTGCACGTTTCCCAGCTGACGATGACTATTAAGTGGTGCGGCAGATTTTCTGAAGTGCAGACAAACTTTATGTACACTCTTTAAATACTATGGTAGCAGTTCATAGTAAGATAAAATTTATTTGACTTGTTAAGAATGACATTCAGTAAAATTTTAAAGATTACTTAGAATTTACCAAATTTCTCTCCATCAAGCAGATTGACCCACAGTATGAGGAGGTAGGGCGTCGTCGGTGCCTGAAGCAGAGGCGGCGCTTCCATGCAGTACAGCATACCGAAGTCTATGCCGGCTGCCTCCCAGCCCGGCCGGGCGTTGCACCAACCTGAGACCACCAACACTACCATTACACCACAGAGCGAAGTGAAAAGTAGAAATAATCACATACAGCAGCAGTCCACCATAGGAGACTCATACGCAGATGAATAAGGAGATGGGGCAAGCCGACTAACATGAGCCCCAGTGTCGCAAACAAATATCGCACACCACCCGACAGTAAATTAAAACAAGAACCATTCACACAGACGCGCACTTCTCTACAATACTTCCGAATGCATGTTATAAATTGCACAGGACGCTATCACACGTCGGACACTTAGAACAAATGTCGTGATATTGGCACACATTGAACGGATGACATTTTTCTATACGAGTTGACCATTTTCTGCGCTAGTCTCTTGCGGGGGAAATGAGGTATCGCGGATCCGTTCGTTACCTAGTACTATATTAATTCTGTGATGGTATTTCGGAATTAAAGGGAATTTTCTCAGAATGCTCCCATACCATATTTCTATTACCATAATCTTTTAAAACATAATAGCTTTTGACAAGTAACCAATTACCCGAAAATAGGAGATCGGATAATGATGTCGGTAAATGACATTCAAGTAACGCAGCTAATGGTCCCTAGATTGCGTTTTGAAGAATAATCAAAAAGTGTGTATAAATGAAAATTGTAATTCACTGTGAAGTTGAATGATAAATTGAACTCATTTCCCGACATTATAATTCGATGTCCTATTTTGAATTATTATGCACAAAGCCAGATATCTATTTGAAAGATTAATGTAAAAGAAAGGTAGTATGAAACTTTTGCAAGCGTCGGTGGCGCAATGGATAAGGCGCGGACTCTCAATCTGAGGGTACTGGGTTCGAATCCAGCCGTGTACCTATGAGTTGTTTTTCAATTCAAGTACATTATCCGATTGCTTAACGGTGAAGGAAAACATCGTGAGGAAACCTGCATGTCTTGAACAGGCATGTGAAGTCCGCCGATCCGCACTGGGCCCGCGTGGTGGACTATGGCCCATACACTCTCAGTAGGAGAGTAGGCCTGAGCCCCTCCAGTGGGGACATATATAGGCTGTTGATGATGATGAAACTTTTATGTTCGGAATCACTGTAAACGAAATAATTTCTAGTGTGCACTTTAACTATGATGTCATCATATGCATGGATATAATGGTCAGCCGTTTTTGTGGTCTCTTCAAACGACATTAGGTTTTTACTCTTTTCTCTTCGTATTACTTTTGTAATGCCAGTAAAGAAAATTTACTCTACAAATAGTAATTCAGATTCAAATGCGAAACTAAATCTGATAAGTTTTCCAGCAGTAGAGAATCATCATCATCAGCCGGGAAACGTCCACTGCTGGATATAGGCCTCCCTCATCGTACGCAACATTGATCGGTCCCGAGACGAGCCAGCAGTAGAGAATGCTAAAGCAAACAGCTATTATGTCATTTTTGATCAATGAGGTCATAATTATGAAATTAAACATCCTAAGAATATTGTTAATTACTTTTCTGTTTATAATGAATGTGTAATAATTACTCTGGATAACTAACGAGTGTAAATGTATTTGTTAATTTATTTCTGCCCAACTCTTCAGTTGTGTATATAAACAAATACCACCTCACCCATTTCGTTAATTTCAGCCAGTATTATGTGGTCCCGATCAATTCCTGTGTCAGTATGTAAAGCTGTTTGCAAGTCCTCCATCGTCGCGTTCGATTGCAGCTCCACACCAATGCGCACTTGACGAGGTTGCTGATTTACATACACCACCTTAAAACACATAGAAATATTTATGCCATATATTATTTTTGTTTGATTGTCCAGACTCTTTTTACATTGTTTTGCATTGTCTGCTGCCAAAATATCCTCGGGCAGGTTGTTCAAACATACACCACTCTGTTGCTAAGGCCCTACATTAATTACAGTGTATCTAGTAACTGAAGGTGATTTCCTTTCAAACACTCGAAATTAGATCTTAATATTCACCTTCACAGAAGGTGAAAATTACTGTCCATCTGCTTAGCAGTTGCCCTTGGGTTCACTACAGAAGGTATGCACTTGGATTGCAAGTCAGTTAAATTGCAGTTCAAATGCAGTTAAAACATAATTATTTCTGTTCACTGTCCAGACTGCACTGAAACCTATCTATCTTGGCCGTTATAATATTGCCTATTCATCATTCATGAGATATGTTGACTTGATGTTGTACTTACATTGACGGGCAGTGGAGAAGGTTGCACAGTGGCTAGTCTAGACGGCAGTTGCACGCTCACACAGTGGAATGGGTCAAATGTGCACGAAGTCCGCTCACATTTTGCACAAGTCAGTGCTGATCTGTAAAATGATTTTAATTTATTTATGAAAGGTACTTTTACTAATACTTAATAATAAAACCTTGCTTCCATTTTTTTTACAGATTATGGATGGATGTAAATAAAGTTGTGTGTCATTCTTGTACAGAAACCATTATAATATGTCACAAAATAATCAGAACCATCAGATTGCGTTTTCAGGGTCATTGCGAAAATCTGACATACTTTAGGTCTATCGCGAATAACCGCTCATGTTTCATATAAAGACATGAGTTCAGTCGCTGATATCTATGTTACGCATTGAATGATACACTGATTGACCAACCTGAATAAAGGTCATGAATGACACTATGACCAGCCAATTTGGATTGAAATTTCCAATTGTTGTTGTTGTGTTGATGTTAATTTTGCAATAATCCTAAAGTTTCTGAGACATTTACAAAAATCGTTCTTATTTGAATAAGATTCCTATCCGATTCTTCTTATTATCCTATGACATACACAAGTTATGTATAATTTTATAGACCATGAATAATTTTAACATTTGGATAAAATATGATTTAATAATTATTATGTCAAAAACTAACAAATGTAACTATGTACATCAATCATCTTCATTTTATTAATTTAATTGTATGTAAGCAAAACTAATGATCAAAATTACCTGTATTGAGCTTGAAATAGAGCCTGCACGAATGAACTATTTCTTCGAGCATGGTTTGCTAAAGTCTCAGCTGCAACAACTTCATCTGGTTTACCACATGTGTTCTGTAAAATATAAAAGCACATGTATTTTATTAGCAGGCTTAGCAGGCTTTTCCATTAACCTGAAATTCATCAGGCATAAAAAAATATATGTTTACAAGACAAATTGGAAGGTTTGTAATTATTTTATCCAAACCTAGATATTCCCCTCACTTGATGTAAGACATTTTAATGAGATTTTATTAAAAATTGTACTGCTCAGATTTGTTCCCATGGTTGTGCTGTAAGACTTTTTCTTGACAAAATTCATGATTCCAGGTCAATTAGAAGTACCTATAGGTTTTGATTCCTTCAATGTCGAGAAATATAGCTTAAACAGCCATATCTTTTTAATGCAATGATCTAGAACCTTCATTTTTTTCATTTTTCCAACGGGACTGCAGACTTGCGAATGCGATATTAATGTCAACTTGATACCTTCATTCGTTTTTGAGAAAAAAGGTATTGACAGATAGACAACAAAGAGATCCTTGAAGGGTTCGTTTTGCCTTTTGAGGTACAGAACCCTAAAAATCAATAAAAATTATATAAATATTTACGTTTTGTGTATTCAAAATTTTATTTCTGGAAATAAAAATTTTAATAAATTTTATAACTTATGTGTTTAAGTGTAATCAGTCAGATGAAGGCCAATGAAACATTATTTACTAGTAAATAATTCCTAAATTTACCTTAATAGTTTTATATTTCTTTTTAGTAGCTGTATTTAAATCCTCGTGCACTTTATCTAGAAGCCAAAACAAAAATTCTTGTGCATCATGCTGACTGTTTCCCCTATATTGTGTGCCATGCCTCTCAACTGCTCCCTGAAAACAAATTTAAAAAATCTATTCTCATGTTGATTTTGATTATACTGTATTTGCAATATCTGTAAGTCTAAAGTAAATTATTTCATAAAACAGAAATTCTAAGATTCCAAAAACAAGATTCTACCAAAATCCTTAGGTAGTTTATTTTCTCTATGACACTATTACAATCAGAACAGAGACTGACATAGCAGTTTCCTTAACAGATAACATTCTTCAATAGCAAAAAAGCCTGTGTTAAGCCCATTACATTGCTATCTGAAAGTGAATTATAATGTTTGTATCAACATTACCTTGAATGTGGTACTTATGTCAGGTGTATAGTGACAGGCCCACAGAGCCTTCAGTAGAGCTGCCAACTGTTCCGTCACCTCACCTCTGGTCCCATACTTTTTTGAATTAATTTTATTTCTTTTTTGTAGGTCCACCTTAAAGCATTAAATTATAAAAAATGAATTTGAAAATAAAATTTATTTAAAGTTAAATGATAAGGAGAAAATACTTATATGGACAAATGTAGAAACTTGAAATTTTTGGTCTTGGTGAACTCAAGTCTTTATAATTGTAATTATAATCAAACTTTTCCATTAAAAATTGGTCTAAAGGAAATTACAAATAATATAACAGTCTTAATCAATCTATCACTATAAATTATAATACTACTTTTAGTTGTATTTATTGATTAGACATCCATATATCCCTAACTCAACCTATGAAGGAATAATCTAAGCTATCCTTGTAAAAAATCCTTGTTTAAATAGAAAAACATTCATACACTTGTATGAATATTACCTTATAGTGGTCTAGAACAAAATATTCAGCAATAACATCTGTATGCGAAAGGCACTGTAGGACTGCATTCATATAGCAAGTGTTTCCATGGTTTTTGATGCCGGTAGCTGCAGGTGTGGTACCAGGGGGCCATGGTGGGTCTCCACTACATGGAACACGTTCCCCATTGGATATGACCGGCGCCGACTTCACCTAAAATCATTTACAAAATCATATTTAAAACACAATAGAATAGATTAATCAGTTAATGATGCAACACCTGGTTATCGTAATTAGAGTCCAATAATATGTTTAGCATTGTATTCAAATGCATCGAACTCACTCCGGACACATTAACCGTGCTCATATGCTGTGCTATCTTGTTCAGAAATCGTTTCCATGATGGCCTTCTAAATAACTTCCTCTCAATGACACCCTCTTCCTTTGGCGTTTCTCCTATTATAGCACTTGCACTTGAAGGTTTATTATCGTTCTCGCTGCTCTTGTGTTTGCTAGAACCTGGTTTTAGTGTTCCGAATGGATTACGGGGCAATGTAAATGTGCGTTTCAACAAGGATCCCTCTTGCTGCTTTGGTGTCATGTTGGTGTCTGTAACCTCGTTAATTAATTCACTTTCCGAACATGATTTTAAAACTGATGATAGATTGCTGGTAGACATGGTAAAGCTAAACTGATTTCTAAGTCACATTAATTATTAAATTTATATCAAAGAATATTTCACATTACAAAACATTGATATGTCTGTCACTGACATAAGCAAGCGCCATTTTAATTTTTTTCTTACGAAAATACCATAGACAAGGAAGGAAATTCGTTTTCAACTTTTCCAATCATTTGATATCCTAATGCCTGAGCCTAATGCCTAAATTCCGTTCACTTAAAGTAAAAGAAATTGGAATTTTGTATCAAGGGGTACAGGACACAGTTGGAGTGATGAAAGGTACAATTAATTTTACTCTCAGTCATGTTTGTGAAAATGTGTACCTATACTTTTTCGATTAAATTATTACTGCTACCTAAAGTAAATCATCTCATTATTTAATACTCGTTTTATACCACATTCACATATTCCGTGTGGCTGTACCAACACATCTAAAAAGTTTAATGTAATAATGGTCTAAAATCTATGGTGAGACTCGAGCTGTCACAATCATATCTGTCACTTTCACTTATGTCTGTCAGTGTCAGGTGAATTGTTCGATTGTGTGGACTTGTGGTGCTAAATCATAAAATCTAATTTATTTTATTTATTCTAACCAAAAGATTTCTTCTTAGGTAATTTTTGAGCATGTGTTACATCACTGAGATGTATGTAAAAACGAGGATATTGTAGATATGCCTTTTGGTAAGTTTTCAATGGTTTTACGATTATATGCTTGAAAATAGTATTTTGGGTGCTCCTACAATCGCAATTCATGTAAAAAAAGATTCGGTAGTTATAATCGATTGTGTCATTTCATTAATTATGAATGAAAAAGCTACTGTGTCTAATTACCAATAAGTTTGTAGGCATATCTCGTAGGACTATCCTATCTTGTATTATTTCTGTTATTTTCTTATAAATAGGACTCCAAAAATGACGAACTACGAAAAATTAAAGCTGCTCGTTTGGAAGAACTATGTTCTGCAGATGCGTTACAAGTATCAGACATTATTTGAAATAGCATCTCCTGTGGTGTTTTCCCTGTTCTTGATACTGACAAGATGTCTAGTGGATCCTGTAGCAAAGCCCCAGATGAATTATCAACAATACCGACCAACCTACATCAATTCTACTGGAAGAGACTTGTAAGTATAACTGCTTCATGTTAATCTGACTTGATTATACTTTTCTGTTTATGGTTAGTCTTTTGTTTTATAAATACATTTGAATTCACTAAATTAAAATATTATAATGTTATTTTCATTTTGTTTGCAACTGTAGTTCTTTTGCTAGTTAATTCTAAACTGTTCTTACTCATGTAACACTCACATTTATTAGATAGCAGAGAAAGATTTATAATTCCAAAATATTTTTTTACTTTCGATTAATTCATATGTAAGTTGCCCTAAAACCAGAATAAAAATAAGCATTTATTTGAGCCATCTGAGAACAAGAAATCATATGTGTTATAACTTTCAAAATACCTTGTTTATTTTTTACTGTATAGTAATTTTTTTTATAAATACTTAATCACAACATTATTGTGCTTTTAATTTAAATTTTCATCGTCTTGCATCATTCTTTAGTGAATAAATTATTTAAAACAATTTACCTAAATTAATGTCATTTACCGACCAAACATTTGAAAATAAAAGTATGAATTATTTTGTAAATGAAACATTAGGTCTATAACAATTGTCTTACAATTTTAGTTTAAATCATTAAAATTAGTTTATTAAACATGGCAATATCTGTGTTATTGGCTTGATTTTTAAAATGCTAATTTTGGTTTTCATATTTTTAATATTGATTTTGTACTATCAGAAATATTTCTATTGCAAGTTGATCATAAGAATATTTAAGTGCATTTAAATTAGGTAAATGTTACCTTTTTCTCTGTTGTATGTTTTTGTGCATGCAGGTATAATAATTATTTTGTAATTTTCACAAACAGAGGCAATCTTACACAAGTCAGAAACGAGGGCACCTTAGCTTTCTCACCGGACACTCCTCTTACAAGAAAAGCAACAAAAGATGCCATGATAGATGTGGCGACAGACAACTTTGGCGTTCTAGCTTTTATATTTACATCCACAATACCAGAACCAAAAGGATATAAAAATGCCCATGATCTAGAGAAAGCTCTTGTACAACCCAATGTTATGAATACTATACTTGTTGGAATTCAGTTTGAGGACAAAATGGCTAGTAAGTAATCAACGTTTTATGAGATTACTGTTTGTTTAAATTAATTGGCTAATAACCAGTAGAGCGCCCGTGGTTACGTTTGTTACCTAAAAAGCGCGCCAACGTCAAAATCTCAATATCGCCTTTTTCTAATGCTTTTTTGCTGAATGTACGACACTTTAATTTTTTACGACATGGATAGCTCTATGTTATATGTATGTGTATATATATATTAGTATGTACTAATTTAAAACCATGTGGTGTGTATGTTTACCATATCCAATGGTTTTCCAGCTGATGATGATGTATTAAACAATATTTTAAAAGTATTACAATGCAATTGTACTATGAGTAATGTTTAAAATAAGAATATATTATTGACTTGGGAAATGTTTTCAGATTTAACAGAATGGCCCAATGACATTGTGGTGACTCTGAGATTTCCAGCTGTGATGAGAACCCCTATGGTAGAACATCCCCTCAAAGCCTCCTGGAAGACCAACTTGTTGTTCCCATTGTTTGCTAGAAGTGGATCAAGAGAACCCGATGATCATTATGGTGGTAAAATGCCAGGTATGTGATATATCTTAGAATTTTATGCTAACAAGTTAATAGTAAAAAGTGTACCAGAATATATTGTAACAAGTATTTTGCATACAATTTTCAATCAAGGGTAGTTTATTTCCCAAATTTCATCAAGACCATATCACCTTGCAATGAAAATGCAACAAACAGACAAAGAGACAGATCTACATTGGCATTTATAGTATAACTAGCGGCCCGCCCCGGCTTCGCACGGGTGGACATTTATCTTTTAAACATTTTGGTAAAAACGTAAATGTATCTTTTTGCAAGACAAAAGTAGTTTTTTCTGATTAAATTACTATTTATATTTTTAGAGTTTCAATTTTTCTTACTTAATCTAAAGTTTTACATTTCTATATTTACATTTTTGTAGATTTTTAGGGATCCGTAACTCAAAACGAAAAAAGGGACCCTTATTTATTGGTTTACTTTGTTGTCCGTCTGTGTGTCTTTCAAGACCCTTTTTCTCAGGAAGGCGATCTGTAATATCTTCGAAAATATTCATTTAAATTACTCTCTGTAAAGGTCCATATTTATCTATATTAAACGCACAATGTGCCTAAGGTACTTAAATGGATAACTGTATATTGCCTAAGATCGCTGCATAATAAGCCGTTATTTCTCGTAAAAAGTAAAGGATAATAAAAGCTTTTAAAAAAATGGTTACTGATACCATCGCGGACTTTTTTGTTGATCTTTCTAAGGTGTACAATACAGTAGTACATTATTTTAATCTATCTGGTAGGGTTTAGCCAGCGTTTGCGGCGCAAAAAGATGTGTTTATTTACGACATCACATTAGAAATCCCTAAAATTATTGGTGTTGTTATATATATAAACCTTCCTCTTGAATATTTCTATCTTTTAAATAAAACGCATCAAAATCCGTTGCGTAGTTTTAAAGATTTAAGCATACATACATATAGACAGCGGGAAGCGACTTTGTTTTATACTATTTCATCATCAGCCGGGAAACGTCCACTGCTGGACATAGGCCTCACTCATGGTATGCCACATCGACCGGTCCCGAGCTACCTGCATCCAGCGAATCCCTGCGACTCTGACCGGGTCGTCGGTCCATCTAGTAGGGGGACGGCCTGGTAGACGTTTCCCGGTACGTGGTCGCCACTCGAGAACCTTTACTCCCCAACGGTTATCGGTTCTTCGAGCGATGTGGCCTGCCCATTGCCACTTAAGCTCACTGACTCGTCGAGCTATGTCGGTGACGTTCGTTCATCTATGAATTTCCTCATTCCGGACCTTATCACGTAGAGAAATTCCGAGCATAGCTCGTTCCATTGCTCGCTGAGTGACTTTGAGCTTGTAAAGGACCACGTTTCGGTTCCGTATGTCATCACTGGCAACACCCACTGATTAAATACTTTTGTCTTTAGACGCTGAGGTATCTTACTATTTAGTGATAGTGATTTTCAGTATGTTTATTAATCATGGTGCGTGAGTCCGTCTCGCACTTGGCCCCTTTGTTTTAAGTACTTTATTTTGAAGGAGTTTAATTTTTTCTAATGTTATTTTTTACATTTCATACATAGCTAAATAGCATCGCTAAGCCTCTCTCTCGCACTTCGGTCGTACTAAGTACATCATTTGAATGCTTCGGTTCGGTTTCCCCGGCGCGGGCGGACTTTTATTTTTCTATGTGTATATGGTTTTTTAAATTCGTTATATCTTTTGAATGGAATGTCCTATTTCAATAATTCAAGAAGCTATATACAGATATTGAAGAAGTCTTGAATATGAAATGATTTATTTTGATAAGGGTTAATATATATAGTATGGATAACATGGTCTGATTTTGGTCGGCATTTCTATCAACTTAAAAAATTGATAAAAGTAGTTATAGTGGCATAACTACAATAGTTAGACCTATACCATCGCGGACTTTTTTGTTGATCTTTTTAAGGTGTACAATACAGTAGTACATTATTTTGATCTATCTGGTAGGGTTTAGCCAGCGTTTGCAATGTAAGCGCTAAAAGATGTGTTTTTTTACGACATCACATCAGAAACCCCTAAAATTATCGGTGTTGCTCTACTATATTATACATGTATTATATATATAAACCTTCCTCTTGAATCACTCTATCTATTAAAAAAAACCGCATCAAAATCCGTTGCGTAGTTTTAAAGATTAAAGCATACATACATACATACAGACAGCGGGAAGCGACTTTGTTTTATACTATTTAGTGATTGTGGTTTGAATATTGTTAACTTTCATGGATAATTATAATGTTAACTATCCAAACCAAACAAAGCATGTGCGTGTCAGGCGAGAGACGCGCAGTTTAGGATTCCGTAGTTGGGCCCACACAGGACGATGTAAAGTAATTTTGAATGGAATTTGTAGGAAACTTTCACTATGACATCTCCAAGTATATTTTATAATTTGGTCGATTTCACTCGTTAACCTGTTAAAGAACCTAGGTCATGATAGTTTTCCTTTGAAGTTCAGTATGCATGCTGCTATTCGTATTTTTTCGGTTTTTTAAAGGCAACTGCTTAGCAGATGGGGGGGGGGGGGGACACAATGGTAGTAAGGCCTAGTAAATCTCTGAACAAAGTCGCGAACAGACGGACGAACAGAGCGAAACTATTTAAGTTCCTAGTTGAACTGCCGGTTCCCATTAAACTAAAAATAAGGTACAATAGGCGGTCTTATCGCTAACAGCGATCTCTACCAGACAACCTTTAGGTAGAGGAAATAAGGCATAATATTTTGGGTGATGGTGTAACAGAAAATAGTGATAAAACACTAATAAATACGAGTAGATTATGATTAAATACTTGAATAGAGACATATGCATACTTAAGTAAATATTATAAAATAATAATAAATACAGACAAATTAAATATATGTTATTTTATGGATACAATTTTGTGTTTGTCATGTAAAATTTTTTTGTAGGGATTGATTTTGAACATTGTTGTCCGAAATATAACATTTTTAGTTCTGATTCTTACTCGTAATTTGAATTATCAAAATATATTATTTGCTGTTGCTTTGGGCATTTATTTAATACATTCTTTCTTCATTATTGTCTTTGATCTGGTCAACATGAGACTTATTTTCAGGCTACTCAGGAGAACTGTTCCTTGCAGTTCAACATTCAATATCAAAAGAGATTATAAAACAGAAGTCTGGCGTGAGTTCAATAGACACGGAAGTATACCTCCAGCGGATGCCGCAACAGCCTTTCAAGGACGACCAACTTAATATAGCATTGGAAAAGTTCATTTCAATGATCATAATGCTGTGCTTTGCTTACTCTTTCGTAAACACTGTTAGAATGGTCACGGCGGAGAAAGAATTACAATTGAAGGTAAATATTAGAATTTTGTTTATATTTATTCAGGCTTCATTTTAAGCTGGCTCATAAAGTGTAGTGATATCATTTTAATTTTCCCGTCAACTTTTAGAGCGTATTTATGTTGATATGTCGATATAGCTCTTATTATATATATATATTTATTATATATCATATCAAATAAAGTGTGTAAAAAAATCAAGGAAGTCTCCGATCCGATCAGAAAAGCCCACTGATGAACATTTATTATTATTTATTACTACATCCCTATCACAAAAGAGACAGAGTTGAATATATATTTTATTTCAGGAAACAATGACCATAATGGGTCTGCCCTCGTGGCTTCACTGGCTGGCGTGGTTCATAAAGCAGCTGACATACCTCTTTATCTCTGTTGTGCTAATAGTCATACTGTTTAAGGTAGGCATTTTACCTATTTATTTCAATATATATGTAAGGCTTGAATTTTAAAATATTTTACTTCAACATCAAATTTAAATATGTTATTACTTATTTAAATTTTTAAATGCCTTCTCCATGATATCTTATAAATTTAGCCAACCATTCTCATAGTGTGCTCCGCGCAGCTCTGGGGCTCCGCAAGGCCTTTGTGAGGGCTCAGCCAAAACAGAAGCTGAGGAATAAAGCCCATCATATATTGTCACGTCACATTAATACCGACAAGGATGACAAACACGCAACACGTTTCATCAATTTGCCACTGTGATTAATCAATAAGTAGAGTAATAAAACAACGGTATTTATATTTAAATGATTTCAGTTTTGATTATTTTGGGGTGCCGTTAAATATTTAGTGTTTAAAAAGGGTTCCGTCACAAAAAAGTTTGAGAACCACTGATTTAGCTATATTTTTAATAACTGTTTAGAGAACTATATGTTTTTCTGTGAAATATATTTATCACATTTTTAAAGTATTTTAGGAGCTAAATAAATAAATGTATGGTTTTATTGTAGATACCTTTCAACCATACGGAAACGGGGGACAAATATGCGGTACTGACATACACGCCGTGGTCGGTGCTGCTATTCTTCATGGTGCTATTCATAATCGCTTCTCTAGCCTTCTCCTTCATGCTCAGTGTGTTCTTCACAAGAGGTGAGTATTATATCATCATCATGAGATATAACTTTAGGGCTTCATCATTTAGACGTTTTACCCTTTCATGTGTATCCAGGATATCATTTTTAGGGTTCCGTGCCCAAAGGTTAAAAACCGGACCATATTACTAAGAGTATGCTGTCCGTCCGTCTGTCTGTCCGTCCATCTGTCACCAGGCTGTATCTCATGAACTGTGATACACAGTTGAAATTTTCACAGATGTATTTCTGTTGTCGCTATAACAACCAATACTAATAATGTAAATAAATTCTAAATTAAAGGGGGCAGGTTGACACAGGAACCGTGATTTTATGATTACAAACTTAACTTTGGAGTTGAAAGCCATACATTGGGTATGAAGTATTACTGCAGAATATATGTTTGTATTGCTTGAGCGACATACGTTTTAAAGAATTAGTGACTCGGAGCACAACTAAAGCGAAAATGGCATTCAGGCGCATTCGTTAGAGCATTTATATATATATATATTTATGATTTTCAGTATTTTAACTATACATATTCTGTACGGCACCCTCGGTGCGTGAATTCGACTCGCACTTGACCGTTTTTATAGGACTTTTCTATACAAGTCATTTTAAGAAGTAGGCTGAACATAATATTTTGTATTATAATATCGTGATTTTCACTTTGTTTAAGTAAGACGCTTGAACATCGTATAGCATACAATTATGAACTAAGTTTATGCTCAACTTATGTCCATACGTGTACTATAATTTTATACATACACATCTAATCATTACATTGTCACAGTTATGTATGTACATACCTACTCATAGATTGTGTGGTACTCGCCCTATAGTATTTGTCTGTAATCATATTTTAGGGACGATAATCCGCAGACGATGCTGCTGCTGATGTTTTTAGGGTTCCATACATCAAAACGAAAAAAGCAATCCTTATAGGATCACTTTGTTGTCCGTCTGTCTGTCTGTCAAGACCCTTTTTCTCAGGGACGCGTGGAGATATCAAGTTGAAATTAATAACAAATACAAGTAAACGCAATAAAAAGATACGGGGGTTTATGCCGCTTGACGATTTCCTTTGCGAGCGTAAGGAATCGAAATTAAACTTGAAATTTGATGTCTTGCAGCACAAGTATAGTAATAAATCTGAAAACAAGTTTATATATATATATCACGCAGTCGCTTTATTACGATTAATTAAGACGTAATTTTTCGTCAGAGCGTTGCTCGGTAAACTTACCTGTTATTTATGATCTTTCTTTATTTTAAATATTCATATTGTATACGGAACCCTCGTTACTCACACTTGACCGGTTTTTTGAGAAGTTCTCTTCTTGATAAGTTCAATTTTTATTGTTCTACCCCAACTCATTAACTCACAAGTTTATATTATAAACAGTTTTATCATAACTTGATTTGATGATATTTATTATTTCATACTGGAATTTACATCGTTTCTGGTAGAGTCGTAGATAACATACTGAAAATTATTATCAAATCGTATCCTGAGTGAGCAATGGAACCATTGAGTCGCGTTCACTTCAATAAACTATCAATTAGTTGCGTCGTTGAAGCTCGTAGCATCAATTAAATTGGTTGTAACAGAACAGTTGTGGTCTCGACAGTTCTAATGAATGTATATGTTCAAATAATGAAACTGATCCAAACCATGATGTCGTATGTATGATATACATCATTAATTTATTCGATTTCCTGACTTATTTTTTGTTCCCGAAATCCATACTGATATTATAAACTCTATCTTGCATTTAGGTATATATCAGTGTCATTAATTTGTAATTAAATAACAACATGTACCACACACACCCTCACTATGACCTACACAAACATTATCTTATACTTACCACACAAATTACAATATTGAATAAACGATTTTCTGTTTGTTTCTCCTGTAATTATGTGGTGGGTGGAATGCGTAAAGGTGAAAAAACGTATAATATCAGTTTTACGCTACCGTTCCGGTTATAGTAAGGAAATGAGAGAACTTAGCCCTTGACCCAACCCTGACATTATTCGTGTGAGAGCGAGCCAACGCAGGGGGAAATGAAAACATCGCTCCAACCCTTATAATCGTTTAGTTGCTTAATTAATTAAACTAACAACCGGATACTAAAATTCTTAGTTTGATTTACACGTGTAGAAGACAAAAAGTAGTTTTATGTAATGTATAGCAAATCATCTAGCCATGATTTAGAAGAGTTTGGAGCCAGTTGTTTTTTGTCGAAAGAGGAATAAAATTATTCAAGTCATTTGTATTTAGTTTATTTTGTGCTTAAACAGATCAATGACCCGTCCGCGGATAGTAACGTTTTATGTTTATATCAATGTGTATAAATAAGAATTCCACTTCTAGTAACGGCCTGCTTGTGACTTTAGGTAATATTTTGTTCCAAGTGAATCTATTACAAAATTCTACACACCAAGACATCGGAACCCATATTTCTAAGACTACCACAACAGAGAACATTTACCATTAAAAAATACAATACAAAAATAAACAATACTACAAAACAATAATACAAAAATATGTATATTTTTCTGACTAGTCACTGTGAAAAAATAAACGTGTGGTTAGTAATATATATGTAGGCGAGTACATAAATAGATAGATATATTTCGTGAATAGTGGAAAATATATATATATATATATATATAAAGTGGAAATGGGCAGGCCACATCGCTCGAAGATCCGATAACCGGTGGGGAGTAAAAGTTGTCGAGTGGCGACCACGTACGGAAGCGTCTACCGGACCGTCCTCCGACTAGATGGACCGACGATCTGTTTAAGGTCGCGAGGAGTCACTGCATGCAAGTGGCTTAGGACCGGGCATACACTTAAGGATGCCTATGTCCAGCAGTGATACTGATTCCCGGCTGATGATAATAATGAATGTTAGCATAGGACCGAGTCCATCAGTGATGAATGATGATCTCCTGTTCATTTCTCTTTCACGTCGTAACAGAGATTTAGAATGACATGATTTTTTTATAGGAATAGTTCAAGGGCCGCAAGAGGAATAAAAAAGCTATTCATAAATATGCTAGTCAGTCTCGGACCGTTCATCTTTTGACAACTCCTGGCGAAAACGGTATGATATGACGCCAGGAGACTAATTATAATTAATCTTTTGATCAAAAGAGTCATTTTTAAGTCAGTCATCTATTGAGTTGAACTAAGCATAGGTGTATGTACGGACGAGCTAGTGTCTTTATTTACTCTTGTGTTAGCGCAGGGCTTCCCAAACTTATTTGTACTGCGACGCCCTTAAGAATTTGCTATTTTTGACGACACTCCTCAATCCAGACCCCCTCTCCCCAGGGCCAAAAATACCCACAAGTTTCATTTTATTTATTTTATTATTTTTTGTTTTGAGTTTTGATACTAGCCTAATGACCGTTTACCAGAAAAACTCTGTTCGAACTATTTTTTCAGAAATTAAGATCAAATCTAAACAAAAGCATAAAATTGGAAAAATATATTTATTTGACTATTGGGTGGCTGCTAATGAGGTGGACGAGCTTGCTTTTATTAGCAAAGCTTCTAAAAACTTCTCATCGACACACTACGCCCCAAAGACAATGCCGCGATGCCCCAGGGCGCCAGTTTGGGAAGCCCTGTGCTAGTGTATTACTGCCTACCATGTATAATTACAATCTCTATTTGATTGTCGCAAGGTTGACGTGTCACCGCCATTTAACCGACAGACAGACACGTCAATACGATTTGAATTTTTATGAGCGCTGCGATTAAAGTTTTTTCTCGAATAGATTTCGACTTGTTTGTATAGATCTCTTAGTCTTTAGCTTTAGTCCATTGACCGCAGATGCATCGTCTGTTATTATGACTCAGATGTGGTCCGTGAAGGTGAAGATAGATAACTATACTTGTGCTTAATAAATATAATATAATGTTTGATGTCATGATCGAGAACTTATGTCTGGGGAATTTAAGAAATGATCTCGAAGCGATGAGATTGTGGTCAAGAGTTGGTCTACCTTTGATTAGTCATTATATCATAATTTAGTACTGTGAGTCACACAGGTTGATGCTTTGCCTTAGTCGCCTTCCACTACACACGAGGGATGATATGATGTGATCTTACACGACTTGTGTACACTCGAATACAAAAATGTGTAACCATTTTGTACAATTTCATGCTTCTCAACACATTGCATAGGAACAAGAACGGGTGAATGTGACATGGTACTGGTGGGCACATATTTTTGAACTCAAGTGTAAGATGCTTACAATTCAAATTGTATTTGCTTACCTAACCCATGACAACATTACAATCGAAAATAAATCTTGTATCCACTTAATAGGACCCAAATATGTATGTATTACGTGATCGTTGTAACAATGCTTGTATATTTTGGCAGCGAACACGGCCGCGTCGTTCATGGGTCTGGCGTGGCTCACTACATATTCCGTGTTCATGCTCACACAAGTTCTGTATGAAGATATATCTACGACAACCAAGATAGTGCTGAGCCTTATATCTAACACCGCCATGGGGTACGCGTTCCAGATGCTCGTCATATGTGAAGGAACTACCAAAGGTAATTGTGGTAGCCACGGCTTTATTATTGTATGTTATATTGTGTTTAAGTAAACACAATATGTGTGTCCTCTTTGGAGTCCCCCCTGAATGCGTGGTACCTGGATGATGGCACGTTAGGTGGACCCCCGGATGTAGTCGAGCGGGATATCGAGCGCCTCATACCAGCTTTCAAAAATATTGGTCTTGAAGTCAACCCTTTGAAGTGTGAGCTTTTCGCATGCGGACCCACAGCAATGACTTCTTTGTCGCGGTTTGAGTCCCTTTTTCCTGGTCTCACAGTAATGGACAAGAGAACATTTTTGTTGTTGGGGGCTCCTATTTTTTGCGAGGGTGTAGGTGCTTCTTTCCGGGAGAAGACCATGGTTCTATCGAAAGTTGGAGAGCATCTTAACCATCTTCCAGCTCATGTATCGCTAGTACTGCTGCGCAACTGCCTATCTACACCGAGGCTAACGTATCTATTGCGAACAGCACCTACATGGCTTTTCCCGGCAGAGACTCAAACTCATGACGACGTTACAAGACAACTCCTTGAGCGTGTTCTTAACGTAAGTTTAAATGAAGTGCAGTGGAGTCAAGCTTCACTGCCGGTGCGCCATGGGGGCCTTGGTGTTCGGAGAGTACAGGACGTAGGTTTGATCGCTTTCCTCGCCTCTGCCAACGGGTCAGCGGATCTCGTCGCTCGCATTTTATCTATTAATGGCGAGGGGATCCGCATCCCTTTTCATCAGGAGGCGATGGAAGCATGGTCATGTCTTAGCCCGAACGTGGTCCCGGAGAGACCCACTGAGCAGCGGGGGTGGGATGAGATCCAGTGCAAGCAAGCCATATCTAATTTATTAGACGTTGCAACCGGAGCAGATCTGTCTCGGCTAAGAGCTGCTTCAAAGACAGAGTCCGGTGCGTGGCTTCATGCTCTCCCATCACCTCAGCTTGGCACTCTTTTGGATAGTGACTCTCTTAGAGTGGCAGCAGCGCTACGTTTGGGTTGTAAAGTGTGCGAACCCCACCGATGTGTATGTGGGACGATCGTGGAGGCCAACGGGCACCATGGTTTAAGTTGCCCCAGGAGTGCGGGACGTTTCCCTCGCCACCACGCCCTCAACGATATTATCCGGAGGGCTATGGTCTTGGCGAATGTCCCGTGTGTCTTGGAGCCTCCTGGTCTCAGCCGCACCGATGGCAAGAGACCGGACGGATTAACGTTGGTTCCGTGGGCAAAGGGCCGTAGCCTGTTGTGGGACGCGACGTGTGTGAGCACTTTCGCTCCGTCCCACCTGAGCTCTACAGCGCGAGCGGCTGGTGCTGCGGCCGAAACTGCCGCTAGGCTCAAACATGCCAAATATGCGGCCTTGGAACCGACGTACGAATTTGTTCCGGTTGCTGTCGAGACGGGGGGACCGTGGTGTTTAGAGGCAAAGGTGTTTGTCCACGAATTGGGACGCCGCCTGAGGGAGAGGGGCTCTGATCCTCGATCGGGATCTTTCCTGGTCCAAAGGATCTCCATTGCCATCCAACGTGGCAACGCGGCAAGTGTGATGGGGACCTTTGGATCGGGACCAGATCCACGCTAGTTAGGTTAGGTTACGTATTTCTTTAGGTTGTAGGTTTAATTTTATTACTAATCTAGGTTAAGTTTACTAACAAATATAATTTAAAATATTGACATGTAAATCTAATATCTTTGACATTGAATAAAATATTTAAATTATGTTTAAGTAAAACAACCAAATTATCAGTAATTAGTCCCGCTACCTCCAGGGATGAATGGATTGGAAGCTTGACAAATAAATTAATTTTATTTGGGATTGCTCCTTGTGGTGGTATATAATCCATACTAATATTATAAATGCGAAAGTGTGTTTGTTCATCCATACTTCATAACGGAGAGTCATAATGGCTTAATTTTTGGTACAAGGAATGTTGAAGGGCCTTAAAGGCTACATTTTATCACGATAGAAGAAGTTCCCATGGGATAGTTTCTAAAGCGGGGAAAAGCTAGTTCTAGATATGTCGTTCAATTAGTTTTGGTAATAAAATTTCCTCAATTATTTTTTTTCCTTAGGATACGATAAATCGTATACTAACGCCCTATCCTCTTACATAAATTCATATCTATAATAATATGCTGATACATTGACCCACTCGTACTGAATCGAAATGACTTCTGGTATTTATACATTATAGCCTTTTGAGTACTGCAAAAAATATGTTGAAGAACAAAGCGGAAACGTTTGATGATTTATGTATTGTATTACAAATATATTAACTAGATAACAACTCTGAACGTCCTTGACACAGTGTGTTTGTTTCACTACTCCAGTGATTCACTGGTCATAGGGCATTTGTAACGACGGTATCACAAAACGATATTGTAACATACTGTGGCCCATAACTTTGTGCGTGCTTTAGAAAGTATCCCACGGGAACACACTTAGAAAGTAGCCTAGGGGCCTTACCGTGGCATAAGCTATATGCGTGCCAAATTTTATAACGATTGGTTATTTGGTTAAGGCTTCAACAGTTTTAAAAAAATGCACTTTCTCTTTTATGTGTCCTTTTCCAGACTTGCATGCCAAATTTCATCGTGATTGATTGTTTAGTTGAGACCCCTCAACCTACCAACCTAAATCGTAATAAACAAACAAATTTTCGAATTTATTACGTTATGTATGATTAGTGTCGTGCCTTTGACCTTCATCACACCGCGATGGTAAGCGAAAATAAACTACTGCGACAGTGGTTTTATCTGTGCTTATCGGACACAACATAAATATTTATAACAAATCGTCCTACCACTGATCAAACCGGTAGTAAAGTAGCCCCACCAGAAATCAAATCAACAGCACTCGAATAATCATTCCAATGGAGTAACTTCAAAGTTACGGATTCGATTAAAATAAACGAAATGAAGTTGTAAAAGTTGGAAACTATTTAAGATGTCTAGGTTAGAGAAAGTAACATTTCCCTTCCTTCAAAGAAGCATCTCGCTTGGCTATTTTTGTCTGAGAGGCCGCGCGTTGAAATCGGGCTCAGAAACAGTAAACTATACTTCACTTTCATCTTACCTTATAATTATAATTGTGCGAGCTCAATGTATTGGTATGAAGTTCTTTCGGTTTCTACTCATCCGATTTATGCGAAAAATTACTCTCATTTGAGTTGAATAATATAAAAAATAACCAATAAAAAACTGATGACAATTTATGGATGTTAACGCACGAGTTTCTTCGCGCAGTAAAGAAAAGTAGAGTGAAAGAAGTATAAAGATGTCCCAGTTCATGCGTTTATATTTTAATAAATGATTATAAAAATAAAATGGATTTAATATGGATAATAATGGAATTAGTATTGAATAATTTCATTTCATATTTGTTTTAAAATGTTAGAAATCATTATATAGGTACTCTTAAGTACAAAATTTGTATACGTGTGTATGTATATATATGAATGTATGTATATATATGAACAAAAAAGAACGAATGTGACATGGTACAAATGTGGATACATATTTTTGTACTCGAGGGTACACTTTTGTGTATTTCTTCACGCGTTGTTAGTGATTTTTTCGAGAAGAAAATTATCAGCATTAAAACATTGGTTTATTGTGATTAAATTACTTCAATAGCACTAAAATTAATACGTTCATTCGGACCAACCCAATCGTCCTTGAACTCGCGCTCATGACGCGTGCTATTGTAAACTTTATCACAAGGAGACAGGGATTCGACATGCTCCACTAGTTTTACTGCAAGCTTATCTTATTTTTATTTGAAGAAATGACTTGCGATTCTTTGATGCTGCTTGGATTCTGCGTATGAATGTACAGTTAATTTCTACAGGGAAAAAATTGAGATTTGGTTCACTAATACTGACTCGTTAACTGAAACTCGCGCTGTAGTTTATACTTGTCTAATGGCCGTTATACAAACTTATCTCAAGGCTTAGCCGATCTTAAAATAAATTACTAATTATTTGAAGAAAAAAAAAACAAAGATTACAAAAAGAGATAGAGTAGAATGATCGACCTCATTCTTAATTACGATCTAATATACGAGACTGTGTTGTCAACTTCGATTAAATTGTAGAAGCACCAAAGAACAGCAATTTGAATATTCTGCGGGAAGCACGACATGTCAATGTGTGCATAGCCTCATCCGTTTTGCCGATACCTGTACGTAAATACTATCAAACACGATAACTTATGTCGAACTTGTGAGTGTGTGGACTGCTATATACGAGTAGCAAATATATTTACAGTAAAAAGTTTCCTCGGAAATTCAAATTAACCCTCACAATCCTCCAGTCATGCAAGCCGATAACGATATACCTTCCGAAATCTTGGCGTCACACATTTTGAGACTGGTCCATTTGACAACGTAAGTTGAAGAATGATTTTGTCATGTACAGGTCTGCAGTGGGGGGAGTTCTTCACACCGATATCGTACCACGACAAGTTCCTGCCGGGGCACGTCGTCACCATGCTCTGCGTCGACACTGTACTATACATGCTGATTGCGATGTACGTGGAGAAGATAAGACCGGGCATGTATGGCGTGCCGTTGCCGTGGTACTTCCCGTTCACAAGGAGGTTTTGGTTGCCGAACAAAGCCAAAGTTTCAGGTTTGTATTTTAAGACAAAGCACGCGTCCATTATTACCGCGGTCAAATTCATATCGAGCACATGAAATCTGTGTAGTATTATTAAATATTACACTAATCAGTCAACTAAATTGTTAATTATATTTATAAGCTCTTTACTTTATGCATCTTACATAGGCTTTAGGTTACATTCAGACAGACGGATTGTCTACGGAACGCTAAAATTAAAATACTGAATGTAAACGATTTTTAATACACTGAATTCAATACAGTACAACTTTATATTGCTTACTATATTATATTTTAAAAAATACCTATACTAGTGGCTCTGTGATCTGTAGACTTTGTCCCACAGAGTCAGTAAGTTCTTTTTAAATATCGACGAAATTGAGGCATGAATAACACCTAGTACAGATTCATGGCTAAGGTGGAATTACGCCACCAATAACATATTAATTGGTTTAAGCCCTATTAGTTAGTTTGTGATGAGAAGGTGGTTTCAGGTGCTCTATAAATACTATCTTTATGCATTCACCCAGGTGGCAATCAGAATAAATTGATTGGTACTCCAACTTATGTCATTATATTATTACTGAAGATTTCTTAATACAACCAATCATAAGTTGCTTTGTTTCTGCTCCATAATTCGATTAAACTTTCAAATAATAAGAAACCGCATGGAAATCGAATATCATATGGCGGATTTACCCAGTACCCCCTTTTTACCACTTCTTGGAGGAAGTACTCTTCCTCCAAACAAAAATTCGACCAAAAAATTCGTTTAACTTAAAGTTTCGTCCTGATCGGTTGAGAAATGTGACCTGTAGATGAAAACATACAAACCCACAGAAAGTAGCTTTTTGCCCTAGTAGTCGGAGGGAAGACCTTTGTTTGCTTGTTTGTTAAAGGGACGGGAAAGGACATAGGCTACTTTTTCTCCCAATCGAATAAGTAGTTCTGAAATGTGTGCGGCTGAATTCGCTAGCAAAAGCGAGTAATACAATAAATAAGGAATACTCTGTTTTTGTATTAAGCATAAATTAGAAATCCTACAAAAGCTAGTTTATCAGATTTATTACGCGCTTTGTAGTTGTACAAAACCGCGAATGTGTATATGGCCTGGTGACACGCTTTTAGCAGCTGTGTGTGTGTGTGTGTGTGTGTGTGTTGGCAGTTAAAGCTGCCCGTGCTTGCCATCGCGTTGCCGTGACTCACTGCTCAGGCCAATGTCAATGTCAATTATTGTCAACAACATTTTTAATTAAAGTATTGTAATTCTCAAGTTGTTTTATGATTTTGTTTTAGTCTGATGTAGTAATCAATCTTTGGAATTCAGCGTGTTTCAAATAATTTGCAAAATTCACGAGCATTTCTGATTGTTATTTGGCCTTCCTTTAAAATGAATAACTTAATGTTTTTTAAACGACATGGTTACAAAAGTTAATCATATTCCGGAGGTGTGTTAATTATTTGGTTTTGAAAATTCTTACCTAAAGACTGTTATCAGTTTTCTCGAGTCTACCGAGGGATGCCTGGGTGACGCCATTTAATGACATTACACATGACACACGCTTAGTTGCCAGTACACACGGCTACACATCAAGCTATACATTTCCAGTAATCTTGTATATCTAGCTTATTTTTATTTTTTAAATTGTGTGTTTGTTGTGTGTGTCCTGTTTTGAATGTCGATCAAATGTATATCTGTGTATAGTTTTTGTGAAATTATCCCAAAAACTTGCCAAACAAACTAAGTTATGCGATCGGGAATTTGTACCTTACTGCAAGGCAATAATATCTGTACGTTTCTTTGCATGGTTCGCTACCCTTGATGCGGGAATCCGACTCCCACTTGGACGGTTTTGGGTAAATAATGCAGTGCGAGTAATTATGAACTGTGAACTGTTATTGTCGAATATCACAAGTAGATTTTGGGCCCATGGGAAGAGGGAAAACTAAAAAGAAGTCATGGGTGGATTGCGTGAAGATGTGGGTGGAAAGTGTGAGTACTAGGATGACGGTTGATAGAGATTAATGAAAGAATAAAAACCGGCCATGTGCGAGTCGGACTCGCGCACGAAGGGTTCCGTACCATTATCTATAAAAACGGCAAAAAATCATGTCTGCCCCCTGAAATATTTATTTTATTCTTGTTTTTATAATTTGTTGTGTGTGTGAAAATTTCAACCGTCTAACTGTCCTGGATCATGAGATGCAGCCTGATGACAGACGGACAGACGGACGGACAGCGAAGTCTTAGTAATAGGGTCCCGTTTTTACCCATTTGTGTACGGAACCCTAAAAAACATGTGGTGTTGATCCCACTCTGAGTGAGATAATGGCAGGAAGATGATGGTGTAATCATGCCATAGTTTTGGACCACACAGACGATTTCATAGGAGCCATAACAAGTGTAGCGTTGTTGTTGGAATACCGGAATGCTCGTACAGTACAGTTACGCCACGTATTTTTCCTGTAACAATGTTGCATGATAATATACCGCGTGCAACGTCTCCATGTTGATTGATTTGTTGGCACGATTATAACTGAAGTACTGGATCACTCTAGTGTTATCATATCAGCATAACTCTGAATCTTTTGTCAGAATCTTATTGTAAGACTAGCTTTTGACCTTGAAGTCGGGTGGACTTTTAAAATTATCCCAAGGGAAGGAGTACCTTCGATGGGGATAAAAGCAGTATGTGTCCTTTTCGGCCGTTTAACTATCTCTATACAATAGACCAATTCATTCTGACTCTCTGTTACGACGTAAAAGAAAGACAAACAAACTCACTTCAAAAGAGTTGTTTAAAATTCGGCCTGAACTTGTACACTATTAAATAAATCTAGTAATAATCTAAATATGTATAGAAATATAAAAGAAAAACATTTTTTTTCTTCATTTATTTTAATGGCACAAAATCATTCTTTTTGTACTAAGTGACAGCGTCAAATGTCATTTCATTGACGCCATCTTTGTTTCAACGTCAAGTAGTTTTATATGTTTTTGTTGTTCGATGTGGCGTACCATGCAGAAGGCCTATGTCCAGCAGTGTACGTTTCCTGGCTGATGATGATATGTTTTTGTACAAATAAACTAAACCAAAATATTCCAAAATTGTAACTAAATCACTTTTATTTGATAATGACCTTTTAAAATTATAAGTGTACAAGACCAGGCCTTGGCGCCATACGTTCGCGGAACGTGTCATCTATAATATTCATATGGGCTACAACTAATATTAAAGCTGGGTGAGGATGAGAGAGAGAGAGAACTGGAAGGATATGAGGGAGAGATTTTCCCAAGAGGGGTCTAGTACAGACTGATAAATAATAATCAATTTTACAAAAAAGTTTACACATCATGTTATTACTTATTACTATTGTATTCCGCACTGGGCACAGCCTGCATCGCGGTTATACATGCTTAAAACTAGCAATGAATTATTATAATTTTGTTCTAATGTTATTATTAGGATAATTTTAGATATATCATAAAATTTAAAAGCAAAATAGCATACATTTTTTTTTATTGAAGATAGACCAACACTTGACCTCAATCTCACCTGATGGTAAGTGACGATGAGTAAAGTAAAGTAAAGAAAACAATACAGGCCATAATAATAATAATATTAAAACTTAGTTGTGAGTATAATTATTTTCAATTATATAACTGGTTTTCTTAAGCTGGTGAGATTTTTTATTTAAAAAATTACCGGCAAATACAATTAACATACACGGTGTTAGCCTTGTTCTTTGATCTTTATTGCCGCGAATTTAACAAACAGTTTCTTTTTTATTGCTGTAACTTATTTATATTTGTATGGTAATTTACTAACGCTAAACACCATGTTATGGATGACAAATGATTATACACACAATTTTTATATAACGAAATATATAAAAGTTAAAAAGTATTTCTTGAAGCAATATTGTATCTACGGACGTAAAATGTAACTAATTAATCAGAAATGCTGCAGTTCTAGTAGTGATTACAGATAGATGCAAGAACGTCTTAATTTATCTATGTCCTTAATTAAACATTAATATAATGATGTTCTTGCAACCATCCGAGGACATAGAACAATATAATACAACTATTAATAAATAGTGGATGGTAGTAGCGAAGTAAGGTAGTATTCCTATATGTATAAAAATTGAGTTTTAGAAAACGCGTTCCAAAACAACTAGAATTATTTTCGTAAAGCAAATAGTGAGGGACGTCATACTTTTGTCGCCTCAGCTCATTCAAGTCTTGAGTTACTAATAAGACACGTAAGATTAATTCGTGCTAGTTTGCACTTTCCACAACTATTCGATACTTTTTGCTTTTATTTCTTGGTATACAGCAGTGGCGAATGGTCCATACAAGCCGATTCCCACCGGGTTACAGATATTATCTATAAATTGTCAAAGCCCGCCAAAACTATACCACAGTTCCCGTGTCAACTAATGCTCTGTCTCTTACGCTCTCGTAGTAAACGTCGCTTTTTATTTCACGATATAAGCCGGTGAATTTCGGGTTACTCGATTTCTTCTCTTTCGAACGCCTTATGCGGAGCGAGATAGAGAGTTATATAATACATCGCCAATGAGACATTTTTTCTAGCAAGTTAATAGTGTTATAACAATGCAAAATTTAGAAAGTAGTATTTTGATAGTATGTTTCATCGCGAGTCACATTGTTTTATTTAGGCGTATTTGCGTGTGATTTGTTCCGTTTGGAATAAACAACTTTAGTACGCGTGAATCATGAATGCTTGTTAGTACGTGATTAAATGCTCCTAGGTTAGTACTATCGATGTTTTTTATGTGACGGATTAGAAAGTATTTCACTTAGTTCGAAGTTCATGTGCTGTTTTTTGTGTTTATAAGGTGATTTACTTGCATATTTCGTTCAATACGGTGAGTTTTGTGTGCCATTATGGCTTTAATTCGTATGGAATGCTGCTTAACTGACTACTTGCTCATCATCTTCCCATTTGAAGAAATACTGAGAATTTCTGAAGCCGAATTTGAATCACGCGGTAAGCATTTTTTTTTGGATCGGCTTCCCTTCGCCAAAATTCCACCCTTCGCCACTGGTATACAGTATACACAATAGGTATCTATGCTCGTCCAAAATCAACATACTATTTTGTAACAATTATATAACTGGCCAATAGTGCAGATGTTGTATTAAAAAAACATTAAACCATTGTTTAGGTGCTTTACAACGGGGCAATTGACGACAACTAATTTAATTTTAGACGGAGTGGAATATTCGGCCCACACACAATTTTTACTCAAAAGTAATATTAAATTGTTAGAAGTTTGTGAATGATGCCAAGTTTTTTGCTATCAATAATAATTTGGCATTTTATTTTACTTTAGAATTACTTAGATTTTATGTCAAAAGCGGACGTCGTTTTTTTTTTAAATAAAAATACTACAACGTTTCAGGAATTATTTTGTTCGATTCGTTATCACCACGCGTAAATATAGCCACGGCTTCCCCACACATCAACATAGCAAAAGGCTTAGTAGGAGAAGGTTTTGTACGTTTACACTTCCCTAAATAACGAAGACCAATTTCACTAAGACAACTCACGAAACCTAGTAAATGGGGGGAAAATAATTACTTATACAAAATCGATAACCATTACAAATATAGAAACCTTGAATCCATCCTTGTGACGGGTAACCATTCGCTCTTGAAATTCTGAAGAGTCACGATGACAACTTTGTTTTAAAGGTTTGCTCGTGACGTAATTACTTCTTCTGACGTTTGCGCAAAAAAACAGTAAATGGTTGCCGGCCAAGCTGTATACGGTCGTGAAGCAACAGGTTTCTCATAGAATCTTGTTTGACCTAATAAAATTAACGAGGTCATTGAAACTGTTGTACACCTATAAGTTTACTATACGAACATATTAATCCTATTTGTTTTGGCTTCATCCTGACGACTGCGACATTAGATAAGTTTAGTTATGCCCAGTTTTAGAAAGAAAGAAGAAATTATTTTACAAGTACATGTACACACAGTGTCAAGATAGTAATTTAATTGGTTCGATGTACTTAACCTGTCCACAGGTGTGAAAATATTGTAAACATATCTAATAAGGAATTTAATTGTTAAAAAATTTGTTTACATAACATATCTGTTATTTACGGGCGTAAAATATATTAAATAAAACCACCATTTTTGGGTTCCATGAATGTACTGTAAAAACAAAAACTAAACGTATAAAAAACAAAAGAATAAAAAGCTTCATAGACAATTATTCTAAGAAGTTCGGCGTCGGCAACATCGCGGGCCCCGTGCAGCGCACAACTTAGTAGGCGACGTCGCCGAACAAATTTAGAGGGAATTCAAAGTGAGGAGCCCAACACCACGAGCTTCCTAGTAGGGCGCCGTAACACCCCAGCTGCTGTAGTCACGTCTGCGACACGAATTACGTTGTCTTTGCCCGGGTAGACGTTGGAGACGCGACCTCTAGGCCACACACCGCGTGGCAGGTTGCCATCTGCTATCAGCACAACGTCTCCTACCTTAAGAGGCGACGACACAGAGTTGACGGACGGGCGAGGGGTTAATATTGGCAAATACTCCTTTACCCATCTTGCCCAAAAATGATCCGCCAGGCGAAGCCCCTTACGCCAATTTACCCTTCGAATAAGATCTGTGTCATCGACCCGAGCAAGTGGCCAATATGGCGATGATTGCCCCAACAAAAAATGGTTCGGTGTGATGGACTCTTCGGAGCTTGGTTCCGTGGAAACGTGCGTTAAGGGCCGCGAATTTACCAACGCCTCTGCTTCTAACAAAAGCGTATAAAAAACTTCTTCACTAGGTGAGCGTTCCTTTAGCGTCGCATTCAGCGCAACCTTCACGGTACGGACGAGACGCTCCCAGCATCCTCCCATGAACGGTGAGGCTGGGGGAATAAAGCGCCACTCAAAACGTAATGTACTTGCTGCAGTTTGCATATCCACTTGATATAGATGTTTGAGAGTTGTATCTGCTCCAACAAAAGCTGTGCCGTTATCAGAATATATCCGTGTAGGACAGCCGCGCCGGGCCACGAAGCGACGTAAAGCCATAATTGCGGAATCTGAAGAAAGGCTACTCACAACTTCCAAATGGACCGCTCGAATCGTTAGGCAGGTAAACAGAGCCACGTATCGCTTTTCTCTACGCCGTCCAATTGTCACAGTGATAGGGCCAAAGTAATCTAAGCCAGTAAATGTGAATGGCTTACTGCCGAAGGCAAGACGATCTGCAGGCAAATCTCCCATTGGTGGAGTAGACGGCAAACCTCTGTGTATCCTGCACCAATAGCATGCTTTTACAAAGCGCCGCACAGCTGGTCGCAATCCAAAAATGTAAAATTTCTGACGCATTTCGTTTACGACTGTTTCTATATTGGCGTGAGCGTATCTTCTATGATAATGGCCAATCAATAGTTGCGTGACGGGATGCTTGGCAATTAATACAATCGGATTTGGTCGAAAAGATTTTACTTGAACAGCTGCAGTCCTCCCGGATAAAACTAGAAGTCCGTTTTCATCTATAGTCACGTCCAATTTGCGTAGTGGACTTCTGCTGGGAAACGGAGAGCTTGATTTTAAGTGTTCATATTCTTCTCGAAACGAATCCAGTTGAGACTTGAGGAGCAGGTTTCTTTCCGCTTTATCCATATCAGAAGAATTTAGAATTTTGTAATTTTGAGGTATAGTCTGAACCAAATTAAGCCGAAATAATCTAGCAGCCAAAAAAATGCTAGCTGTAGCGCGAAGTAAACGCAACCAATCGCTAAAATGCGATATATCTGCCACAACCGGTGAAGGTAGCGATACAGCGGTTTCAATAACTCCCACCTGCTCTGTTTGTTTCAGTTCATCCAGAACAGGTGGAAAGTTGAGCTCATCGAACGGTAGCTTAGGCCAAGTTGCCGCGGCTTTGGTCAAAAATTCAGGGCCAGAAAACCAACGTGACGAAATTTCGAATTTAGATTTAGTTTTGGTAGCATCATCGGCAACGTTCAAAGAGCTTGGGACATATCTCCATTGATGTCCTTTTGTTGTCTCTAGAATTTCACCCACTCTATGGGCCACAAAAGGTTTAAATGTTCGAGCATCACTTCGAAGCCATCTCAGTACGGTTACACTGTCGCTCCAAAAGACAGTAGATGCGACTGTGTATCTGTGAGATTCCAGGATATAAGTTGCCAGGCGAGTGGCAATCAGGGCTGCTTGTAATTCCAAACGTGGAATAGAGACTGGCTTCAAAGGAGTAAGTCTTGCCTTGCCAGCGATCAAAGCCAGCTTTATGCTTTTGTCAAGGTATTGAAAGCGCCAATAAGCCACACAAGCATACGCAAGCTCACTCGCGTCGGCAAAAACGTGGAGCTGAATCTCGCAAGGATCATTACAATCTACGTAACAACGTGGAATAGACCCGACAGATAGATCCACTAAGTCTCGGAACCATGACTTCCACAATTCTATAAAACGTTCCGGAAGGATAGAGTCCCAGTCAGCTACCAATTTCCAGGTCTGCTGAAACAAAATGCGTCCGCGGATAATTATTGGCGTTAGAAAGCCTAGAGGATCATAAACCTTCATTAAGTGTGAGAGCATGGACCGTTTCGTAAAAAGATCTGGTTGATCACGTAAGTCTCGTAAGAAAACTAAAGAGTCATCGCATATATTCCATGTGACACCCAGAACACGAACGCGCTCGCTGGACGGCCCTAAGGAAACTTCACGAACTTCGGGAGCCCGAGCTTCAGGGGAAAGCCGTGAAAGTGCTTGCTTGCAGTTTGAGACCCACGACCGCATCTCCAATCCAGCACGAGAGTGCACCTCTACAATGTCGTGAGCTAGCTGAGCTGCTTCCTCCACAGTATTTATACTACCCAAATAATCATCCATGTAGTGGTTAGTGATGATCTCTTCAGCCGCCAGCGGGAACAAATGCCTATGATCCTCAGCGTTAAGATTTTTTAGGTAAATTGCTGTAAAGGGACTTGAGACAGCACCAAAAATCATCGAGGACATTCTAAATTCACGCAGAGGCTCTTCTGATGTATTACGCCATAGAAATCTCTGCGCATCGCGATCCTCTACCCTAATCCTGGTCTGCGGAAACATTTCCCTAATGTCTGCTGTAAGCGCCACTAAACCTTCCCTGAATCTCATTAGGATTCCCAGCAGTGGTTGCAATAGATCAGGTCCGGCCAATAATAATGAGTTAAGGCTAACACCCATAACTCTGGCGGCGGCATCGTGTACCACCCGCAGCTTCTTTTTTTGAGGGTGAATAACACCAAAGTGCGGCAAATACCATTTGACACCGTCAGGATTCGGTGGGGCATCACAAAGTTCAGCGTAACCCTTTTCAATAGTGCTATTTACGTTATCGCGGTATAATTTTGCGTATACTGGATCTTTTTCAAACTTCCTTTCGAGAGACCGAAAGCGCGACAGTGCTAAATTGTAACTATCCGGGACATTCAAATTATCAGCACACCATAATAAACCGGTAGAAAAACGACCTGAATCTAAGCGACATGTAGTTCTTTGCAAAATGTTGAACGCACGTTTGTCGTTTTCAGAGGGAAAGTCTTTTTTCGTAATGCCAATAGAGTCCAGACTGTAATGTTGTTTTATAAGTTCGTCTAAAGAATTTTCAGTTTTCTGAGACATTGTTACGTGATTAAAAATGTCGACCGGAGCGGTTTTACTCGAAGTGTAACCGAATAGGACCCAACCGAGTAGAGTTTCGACTGCTACCGGTTGATGACGAGTACCACGACGCACTGACAATGGAATCGTAAGATGCCAGTTATCGGCTCCGATCAAAACTGTAGGCTTTGCATTTTCGTAACAAAGCGTAGGTGCTATGTCGGCCAAGTGAGTAAAAGCCTTAATTTCATCGAGAGAAATAGACTGAGGTCGTATGCCCAGGTTTGAAATAGCCCGTGCATTTCTGAGCACATGTGAATCCGAACTATTTTGACCTTTTACGGTCACATCGACAAAACTTATTTCAGATTCTTTTGAAAGACCGCCTATGCAGTTCACCTTGATAGATGAAGTAGGACCCCGAGCACCAACAGCTGCTGCGACTTCTTCATCTATTAGTGTTGCCGTGGAACCGTCATCCAGCAGCGCGTACGTAGCCACGCTACCTAGAGGACCAGATACTGTGATAGGTACCACCTTAAGTAGCACCGGCAACAGCTGCGAGCAGTCTGGGAAAGAATGTGCCACTGACACATCAGGGAAATCTTTCTTCAATGAAGTACTCGGCTGTGCTACAGACGAAGATGGGACACATGTAGAGTCAAAGTGATTAGAACATTCTGGTTCTCGATGAAGAAGCGTGTGATGACTACGAGCTCGATGACAACTAGTAGCCTTGCAATAAGGCATGCGCCTACATGTATACACGTTGTGAGAGGCGGGCCTAAGGCATTTCCTACATATTTTATTATTAACTACATACTGCCACCTGTCGTCAACGCTCAGAACTAGAAATTTCTTACAGTCAATCAGAAAATGACAACCATCTTTACAAAGGGAGCATACAGTAGCTACAGAGTTCGAGGACTTTCGAAAAGATGTCGCTGTTTTGCCTGGGAATATAGAGGAAGACCGTTGCGTACTCACATGTTTAATCTCCTCGTCACCAACCTCTTTACTCAAAATGACATCGTTCAAAGAATGAATTTTGACACATTTGTCTGATTTATGTTTGTCAAGATGCAAATCGGGTATGAAAGCCAGTTGCAGATGCAAACTCACCTCTTGAGAGAGATATTCTGCCATCAGCTCGATCTTGGTTTTCCCACTATTAAGTTTAGGAGCTGCGTAGTCGACAAATCGAGCTCTCAACAACGGTGTCAATTTTACCAACACCGCAGTGTAGAGCTCTGGTGAAGATAAAAACTCTGTTCTTTTCATCAGTTTAATAGACTCTACGCAATTCCTAACCTTAGAGGCGAAAATATTTAGTTCTTTACCAACCTCATTGGGTAGCTTGGGTAGAGCACGTATCGACGCTATTTCATGCATGATGATGAATTCTGGTTGTGCAAACCTTCGCTGCAACTCCATCATGACGAGATCAGGATCTTGCGCAGAAATAATGAGACTACTAACGGTTTCACGTGCTGAGCCGCGAAGCGCAGCGTTTAGCCTTGCTAAGTTCCCTGCTGCAGTGAACGCCGCCTTTGAGTCTTCGTAGCACTTTTGGAAGAGAAGCCACTCAGTGACGCGCCCATCGAACAGCGGCAAGCGCGAATCTAAGGATTTAGAACAATCACCAACCTTATTGTCCGTTAGCTTCTTGAGGATTTGCACGAGGGTGGCCTTGAAGTCTTGCTCTTCATTTTGTGTAGCCTGACCACTATCTAGTATTTTATTTTTGTTACAATTTTGTGTTTGTGTGCCTATTCTATTTAGTGAGTGTTTATCGGCGCTGCCAGAGGGCGGATACGGCAATGGTAATGGCGGGCACGCTAGCTCGCTCTTTTCCACGCCGTGGTTACCTGAAAACATGACTTGTGTCGTGTCTAACCAATCCTCTACCCTGGCTCGACTGGAGGCGCGACTTCCACGAGAAGCGGCTTCAATGGCCGCAAGCTCTGCTTGCAGCTCTAGCTCCGCCACGGCACGTTTGCGCTCGGCGGTGCGAGCGGCGGCTTCAGCCGCGGTGGCAGCGGCGGCAGCGGCGGCAACTGCAGCGCGCTCCTTCTCCTCTTCAGCTATTACAAGGAGACGCGCATGCCGCGCCTTAGCGGCAAGCTGTTTTACAATGGTGCTAGACGAAGTACTAGCTGTGGATTCTGGTCGAGAAGAGACGGGCGTACAGGGCGTGCCGCCGGCGGCGGCCGCCGTTTCAACTGTGCCCATAGGCCCCGCGATACCCGAAGGTCCCGCAGTTGAGGCTTGAGCCTCTTCTACAACAGCGCCTGGGCGCTCCACTTTTGCGGCTTCGCCTGTTTGGCTTCGAGTTAGCACCATATTACACTGCAAAACTATTAAAACGCACTACTACCGCGCACTATAACACAATATTGCACCAGCACATCAAATATATCCCACTTCTGACACCAATGTTATTTACGGGCGTAAAATATATTAAATAAAACCACCATTTTTGGGTTCCATGAATGTACTGTAAAAACAAAAACTAAACGTATAAAAAACAAAAGAATAAAAAGCTTCATAGACAATTATTCTAAGAAGTTCGGCGTCGGCAACAATATCAATCAGTATAATGTTAATATTTTTGTCATTAAATAATTCACAAGTCATCTCATTAATTTACGTAAAACCATAATGATTAATGCTTATGATTTAAAAATTCAGGAAAGCTGTAAAAGCAGTTTTCAAGAAAAAAATCTGAAAATCTATGCCTTTTTCTCATTGTAAAACCCTTGGGAGATGATTTAGACAAGCTTGTTATAAGATTTTATGAATAAAAGCATAGTGTCATTATTTGTTTGTTTACATGTACTTTAAAGTCGAAGCCAGTCCGAAACATGTACACTTCCATCACTTCCTTGATTATTAATTTAAATAGCGTGATCAGTACAATTGAATAAACATATGTCACGTATAATTCCATCATCTAATTAACGTGCTAAGACAAAAATAGATATTGATGTAATTAAAGTACGCACATTGTTCACGGTTATCTAATCAATATTTCCCCGTGGGTCCTCATGTCCAAGTACCTCACTAAATGACTATTTTACGACGAGTGATGCGTTATCGGATCGATATAATGAGATGTTCTGTATTTAGTAACGCATAACACAAGACGATTTTATCCGATTTTAAATATCCAATATAGTCTGTATGTACCACGGACTTCTTATATAAGCATATCAATTATGCTCGAAGTTACGTCGATTTGACACGGGAGTAAATAAATTATATGATTCTCTATCATGGCCTTGATATGTTTTACGGTTGGTACTCACGAACTGGACGTGCGGATGGATGAAATTATATGATGTGGTTGGTTGAACTGGTGTCATTGTTTTATCAACTTTTAGCTTCAGATTGTACTGTAGTTGTATACGCATGCTGTAGTTGTATACGCATGCTTTATTTATTATTAGACCTTTATTTGCAAGAATAAGCCAGACGGTAATTTTTATTGATTTATAATGGATTTGCACTCGGCCTTAATCTCACACGTATAAGTAACGATAAGGCCGTAGGAGAAGCGTGTGCATGTGCAACCACCCAGAAGCCTCAAACGAATGAGGCGCTGGCTTCGTTATTTTTCATACCGGAACACAACCTTGCTGTTCGGCTGCAGACTTAGGTAATAAGATGGTGGATATATAAAATGCCCTATCACCAACCTAACTCAATATTATGTTGTTTTTAAATTTTATTCCTGTGAAATATTATCCCACCTTTTTTTAGAAGTGAAGCACGCATTCCACGCCGTTTTAATTTTTTATTCTGCGTGACATTTACTGGCTATTGTGCTTCCTGTTTTAAAATGGTTTGTGCTGTGATACAGGCTGGGCCTAGTGCGGAATCCAGTAGTTAACTTTTTGTTAAAAAAAAAGGTTTTACACAGATTTGCAATTATGTTGGCAGTAAAGTGCCCGGTCACTGTCTAATCGTGTACAAATTAGCTCATATTCTGCGCAGTTAGTATGGCTAGTGAAACATTTGTCGGAGTGAAGTCTGTATTAAAGAAAACTGTATATCGACATGTACGAGTATCGCTATATTCCCCGCATAGCCTCGCCTGTCCTCGCATCTGTTTGTTTACAATATACGCTGACGGCCACGGGTCAAGCTTTACAATGTTGTTGCAGTGTGACGTTTAATCCATAGGCATAAGGTGCAATCACACTTTATTTGAAGAATTAGTATCTCACGGTCCTACGCGATACCCTCCCGGAAGTTTCACAAATATTTCAACACATCTACTCGCGGGTTTTTGATTGATTGATTGCTCTGTAGTTACGGGTTTAGATTTCTATAATCAGTCAAATTGAATAACGGCAGGATTCCACCCACTTATTTAATATTCCGCCGTATCCCACAATTGCTACGATCTGTATGTCTTTAAAAAAGCGATTCACTTTGCCATGCATAGGTATAGCTAAAAAACTGTTCTAAGGTTTTTGTAAGATGCTTTATGCTTCGGTACCGCTATTCTGTTTTTGGTCTCGAAAAAAGCAACCAAGTGAGTGTCGGCCCACGCGCAGTGTTCCGTAGTTTGTCCGTAGTTGGGACCACACAGGACGACGGTTTATATACGTATTCGTAAAAGCTTCTTCCACAGGCTTTCATGCGTCACGCCAGCGGTTCTTTTCCTTTCCTCAGTGCCCGCTAGATGGCGCTAGTGGCTGGCGTAGATACTACCATTTTGTCGGCGTGATTAATATACCTGTACCAAATTACAGCTTTCTAGTAGTAAGGTTATCTAAACAAAGGTGCGGACAGACAGACAGACGGACAGAGCGAAACTATAAGGATTTCTAGTTTGACTGCGGAACCCTCAAAAGGCCTCATGAATTTTCCGTTGGATCATTGCCTCTATAAATTATAATGACGTAAATATTATCATTAATAATATATAGTATAGTTGTTAATTAACATATTCAAATCTATGTTGTAGAGATGTCCAGCGACTTGGAGTACAATGACGCCCTGCTCAAGGTCGTCCACGATGAGGAACCTAAAGGAATACCGATCGGCGTCAACATTAAAGTGAGTTTTGTGATATTTTCACCTCGTCACCATGAATAGTGATGATACACTGCTGGATACGCCAAGACAAGGACAAAAATTGAGCGCTTAATAATGTGAAAAAGAAATGAACGTTTGTCACCCAACGAGACAGGCATTGTTTCTTGTGTAATGTGAATAACGTCAATATAGCATTAGCGAATTTAGTAAAGGTCGCGGGGACTGGCTCGGGACCGCTCATTGTGGCATACTATGGAGGAGGCTTATGTCTGTCAGTGGACGTTTCCCAGACGATGATGAGAGAATTTGTTTACGACAAGTTTCACCAGTTTTTTGAACTTACAATTCAAGATTTTGGTGGAAAACATCGTTGCAGCACTTCACTGACTCTCACAACACTGGTGAAAAACGTGAGCAGTAATCGACGGATAATGTTAATATTTTTGGTGTGACTCATATTAAAATGTAAGAGTAAAATTTAAGGCGCTGTCTCAACATAAATAGCCTTCCTATATTGAATACTCTGTCGTTTTTAAAGAAGAAAATACTAAAAATATCTTTGATTTCCAGAATCTCACGAAAATATATAAAGGCCGTAAAAAAGCGGTAGATAACCTGAATCTCAGAATGTACGAGAACGAGATAACAGTATTATTAGGACATAACGGTGCCGGGAAAACCACTACTATATCTATGTTAACGGGTATGTATGTTAATGTAAGAATTGTGCATTGTCTCACTTATTATCTGAAACCAAATATCGAGTGACACTAAAATAGTAACTATATTCTGTACGGCGTACGATGTACGGCGGTGACTGAAAATCAGCAGCCGATTTATTGCATCAAAATACACCACCATTTGAAAAAATAACAACAGTTTATCTAGTCTAATAATTACATAAAAGACTAGATAAACTGTTGTTATTTTAAATTTTTTACCAAGAGCCCCCTACGAATATATACAAAAAATATATATACACTACGAAAAAAATATTATTTTGTTTAATTTTTAAAATTTAGTCTAGTAAAACTACAGATTATCTTGCCTTATATGTAATTATACGTTACTATTTTACTTACGTTGTTATTTTTAATGGTGTGTAGTGTATAGAGGCTATTGGTACTCGGTTGATGGTAGGACATTTTCTATGTCCACCTAGCTACCATCTTATTATCTAAGTCTGCCCCCAAACAGCAGTGTTAAAGTGTGAAATGTAGCAGAGCCAGCGCTGCACTAGCTTGATGCTTCTGGATGCGCACGCTTATCATCCAACGGCCGTATCGTCACTTAATCAGGCTAAGGCCAAGTGCAAAGCCAGCACACACAAAAGAAATCTTGTTGCCCAGGAATGGTGCCACCAACATCGGGTCTGGCAACAATAAATGGCTACGACATAGTGCGTGAGACGGAACTAGCTCGCAAGTCCATCGGTATATGCCCGCAGCACAACGTGCTGTTCCCAGACCTGACTGTCGCCGAACACATCAAGTTCTACTCGCGGTTAAAAGGCGTGTCCGCGGCCAATGTCGACAAGGAGGTCGATCACTTTGTTAAGTTGTTAGAACTAGAGGAGAAGGTATGTGGAATATTCTTAAAAATCATTTCCATGGTAATTATGACTGTTGGCTTAGCCATGTGGTCTCGGCTTTGGAATAAGACTACGCCATGTCCAGCTATGGGCGTCATCAAAGGTGACTATGGGATAGGTTCAGTAGATATTAAGAAGGTATTGCACGAAATTTTTATACTTAAAGTTACTACTACTATGCGCTGGATTAGTTAAATACATTAAAATGACTTATTTAGGCTAGCTCGATCCTTTAACAAGGGTACGATTGGTGAAATTTGATACAAATACATAAATAATTAATACACAATACATAACTGTAATGACATGAAACTAATCCTAACATTCTTTTGTGAGAAGTAGTTTCACTCATACCTAGTGAGAAGGTAGTTCAGTTTGTCAAAATGGTTCAGGAATCCCTTTCGCCGATTGTAAGGTACAGTCGTCCAGATATATGTATTGTCTTGCTTTAGATAATGGTTTTGTTTTCAGAGGAACATAATATCTAAGCGGTTATCTGGCGGTCAGAAGCGACGACTGTCGGTGGGGGCGGCCATGTGCGGGGACTCTCGAGTCGTGTTGCTCGACGAACCTACCTCTGGGTTGGACCCGGCCGCGCGGCGATCACTCTGGGACCTGCTACAGAAAGAGAAGAAAGGTGCGTCTGAACAAGGGTTGTATGTATGTGGTGCGTGGTGGTGTGGTGGGATTGTGTCTCTCATGCGCAGGAGTTGCCTTCAATACCCTGCACGTGTACTAATCAGAATATAATCAGAATATTTTATTGTAGAAATAGGTGGTACATCCAGCGACTTCGTGACATCTTAGTTGGCGATCTATCTAGTAGGGGGACGGGAAGGTACACGTTTCCCGGTACACGGTCGCCGCTCGAGAATTTGAACTCCTCATTGGTTATCATTCTTCGGGTGATGTGGACTGCCCATTGCCACTTCAGCTCAATAAATCGCCGCGCGGTGTCGGTGACTTTAGCTTGTCTACGGATTTCCTCATTGTGGATTTTCAAAGTCAAAGTATGATAAAATTAATAAAATACCGCTAATTTTACACTTTACGTATATGTCAAAGATTCTTCTATATAGCTAAATTAATACTAATTAAAATAAAATGTGTAAATTTAAGTGATAACAATTCAACTGGAACAAAAACCTGTAGCCGCCGTCCTGTCGTTGTTGTGGCAATATAAATCTTGATAAGATTAGATCAATAAACTTGGCCTTCATCTCACTTTCTGGTTTGCGACGATAATGCCTGTTTGGATTGAATGCGTGCTGATCCTGAAGCCTCAAGTTAAATGGCGCTCGTTTGTGTTACCTCGTTTCATTACCGTTACACAACAGTGCTAACACTGATGTTTGGCGGCAGACTTAGGTAACTTGGTGATAGCTAATAAGGCGGACATAGAAAAATTACATACCACTGGTCAAATCGGATATCCGGGATTGTAATCAAAAGTTGTCCTTTTTTACAAAATCAAATATGAGTCCTGTAAAATACCGCTTTACACGCGACAAATTTGAACAGGAAATGAGACATACAAGAAATCTGATAGTGGTTCGAATGACGTGATCTTTATTGCTGCATCAACAATGTAATAAAATTCACTCGTGTTAATGGATTTATTTTACGTTATCTTTCTAGTCTAGACGTAGATTTGTTAAAGAGGCTATGTTCGAGCCAAATTTCATCACGATTTGTTCTGCCATTGAGTCGCCCGCGCCAAGTCATTACCAACAGACTTTCGTATTTATAATTATTAATGTGATGCACAATAAGATTGCACATGGCATTCATCTCAAGTGTTGATAAGGCGTGCAAGTGTTGATAAGGCCGTAATGCGGAAACCAATCCACGCAAAGGCCTAAATGACACGTTCCGCGAATTTAGGGAGCCAAGACCTGGTCTTGTACACTTTGATTTTAAAACGCCATTATCAAATAAAAGTGGTTTAGTTAACATTTATGTATATTTTGATTTAGTTTATTTGTACAAAAACATATAAAATGCACGAAACAGGTAAGACTTACCGTTAAAACAAAGATGGCGTTAATAAAATGACATGACGTTGTCACTTAGTACAAAAAAAATTATAAATAAAATAAATGCAAAATGTAATTCTAGTATTTTTCTATGCATATTTAGATTATTTGTGGGTTTTTTAAACAGTGTACAAGTGCAGGCCGATTTTGAAACATCTCTTTTAAAAGGCAATATCGTTTTTATCTTTCTTCACACAACAGTGCTATCGATAATGCAGTTTGATAGATAGATAGATAGATAGATAGATAGATAGATAGATAGATAGATAGATAGATAGATAGATAGATAGATAGATAGATAGATAGATAGATAGATAGATAGATAGATAGATAGATAGATAGATAGATAGATAGATAGATAGATAGATAGATAGATAGATAGATAGATAGATAGATAGATAGATAGATAGATAGATAGATAGATAGATAGATAGATAGATAGATAGATAGATAGATAGATAGATAGATAGATAGATAGATAGATAGATAGATAGATAGATAGATAGATAGATAGATAGATAGATAGATAGATAGATAGATAGATAGATAGATAGATAGATAGATAGATAGATAGATAGATAGATAGATAGATAGATAGATAGATAGATAGATAGATAGATAGATAGATAGATAGATAGATAGATAGATAGATAGATAGATAGATAGATAGATAGATAGATAGATAGATAGATAGATAGATAGATAGATAGATAGATAGATAGATAGATAGATAGATAGATAGATAGATAGATAGATAGATAGATAGATAGATAGATAGATAGATAGATAGATAGATAGATAGATAGATAGATAGATAGATAGATAGATAGATAGATAGATAGATAGATAGATAGATAGATAGATAGATAGATAGATAGATAGATAGATAGATAGATAGATAGATAGATAGATAGATAGATAGATAGATAGATAGATAGATAGATAGATAGATAGATAGATAGATAGATAGATAGATAGATAGATAGATAGATAGATAGATAGATAGATAGATAGATAGATAGATAGATAGATAAATATATGACAGGATGGTAACTAGATAAGCAGGCACAGTAAAACCAACCACGTGTGAGGGGCCACGGGCAAAAAAACACCGAAAAAGTAGAATATGTCCTTTTTGGGCTCTTCAACTACCCCTACAAAAAAAATCAAGTCATTCTCTCTCTCCGTTACGATGTAAAGGAAGGACAAACAAACTCACTTTTACGTCTATATCATAAGTATGATTTTTTTGTTATAGCGCCTATAGTAATACATATTGAGAAAATTTCAAGTGCCTATTACGGTTCAAAAGATACAGTTTTGTGACAAACGGCACGGAGCCCTGAAAATGGCCTATCATAATCATCATTTATTGGTACTGGTGGTACAAGTCAATATATAGAGGTATATTAAAATTAAATAATAATCATAAAAAATGTCAATGCAAATACAATACAATATATCACCAGTTAATCTTACTGTACTGCATATTCAACACATTTTAATTCTGCCATGTCCCTTTTTACAGGTCGGACTATGATCCTAACCACTCATTTCATGGACGAAGCTGATGTGCTAGGAGACCGCATCGCCATCATGTCGGGCGGTCGTCTGCAGTGTGTGGGTTCCTCATACTTCCTAAAGAAGCATTACGGCATCGGATACAAGCTCACAATAGTCAAGTCTGAACACTGCGATGTTAACCAAATAACAAACTTCTTCAGAAATTACCTGCCTGATATCACCGCCAACACCAATATAGGTAAGACCTAGAAGTCCATTTTTATGTGACGTCATCTTTGTGTAAACAATCATATTCAAAACGTCACAGTACCCATGCTATGTGAATATGGTTATACACAAAGTTGACGTCACACGGTACACATCATTGTACGGAGCGTTTTGTTGATAAACTCAAAACTATTAAAAAATAAATTTGATTTTCATAGCTTTTAATTGAGAAAATAATTTTTAGGATAATTGAAACAGTTTTCCAAACATGGGAATATTTGCTATTACTATTTTGAAACACAGACAAACTACTTCCGAAGTGGCTGATGTTCATTATTTCTAATCCATATAAACAACTTATCAACGTAATGACGTATGCAGGGAGAAAGAAAGTGCACGCAAAGTGACTTCTCGGGAGATAATTGCACGCTCATTGATACATTCAAATTCGTGGCATGTCATAAGTCGTTGTGACGAACATGTCTAAGACATATTCGTCTGATGTGTAGTCTCAAAGTGTTCTCCTAGACAAATATAGTGTGTGTTCCTGATTTATTTGGTCTGGGGTACATATTATTGAACTAATAAACTTTAATAAAGTGATTCATCATTGTTCCAGGATCTGAGTTGACGTATATATTGTCTCATGAGAACGTTAATCAGTTCCCGACTATGCTCAAAGACTTCGAAGATCAAAAAGATGTCTTGCACATTGACAGTTACGGACTATCGGTCACCAGTTTGGAGGAAGTGTTCATGAAGTGAGTACTTGCCAACTAATTAACACAGAGTGTTTTAGTCAGACTTAGAATAAAATAAAATAACTTATTTATCGCAAAAAATAGTTATAAAGTGAAAGACGAAAATATATTTTAAGCTGGAAATCTTAAAAAAGAGGTTTCGTCTCTTTCATTATTAGAATAACGCATGTTCTTGTATCCCACTTCCTGTAAGGGTCTTAGAAGGAGTTAAGGCAGATTATGGGAGACAGGCAGCAACGTCCATTGTAAAAGTCTAAACTTTTATGATCACTAATCCCCTTATTAAGCGTGATTAATGCAAATCACCACAAACGAGTGTAATGTCAAACGTTGTTTAAGTAACTAAAACGGATTGACATTTAGATGCGATTTATGGTTCGTTTAATTTTTAGGGCAGGCGCAGAAGATTCTGGTGAGTCATTGAATATGAATGGGAACGATCGATCGTACCACAACGACGCACCAGAGTCTAGGAGTAATGGAACAAATGGAATAAGTAAGTAATATATTATTTTCGTACAACCACTGGAAAAATTTGACCTCAAAGTTCTATGTGAATTTTTTCTTACTTAAAATACTTCTAAATCGTCCTCATGACTTAATCTAATCTAGATAATGCATAACTCAGATCTTAATGGTACGGTGCTATGCATTCACGAATTTTTTCATTAATTGGTTTCGCATTCACTCCATGTATAATATTTTTACAGTTGAAATGGAACCAATAGAAAAAGTACAAGGACTCCACCTGTTGAAGAACCACATCGAAGCGATGTTTCTGAAACTGTTTTACAACACAACAAGGAACAAGTTTATAGCGTTTATACAATGTATCACGCCTGTTATAAATATAACTATATCTGTGGTAATATCAAGATCCTGGCAGTTCGTCTCACAGCTGCCTCCGCTCGCTTTAAATTTGGAAAAAGGCTTCACAACCACTGAAACCATCGTGTCAGAGAGTAATTTGACAAGCGGCAGTCTCGAAGCGAACGCGTTGTTGGCGTATAAAAACTATTTTAAAACTTCTTCCAATCCTACTATGAGACTACGTGATATTGGAGCAATGGATTTTAGAAATTTTTACTTAAAGTTGGTAAGTAAAATTATATAATATCCCTTGCTTTAAATCGGCTATTTATTGTTAGTCGTGAAAACAAATCACTTTGGATTTGGATACTGAGACGCCTGCAATCATCCTGCAAGCGTGATGGAAACGCTCATGAAAAACTCGTTGCGTAAGCTATGTTTTTGTCGAGCTAAAACCAAGATGCTTATAATACAAATAATTCGGTCAACGTAAACATGTGTCCAAGGGAAAGTTCACCTTGCATTAAGCGTCTCGTGGTTTGATCTATGTGTCGAGCTATGGGCGTTTATAGCTTGTGTTGTGTTGGATCAAATCGGTCATGAGAAAATTTAGAGCACCTTGACTGTGACCTTAATATCGTTCGAATGCGATTTAGTGCAAAATTTATTTTTGATAAGTATAGATCGAAATGTGATATTGGTATTTTAATTTATGTTATATGAAAACAGCTGATTCTTGTATTTGATACTTTTCTGTGCGATTTAGGTAGCCTGATGTAGATAGTTTTATGATATTATGAACATTGTCCTATAGAAGAAACCCGTCTGTCTAAGGTTCCTCGTAATTAACTGTAATTCATAAGTTTATAATAAAGAATATTTTAAACAATAATTAACGAATGTGTTATTGCATGGGTCGAATATAGAGCTAAAACCCTTGGTAATGTTTTGCTGGTGAAAAGATAGTATTTTAATTGATATTGGCAACACAGTTGAATCCATTGACTCTACCAGTGGACTCTACGTCATGTCATCTAAATAAAAATAATTTTATTGTTAATTTTTTGTATCAATCCTAAGCTAAAATGCGTACTGCTTGGCAAATATATTACGGTCGCGTTTATCTGTCGCTCAGTATAAATTTAGCAGAGGTTTATTGTTTTAAATTGTTTTTCTTAAATCGGACTTAAAATTGCGTAACTACTGGAATATTTCCGTTGGGACGCAATGACTTCGAAAGTCGAAAAAAGTTGCGAGTTTATCGGCTTCAACACCGTTTCCAAATAGCACAATACGTTTATTGACATGGTAATTTTTGTTGTGTTTTAGAGTCACCAAGAGCCAGATCGTGTCCGATATGAGAATCTAATAGGTGCAACGTTCACTCCTGGCAGAATAATAGCTTGGTTCAGCAACTACGGGTACCACGACACGGCAATGTCTCTAGCGACCGTCAACAATGCAATCATGCAATCCGTGTCGCCCAACACCACCTTGACGATTGTCAACCATCCACTACCATATTCTCTTGAGAAGTTGGTGAGTTCATGTAGTCATAAAATACTTATTGTGCTACTATAAAATCTTTGATTGTTTTTGCAAAGGAGAGAATAATGATTTTTGTAGCTTATGTTTAGTTTGTATCTCCTACTTTAGGCTGCGCGCGTTACAAATTTCATTGCGATCGGCTTAGACGTATAGCAGTAAAAAAATCAACAAAGAGACAAAGCTGTTAAGACAAAGTGTTATTTTACTTACACAGTTACAAAAGCAAGTTTAAAGCCGTCGTTTTTCGCACTGTAATTACAACTTTGAAATATTGATCCTGTTTTGATTTCAAAAATGAATTTAAATAAATAAAAGAAATGTTTGTTTTCAACATTTACTTTACAATGAATGTTTAATTAATAGTCCGTGAACTTATTTTTTCAATCCTCCTCCCCATCAGTCCCCCAACTAGGTGGACCAACGACCTGGTTAAGGTCGCGGGGAGTCGCTGGATGCAGGTGTCTCGAGACCGGTGGTCAATGTGGCGTACCATGAAGGAGGCCTATGTCCAGCTGTGGAAGTTTCCTGGCTGATGATGAACTTATTTTTCCAAGGTTGCTGTCATGTCATCTGGGACCACCATGGGCTTTCAATTCGCCTTCAACATTGGCTTCTGTATGGCGTTCGTCACTGCGTTCCTTGTTTTATTTGTTGTCAAGGTGTGTATCTGTTATCTACACAACATCATGCTCTTATTAAATCTACCAAATACCCAATTATGTCACAAGAAAATCTCATCTCATTACACTACAACAGTTCCTCGTTATAAAGTTGTTATTGGATATAGATATAGAGCTCAACCGTATAATTTGCTTACGACTAATTTTAAATTTATTTAATAAATGAATTATCAATTATTAATCAAAACAGATACAGATTATGTCGGTCCACTATAGGCCACATTCGTGCCAAATATCATAAGAATCTATTGAATATCCTTGAAGCTTGAAAAAGCAACAAAAAGACAGGGACAGAGCTAATTTTGCTTTTAATATTAATGTGCCGAATACGGCATTTTTAATACTAGATTGATTGACAATTTCTACTCTTTAACAACGGGTTTATTTAGCTGATGTTTGTGTGTGAGTGCTTAGTGATAATAATTTGCGTATGATGGAAATGTGCTCACCCAGACACCTGACGGGCTTTATTTTATCATTGATTTTAGAGACAGTGGTGTTAGCTAGCCAGGCTGTAGAAAAATGTTCTATAATACCCAAATTGTTTTTAATTTTATGAATTTGTAATGTTGTATGTACCAGGAGCGCATAAGCGGTGCGAAGCTCCTACAGCGAGTATCGGGCGTAAAGCCGGTGGTGATGTGGATCTGCGCCTTCGTATGGGACCTGCTGTGGCTGGTGATCGTGCACCTCTGCATCGTCATCACGCTCGCATGCTACCAGGAGAACACACTAGCAACGCCCGAGGAACTAGGTAATATAATATGGTGTACTTTTCGAAAAATTAATTTACTTTCACGTGTGTAATAGTGTAAACTAAGGAGTCTATTAATTGGGTATTTGACTAAAAAAATATTTTTTGTTTCATTCGATAGTCCATGTAAAAATATAAATAGCTCTATAATAATTTTTCTCGATACGACTAATAGGTTTTTTAGCACACCCCGCCGAAAAGTGATTCCAGTCACGCGGTGCTAAAAAGCTCCATATAAATCGGTTAAGTTTTGTGACGTCACATGCCTGTATTGAAGCGTTAAATGTATGAAGCTTGTTCGATATTTTGAGTTATCTCGTAAAATAATGTTTTTATGTATTATATACCCCTATAATAAAACGTTCAAAATGCAATGAAAAAACTAAATCTAACAAGCATATTACTATGCGAGGAATGATATTTTTTGCAAAAGTTTGATACTTTTAATTTAAAATTATTATGTATTTCTATTTTGGGGGCTTTCTTTTAATATCCGTTATGGTATGAAATACAGTTTAACCCCAAACTAATTTGGTGTCAAGTACCCAATTACGTTAGGCGACTTTTATCTTTCTTTTTACTTGACAAGACCCGGCCCTTCTAATATCCCTATACAAAAAATCACGTTGTGTAGTTTTCATTGTTGACAACATGCGATTAATATTATTCCAGGGCGAGTATTCCTGGTACTGCTAATGTTCACCATCTCTGCCATCCCGCTGCACTACCTCGTGTCCTTCAAGTTCGACTCGTCCGCTTCCGGCTTCTCCAAGATGTGCTTCTTGAACATGTTCCTAGGTAAAATATTATTTTTGTGGTCGTGTCTAACACTGACATGAACCACGTGTATTTGTTGTCAGCTTCCCTGGTGAACATATCCCCCAAAAGCGCGTGGTTTCTATGAAATCAGATTTAAAATTGTTCTTTTACTTACACTATTCGGTCTTGTACAATTAAATGTCACTATACATTTTTTAGAATGAGGAAATCCGTAGACGAACTAAGGTCACCGACATAGCTTGACGAGTCAGTGAGCTGAAGTGGCAACGGGTAGGCCACATTACTCGAAGAACCGATAACCGGTATGGAGTATAAGTTCTCGAGTGGCAACTCTCCTAGATGGACCGATGACCTGGTTAAGGTCGTGGCGAGTCGCTGGGTGCAAGTGGCTCGGGACCGATCAATGTGGCATACCATGAAGGAGGCGTAAGTCCAGCAGTGGACGTTTCCTGGCTGATGATGATACATTTTTGTTGATGAATAACTTTGTTGTGGATCCCTGTTATGCTGTAGATGTGATTCGATGATTCGGCCAAAAACTTTACACAAACAAAAATTTACGTTGTGTTAATCTGATCTTTATGTTAAAATGATATTTTACTAAGTTCGTGTGGTTAATGTTGTAAGAGAGAGGGAGGAAATCTTCTATGAACGCCTTAATCACCGTGCCGGTTGAGGATTGGTGATAGCAGTAAGAATGATTGAATTTAATGCATTTTTGTTATTTGCTGTTTGCAGGTTGCATGCCGTTCTTGATAACTGAAGTACTCCGTCTGCCGCACGTTGGCAGCCCGAAATACGCCAACATCTTTGACTGGATCTTCGTGCCTTTGCCCATTTACTGTCTCAGTAGAAGCTTCAGGTGGGTTACCTTACTTGATCTATACTATTATCAATATTTCAATACGCGATAAAATCACCAATGGGGAAATTCGTTGGAAATAAGGTTATCGACATCTGAAGTAGTAGTAAAATTTCGCAACATTCATTTTGCTCTTGTGATACACATCGCACTAAATTTCCACCGAGTTGATTATTTTTGTTTTACGAACTTTTATGTTCTGTAAAATTAAAGTAAGTTGGTTTGTGTTACTTCTCGTCGTAACAGAGTGGCAGAATGACTTAATTTTTATAGTGATAGTTAAGGGTCGGCTTTAAGCATACGGCAAACGAAGTCGTGGGCAAAATCGAGTATGTCAATTAATCGCTAATCAATGTATGCATGTAACCTATCAACAGAGATATGAGCATATCGTCGTTCTCGCTGATGGCGTGCGACGCTCTCTGCGACACGATCGTCAAGGTGGAGAACTGCTCGCGACAGTTCATCTGCAACAAGCTGAACATCACTGTGTGTTGTAGTAAGTGAGTCCTCTTCAACTGTGCGTCTGTGCTTTGTTACACTTCTAGTTGGTAGATACTTGATTTGTAGTTATTGGAATATTATTTAAGTTGGCACTATTGCTAGTCCTTTATTTTAGGTTTGGTTGTGTTGTCACTTCTACTACTTCTTTATTTGATTTGGTTGATTATGTCGTTAAAACTTCTTGAACGAACCCTGGTTTGGTACTCCGCTTTTGTTGAATATACCGCACTGTGACGTTGTATTCGTAAAATATTCAAAATTATTGTAGCGCCACGGGAGCGCATACTATATAGAGATCCTAACGGCTAGGGAGTAAAGTTGAGGCTGCTTGGTGAACCCATTTCCATCCTACAGCTATCATACTATTAGCAGATGAATAATGTTATATGGAAGACAAATGAAATTCAAAATGGATAAACTTTAAACCAGTAAAAACTTCAAAAAGTCCGGCCTGGTTTTAGAAATAATTGTAAAATTTCGAAAAAAAGAGCGAATGAGGGCGCTACTGCCGCTCTATAGCGTCCACCCCGCGCCTAGCCCCGATGCGCGAAATAGGTCAACTAACAGCCCATGGAGAGATGCAAGTTGTAGCGTTATTGAAGAGAAAGTGGACCATTCAGTTGTCGACCTAATTTACATGTCATGACGTCGCTTAGAAGTTGTGTTTACGTGTATTACAGTGAACGACGACCCTTACTTCGAATGGTCGGAGCCGGGCATCGGTCGATACCTGTTCATGATGGGCTTCGTCGGCGTCATCTGCTTCGCGCTGCTCATGTGTAAGGAGTACCAGATATGGAAGAAATGCACGGTCAGTTTATAATCCTAATTCCAAATCAAATAAATATTTTTACACTCAATTGTATGTTTGATGATTGTACGACATTGAATTTTGAGAATATTTGTTTTGGTGATCTTCAATCATTCCTGTAATGTAAGTAGTCTCGGAGATAAAGACGGACCCAAAAGAAACGAAATTGTTTTTGTAAATCACGTTCCAACCATTCATCTGATTTATCGTTAGGGCTGTCTACGAGATCTTGGTATATATATATATATATATGTATAGAACAAAAAGTGTTGTTTGTTCTGTGTCAGATCGTGTACCGCGCTCGCCCCTCGTCGCTGCCGCTGCTGGGCCCCGAGGACGACGACGTGACGTCAGAGCGGGAGCGCGTGGACGCGCTGCAGCGAGCCGACCTGGCGCTCGAGAGTCTGGTGTGCCGAGACCTCACCAAGTACTACAAACACTTCCTAGCAGTCAACAGGATCACATTCGGTCAGTGACGCTGCCTCTTACACAAGCAATCGTATTCAGTTTGTGGGTTTGGATGTTTATCGAATGAACGTATTTATTTAAGAACACAAGTTCCAAAAATGGTTTGTAACTAAAGTAATGGATTAAACAAATTGATTGGCTACTCCAGGCATGCTGCATAGCCAGTCCCTCATGACACAGAATGCTGTCGGAGTATAGTTGAACCACACGTGCTGCACGTGTAATATTTTATGTTACCTTTCAAGTTTTTAACCGAATCCAAAAAAGGAGAAGGTTATCAATTCGACGGGTATGTTTTTTTTTTCTTCGTTTTTTTTATGTTTGTTACCTCAGAACTTTCGACTGGATGAACCGATTTGGATGATTCTTTTTTTATATTTGAAAAGTGGTGCTTTCCGTGTGGTCCCATTTCAATTTGGTCCAGTTCTGACAACGGCATCCAAAATCTTAAATTTGCCTTAGTAAAAGTAGACTTTTAGGGCAACTGAAGTCGGTTTCCAGTTCATTCTGAACTTGTTAGATGAACTGAAAATTTGAAAAGATGAACTAGCAAAAGCTAGTGATATATAAATTTTCAGTTGTCAAAAGACAGCAACTCTGTCTGAAACTATCCCCCTGGAACTGCTTGTTCGATCGATATAAAACGAAGCTTATATCTTTTTCCTATCTATCTATTATCACTATACAAGAAAATCATAGACACATATCAAGTCATTTTGACTCTCCGTTCCCACGTACGGAAAGGGGAAAAGGAAAACTTTGGATAACCATCCATAACTGCTTACAATTCTGTAACTGCAGAGCCTACGATGAATTCCGTAAACTTTTATTTGTAATTGTTTATTTTTGTTGTGGCGGAGCAGCGGTCCACAAGGGGGAGTGTTTCGGCCTGCTCGGTATCAACGGCGCGGGCAAGACGAGCACGTTCCGCATGCTGTGCGGGGACACCGACATATCTGCGGGAAACGCTTACGTGCACGGACGATCCATCAAGACCAGAGTGAGGGATGTACACAAACTCATTGGTGAGTCAGTTTTGTAGATCCTAGCTTATTACATGATGGCCCATCAGTGCTCGGTGAGATGGCACAACGATGGTTGCTTCATCCCTTCAACCTAAATAATAGATAATTTCGTAATTCAATAATACGCTAATTTTACGCATTAAAGATGCAACTTTTAACAAAATTTCGTAATTTTCGAATGTTTAATCCTTTTGGTAAAAAGGCCTGTTATGTTTTTTAACCATCCATAAAGGGGGTAAAATTAGGGATGCGTCCAAGCGTGTAGGTATAATCGCGCGGAGGCGGTCTGTAGGAATTTTCGCGCGTTTTAAGTACTTGTCAAATTATGCCTGTATAAGTTTCCAGTTTTAAAAGATACCATAGCGCTTGATGAACTTAAAGGGTTTTGGGAAACGTGCCTAACGATTCCATCCCACGGCCTTATCGTCACTTAACCATCAGGTCGAGGCCAAGTGGGAACGCATTGCAGATTTTTGCTGTTATTTTTTTGCGCTTTGAACCGGCTTTTTCATCTTGTGTTGTTTGACTCCAGGATATTGCCCTCAATTCGACGCCCTGCTAGAAAATCTGACCGCCCGTGAAACGCTCCGCATATACTGTCTCCTGCGCGGGATACCGGTGGAGGTTGGCGCGGCCCGAGCCGAGCGGCTCGCAGCCATGCTCGGATTCACCAGGCACTACGATAAGAAAGTAACGAACGAATGTCTTTATATTTTATAGACAGTAATGTTGACTGCGTGTTGAATGTGATCAGTGCGTGTTGCCAGTGATGGATCATTGCGTGTTGCCAGTGATGGATCATTGCGTGTTGCCAGTGATGGATCATTGCGTGTTGCCAGTGATGACATACGGAACCGAAACGTGGTCTTTTACTGTGGGCCAAATAAACAAGCTCAAAGTCACTCATCGAGCAATGAAACGAGCTATTCTAGGAATTTATCTACGTGATAAGGTCCGGAATGAGGAAATCCGTAGACGAACGAAGGTCACCGACATAGCTCGACGAGTCAGTGAGCTGAAGTGGCAATGGGCAGGCCACATCGCTCGAAGAACCGATAACCGGTGGGGAGTAAAGGTTCTCGAGTGGCGACCACGTACTGGGAAACGTCTACCAGGCCGTCCCCCTACTAGATGGACCGACGACCTGGTTAGAGTCGCGGGGAGTCGCTGGATGCAGGTGGCTCGGGACCGGTCGATGTGGCGTACCATGAGGGAGGCCTATGTCCAGCAGTGGACGTTTCCCGGCTGATGATGATGAATGTTGACTGCAAACCGTTAGCCTCTCACAGGTTTCTTTCTGATTTTAATATAAAGATATGTTAAAAATTAGATTATTAAGAAAGTTTATACATACTTAATACATCAGAAGGTCCCGAATCAGATTCACATTGGAAACACTCATCGGTACTCGGTTTGGTTAGTTGTAGGTCATTTGATATGTTTGCGTGGACAGCTACCACCGTGTAAACTAAGTCTGCCGCCAAACAGTATTGTTTATAGCATAGTTGTGTTCAGGTATGGTAGAGACTTCTGTGTGAGCACGGTTTCCATCTGACGGCATTATCATCACTTAACATCAAGTCAGTGCCCGACATAAAAAATATGTAGTCGATGTACAACGTACGTACGTACCTATATATAAATATTTTGGAAATATATCTATTTTATCACCCTTTCTTCTCTGCAAAAAGCCTTTCATTGGCGTCAAATAATATTTATGTATGGCCAATTTACTTTGTGAATACAGAATTTGACTTTGTCCACAGGTTCACCAGTGCAGTGGCGGTACTAAAAGAAAGATTAGTACAGCGGTCGCGCTGCTCGGTGACTCGCCTCTGGTGTTCCTCGATGAACCGACTACTGGTAAGGCATTGTAACTTCGACGTACATACATGAATTGACAATGTCATATGCCTATTATATATGCAAAGCTTGTTACTGAAGACACTACTGAATGAGTCTCCATCTAAATCCCTAGTCAGATGGTTGGAAGACAGGGAGCCTACATATCTGTTTTGTTTTTCTTTTAAATGACCGTGCCGGTCCGGGGTTAAAAAAAAGGTACCCTATATCATTCTTTCGGTATCGCAAAAGGTTACCAAATAAAACTTGGAGATGCGCAGGCACTTTTTAATCAGCACATTTTACGATCAGCATCATCAACAGCCTATATACGAGGGGCATACCGAAAAGATCGGTAATCGAGTACTTTCGATTTAATTAGATTAAAAACTCTTTTTGATGAATAAACACTGGTTAGTTGAAAATCGAATACAATTGACAGAATTAAAAAAAAATTTTTTTTTAAAGAACAATATCAGTTTGAAATTGATAGGTCGATAAAAAAATGGAGCTTACAAGAGAAAGTTTCCGTGCCATAATTTTTTACAACTTTCGACGAGGATTATCTCAGGGACAATGTCTCGCTGAGCTTATATCTATATTCAAGAGTGAAGCGCCTAGCCAGACGACAATATATCGCTGGTATTCTGAATTCCGGCGTGGACGTGCTTCTCTTGGCACCGTACCTTCCACAGGCCGGCCAAAAACAGCGGTTACACCAGAAAATGTCGCTGTTGTGCGCCGAATGATACAGGATGACCGACATATTACATATGAGCAGATTCGGGCTACTTTAGGGATAGGTATGACTGCGATACAAACTGTTTTACATGGTGAACTGGGAGTGAGAAAGCTAGTTTCCCGCTGGGTGCCCCATAATTTGTCCGAAGAGCAAAAGGCGGCTCGTGTCAATTGGTGCCGGTCTACTCTGCAACGCTTCAACGGAGGAAAGTCAAAAGCAGTTTATAACATTGTCTCTGGTGATGAATCATGGATCTATTCATATGAGCCAGAAAGAAAGCATCAGTCGGCTGTCTGGGTCTTCGCAGGTGAGATCAAGCCAACAAAAGTTGTCCGCTCTCGCAGCGTATCGAAGAAAATGGTCGCTTCGTTTGTCGCGAAAACAGGACATGTAGTCACAGTTCCCTTAGAGGAACGGAGAACGGTTACCGCTGATTGGTATACAACGGTTTGTTTGCCACAGATGATATCCGAACTCCGTAGAGGTAACCCGAAACGACGCATAATCCTCCATCACGATAATGCGAGCTCTCACACCGCTCAGAAAACAAGCGAGTTTTTGAAGCAGGAAAACGTTGAATTAATGGATCATCCTCCATACAGCCCTGATCTGAGTCCCAATGATTACTTTACATTCCCTAGAATCAAAGATTTATTGCGTGGTCAGCGGTTTCAAGGTCCAGAAGAAGCAGTGGAAGCATACAAATCGACGATTTTGACCATGTCAACTTCGGACTGGAATTGCTGCTATAATAATTGGTTCGAACGAATGCAAAAGTGCATTAACTGCAACGGAGAATACTTCGAAAAGCAATAAAAATAAATTTAGTTATTTCCTGTATGTATTGTTTTATATTCCCGATCATTTCGGTATGCCCCTCGTATGTCCCCACTGGAGGGGCTCAGTCCTATTTTCTACAGAGAGTGTATGGACCATAGTCCACCACACGGGCCCAGTGCGGATTGGCGGACTTCACATGCCTGTTCAAGACATGCAGGTTTCCTCACGATGTTTTCCTTCACCGTTAAGCAATCGGATAATGTACTTGAATTGAAAAACAACTCATAGGTACACGGCTGGATTCGAACCCGGTACCCTCAGAGTCCGCGCTTTATCCACTGCGCCACCGACGCTTGTTCGATCAGCATGCCTGCTTTAAATTGTTTATTAAAAAATGTCTTACTACCTTTGGATAAATATTTTTTCTTTGATTTTGCCAAGTTTGTGGATTATGTCGAACCTGCTTACCTAAAGCTCGTGGCGATGTGTTAGAGCGGTCTTGGTCCAACTATGTATTATTTAAAACAATTTAATTGTGTTTTATTATTTGTGTGAAGGGATGGACCCGGCGTCGAAACGTCTCGTGTGGTCAGCGGTGAGCACGACCGCCGCGTCTGGACGGAGCGTGGTGCTGACGTCGCACAGCATGGAGGAGTGCGAGGCGCTGTGCTCACGTCTCACGATCATGGTGGGCGGCAAGCTGTACTGTATCGGACCGCTGCAGCATCTCAAGAGCAAGTTCTCACAAGGTTAAAACCAAATACTAGATATTTTTCACCAAATATTAGATTGTCTTCAACCTGAAACGGTGAGTTTTTCTGTGCCTACTAAAATCGTTAACGGTTGGCTAACGGCATAGTAGTCCCGACCCGACCAGACTAAATTTATTACACATATCCAGCAACGCATTGGTTTACACTCAACCACGGGCCGGACACTTCAAACAAATGTCGTGATATCGATTCCTATTTCCATACATCGAACCGATGATGTTTGTATACACGTTTGTACACACGTGTGTGATTGGGTCACTTTCTTGCGGGGAGCGGAGGTATCGCGGAGCGGTGAGAGGCGGGGAACGTCCGTTTTATACGTAGTTAGACTATATTAAGTATGTGACTCAATGGTCGCCGTAGCCGTAGACGGATTTTTAGTTATTTCTTGATAGAAAATTAACTGTTACTTTGTTACAGGATACACGCTCATAGTGAAATGCAAGCTCGGTCCTAACAGAGACAGGGACGTGGCTATAGTAAATAACTACGTCCTGAAGGAATTCACCGACTCCAGGCTCGTGTGAGTAATTTGTACTATTACTTACTTACTGCTTTTATAACATAATAATCCGAAATATACAAACTGTCGTCACGCGTCTTATACGCGGCGAACTTATTATGATATTCTGAAATAACATGATTACGTCATAACCATAACACAGAGTGCCCGAAAATGACACTTTTATTTTACCAACGTGACCGGTTAATTTTTCTTCTGTATAATTTTTTTTCCGTACACTCTCTGTAGGAGAGTAGCCCTGAACCCCTGCAGTGGGGACATAGATAGGCTGTTAATGATCATTTTTATTATGAAATAAAAATACGTCACAACGCCAATCTTTTCTCCTGACGACATCTGTTTACGACAGTAATAATAGCGTCTAAGTGATTCTCTTTCTGTTACATTTTTTAAAGAAATTACCTCATACTATTACGTGCCAGCTACGTTTGGCAGCACCATTATTGTGTCTGAAAGGCAAAAACAAAATAGTTTATTCAAAGTTAATTTGTAGCAAATCTCTTTGTAACATCAATGAAAGTAATACTTTATAACTACCCTTGCGAAAAAGTGTTGCACAGAAGAAAGAGCGAAAGAAACTATATTTTGTTACTCGTCTCTTTGGTCCTAACTTTGCGTACATATCATATTCCTTTAAATCAAAATCATACGTAAAAAATACCGTGTGTTATTTCAGCGAGTCATACCTCGGCATCTGTACGTACAACATCGACAGCACTAACATGCCGTGGTGGAAGGTATTCAGCATAATGGAGCAAGCGCGGGGGAAACTCCCCGTAGATGACTACTCCGTGACACAGACCACGTTGGAGCAGGTATTCCTCAGATTCACCAGGCTGCAGTCAGAGGACGAGTCGTGCGTATAAATAGAGATATAAGGGTTATACAGCTATTTATGCATACCTATAGGAGTTGATATGAAGTACAACTTTCTAATGATTAGGATTATATACTCAAGCCCGTGAATATATGGCTTTAAGGATGTTGTGCTAGATTTGATGTACAGAGGTGAGGTTATAGACGCAGAAAACCAGGCTCAGAATTAAATTTGTAAACATCAGACCCTTCTATTACTTTCGGGATTGTTACTAAGTTTCGATCACCGAGACGGGATAGAAGTGGTTTTGAGTCTGATCTGTGTCGTAGTGGTAAATAATAAGTTTAATAATTGAGCAGTCCACAAAACAAACTACGATTCGTACCGGACGGATAACCTTGCTAGTGCTCTTGATTGAAAGTCAAATCTAAAGCAAAGGCTAGGTCACATTTCATTACTTATACAATTATCAAATTTAGTTTAATTTGAACACCACCAATGTTTAATTACCATTGCTTTGGTGTTCTGTCCGGTGAAATCATACCTCAAGGTAACTCGAATGCATTTTATGTCTACTTAATGTGTCAAAGTACATCGTGTCCGCGAACGAATTATACTTAGTGATTTCGTGTTGTACTTATTGTTTTTGTAGTTACGTTTTGTTCGTGCCTACATACTAGGCTTCACTTTAACTAAACCTGCTCACTGTTTCACTTTGATTCAATTCATTAAACAGTCAAGTAGTTTGTATAAGATAGATTCATTGAAGTAGAAAGGTAAGGATATGTGTCAGAGTCATTGACAGATTAGTATCAAGTGAGGTGGAATTCCTGTAAGGTAGACTACTAAGAATCATGACGTTTGCTTAAAACCGTCAAATGTGAGAAAATCGATACATATAACATCTCTATTGTCTCATACAGAAAACAAAACTTAGTATGTAAATAAAGTGAATGGTTAATATGTTTTCCATACCTTTCCCTTTCTGCTTTGGTAATATTTGTATTGTTATCTTTATTATCCAGTATTCAATGTTAAATATATTTAGATAAATATACCGTAATAACCATTGAAATTTTATCTCTTGTAATATTTTATCTACCTTCATAATTAGAGTCTCAAAATGTGTATACATACTAGATAATTTCTACCCATTTACAATACAGTTAATTATATACTAACTAAATATACGTGCATTTGTATAGATTGGAAGAAAGGACTTAGACAAATGAAATATTGATTATCGTCGTTATTATTGCGAAAATCCTTAATGCCATTATATAGTACATAGGTATATATTGTTGAAACAGGTAATTAAGTGTTGTGTATCTCCACTTCAAGCGAAGCTGAAGCATGTCTAGATGTCATAATGGGTAGAGGTGTTGATTATGAAATGCATTTTCTAAATTTGGTTTTGATGAGCTTAAGGATGAACATTTACGCGAAAGCGATTCCTAATCAATATTCTATACGATACGCTTTCAAATCACGCTTTCTATAAGATTAATTTCTTTCTACATACATACTCGTAACGCTCATATAATATACCAAACACTTAATTTTGTGATATTCATTGTAATATAGGTTGCAACGGTGCGGTGCTTAGAAATATTATTCGGTGTGGTTTGTGACACGACAAAACTACACCGAGGCGGGTGTTATAAATTGAAATTTATAGTTACATTATTTATTACGCTGAATAGATACGCTGATAAAGGCGTCAACGCTTGAATCAATTTAACTTACCATAGACATTGTATATATACAGGTCTGTAGGTAAACCGCTTAAATGAGTCCTCGCCCGCGCGGTACAGGGGCGCGGGGGTAGGGCGAAACAGGTGGTCGAGCGAGGAGCGCACTGCCGCCCGCTCCGATCTCGTTTTTATCATTAAAGCGATCGGACTATAACACATACCTAAGTATGTTCCTGAGATATGGGAGCGGTACGAGAGGGTGTTTTTAGGATACGTCTAATGACGCATAACTTCCTTCGGGCGTCACGCGACACGCCACTTGTCACCCCTCCCGTACCGCTCCCGTACCTCAGGAACAGACTCAGTTATGCGTTAGAACTGTAGTATTTGCTTAAAGCTAAAGTTGTATGATTTGTTGTTTTGTAGCGTGAAAATGCATAGAGATATGTATTTTTATTTATTTAAAACATTGGAAATATATCCGTTTGCTGGGAAAAGAAATACCAAAGCGTAGTTTCAAAATTAATCCATCTGTACATTTGTTGATTGTTGTATAAACGTTTGCCATATTGATGTTTGCCATTTGTATACAATGAAATAATATCTAAATGTACAATAAATATACAAATGAACTATGTATGTCTGTACGTGTAACGTTTTTAATGTGAATGTGATTATTTTGTGATGTAACACCTGTGCTTAGGAGTAGCTTTTAGATAATGTGTGATAATATCGAATTGTTCCTTCATGTCGGCTATAGCCAGATCAAAATGTACAGTATTGTTTCTTCGAATATTTAAATTAATGTCTACAATACTATCGTGTTCAAATCGTGGAGTCTTACGGCGTCTACTCTTATTCTGTCTCACTTCAATTGATTGCAAGCATGACATAAGCTGCTCAGGTACAGTACAAACGTTGAATTTGTTGGGCCAATAATAACTATTATGGAACATAGCAATGCCTTGACTTTATTACAGAATACAAAAACACGAACGGATGATTTAACGTAATTTGTGTACAGTCGAGTACAAAAATATGTATCCACTTTTGAACCATTTCACATTCATGCTTTCGTGTATAAGCAGTACAAAAGTGGATACATATTTTTGTACTCGAGTGTACATGGGATTTTTTTCAGAAGTTGTATCAAGCGAAGTCGTCGTCTAAAAGTAGTTTTTTATGTATTAACGCTTCTAACAAACTCAAAACAATGTTTTCGTTTTTTGCAGTATTTTCTCTACAATAATTTTTAATCAAAACCTATTTGACCAGTATGTACAACAGACGGACTCCTTTTGCGGCCTGCAATCAATTCGAGGCAAGTCAGTACTATGCCCCTGTGATTATTATATTCAGTAGTGAGTATATACGTATACCGTTTTTAATATTATATATTTTTTGTGCAACAAAAATTATATTTATATTTAATTTACAATGTCTTACCTCAATGTTGTTATTTTTCTCTTGTACTTACAATGTTCTACCTTGTGCATATTTTGTAAGAACGGTGTTTGTACTACGTATGTAAGGTTTATAGATTTTTATAATAAAATAAATAACCATATTTTATCAAAGTTGTCTTTTATTTTGTTAATAAATATCCTTTACACCACAAACATTGTAAAACTTTATTTTAAAAATTTAAGTTGTCATGTATTAGGTATATAAATATTTTCACGCCAATAATTTCCCTATTATATTACAAATTATCAAAATTGCTCTTATGTACATAGTACTCCATATAGCTAAATATATTAATAAAATTTGTAAAATATAAATTGTCAGTATCACAAATATCTCCACTTTTCAACTCGTCCTCACGATTCTAGAAATACGCTTATAATTCAATCAACAATGTATTTTGAATACACGTAAGCAAAGCTCGAAAGATAAGTAACTACAATTGTAACGTATTGTGTTAAATCGCTTTTAACGAAAACATATTATAATATATACACACATATTTTGGAAAATTTATCTGTACAAATACAACGATTTCAAGTTCGGAATTGTAGTCTGTCTTTCCAAAGCCATACTCCATGAAAGTATGCGAAGCGATTTTCTAATGTCCTTCTAGCTATGTGTGGGTCGTCAGCTTCCTCATAGAGCTATGAGAATTCTACGCATGCCAAATTTTAAAGCAATTTAGGTGCAATCAAACTTTAGCATTCATAATTTAGCAGCAATCATGACTCAGTTACAGCGAGTTGTTTTTAGTGTGTCAGCTGGAGACATGGGTCTCCAGCTGACACATGCCAGGAAGGCAAACCAGTGAGGTTAGGGCTTTAGACTATAGTCAGGCATTTAAAGCACAATGAGAGCAATGAGAGCCAAAAAAATTAACGATCACATTGATAAACTGTTGGATCTACGAACGAAATACCGTGTGTAAGCTGGCGACCCGTGTCACCAGCTTACACATCTGGATCTTCGTAATTATTCAAGTTACGATTATGTATTGTACCTCATATTTTAGAGCAAAATAGAAGCGCCAGGCTTCAAAATTTTCGAATCTCTAGTGCTAAAACTGTTTGAGCTACGAGCCGATATGTGTGTGTAAGCTGGTGACATGGGTCGCCAGCTGACACATGTTGTATCTCTGAAACTACATAAGTGAGAACTTCGTTTTAAAGATCAGATGAGACCATACAATAGAAGCGTTCACGAGTCAAAATTTCAAATCTCCTGGCTGTCTAGATTCAAAGTTATAAGCAAAAAACTATTTTCCCGCCAAAAAATTCAAAATAATCGCACGGACGCCGCTGAGCGGGCCGTTGCCGTTCCGTGCGCTACGCTATTACAATAGAGTTTCAACTTAGCCGTCATTGTTTTAAAATTCATTTTAACCTGCACTTTCGTATCGATTCAATTGGTATATTGAGCGTGTTAGACCAGGAGCCGACAGAAATAAGCAATGGTATACTACCGATTAACTTTATAGAGAGACTACGAACGACCTTCACCAAATTTGAGGTCAAGTGATAATATAACCCTTCATCGTTGGTGCATAATTCAAGTCTACTAATTTAACTAATAGGAAGTCAAGATTTAGTTTAGTAATGAATCAACTTATCAGAAATAACAATTTACGGTGTGATATAACATAGTACGAGTATAAGAGGTATATGTTCAACATATACAGTTTATATCACTATGATCAATAATTGTTGAGCTCGGTATTTAGTGTATTTTCAATAGCAATCCATACTAATATTATTTATAAAATAATATTATGAATGCAAAAGTGATTTTGTTTGTTTGTCCTTTATTATCGTCGTAACGTAGAGTCAGAATGATGATTTTTTGTATAGGGGTAGTTTGGAAAAGGATGGAAAATGACATAGGCTGTATTTCTTAAACTTTTATTCATAGCTATTTTCATGGAAATTGCAAACAATATTGGCACATTTTAATAAAAATTATTGCTTATACTCAGAAATTTAGATTTGCAAATGAATAAAAATCTTATGATTTGATATATTTTTATTATAAAAGTCGACTAACATTGCTTTGTCTGATTTTCATAATATCAAAAACGGGACATGTGCGAGTCAGACTTGCGCACCGAGGGTTCCTATATTTGTCCCATAAGACTTTGTTTTTTGCCAAATTTCAGGATTATAGATCAATCAAAAATATGCGTCATGCACGGCTTTGATATAAGGGATTGCACACCTGAGTATTTGATATCAATTTCAACTTGATGCATTCACGCATTCCTTAAAAAAGGGGTCTTGACAGACCGAAGAACAACAAAGAGATCCAATCTAGGGTTCGCCTAAATATATTATTTAGTCACAAAATTAACCGTTTATGTACATAATAAATATGAATGTACACAAACACATACACATACACACACACACACACACACACACACACACACATATGAGCATAGCAAACTTAAAATAGGAACTAAGATTTTAAATAATACTGTGTAAATCCGTCTGGAAGACGCGGTGCACTTCCAACACAAGTGTCGAAAGACTACTTTCTGGAAGGCCCCTGCAAAACTCTGTAAAAGTTATTTAAGAAATAAACACTTTTTACTTTTACTAAACTAAATCTTGACTTCCTATTAGTTAAATTAGTAGACTTGAATTATGCACCAACGATGAAGGGTTATATTATCACTTGACCTCAAATTTGGTGAAGGTCGTTCGTAGTCTCTCTATAAAGTTAATCGGTAGTATACCATTGCTTATTTCTGTCGGCTCCTGGTCTAACACGCTCAATATACCAATTGAATCGATACGAAAGTGCAGGTTAAAATGAATTTTAAAACAATGACGGCTAAGTTGAAACTCTATTGTAATAGCGTAGCGCACGGAACGGCAACGGCCCGCTCAGCGGCGTCCGTGCGATTATTTTGAATTTTTTGGCGGGAAAATAGTTTTTTGCTTATAACTTTGAATCTAGACAGCCAGGAGATTTGAAATTTTGACTCGTGAACGCTTCTATTGTATGGTCTCATCTGATCTTTAAAACGAAGTTCTCACTTATGTAGTTTCAGAGATACAACATGTGTCAGCTGGCGACCCATGTCACCAGCTTACACACACATATCGGCTCGTAGCTCAAACAGTTTTAGCACTAGAGATTCGAAAATTTTGAAGCCTGGCGCTTCTATTTTGCTCTAAAATATGAGGTACAATACATAATCGTAACTTGAATAATTACGAAGATCCAGATGTGTAAGCTGGTGACACGGGTCGCCAGCTTACACACGGTATTTCGTTCGTAGATCCAACAGTTTATCAATGTGATCGTTAATTTTTTTGGCTCTCATTGCTCTCATTGTGCTTTAAATGCCTGACTATAGTCTAAAGCCCTAACCTCACTGGTTTGCCTTCCTGGCATGTGTCAGCTGGAGACCCATGTCTCCAGCTGACACACTAAAAACAACTCGCTGTAACTGAGTCATGATTGCTGCTAAATTATGAATGCTAAAGTTTGATTGCACCTAAATTGCTTTAAAATTTGGCATGCGTAGAATTCTCATAGCTCTATGAGGAAGCTGACGACCCACACATCTTCTAGCTCATATAATAAACACCGGGTTTTTATACTCGACGAGTACAACAAATACTTAAATTAACATACAATTTAATAAAACTGTCTTTTCCACACTGTTTTACGTAGTTGTGATTATGAAATCTCAAAAGCTCGTCAAAACCTCTGCTTATAAACACAAGTTCTTATATTACTTGTTCACGTAAAAAATTGGCATTAAATTATCGTGACATGCATTTGCTATATGATCATAATTTGATGTTTGATTTCTATATAAAATACCCCTCACAGTAAGTCTCATGGGAGGCTTATGTCCAACAGTGGACTCATTCATCCGTTTATGATAGCAAAATAATTTTGTATTAAACTTTCTTCGTGCGAATCGCAGTAATACAATTTATTTACCTACACCCGAGTGGAAATTACGAGGGCAAGAAACCACAAACGCACATACTGTTATATGAAACATTACCCTCTTTGTAAAACTCGGGTACAATCATGCAAATACATCGAAAAGTCTGCCGATGGGGCCTTAGCCGCTACCACAATACTTACGATACGAATGTCCTCTATAATACTTGTTCAAGTCTAGCTAATCTACATGTGTGTACTATTCGCCTCTCGCTGATACTTGGTGAACTGCAAGAAGATCTGTTCGAGCGTGGTCTGCGAGATGCTGTAGTCTTCAACCTGCAGGTCTCGCTTGGCTCGCTCCATGATGCCGAACATCCGCGACCACGCCATGCTACGATCCGGCAGGTAGTAAGTCAGCAGACCTTGGTATTCCTCCCTGTAGGACAAGTGAAAGAGTCATCATCAGCATGACTGATACTCTCATATTTTTCACATTGAACAGGTTTTCCAAAGGACCGCTTGGAAAGCGGATTGGTGGATCGCCTTTTTCTTTTCCCTGAGTCACCTTTTGCGTCATTCACGGGATGCCATTTTCATGATAATGCCACTAAAAATAATTAAGTAAAATATAGTAACGTACGTGCCGGTGCCATTCGGTAGGTAAAGACCTATATCTAATCTAATAGAGGTACTATTTACCTGAAGTTGTAGAAGCAAAGTGTAGCCGCAAGTTCTAACCGTCTTTTTAACAATCGGAATGTCCCGGGTTCGATTTCCAGTGGAGTTACCTATTGGTACTCGATTTGGTTGGTGGTAGCCAGTGGTAGAGATGAGATAAAGGCAAAGTGCAAACCCACCCATCCTCATTATCAAGCCAATAGAGGCGCTCGCTCTGTTACCTTTCATACCGGAACATAACAATGCTATTAACACAGCTGTTTGGCGGCAGACTTAGGTAACATGGTGGTAGCTAGCCAGTTTAATAAAGAAAATGCCCAATCATCAACCAAACCGGATTCCCCTCACTGGTAATCGAACCCGGGACCTCCAGATTGTCAGTCCAAGCTTGTAACCATTAACCACGGAGGTGGTTAAGTAAGCAGAATCACAAATTACTCGTATTTGAAAAAGCTACTTACATGATCTTTGGATCTGTAAAGTTTTCAATGACGTATTCCTTCACTGTCTGTGTAGCGTCGTTCGCAGCTGATGACGTAGATGCAGATTCGTCCTCAATCTTCAGTTTTATCGTAAGCGTAAAACCTGCCAATTAATATTGCATTAGGACGCGAGAGCTTCGAATATTCTTTCGCTTTACAACTTATTACAGCATTGGAACAAATCAACTGTCACTGTATCTTTAGAATACACGTTCCCGATATTTTTAGTATCCCGATCTGCCAAGTTAGGTAATTACGCCAACTCCTTGTATGGAAAGTTCGTTATCATCAGTACACTGGGTGAGACCTACAAACGTCTAAGACACCGGCTAGTAGACGCTAGTGTAAAATTGAATCAAAAAGAAACCCTTCAAATTCGGCCATCCACCACTTTCGAACCATGTCACATTCACACTTGCTCGATCCTATTTAATGTTGAAGGAAAGTCAATTAAAGGTGAATGTGACATGGTTCAGGAGTGGATACTTTTGTACTCGAGTGTGTCGTATGTTAAATGTAACGATTGTTTGAGAAATACTAGAATTGCTTTTTTAATAGTACTTTAATCCTACAAAATCGTTGTTTTGTACCTTAGTGAAAGAATGCAAAGCTTCAAATGTCATTTCAGTAGCGTGATCTTTATTGTACTCGTATATGTTGTGTTTATTTAATGTTTTTGCACAAAACAATAGAACAAAGTATATGAATACATTTAAAAATTAAAACTGTACTTGCACAGTTCATGAATATCAAAATTCTAAGCTAGGTTTATTTATTATTATTTGAGTGTACTGCACTTGTTTTAATGTTTCTAAAAGTTTGTCTAGTCTGTTTTTAAAACAATTCACGGAAGTAGCACTTATTACACTTTCAGGTAGAGTGTTCCAAGAATTCACTACACGGTTAGGCAAGAAGTGTTTCCTAGGGTTGCACCTACATAGAGGCTTGGTGAGCTTCATTGAGTTCAATCGACTGTTCTGGCTCATAGTGAACAAGGTTCTGATGTTGCTCATATAGTTACATAGATTTGAATGGGTATATTATGTTGGAAACTGTTAACTTTTCCAGATTGTGAAGAAAATAAATAAATCATGTTGACCTTGTGAGAACTTATTCTTGAGATGCTGTGGCGTGCCAAGGCACTGGAACTGTCCGTTGACCATGATCGTGAGACGTGAGCACAGCGCCTCGCACTCCTCCATGCTGTGTGACGTCAGCACCACGCCTCGGCCGGCGCGACGCGCTATCTGAACTGCGTTCCACACCTGACATCAACGACAACCAATTAGTACAGAGTATCACAAATTCATCTACTGAATTACGGTACAACTAATTAATACTTGAAATTCTGAATATTTATGGGAAATATAAAATTATATCATAGAAATGTCATTTTCATATTCGCGTTGGGTAAATTAAATTTCACATTAACTAGCTTTTGCCCGCGACTTTGTCCGAGTGGACTTAAGAAATTATCCCACACGAAATTCCTTTTAAAAAAGATCCTTTTTTGACACTTCCACTGTCCCTATACAAAAAAATCATGTCATTCTGACTCTCTGTTATACGTACGGTGTAGTACGACAACATGAATGTTATAGGACAGCAGTGGCGAAGGGTCCATACAACCCGATTCCCACCGGCTTACCTTTCAAAAATCCTTTCCACATATCATTAATGTAATGTACTATTAACTTTTATACGCTCAAAATATTACTACAAGAAACGCCTGTGCGCAATTAAAAAGCAATATCTATCAGTGGCGAATGGTCCATACAAGCCGATTCCCACCGGGTTACAGATATTATCTATAAATTGTCAAAGCCCGCCAAAACTATACCACAGTTCCCGTGTCAACTAATGCTCTGTCTCTTACGCTCTCGTAGTAAACGTTGCTTTTTATTTCACGATATAAGCCGGTGAATTTCGGGTTACTCGATTTCTTCTCTTTCGAACGCCTTATGCGGAGCGAGATAGAGAGTTATAATACTAGTAATTTCAAAACTATAATTTTAAGGAGAAAATACATCGCCAATGAGACATTTTTTCTAGCAAGTTAATAGTGTTATAACAATGCAAAATTTAGAAAGTAGTATTTTGATAGTATGTTTCATCGCGAGTCACATTGTTTTATTTAGGCGTATTTGCGTGTGATTTGTTCCGTTTGGAATAAACAACTTTAGTACGCGTGAATCATGAATGCTTGTTAGTACGTGATTAAATGCTCCTAGGTTACTATCGATGTTTTTTATGTGACGGATTAGAAAGTATTTCACTTAGTTCGAAGTTCATGTGCTGTTTTTTGTGTTTATAAGGTGATTTACTTGCATATTTCGTTCAATACGGTGAGTTTTGTGTGCCATTGTGGCTTTAATTCGTATGGAATGCTGCCTAACGGACTACTTGCTCATCATCTTCCCATTTGAAGAAATACTGAGAATTTCTGAAGCCGAATTTGAATCACGCGGTAAGCATTTTTTTTGGATCGGCTTCCCTTCGCCAAAATTCCACCCTTCGCCACTGTAGGACAGTTATAGTACCTGTCTCTTGGCGGCGGGGTCCACGCCCGTGGTTGGCTCATCCACAAACACGAGTCGCGTACGACCGAGGAGAGCCACCGCGGTGCTCAGCTTGCGCTTGTTGCCCCCAGAATATTGATCCACCTGATGAACATTTTACATTCACTTATGAGTCTGACATAAAATATGCTTGTTAGACGTACAGTTATGAACAATCATGTATGTATCAACGCACCCGCTTATCTAGATGCTTGGTGAACCCGAGCGCGTGCGCCAGCGCCTCCGCCTGCGCGCCCGCCGCGGACTGGTCGAGCGCGCGCAGCAGAGAGAAGAACCGCAGCGTCTCGCGTCCCGTCAGCTCCCCGAATACCGCGTCGAACTGCGGGCAGTAGCCTGCAAGACATGGTGGTATGTAATTTACTACCATTAGAGAACATCTGCTCACTCGTAGATATCTAATAAATACATTATGATACAAGTTGGCGTTGGCAACCTATAAAATAAAATAAAAGTCAGCAGTAGTCGTAATTTTACAGTCGCGGTGTAATGTTACAATCACGAACAATGGAGGCAAGAAGTCTCGAATTAGAGTTAATTTAATGCAGTTTACAGTATTTTACAAATTCCGAGCTTTCTCTACTCATTTATTTTTACATAGACATATTTTTAAGGGTTCATTAAAAAAATAGGCCATTGTAATGACAGGAAATTAATATCGGTAACGTAAAACTTTAATGTCAGCTACAATAGCCGTATACGCTGCTAATGGTGCATATACGGCGTTTGGAACAATAACCAAAAATGTGTGTAAAAATGAAAATGATGATTCTATATGAAGTTTGTTAATGATACTCATTTCCCGACATTATAAGCCAATATCCTTCACAAAGACACCCACTCTATTCTAAGTATTTTAAAAATATCCTCTGAATCGCCTTAATGCATAAAAATACATACTAGTAGAGCTTTACAAAGAAAAATAATTACTTTGATATTTATTGGAAGTATACTTTTAGCAGCTTTATATAGAGAGAAAAATAATATATATAGAAAGCTGCATGTTTCTTATGTCATAACATTTGAAAAATACGCGTAGAACAGACAATATGTGAGTTTGGTACCAATATTCTTGTGCACGTTAGTGATGTCAGTTCTGACGGAGTGTCCGCTGACGAAAGCGTCTCCGCTGGACACGGTCTCGTCCCCCATCAGCATTTTGAAGGTGGTGGTCTTGCCGGCGCCGTTCACGCCCAGCAGACCGAAGCACTCCGTGTCGCCCACGCCTCAGCAGATAAATACATAATATTGATGATTATTAGCCATACAGATGATAAACAACGTAGGCTCGTTAAATTTTGGATTCTTAGTGAGTAGGATCTAATGCAACCGCCTCCGTGGCCTAATGAATAAATGTTGGACTCACACTCCGGAGGTCCCGGGTTAGATTCCCAATGGGGGTACCTATCGGTACTCGGTTTAATTTTCTATGTCCACCATGTCATATAAATCTGCCGCCAAACAGCAGTGTTAATAGCACTGTTGTGTTCGGTATGAAAGGTAGCATGTCCAGCGCCTCATTAGCTTGAGTTATCTGGATACGCACGCATACCATTCATTTATATTTTTTGACTAATCCAAAAACACGCCATGCCACAACACGAAGTTCCATGAGGCCTGTACATCTGTACATCTATCCTGCTTTTACCTAGCTGGTACCTGGTTTAAATACTGATCATCTTGTTAAATGATCGTTGTTGACATTAGCAATCTCTTTCCACTAATGACAATGTAAGGCCCGCATATAATTAATTTGGTCTACTAGGTCATCCAAGATGGAGTCTAAGAAGCCTTGTGTTTAGAATATCACTTACTGAAGGACACCTGATTGACAGCGAGGTGGTCTCCGTAGTACTTGGTGAGGCCGCTGGCGACTAGGCTGGTGTCTCCGAGCCCTCGGCCACTGTTCTTCACGTGATTGATCTCTTCTGCTACATCCTCGTCCAGAAGAGTCTCATCTAGAGGAGGGGCGCTCTTCTCCCGGTTGAATATCTAGTTGTAGACAATGTAAAATGTGCAGTGCTGTATAAAGACGCAGAAAGGACGTAAGACGCTCGAATAAATTGAATTAAGATAAAAAAAGAAAAACATATATATCAGCCGCGTGTTACCTTCTGTGGCAGCCTGTACTCGAACACCATCAACAGGATCCAGGAGACGACGGCGGTCGCGACCATGCACACCAGGTACCGAGCGATCCCAGGCTCCTCCCAGTCCCAGTACGGGTTCTCACGAACTGAAACATAAAAATATTCTGGAGGACACGCTTCCTTGCTGATGATTACGATTTGTTAGACATTCAGGGAACAGGGGAACTGTATGCTAAAATACAAGTTTTTAAACTTAGTTTAGCTGCAGACGCTTTAGAATGTAAGTAGCTCAAATATTCTAGCCCAGTTAGAGTTAAGAAAAATATTTGTACACTGTTATAAATAAATTTATTGTTATTCATGGTAACACCTGTTCAATACGTGTGAGTGATACTTTCACGACTAAAGTCAAGACAGACATGAACTATGGGCGTAAGCTCTTAAATAAAAATGATAGGGGATGATAACAATGATGACAATAGGGATGAATGCCGCGAAACATAGGAGAACAGCTTCAAATAATATGAGACTAAAGCTAGGATTGACGGTGATGATCATAGATATATCAGAGATGTACACTTCAGTGTTTCATCATCATCTACGTAAGACCACCACTACACGTATACGTGTGGTTCACTCATTTATTGACGTGACGCACGCGCCCGCTGTCCTAGATCGAAATTATAACTTTTTATTATTATTTAATTTAATTTTATAAAATGTAATGTTGTATAAAATAAAAAATTACATGAATTACTAAACATAGGACAGTTGATAAGGACCTGCCGTCAGCGACGACCTTCATTCAAAGTGATTCATTTTGGATAATGTTGTTCATGGTCAGCTGCTGTATTTGAGCCTTTGTGAGACAAGAGGCTTTACTAGAAAGGATTCGGCATAATCAATACGCTGGGTAGGCGGTTGTTTATTGCTATAACATATTGCTGATATTCAGGTAGTACCTTTGTCGCCTTTAGCGACACATGGAATGATCTACACGACCAGAATTTTCTGTTTAAAATGATGATAAAGTAGTGGTTTTATATGTGGAACCTTGTAATTGTCCAATTTTACTTTATACAGCAAATGTATGTATGTCTCCTGTATAAATAAACTTACCGCAGCACTGGTCTGGGAAGTACTCGCACATGACGTCCATGTTGCAATCTTGAAGAGTCGGTAATATGGCAGACAAGTGGTCGCAGCCTTCCATACACGACCACTTCTGCAGACCAACTGTGTTCAGTGACCTGAAACAGTCGGAGATACGTATGTTTGTAATACGTATAGTACTCGCACAATAAGTTTGCCCCTCTGAAGTTAGCCACAAAAGACTGCGTAGTATCAATTATTAACGTATAAATGGGAGGCAAGGCAAGTCTGCGGGTGCAAAGAAATGTCCTAGTGTTTTATGTTATCTAGAGATAGTTATTTTCGAAAATAATAGACACACATTCCATCTATACATGTTTGAAATTGCGGAGAGCTAACTTCAGAGGGGCAAACTTATTGTGCGAGTACTGTAAATCATATTCAGACTATACCTATATCATACACAACGCGCGAAAACACCTCAAAACAACCTGAACAGTTTAAATCTTTACCTTATCGTGTAGGTTGTAAGGTCGATGACTGACCTCACAAACCCTAGTGGCAGAGTTGTTAAGCTGACATAGGCCACTGGCTGGTTCATGTAGTAACTACCTGTCGCTGATAGTAACCGGGACCAAGGGCTTAACGTGCCTAACGAAGCCCGGAATCATCATACTTTTCAGGCAATCAAGCTTGCAATGTCCTAAACCAACTGAGGAAAGTATCACAAAGTGCTTTTTGATAATTTCCCGACTGTCCACCAGGAATCGAACCCAGGACCTACGTGTGGCGCGCGTCTGGCGTTGAGACAACTGCAAAAGGTTAAATAAAAGCGCATGATAAATATATTACTTACGTGATGGCTGTGACGAGACTGTACAGCGGGAAAAATTGCAATATGGCGTCTAGAATGTAAGCCACGTGTTCCGTATCCAAGGTGGGTAGTTTCAATGCTTCCACTATCTGCGCGCCCATCATACCTGCAAACACGGCATTAAAAGCTATAAGAACTCTGCCGATATTACATGGCCAGAACAAGTAACATGTCCTTTCAAATGTCTAATCCACCATTGTAGGCAGTGGGTTGTTTCTCAGTCACAGTGTCTGTTTTAGAGGTAGAAGAAATCAAGCGACGTGGATACGACTATATACAAAACTGGCATGTAGCTGATAGATATTTCGGTTGACCAGGTCCGATTTTGTACCTAGATTAGCGATGTGGGGGTATATCAACAGCATATTATTTATACGATCTTCTCTTTTATACTTACATATTTATTCATTTACGTTTTTTAAACTAGAATTAGTAATAGAGTATGAAAGGAAAATCGTGATTACCGAAAAGTACGTTGACAAAGAACATGACCACGAAGCCGAGCGCCGGCCCGCCGAAGCAATACGAGAACAGGTAGTTGATGGGCACCATCGCAGCCCCGTACACCATTATACACAGGAACATGCGACCTGCGAGCGAATACATACATTATAATATAAGCAGTGTTTGACGATAATTAACGCGTTCGAAAAGAACTAAAACCGATTGCCTTCAAAATTTGGTTTTTGTTGATTTTCTCAAAGAGCACTTAATCAATTTAGATAAAATTATATGGGACCACCTCTGAAGTATGCTCTACCAAACAAAAAAAGAATTATCAAAATCGATTCATTCTTGGTGGAGTATCTCGTAGCACACATACAAAAAAACATACGCGTCGAATTGAGAACTTTCTCCTTTTTTGAAGTCGGTTGAAAAGAATAAAATTTGGCCCCTCTGTTGAAAACGGTATTTTGCATAAAATACCAGCCTCTTAGGATGTGCAGATCGAAAGGTAATAAATAATACGTTTACCCATTCCCTAACATGACTAAATATATTTCAGGGCGGATCTATTGTGTGAAAAAATGTAGGTATATATGTCATAACTATACCTAATTCAGCAGCGGTGGACAATCCTATAACTTGGAAGGCGACGCATGAGATGATGATTGGAATGCACAGGACGAGGAACCAAGCCCAGTCGAACATGGCCGCCGCTCCCCACATCACTACGGGCTTGATGCCAGCTGCCTTCTGCAGTAGTTTGGCGCGGGATATGCGCTCCTGTAGATAACATACACCATCAAATGAGACTGTCAAAGATCGCCATGGCGGACTTACCGGTTTGCCATAATTCAATAAATTAATTTCGTCACCGATCAGGTGAGATCGTGCCATGCGTTGTTGTGTTATTAGTTATTAAATAATTGATACGCTTGCCAGGCGGATGGACATAGTTTCCAAGTCCCAACATATTGCTTGCTAAATTGCTAAGAATTTTAAACGAAATTAAATTAATCATTATCATTATTAACAGCCTATATACGTCCCGATATAGGCTCGATGCGGTCGATGTGGCGTATCATGAGGGAGGCCTATGTCCAGCAGTGGACGTTTCCCGGCTGATGATGATGATATACGTCCCCACTGCAGGGGCTCAGGACTACTCTCCTACAGAGAGTGTATGAGCCATAGTCCACCACGCGGACCCAGTGCGTATTAGTAGACTTCACACACATCTCGAATTTCTTCTCAAGAGTGTGCAGGTTTCCTCACGATGTTTTCCTTCACCGAAAAGGCAATAGTAATGATTTTATCATTCATACATAAATTCCAAATACCAAATGGGACTGTTCAAGGACTGACGCTCTGCCCAACTGAGCTACCATGGCTCATAATTAATTAAGAATTAAATTAAGTTACTATCGTAATAAATACCTTGATGTAGAACATAATGAAGACAGCACTAACGATACCCAAGCTATTGCCGATACCGTTAGCCAGCTGCATGGCTAGCATCTGCACCATCAGTTGCATGTCCGTCTGCAAATAAACATTGAAACATACATAATGCAAATTATACGCGAAATTATACGCGCACTATTCTTGTAACTGATTTACGTGTCAATCAAGTATGAACTAGCCCTCCCCATGACATGGCACGTCGTTTGAACAGACTCGAGATTATATCAAGCAGCATCTCCCTGCAATCTTTACCTTACTGGGTAAAAATCAGGGCCATATATTCCCTAGCGACAGGTACAGCCATGGCAATCGATTTGTAGCACCAAAATCCTATAAGATCTACACTAATCGATGTTGTTGTAAGTATGTTTTAATGGAATGTCTAATAAAATAGATTTTTTTGTAATATATATTCCGGTGACACGGATATCTCTCATATATAATTTTAACTATTGTTTAAATTTGAATGCGGTTGGATTTGACGTACTTGAACATGACATTGTCTGAACTGAACTCACCTGATCTCTGTAAGTGGCCGTTAGGGGATGGTTGAACACTTGGAGGCTTGCTTCTGGTATTTTAGCTTTCAGCAACGCCGCATGTACGTTCGCTAGGGACACGGCTATGTCGTGATACCCGAAGTTACTGAACCACGCGGTTACTGAGCTGTCACTGAAGGTCGCCCCGACCAGTAGCTGGTTACGAAGCCTGCCCATCGTGGCTGTATCCATTGTCTGAAAAATGATATAAGGTCTTTCAGCATCGTTGTTTTGCGGGAAGTTATTACGCTTTTGTTAGTTACACACTAAAAAGTACAAGTCAAAACAAACATAATTAGCCTAAACTCCATCGAGTTTACTAGTAGCTGTTGAAGAGTTCCACTTTCTACATTTGGGCTCCATATTCAGACCTTCGTCACTTAATGTAATGTGTTAATCTCGTCAAAATAAACAAAATGAGCCCAAAATAAGATTATCTATCCATCTTCTGACTCCAGGGTTCGATCAGCTAGATTGTGCCTAATTATACTATCGTCATTCGAATCACTTACGGTCGAAAAGTTTCAAATCAATATGGTAATTAGAAGTAAAGTAGGGTTAACGAGTGAAATAAAATACGTAAACAATCGGGCAGTTACTGAGTTAGATTGCGATAACGAGCTATTGCTATCTCTGTCCTTATCACTGGTACGCAATAATGACGTCAGCCGTCGTTGCGTGATTCGTGATACAGGAAAGCATTCAGTACCAGAGTTAGCAACATTTGGTTCGCCATTTCGTGAAGAAGTTCATTCCAGTATGGATTGCGTTCGAAGTGATACGTATTTTTTCGTTACCGTATTTGCTTAGTTTTTCGTTATTAATAATTCGTTACGGCTGATTCGGACTCTTCCGACGAATCATCTTTGTCTTATACAGACAACAACGATTCAAATAAAAATGTATTTAACCCCTGAAAGTTTGTTTACATTCTTTATCTCGTATCGTTGGCCTTACTTTAGGTCAAAATTGACTGACTGACTTACATACTTAGATGGGTAGTTGGTTACATACCAGTGAATCCAATATAAATCATGTGAACATAAAACACACACACAAATAAATCATGAACGTACCCTCTCCAAGTAGTATTCGTCAACAGTCTGATTGAGACTAATTATCTCCATGGTAGGGTTGTCAGCTGCCAGGAATATCATCTCGTAGGCTGCCTTGGCGAAGGCACCGAGAGAACCCAAGTTAGTGCCGTTATAGTGTAGCAGGGTTTCAGTGAAAGTGAACCTGAAATACATGTCACTATAGTAATAAATACAACGCTTTGTCGGCGTCAGCATCTTTCTAGCTATCCATAATCTAGGAGCTCTCAAATCCGGGGTGAATTGACTTATTCTTGACATATTCGTACTGTCGTCGAACACCACGTCTCTTACTATTAAGTGAGATTGAGTCACAGGCATTGCCTAGTTGTTATTCAATGACGTTTTAATGTATTCGTATTACTTAAAACAAAATGGTAAAATGGAATGTCAGTCTGTTCAGAATAATACCAAATCTATATTAACACAGCCGTGGTAGCTCAGTTAGGTACTCTGTTGTTAGGTAGTCCATCCTTGAAAAATCGAGGTTTGGGTTCGATCCTGACTCGTACCAATGAGTTTCAATTTGTTATTTGAAATTTGTGTACGAATGATAAAATCATTACCATTGCATTTTCGGTGAAGGAAAACATCGTGAAGAAACCTGCACACTCCTGAGTAGAAATTCGAAGATGTGTGTGAAGTCTACTAATACGCACTGGGCCCGCGTGGTGGACTATGGCCCATACGCTCTCTGTAGAGGAGTAGGCCTGAGCCCCTGCAGTGGGGACATGTAGAGGCTGTTGATGTGATGTATTAAGAATATGTATTAAACACTATAAAAAAGAAAAGAGCGAATGAGTACGCCACTATCGCGCTATGGCCTCTTAAATTAATAATTTCTTTACCCCTCCGCTAAAGACAGAGGTCTCCGCATGATCGTCTCCTGGAACGAGACAACGTATCTCATGAAGCCGAGGGTCGAGTTGATGATGAGTATCGGCACGGACAGCTGCAGCACGATGAGCGCCCACGAGCGCGTCCACACCAGGCCCAGCTTCATCCAAACGGCCATCACGTGCTCGCACATCAGACGGATGCCTTTAGAGCCTGGCGCGTCGGAAGCCACTACAATCATCAGAAATAAGGTAAGGTATTGATATAGATAAGCGATTAAGGAAATAATCGTCAAGCTAATTTAGATTTAATATATTATACGAGTAACACACCAAAATGTTTAGGTATACGAAAAACAAATTTATAAAATCACTGTAATTAACTGTATTGTCATTTAGAGTGTGTTCCATTAACATCAATGCTCCATTGAAAATTAAAATTTCCATCTAAACACTGGGTTGTTAAAATGGCCAATTAAAATGTTTCCACAGCTTCTTCAGGATATTTTTGGGACTGTAAAAATATTTGACAACGATGCATAGCTTCGATGTTTTCCCGTGCATAAACGACTTTGTCTTCCAAGCAGAATGAGAGAAAGTATGACTATGAGATAACTTTAACTAGGTAATACTTCAAAAGTGTCGCATTACACATCACATTAATATTATAAATTAGAAAGTAACTAGGTATGTTCCTTTGTGAGTTAATTGCCTTTTCACGACTAAAATGATCTTGATGGAATTCAGTAATCACACTATTTTCACATTTTCTGTAATCAACCCAGATGACGTCACAGGCAAAAAGATTGTACGGTATATGTAAACACAGGTTAAGTGTATGTAAATTCAAACTAAATTCCAACTTACAGTTGTCGATAGAAGAGCCAAAGTCGTAGTTCCCAGTTAATTCTGAATCAGTGAAAGTGCCGGCATCGGAATCCACCGAATGCACTGACACATCCGAGCCCACGCTGCAACACGATTTAACGAGAAATTACATGCAAGGTTATTAAGATTTTAAAAAATACATAAATCATAAGGGGACTAAGAGATTATTCCAGGGTATGGGCAGCGACATTTTACAAATCCACCTTTATATGAATAGCAATGGCAAGTCAAAAAATAACGGCCACGTGCAAGTCGGTCTCGTGCACGAAGGGTTCCGTACCATTATCTATAAAAAGAGCAAAAAACACGTTTGTTGTATATAACCACTTAAACATTTATTTTATTCTGTTTTTTAGTATTTATTGTTATAGCTGCAACAGAAATACATCATCTGTGAAAATTTCAACTTTCTATCACGTTTTATGAAATACAGCCTGGTGACAGACAGACGGACGGACAGCGGAGTCTTAGTAATAGGGACCCAATTTTATTACCTTTGGTTTCGGAAACCTAAAAATATTATTGAAGTGGTGGTCTATGGGCAAAGGTCGATTTCATAATTGACCTGATGATTGGGTAATCTCGTTATTCCATCATTATCATCAAAAATAACTATACCGCTCAAAATTGATGATTATATACGAGGATAGGCCCGTAAACAGATTGGGGAGATACCGAACTCACCTCATAAATACATCTTCCAAAGTAGTAGCGACTAATCCGTAGTTCTTAAATCCGATGAAATCGATATTTTTCTCTAGGTCGTTCAACATATCTTCAAACACATGTGAGAAATCGTTGGTCAAACTGTATGTCACTTCAGTTCCTGAAACAGAAGGTTAAATAAACTTGTGTTCACTAGCGGGCGTGGAGCATTACATTCACGGAGCAGAATTACCAGTGCATGCACCCTGCATGTGGGGGTTGTTGCTGACAACCGTTGTTGCACCGAAGTTGCCAACTGTATGCCCATTTTGGGCATACGCGAGGAATTTTGTACTCAACGACAAATTATATATTATACTGCAACTTTAAGTTACACAAAAGGTGGTATAACATTTCACAGGTTTAAAATTCAAGAAAACAAAATGTTCTAATTTTAAATTTCTCAGACACACCGCTTTGATGTCTTTTTATTTTGTGCCTTTCTGATACACTGACATGAAGATAAGTATTGTCGCGATTGTCGCAGCTTACCTCGATTTCCACCGTAAATTGACACAATTTGTTCAGAATAAAAACGCATCCACGTTTTTTCCAGCCATACTCCTTGATTAAATTGATTACTTGAAAAACTGGGACCAAGGACTATGAGATTTATTTTATTTAGGCGTATGGCATTTTTGTCGTTCACAGATCTATGTCAAGTTGTTTGGCCCATTGTGCCGCGTCTCTCGGGAGGGAGAATAGATCAACGGGACTACCACAGTATTTTCTGTTGGGGCATTCCTCGATGATATGTGCTACACTCTGCACCAATGCGCCGCAGTCACAACATGGAGAATCTCTCCAGCCACACCGATTCATGTATTCTGCACTTCGTCCGTGTCTCGTGCGCAATCTATTTAGCTGGCACCACTCACGTCTGGGGAGCGAGAACCCTTTCTGTTGCAGTGTGGGGTCGAGGTTGGTTGGAGCGTTTTGGGGCGGATTTGTGGCCCATTCTTGTTTCCATCTGTCCCTGATGTTGAAGTTTTGGGTCAGCATATCTTTGGCGGATAAGTATGGCGGTATGGGGACTATGAGATATGTAGTCCCCATAATAATACCCAGAATTTTATCTAAGGTCAAGGCCTCCAAACTTTTTTATATTTACGTTAGATTAGTTAATCAATATCCATACTAATATTATAAATACGAAAGTGAGTTTGTTTGTTGTCCTTACTTTCGTAACGGAGGGTCAGAATAACAAAAATTTTAATATAGGGATAGTTGCAGGGTTGGGAAAGGACGTAAATTTACTTTTTATCCCAGTCCAGCGTGTAGTTCCCGTGGGATACTTTCCGAATCCCACACGGACGAAGTACGGGAAAAATCAGGCGGACATAGAAATGACCTATCGCCACCAAACCGAGTACCGATAGATACGCCCATTGGGAATCGAACCCGGAAGCTCTTTCTATCATGTATCCATTAGGCCACGAAGGCGGTTAAAACATTCTGTGTAAACTGACCTCGATCCTCTTTGATGGCAGTTCCCGGTATGTAGTTATTAATGACGGCAGTGCAGGCCTCGTGCTTGAAGTCTTCGCTCTTGACGACAACGAGCGTGTACCCGACGCCGTAGTGCTGCTTGAGGAAGTACGGGGATCCGACGCACTGCAGACGACCGCTGGCCATGATCGCAACCCGGTCCCCGAGGATGTCCGCCTCGTCCATGAAGTGAGTGGTCAGGATCATAGAACGACCTGACAACAAACAATTACATATTACACACTAACTCACACTGAGCGAGCAATGGAACCAGACATGCTCGGAATTCTTTCATCATCATCAACCTGTCTATGTGCACTGCTGGAAATAGGCCTTCTCCGTGGTATGCCACTTTGACCGATCTCGACTCCCCGCGACCTTAACCAGGCCGTGGGTCTACCTATTAGGGGGACGGCATGGTACACGGTAGTGGTATGCGGTCGCCACTCGAGAAAATATTGTCAATTATACGTAAGTAGAATAAATTAAACCGAAGTAACCATATAATAAAGTCTGGTCTCGGTTTTATAATATGACCACCCCATGCTACCCCGCAGTTGTCATAAAAAGAGACTCAGGAGAAAAATATTTAGAAGACGGGCAGCAGCATCTACCTATTTAACAACAACATCTTACTGCGATCCCCAATCCGCCTTCCAAGCATTGTGATTACGGCAAATCCTCTCACATAAAGTCCAATGTGTCGATCTATTTTGGAAGCACATGTCCAAGAATGGACTCGTGCCTCCGATTATGAATATGAACCATATAAAGGCACGAGCGATCAATACAGCCCTCCATAGCTATCAGCCACATTGACTGATTAATCAGAGTAAACTTTCATTTGGCACATGTAAGTAAATATTCGCTTATCTAGTCGATAACACTGTCTACTTAGCGCGTTAATCTAAAAAAACTGTTGCTTGCGTTAACGATGATAAATACATTGATAATGTCACGCGTTTTCATTAGTTTGCGAATTACGTAGTAATAAACTAGTAGGTAAATTCTTAAATATGGTAAACAATGTTTTCTAGATAAAAATTACCACACTTGTGTTGGAATTATCTTAAATCAGACCCCCGTTGAAATATGACAAAATATATCAAAATCAAATTTAAAAAATCAAAAATTTATTGCGTTTACAACCTTTACCTAATATATACAGTACGTGGAGGCTCTCCTTTTAAGTATGGAAATACTTGTATTAGGAGGCCCCACTCTTCCCCGCGGACATAAAAATAGAGTTATGAAAATAATGACTTGACAAAGGTATAAAAAATAAGTGTACCTTTCTTTTCCCTTTGCAGCAGGTCCCACAGAGCTCGCCTTGAAGCAGGATCCATTCCTGATGTTGGTTCATCCAGAAGGACCACTTTAGCAGATCCACTTAAAGCTATTCCCACGGCCAGCCGACGTTTTTGTCCACCTGATAGTCCGTCGGCTTTGTAGTCACGCTGTAATTACATTTGACATAATCATAAACTCATACAACATTTGACTCGAAATTTTTGAAAAACTTGTCCATAACTTTCTCTTTTTAAAGCCACTGTGACACTCGTTTGAAAAGTTCAACAACCCCGATTTTGGGCCCATTTCTCAATTGAAGAAATACGAGTACATTTCTTACAATAAAATCGTTATAAAGTCATAACCACAGTATAAGTATTTGCTGATATAATCAGCAGAGTTACAAAAGACAAAGGTGAACTTAAAAAGCTCTGGAAGAGAAGAAATAACATCATCAAAGTTTCATACTAAATTTCAGTTGTCATAATCATTTAAAATATAATAGCTGGATTTATGTTTTTTTCTGTCATTTTTTCTAGATTATTGTTCAAAGCGCCACATATGAACCATTAGCAGCGTAACTGCTATTGTAGCTAACTATAAAGTTGTAAACTAATGATATTTATTTCGCGATACTATAGTTTCATCTCCTATTTTTTGGTACTTACTTATCAAAGCCAGCTATTCTATTTTAAAAGATTATGGCAACAGAAATTTAGTATGGAAGCATTAGGAGAGGGATAACGTTAACAACAGTCGGCTTTATCACTCGTAATAGATTTCCCCAGGCACCTTTTGATTAGACACAAGAGTAGAAGATTTGTGTATAACACAAACAACATACGTTGAACGATAGCAAACTGAAAATAGAACGCACCTTTTCCTGGAGCTCCAACTTGTCAATGAGCGCATCTATCTCCTGGTAGAGCTCATCGCCAGTGAACCCCTTCAACCTGGCGAAGAACTCTAGATGTTCCCGCACCGTCAGCTCACCGAACAACACATTATGCTGGGGGCAGAGGCCGAGGTGGGACCGGGCAGACTCCGACTGGGACATCATGTCGAACCCAGCCAGCCATATCGAGCCACTGGTCACCTCCAAGTTACCTGGCAATATAGAGGTTAAATACTGGTGTAAATCAGTCTCAATAAAACAAATATGGTGTTTCTATTCAAATGAATATATCGTCAACCAACCATATGCACTACGCGAGGTCTTGTTTTCTTCGAAGGCAAATTATGCGTAATTATAAATATTAAAATGGTAATAAAAATTACATATCTTGGAGTGCGTATTATAACTTAAAATAACACAAAAGACGGTATAATATTTCACAAGTATAAAAATAGAAACAAGATGTTCTAATTTTTCATTTCATGTTGTCTCTTTCTGATACACTGACATGTACAATGTACATTGTTGTCCTCGCCTCCTACCTTAAATCAATGAGTTTTGTTTATAACAAGACCGCGCTCACGCTCTCTCCACCCATACGCCTTGTGTTACGCGGGGTGTTGAAATGACATCCAGTTTTGGAAGCCTTTTATGTAAAATACGCTACGAAAATCTTGACGTGTTTTGACTTTATGAAAGAGTCCTTATTATTTTAATGTATTATTACATTTGTAGATGAAACTTACCGGTGAGCATAGATATCGTGGTAGATTTGCCGGCACCGTTGTGTCCGAGCAGCACGGTGATTTGATCGTCGTAAATGTTCAGTGATAAGTTGTTGACAGCTATGTTTGCGCCGAATATCTTTGTTAGGTTCTGAAACAAACGAGTGAACCTCTTATGAATACTTGTGAATGGGGACTCATACTCCTTAGTCATAACCCTTATAATCTCTCTTTGGTACATCTTGGACGGTCTATCCGTCCGTCCGTCTATCTATCATAGCTGATTATCTCAGCAACTACTAATGCTGTTAACTTAAAATTCGTAATAATTATGGGACATTTATGTACCACCTGAAATTTTTACCAATATTCTCAAATAAATGATTGATTGAAAGTGAAGTGAAATACTTGATAAAATCATTTTATTTAAATTAAAAAGGGGACAAAGTTGACGACAAGACAAGACAAAGGGTCGAAATTTCTAAGTGCAGTCACTACGTCAAACAAACTTAGCTATGCGGTCAGGAAAAAGTACATATCTTATCATGGTTCAGAGCCCTCGGTAAGCGAATCCAACTGGCTGGCTTTTTCCTGCTTAACTTGGCCTTTCGCGATTATCAACAACTAAATAACAGATAAAGCTCACATTCAGTTTTTACGAGTCATACAATAGATACATGATATACTTATGTAGATATACTTACAGACATTTTCACTCCCACCTCGTGGTCGATAGGATCTTTTTCTTTCATTATGTCACCGATCTCATCTACTTCAGCCAGCACAGCGCCATCTTAAGATAGGATGTAAAAATTAAAAATAAACAAATTCAAGTTTTGAATGTGTCTAACAATTATTGAAGTCTTAACAGTACAATCTTATCATGGATCAATGCCCCCCCCCCCTTTCCTCCCTTGCCTTGGTCACAAATATAACTTTATGATTATTTTAGCTGTACTTGTTAGTCAATTAGTCCATAACGCGGGACCAGTGCGGACTGACAGACTTCACACACACCTTTGAATTTATTCTCAGGAGTGTGCAGGTTTCCTCGCGATGTTTTCTTTCACCGAAAAGCCAATGGTAATGATTTTTATCATTCGTACATAAATTCCAACAACAAATTGGAACTCATTGGTACGAGCCAGGATCGAACCCAGACCTCGATTGTTCAATGACTAGCGCTCTACCCCACTACACTACACTTAAGAAACATGGTAGCCCAAGGCTCTTAGTTGTTAAGTGTTCAGTTAGTTTTGAATTCCTACTAAATGAAAATACTCTACTGAAAGAGGTGCACAACTGCACACATAGAAAACTAAGAAATAGCCATTGGAAGAGGCACACCCGCTGTGAAAGTGTCGCATGTGTCACATATGTGATGTACCCCTGTCTCGTACAGTCTCAGAACACCGGAAATAAAACAGTGTCTAAATTTATATTTTGCAGCATACCCGCTAGCAGATACTGCCAAAATTTGTAATTGTATAATAAAAAAGGCTACATTTCACTGAAAAGCTTTTTTAAAGCTTGTAGATGTGAGACAGTGGGTGGGCGACGAATGGCAACACACGTTTTCGAATACATATAGCATTAACTTCCTTTCTAGTGCCTATACTAATTTATATTTCTGTGGATGCACAATATTAAGTCACCGCAATATACGATAAGCACTACTATTGATTATACTCGTATTTTTTATTAAAAAATAAACTTTATTGTTTTATACAGTGCAAATAAATTGTAACTGCGGACAATTTATTTGGCCAATTATATATGTACGTACTACATACACAGGCACCACATAACAGTAAGCATACATCCAGGAATATTTCTTACGCGCAGCCTTAGTAGCAGGGAACCAGAAAGTTTTCTGGAAGGGGAAGTACCACGGCCTGGGCGTGCCAAACGGTCCGGGGTACACTTGCTCCAGATACAACGCTATCAGCATGTATAGGACGCAGTCCACAGCCAGCATCATCACGACGTGGCCGAAGACGAAGCGGGTCGAGTCCGCAGCGGGGGACAGCATGAATTCACCCCACTGCATGCCTGCGGTAATAATATAGAGGATTTTTAATCACTTATAAGTGGGCGTTTAAACACAATCTCACTCCCCTGATGTAAAATAACAAGCAGTTCGAGAAATATAATATTTTTAGAAATAGGTATAGAAAAAAAGAAGAGCAAGTTATTCGAACACACTCCCCGGACTGAAGCATGTAGAAGTCCGAAAAATTAGCTATGTTAGGTCAAATTATAATTAAATTTACAGTAGGCTAATAAATAATTTAGCCCCCAGAATGACTGCTGAATCTAAATGAAGACACGCCAAAAGATGTATCAGTGTACTAACAGCAGCGTAGTTGGGCAGTTCTGTTCAGCGACTTGTAAAAAGTAGCCTATGTCCTTTCCGGCCCTTCAACTATTCCTATTCAAAAAATCAAGGCATTATAGCTCTCCGTAACGAAGTAAAGTAAGATTTATTTGAATAAACGTTAAAGTCCTAATTTATGGTAAAGTCTCAAGCTACAACTTAAGAGAGATAGCCGAAAGTTTTTTTTTAAATAAAATTATATATAGATACAATGCAATAGTAATCTACTTGTTTGCCCTTATTCCATTTCCTGATAACCCTAATCTGACTAGCAGGAAATTAGTTTTAGAAAAGTACAAATTTTATCATAGTTTTATCGAGTAACGGTGACTCATCATATATTAAAGCATATATTAAAACACTTCACAATGTTTTTAAAATAGTTTTAGGTGTGAGCTGGAAGCTACGTCATTGATTGTCGATTCTCGGAAATGGGCATTCATCTTCCTATAGTTGACATATGTTATTGGGCAAAGAAGACAGAAGAATCATCACTATAACTTCTAATATTATAACTAAGCCATTACCTCATATTAACAAATGTCAGTGCAACTCAATATGAGCAGAATAAATTATAAGATAAGAAAGAAGAAAAGAATTAATTGTTTAAAACCATTTCAACAGCAGCAGCAGCAGGGAAACGTCCACTGCTGGTCATAGACCTCCTCCGTGGTATGTCACAATGACCAGTCCCGAGCCACAAGAGGAGCTTTATAGGGACCATACGGAAAGCACCAGCTTTCAAATATAAAAAAAGAATCATCCAAATCGGATCACCCAGTCAAAGTTCTGAGGTAACAAACATATAAAAAAACATACCCGTCGAATTGAGAACCTCCTCCTTTTTTAAGTCGATTAAAAATAACAGCAATAAGATTCCTTACCTCCAGTACTTTCCCTGGCCAGTATCAGCTGGAACCCGTACGCCATGGCAGAGTTGATGCACAGACAGGTGAGAGCCTGCATGGCGGCGGACATATTGACATCGAGGGCCAGCAGGAACGCGGGAATGTACGTCAGGAACCAGATCACACCGGTGAAGAGTGCGGCAGAGCTCGCTGACGACAGACAACAAGTTATTTATCTGTAGGCGCAACATTTTCTGTGTCGTAGCCCTAAACTCTGTAATATATCCTACTAAAGCTTACTTTAATCACAGACCGGAAACTTCAAACAAATGTCGTGATATCGGTTCCTATATATGGGATGTGGAACGGATGAAGTTTGTATGCACGCGCATGTGTGAGTAAAGTCAACCGCGACATAATAATAATAACGATCCGAATCGGGGTCACTTTCTTGCGGGGAGGTGAACGTCAGTTCTGTCTGTAGTACTGTAGTAAGACCCAAGGAAGAGTGTAACTGGCTATGATATCATTCATTACCGGAACTAATCAGTTCTGCTATCACTGCTGTATAACGCCAGACTTAGACAACAATTAGATAACATGGGAGTGGCTAACCCGGTATATAAAAGTGTCAATTGAACACCAACCAACCTGAGACCAACAGGTGAACCGTATGAGTTACGATTGTCAATTTTACATATTCTGAGCGATTAGTGCGAAACCATATCTGGGCTCTACTAAGTAGCGTCAACTATAAAATTTCATGGGACACTCGAAAGTCGAGTGCGAAGTACATATAGCTTTATTTAGAAACGCACCTTTAGAGAAGAAACCGCTAATCATAAAACAGAAGAATATAGTGCAGATCAAATATAACGTCAAGAAGAAGAATAGCACCGTCCACGGGGTAAAGGTAAACACCGAGTAGTCGCTGAACCCGTCCTCCGTGGTGAACCAGTTCACCTGGAACGAAGAAACGTGTCAGTGGTGTGATTGAAACGATTATCCAAAATTATAATACCTCTATAAGCTGATTAAAGAGGTACAGATTAATTGATAATTCTAAGACGTTTACGAGTTTTGCAAACTTAACACGTTTTACTTAACACAACATTCTCTAAAAGAGTGACATATTTAAGAATTCATTTTAAATGAGTCTCTTTTGGCGTTTTTCATTACATAAAAAGTGTCTAAATAGTGAGACTTCTTCTTATCGTGTAGGTTGTAAGATCGATAAACCAACCGCACCAACCCTAGTGTCAGAGATGATAAGCCGCCATAGTCCTCTGACATGGTTCATGTAGTAAGTAGCTGTCGTAGATAGTAACCGGGACCAACGGCTTATCATGCCTGCCTATCCACGGAATCATCATACTTTTCAGTAAATCAGGTGATTCAGCCTGCAATGTCCTAAACAAACTAGTGAAAGTCTACCGCTCAGACAACTGCGCCACCGGGGCCGAAATAGTGATTAAGGGAATATAGCGTATCAACGTTTCCATGTTAAGGTTTTGGAACGTTGAGCAATATTTTAAAACTTCAACTTATACATATACTACGATATTTACCTTTAATATAACGATGACAAGAACAATTGTAACCAGCAGATATAATATTTGTTTACAGAACCACGCAGTCCAATGCAACCATGTCGGTAGTCCCATGATTTTCATTGTTTCCTGTAAATAGAAAGCTTTACTTTATCATTATGTTTAATAACCGAATTGAACATTTTACCACGACGTATTGAAATAAATGCAAAGCACAAGCCCTATAGAATAACATTTGCTGCCAACTCTAACACTATGAACACACGGAAGCGAAATCAGAGTAAGAGAGAATAAGAGCAGCCTGAATTTTCAAATTTAAATATTTAAAAAAAGTAATGGTCCGGAGTCCGTAGAATTGCAAATATAACAATAATAGATATAACAAAATAGCTTTGGAAGCAATCTTCATAAAATTGATTGCAAGAAGAAATTACGAAAAACTGCGCAAAAATATTTTTTGAACAAAATCCACAAATACGTAATTCCATTTATAATTTAATTACAATCAGCAATTGTAAGTTGTAAATCAAATAGGACAGAGTACTCTAGTTTGGGAGCCATAAGTTTCGAATAGTCTACATAAACCAATCTATATAGAACATGCATGTGGAATCGGAAAATTTTATAATTGGAACGTAGTAAACTGTTATTAATAATGACTTTTACTTACTTTTTATATGATTAAGCAACACGAACACGACCTACCTTGAGTTGTAACTCCTTCTCAACGGTGACAGCTCTGACGATGTTGACAGCCGTGTAACTAAAGCTGAGCATGATGAATGTGGGGAAGAGCAGCTGCAGAGCCTCTACGGCCAAGTCCTGAAGGTACGGGGGGTGGGGGAGTCTCTGCAGGTGGATATCGAAGCTGCTCAGGTCTTCGCCAGTCAGTCTCGTTATTAGCTCCGAGGATATCGCGTGCTGCAGAGCTATGAAGAGTTCTCTGACATATCCTGTAACATCAATACTATTCTCTACACTCTACTTTTCTTCTTATTAAGTCTTTGGAAAGGTAATAAGATTTGCCATTACTTCAATATTGTTGTTGTTGAACAACAAGATTAATACACTGTAGGAGAATACCTGAACCCCTGCTGAAAAGGCATGTATACTGACATAAGTTTTAAATGTCAAACAAACTTTTAAAATTTACTGTATTTAGTTTTAGTTTTTCATATTTAGGGAGCTAATAGTATTATTTACAATGTTAATACAGAAACAGTATAAGTACATGACATTTATAAGTTAAAACAATTATACAGACATGATCTATTTTAATATGTTGTATAAATAACATTTTCTTATATACAATTTGTTTTTGCCTTCAACTCATTTGATGGAAAGTGATGATGATTCGTATGATTGGCGCTAAAAATCAACCGCTAAAACCTTGGTATTTAATATATAAGAATAAATGAATTAAAAGTATTTCCAAAAGTACTAAGAGGTGTTTATGTGTGAATTACTCTGAAAACATTTGACGATCTACTTGCCAGGATCATTCCCTCCGAGATTGGACTGTGCTATCCTGGGCCCCGGCATCTCGAACACCGGGAACACAGAATCCGTGCGCCATGACCGTCCGCCGCTGTTGAAGAAGGAATTCATACGCGGCCTCTCCGGGAACCGAAGTGCATATGATATGTTGTTGGGCAACTCTGTCGCTCCTAAAACAAATCACAGTTTAGAAATGTAGAAAAGAGAGAGAGTCGTGGTAGCTCAGTTGGGTAGAGCGTCAGTCCTTGAACAATCGAGGTCCGGGTTCGATCCTGGCTCGTACCAACGAGTTCCAATTTGTTATTTTGAATTTATGTACGAATGATAAAAATAACTACCATTGGCTTTTCGATGAAAGAAAACATTGTAAGGAAACATACAGACTCCTGAGAATAAATTCAAAGGTGTGTGTGTGAAGTCTACCTACTCTACCTCACTAGGCCCGTGTGGTGGAATATGGCCCATACACTCTCAGCAAGAAAGAAGTCCTGAGCCCCTGCAGTCGCGCTTATATACGCTGTTGATGACGTAGAAAACAGCGAATGAGGGCGCCATTGTCGCTCAATGGAGTCTTAAGTCATCGTACTATCCATCCTACTGACGCATACAAAGTTTCGTATATGTATAACAAAGTATGTACTGGAGAAGAGTCTATAATATCCCTGAAACACTACGCTGATCACAAACAACCACTCACCTAACAGATCATCGTCGAATTCAATGCCAACCAGCACCTCCCGCACGGACTCTTCGAGTGGGTAGAGACCTTGTAGCTGAGCACTGTTGTTGTACGCATTGACCCGCACCAGCCGTCGCACTATCTCATACACTATCGTCGTATTCCAGTTTATATCTAGGTCTAAGTCTGGAGGTATTTCTATTTCTGGAAACAGCCCTGGTATTGCATCTATTATGATTGGAATAAGTTGTCTGATATTAGTGAGGAGGAGCTTTGTGACGCCGCTTCGCACGACATCTTCCAGCGCCTCGCTCTCTGGCGAGTAAGCGATTGACATCTGGGTTAGGTTCATTCCTCCTCTGAAATAAGAAGACAAAGATAATACTTACAGTCCCCGGCTAGACATTTATAGTACCCGCTGTTTTACAAATACAGTCTTATAAAATTATAGCTGGATACAGGCAATATTAACTGCATCAGCTGCCTGCCTAATTTACAAATAATAACATAAAATACATATTTTTAACCGACTTCAAAAAAGAAGAGGTTCTCAATAATTTTTTCAGATTCTTTTTTTGTTTGGCAGACCGACGCCGAACTTCTTAGAATAATAACATATTGTCTTTGAAGCTTTTATTCTAAGAAGTTCGGCGTCGGCAACAGTGGTCCTATATAAATTTTATCGAAATTGATTCAGCGCTTTTTGAGAAAATCAACAAAAACCAATAAATATGATAATTCTACCTCTAAGGGTGAACATTTTAGGGGATAAAATGTTGTAGACTTTTAGGGCAGTTGAAGTCGTTTTCTAGTTCTTTTTGAACGCGTTAATTATATTGCAGGTCATTCATTCCAGTCAATGTTATTTTGAACTCACAGTGCATAGTGATTGAATACATACAAAATACGAGTACATACTGTCCAGTGAGTGACGCCGAAAAAGTGATCACGGGTGATTCAGCAACAACGATCGATAGGGAAACGATAAGATAACGTAATTAAGTATAAATACATTTCTAGGTGTTCAACAAACATCGCAGTTTTTGTAAATACGCACGTTTTGTTGTTGTTTTGTAAATTATTGTTCCAGGTTTGTCCAGTGGCGGCCAATATTTCAAAAACCAAACAACCCACCAATTTTGAAGTCTAGGTAGTCTGCGGGTACACTAGCTTTTGCCCAATATATAGTCTGCATGGAATTCAAAAAGTAACCAAGGGGAACTACTCATTAGTATGCCCTTCGTCGTCGGTCAAGGTCCACCTGGGTGAACAACGGTCACGGTATAAAGGTGACCGCTTAGTGCTAAGAATAATCATAACAATAACAATTTGCAACCGCAGTTTCTTTCACCTTTCCTACGTTGATAAGGATAAATAACAACAATTTTCAATATTTTTCAAATCTATTTCAGAAATTACAAAGTCTGACTTTTAGTTCCTAAAATATCCCCGGCAAACTTTTCGTAATAAAAGTAACGGTTTTATGAACAGAGTAGGTATGTATATTCTGAATACTTACAACACCATTGCAGAGAACTCTATCGAATCAGCGCGTATGGGATCCCATCGCCGAGTATCGTTGATGCTGGGCTCAATCTGGGACCTCAGTATAAGCACCAGGGTCATAGTGAGGACAGGAATGAACAGCTCCGCGATGGTCTGGGCGCGGTGACGGTATTGTTGGAGGAAGTTCTTCCACATCAGCAGTCGGAACTTGGCCCAGGCGTTCGCCGGTTTCGTCTGTCTTCTCAAAACCATCGCGGCTACACAAATTTTAACTTTACATTAATTGCAACACTGAGTAGATGTAAGGTTGATGACTGACCGACCTCATAAACCCTAGTGTCTGAGTTACTGAGACCCAAGCCTCTGACATGTCTCATGCAGTAACTAGCTTTCGTAGACAGTAACCGAGACCAATATCTTAGTGCCTTCCGAAGCACGGAATCATCTTACTTTTCAGACGATCAATCAGATTATTCATCTTGCAATTTCCTAACTAAACCGTGGAAAGTATCACAAAGTGATTTTTGATTATGTCCACGCCGGGAAACGAATCTGAAACCAGTGTGTGTGTTCAGTCTAACGCTCAGTCAACTGCGCACTGGATGCCGTTGGAGTGGAGTGATATACACATGTTTTGTGTATTATTCTATATATTATTACTTTTTCATTATTTTTCTGATATGTTTTTTTTCTTCAATATCCTTCTAAGTATCAAGTTCTTTGAAGAGTCTGAGTTCAGTCTATATTTTTATTCACGCAGATACAGTCGCGAGCATGAACTAGTTTTACCGGAACAATTACACAGTATCTGTGCGTAAATTTAAACTCCCTCGTGGAATCACACAATAACTCAAGAATTAAAGAACACAGCTGACAATTTCAGTGCACGTCATAATTAACGATACGATAAGCTAGGATAAACGATTTACTCATCATGATTTAACAAAAAAGATGGCGTCAAATCCGGTATGATTGATTTACATATCCTTTGTTTCTTTCTAATTTTGAGTGCACCTATCATCTTCACTCCTCCTCCAAGTTCCTTCATCAAATCTTAACCCATACAATTTTGTTAACTATGCGCACACTTCGGTCGCCCATATGTTAAACAAGCTTGTAAAATGACATCTCACAGGGCAATCATTATGAACACCTTCCGGAATCATTGGATTAGGAATCCGAATAACCAGATTAATTAATGTATCATATCGCTAAGAAATTACTACGTTGGTCATTGCAAAAACTGGTGCAATATTAAAGCAGTTATAATCCATAACGACATGGAAATAATAAAAGTTACTTTACTTACATTTGTGAGACTCTCCGAAAATATTTGTTTTACAATCTACACCACCACTAAACAATGTATAACGCGTTCGCGGTTCAACAGTGGACTAAGCCTTTATCATACACATATTATATGATAAATGATAATGTTTATCTATCTATAAACAATATCCTGCGAATATTTCGATAGCTTAACGAATACTATCGTATTGATTTTAGAAATCCACAGCGTTCGCAATATAGGCTAGTGATTTGGTCACCCTCAATTCGCCTGTCATACCTCTGAACGGCAGGAAAGGCCTTTGGTAGTAGTAGGCAAACACAACAAAAGTTTGTTATAACCGTTGCTAGGCACTCGGTAAGGTCATGGGAACTCTAATGAATGCTTTTGCATGCATAATTAATAAAAAGAAATTATTATAATGAATATGACTAGAAAATGGTTGTCATCGCCGATTAGAATAATCGGAGTCTAAAATAGACCCGGACAAGAATGTTAGCGCGATGGAAGTGACAATTAAGTATACGAGGGGCATACCGAAAACATCGGTAATCGAGTACTTTCGATTCAATTACATTAAAACACTTTTTGACGCAGAAACACTGGTTATTTGAGAATCGAATACCATTGATAGAACGCTTTTTTTCAAGTTTCAAGAGTCGAAGCATACAAATCGACCATTTGACCATGTCAACTTTGGACTGGAATTGCTGCTATAATTGGTTCAAATGAATGCAACAGTGCATTAACTGCAACGGCAAGCAATAAAAATAAATTTCGTTATTAATAAATAACTACTTGCAGTTTTTTCTATTCCCGATCATTTCGGTATGCCCCTCGTACTCGTATATGCGGCAAAACAAAATTGATCGAATAACAAATAATATCAGTGCATACTTATAAAAATTCGGCATTAGTAGTAAGAGTAAAAACATGCTTGCTACACAATACTTTTACACCTATATCATTAATCGAGCTACAGAAGAAGCTCAACATTTCGGTTTGACGTGATAACCGGACCAATGAGACAAAGTTAGACAACAGTCCGCTCCCGAACAAAACAACCAAATTACTGAGACTAGAGCGTCGCGAACAATGTCATGACTAAGAGGCAGATAAAAGCATGGTGAAAATCAAGATCTGTAGATAAACTTGGTATCGGTAATATGAGTCATCTTAAGATGTGGGGAATGCTGCGGCATAGAAAAAGTATTTCATACAATGGGAATTGTCTCCCAGAGGGCCGAAGGCCAACTACTTCTCTGATTGTATAATGGCTGCAGGATAAATCTATACAAAATATAATGAAAATTCTGGTAATCATAATATCGATAAGGCGTCTTCGTAACTTCCTTCCAACTAGCACTAAAATTGCCCTTGCACAATCGCTCCTATTGCCCATACTTGATTATGCCGACGCATGTTATCTAGATCTGACTGTGGAGCTACTTGATAAACTTGATCGCCTTCAGAACTACTGCATCAGGTTCATATTTGGCTTACGTAAATACGACCATGTCTCTGAATTTCGAGCACAGCTGAAGTGGCTCCCAGTCCGACGCCGTAGGGACTTGCATGTACTCTCACTTCTTTACTCAATCCTTTTTAATCCTCGTACTCCTTCCTACCTTAAAGACCGTTTCTCTTTCCGTTCTTCAAGTCTCACTCGCCCTCTACGTTCTTCTGAGACCCTCCTACTCGACTTCCCCTCTCATTCCTCAAAATTTTACTCAAAATCCTTTTCCGTCCAGAGCGTCCGACTATGGAACTCTATCCCTGAACCCATCAGACGAGCCCCTTCCTTACAATCCTTCAAATCTAACCTAAAAACATATTTCCTTGAGCAGATCGTTTCTTAGCAGCCTTTTTCTTCTTCTTTCCTTCCTTCCTCTCCCCTTCTTATCCTTTGATTTCTGTTTGTTTATTCATTATCATATCATTATTCATAATCGTGTATGTATTATGTATATATATATATATATATATATTATTTATTTATTTATTAATATATATTTAGCACCACCCTTCTTAATCACACGATTCTTCTGCCCCAAGGTTGCCTGGAAGAGATCGCTTTTAGCGATAAGGCCGCCTTCATTGTACCTTTTATGTTCTTCTCTTTTCTTTTCTGTTTTTTATTTTGTGTGTGTGTGCAATAAAGATTATTTGAATTTGAAAGATTATTTGAATATCGGATCGTCAGCAGCACGGGCTATATCCAGTATTAACTAACTAAACATAAACGAGATATTACGATATCATCACACAAATCGATTTCCTTTCGGCGATATTTCAAAGGTTTAATTGGTGTTTGTATTATCGTCATCAGCCGGGAAACGTGCACAGCTGAACTCCCCATCTTTGTTTGTATACACTTTTTAACATTTAAAAAAATATTTAACATGTAAGTATTATCGAACGTACTCAAATTGTCTCTACCATTCAACCAGTAGTAGTGTACGAGTGGACAGCGCATGGATGATTGCGGAAGAACATAAAGGTACATATCTAAGATAATAAACAATGATTTGTCTTAAGAGCAACCTACTACCAGACACATCGATGTCGTTCGTTCCCATACGCAAACTCCGTACGCGCATACTGTTACACACTTCTCATCATAAAAATCGAAACACTTCAGTTTTTATTGTTTTTGTCCTAATTTAACACAAAAGAGTTTTCATGCCATGAAAAAATCACATGATTGTATAGCTGGCAGTTTCGTCATATCAGAGAAAAGTGAAAATTCAAAATTAGAATTTTATTTGATTATCCTATAAATCACAGACTAATATATGTACCTATACGCTATAAATGAAATGATTTACTGGTTTGAGGACGTTTGAGACAAATGTTGGGGTATATTTCACCTTTGAAAACTAAAAATTAGCGCTTATCTTAAAACTTTCTGTATGCTGTCTGTGTACTGTGACTTTGAGACAACCTTGGGACGTCTGAAGAAGTTTTTTCTTCTTCTAAAACATATGGATACTTTGCTTGCAGCAGCCACCCAAGAGGTGGCATTGCTGGATTCTGGACTTAGCGTGTTGTGGCTGAAAGATTATAATTAGAGAGAAACAAATTTTTCATTTCATTTTTTCATTCATTTTCAAATTAATGTCACCAATCTTTGTTGACGAGGTTGACGACAATTAAATCTACCACCACTTCTGGAAAAGGCGTTTTTATGAAACGTGCTCACTGCGTCGTCGTGTAGTCTGCTCAGCTTGAAAATATCCCCATGACCCCATGTCAACCTGTGGATGTAAGGGTCGTAAAAGGCGACTAAGGGAAACTTATTCAGGAGATGGGCAGCAGCACGGAAATATTTAACATCTTATTGCGATCACCAATCCGCCTATCAAGCGTGTCATAGAAAATCCGATCATATCAAATCCGACTCAGCTATCGATGATGAGGCTCATCAATTACACAGCTAATAACAAACGAACAAGCTAGCGAGGCGCACATAGAAACATACCCAACTCTTAAGTGTTTTGCACTAACTCAGTGTAGTAGAACTGATTAAATGCGTCAACACAAATATTTATTAGTAACAGATAACAGATAGTAAAACCACAGTAATAAAGTGACCCTACAAATTAACTGATAAAACACCTGTTGTATTGTCTGATAACGTAGGTAGGTAACAGTTGAAATGCAAACTAGAAAATCCAAAACATTTATCAGTATATTGTTTATCAATGCAGTTGCTCGTAGAGATTCAAAGAACAGAAATATTTGATCCATGGACCATAGCTCTTACCACTGATTATACAAAGTTCCCAAACTTACACTGGCACTAAAACTACGAGTGTTTATTTGTTACCTGTTGGCACCTTAACGACGCAACCAATCGCGATGAAATCAGATACTCACGTAGCCTATGTCAAGGAAAGGCACTTAGACTACTTTTATTTCGTAAACTTGTCCCTGTTGTATTATTTCCGAAATTCACACAGAAGTCGCAAGCATAAGCTAGTATAACATAAAAATGCAATGTTTAATATATATCCCGCAGTTGGATTGCCTAATAAGCTGTTTTTCATGTGTTGACCCTTGTTTTGACGTTTTGCAGAATGGATTATCTGCAGATCACTTTCGTGTTTAGTGTCAGGCTACCATAATTAAATAAAAACAATCAATAAAAATCCTTCAAATCACTGTCATCACTAACATTGGGGTAATGTCCAAAACACTCTAAGACGCCAACTTTTTTCTAACCAATGAGTGATTAGAGATTGTATATTTCTACTCCAAAACCCAGCAACGACGAAAATAAAAGGATAACAAATGTACTGTAAATATCAATGAAACAATATCTTACAACAAACACATTATATTTCTATAAATACATTACATAAAACTACTTAAAAATAAACTCGTTCAACTAACCTACTGCCATCTGTAATGTGCGTACGCCCTATTAGCTTCACATTGTCTATGCAGGTCTTGTTTCCTCTTCACCACTTTGCCTGAGTTATTGGCAGCGTCCAACAACTCCCAGGCAAACTGCTCCGGGAAATGAACAGTTCTCTCTTTCTCATATGTTGCTTCCAGTAGCCACTTTATGGCTAAAAATAGGGATCTCTTTTCTGTTATTGGGCCTGGCACCTGTAAATAAACATCATTTTGTGTTTTCAAACCAAAATCTTAAAGAGAAACCTGGGTGTACATAATAGTTGCGAAGTTCATTACGGTGATTTACGGTACGTTGTCGCGAAAGTTCTCTACTGCGAAAGTTTACCATTGCGACGTACATTGTTGCGAAAGTTCTCTAGCTCAAACTATAATAGCTTGTATAGTATGTTACCACACAATATTTTACAATACATTGATTCAAGATTTATATTCTACAAGTCAGCCCTACTACAGGCTTGTCCTATTATAATAATAATAATCGTTTATTGCAAAGGCATAAAGAACCCAAAAACAATACAACACAAAAATTAATAATTACAATTAAATAAAGCTACACTATTCTAGTCTACTCTATTTTTGATTTGCTATTGCTATTGGAGCTGCTACAGCCAACCTGTATTTTTAGTCACCATTTTTTCCACTTTAACTGATTTGTTGTGTTCATAAAAATTGTCGCTTTTACTGAATAAATAGAAAGTAAAGAACTTTCGCGACAACGTTTAATTATGTATTATGTATATATACACTTAAAACCAGTCAAGTGCGAGTCGGATTCGCGCACCGAGGATTCCGTACAGAATAAGAATAATTAATATACTTGAAAACATGCTCTACCAAAAATATAAGCCCGATTGAAGAATAAACTTTACTTTGTGGTTAAATTACATACCTGATATGTGACAACTACAAAGTTAAATTTGTAAACATAAAAAAGGTATTTTTATGTTATAATAAAAAATCCTGATTTTCAGATATAGTCCTATGGTTGTGCTTTAACCTTGCTTATAGTCAAATTTCAGGATTCTAGGTCAACAGGAAGCCCCTAGGTTTTGGTTCCCTTGAATTTTGTATGGATATAGTCTAAAATACAGCTATATCTTTTTATAGTGTCGGTCGATAAGTTTGATTTTTTCACAGATCCAAGGGACAATAAACTGGAGTACATCTCATCTTAATATCTGCACGCGTTTCTGATAAAAATGGTCTTGACAGACAGTCGGACAGAATACGACGGAAAGAAGTGATCCTATAAGGGTTCCTTTTTTTTCATTTTGAGGTACGGAACCTTAAAAAACAATGTAAGATACCAACCTGATAAGTAATACCACCTCTCTTGATTGGAAAAAGCTGTAGCAAAGGCTTAGAATTTTCAATAGCCTTGTGCAATATAGTTTTAGGATCAAGTTCAATCTTAGCTTTCTCCTCAGGTGTGGATGCTAGGTGGTACCTCTCTATTTGTAACCTCTTTATATTTTCAAATGCTTTCTCCACAAGGCTACGTGCCAGCTTCTTGTTGCCCTTCTCCATTACATGATTAATGACTTTACTGAAAAAAGTATAAAAAATTATTATTACCACATTCACAGTGCTTAGCAAAATAGTGTTTTCTTCCTAGTACTTCTGCTTATTTAAATTGGTCAATAACTTTACAGCTAAAAAATTATGGGTTTAAATACTTTTCATATTCCTTTAAATCATCATATTAAAACGTGAAGCAATAACTTTATACCCCTTTTTACGAAAATCGCGTGGGTGGAGGAGTATGAACTTTCACACACTTATAGTTTATGTAGTAGTGCAGAATGCTAATATTATTTTCAAATTATAATTATTCAATTCAATATAGCTTTATTGTACACCAATGAAAAAACTTAAAATAGAACATAAAACTTTAAAAAAATTGTACAAAAGATAAGAAAGCTATTTTTTCTGTTAATTTAATAATAAATTTGGGTTTCAGATTTATTCCTATATTTTTGCTGTAAGTAAATTTCAGTATTCTAGTTCAATGGGAAATACCCTAAAGATTTTGATTTTCTTGCATCGTAAAGGAAGTCTAAAAATGTGGCTTAAATAGTCATAACTTGTTATCCCTTTGACCTAGACTAGAAGTTTGATTTTTTCACAGATCTAGGGATTACACATTTGGGCATTGGATGTTAATTTCAACTTGATTTCCTGAGAAAAAGGGTCTCGTCAAACAGACTGCAAAGTGATAGTATAAGGGGTGCTTTTTTCCTTTTGAGATTTGGAACCCTAATGCCTTAATACCATTTTAAAGTTGCAACTTTTTTCTTAACTTTCCTTCCAAAAGCCACAGAATCATAGCTGTTCATACAAAAACATACAACTTACTTAACCAGAGGGTCTTGGTATACAGAACATGTTTCGTAAACCGCTGGGGGTTTGACTGGCAACGCTGCAAGTTTAGAGAGCTCTCCCTGCTCTATCAGCTTGGACTGCTCGTCTTTTCTGAATATCGGGTTTTTGAAATAGTCTGGGAAACTAGTTGCTCTTGAATAATCTCTGCTTTTGGTGAATAAAGGACACCTGGAAACCAAAAAAATTTGGTTAAAGTACTTCTTAAATGAAAAAGAAATTACAATTATATTATATTACATTTATATTATAACATAACCTACCAAAATGGTAAAGTATGAGACTGAACAAAACATTTGTTAACTATCCTAAATTTATTGGTTAGGTTATTCATATCTTTTTTTAGTAAAATATATTTTTGGCTTAAAAACACAAATTGTAATCAAATCACAATCAAATCAAAATAACCATAACCACAGAAAATAACCTAGAAAGAAATGTTAATATATTTTATTTTTTCTTGCTTTTAGCTGTGGATGCTTAACTGAATACTTTGACAGAAAATGATATAAGACAGAGCAAGATATATAAAGACCCCATTGAAAAACAGAGATAAAAGCAGAATTTACGGCCTTGGATGCAAAACCATTCCGAACTGAAAAATGAGAAAAGCAGAATTGAAACAGAAACGTCAAAAGTTAAAAAAGAAACAAAAACAAGTGTGATCGTAATGTCAATATTTGATTTTGTACAATTTAATCATTTTAAACTCTTTGGTGAAGTAAATGGAAATTTATAATGTCGACAATCATAAAATTTGATCTGAAAGAATTGAAGAAACTAGCCCTTGATAAAAACTCATGTGTTGTTGAAAAGAAAGTCACACAAAACTTGGCGCTACAACCATGGTGTCTAGGAAACCTCAAGGAATCCCTGAAAAATTTGCTTGATTACAAAATTGGGAAGTTCGACAAAGAGTACGTTTATTTTATTTACGCACAATACTTACATTGTAGCCAGATTTAGCTGTTATCCTCAAATTGCGAAACAACCTCTAAGGAATCAGTACAAATCCTCAAGTTTTGATTACCAAAGTAGAAATTAGAATACCATAGAATATGAATCAGAATAAACCTGATTCTTAAAATAACAAGCACTTGATAGAATTCAGCGTCGGACTAGATTGTGTTCATTTAAAAAAAAACTTAAATTAATCAACTTTGTTCCATGACTGACTTTTTACATATCATATAATTGTCTGATTTATTATAGATTCAATGGAATACTTCTCAGCTACAAGAACTTGAGAGTGCTTCAGAATATTGGCTCCATTAGAAATGATAACTCTGAAGTTCGTTTTCAAGTTCAAGCAGAATATTTTGTGTTCAGACCATATGTGGGTGCGACACTTAAAGGAATAGTGAACAAAAAAAGTGCCACGCATCTTGGAGTGCTGGTACATCGGTAATATGTTTTAGATTTTTTTATATTATTCTAGCTCTCCCTGCAAAAAAAATTATTCACTGTGGTATGCAGTTGTCTAAAAAATTCTTGTAATTTGTCAAGTATTAGGTAAGCATCAAAGGGAGCTGGGAGGTAGTTGCTTATTTTTGATGACATGGGGGGTGGGGTATGTCTGGTGATTACTAGTTATGCATACAATATCATATATTGGCGATACTTTGGGTTTGCTAATGTATCCGAATCGGCGATATTTTTATGTCCGATTCAACGATACTTTACAAATTTCGCGCTTTAAAAATGTAAACACATGTGTTTACTAAACCAACCAAACAAACTATGCGCAATCACGATATACAGATCTGTTCGTTTTCTGGCACAATGATGATTTGTAACACTACTTGTAACTTGTCTATGCTTGATACAATGTTATTTGTAAAACTATGATAAGTCTCATTTTTTAAAACAATTTGCAAATTGAGACACTAATCACTATGATATTTAGGTCAAACTCCAGCAGTTATTAAGGTCAAAACCATCGGATGGTGAAAATCATCATCGATTCGTCTAGAAAGTGTTGTGCAGGCTGCCGGATGTGACAAAAGGTGCTGTAACTATACGGCCGCTCCGCAACCATCGACAAGACGCTTCGCTAGAGTACGCGAGGGTACACACCTGTCTTTGCTGTTCTGATCTACCCATATCATCCGGAGTCCAGAAGGCTAGAATGCCATACAAAGTGTACCGATCGAGACACCTGTCTACCCCCACCCTCAAGCACGCCCGGTCAGCAAGCAAGCGGCCAGCATCCCGGAGAATGTGCTGGCTGTTTAGAAAGAGGCGCGAATTACATACAAACTCAATATATCTGAGAGATATATAAATATTTGACTCAGTCAGTACGCCTGCAGTTGAGCAAAATTTAAAAAGTCTGGTCTAGGTAAATCACAATAGCAAAGGTGGTGTGTCCCCACACTAACTTATCCTTTCATTCACTCTCTATCTAATCAGTATTGTCCATAGACGCGCCGTCATATTATTGGGAAGTGTGTAGGTTTTTTATAATGTTTATTTTCTTATTTTAGGGTATTCAATATTGTAATAACAAGGCCAACAGAAGAGCCTGGCAACAAATGGATAGGGGCTAGTCTTCAGGAAGGTCAGGAAGTCGTATTTCGGATAGTTGTGTTGGATCTGTTCGGTGCACTCCCCTACATAAGAGGAGAACTAGATGAAAGGTAATCAGCACACAACTGAAAGTTTTACTTTAAATTCTCAAAAACATCCTGTAACCAGTTAAGAAATTTTTTTCACTCCATCTCTGATGTGGGCTTCAATTTCCCTGTTTGCTGGAATTTTATTAAAATTCGTCACAAGTATGTCAACATGATATCCGGATAATCCGGAATGAGATATAGATAAACAAACTAAGGTTCCCAGCTGAAGTGGCAATGGGCAGGCCACATCGCTTGAAGAATGGATAACTGATGGGGAGTAAGAGATTTCGAGTGGCGGCCACATACCAGGAAACGTGTACCGGGCCATCCCCCTACTAGATGGACCGACGACTTAGTTAAAGTCGCAGGGAGTCGCTGGATGCAAGTGAATTGGGACTGGTCAATGTGATGATGATGACAAGATGATATCTGTAAAGCTTTATACCATTATTATGATTGCTTGATACACAGAGGACTGTAATATAAAAAATATGAGAGGAAATATACATAAAACTGGTGTCATGAGATGTCCAGTATGCTTGATTAGCAAAATGCGACCGTCGGTTAGGCGCCGACGCAACTACTGGAGCCTCCATTATAGTAGAAACCTTGGTGGGTGTCTGCCAAATTGTAGCCACTGATAATTTGGTCCGTATGTGTCCACATAAGGCCTTAAGGCATATTTTGATACTGATTGTTATATACTTTTTACAATATAAATAATCATTCTTTTACTTTTCAGGTGGCTACAACTAGGACCATATGGCGATGAAGCAGCGATCGTGTCCAAACCGCAGACAAAGAGCGTCAGCTATGTCAATTTTGACAAAACCAAGCCATACTCACAGAAACAAAGCGGGGATGGGTTACGACAATCCTCGACTAAAAGCTCATCACCACCCCGCTCGAGGATTAGAGTTAGTTCTGTAAGCGGAACGACGTCTGCTAACGTAAAACCAATAGACAATGTCGACAGCATGAGTAGCCACCTCGACAGAAATAAAATAAAACGACAAAGCAAAATAGTTGATAGGGACCCAAAACAAACAGAACAAAACAAAAACTATAAGAAGTATAAGAAAGATGACGCACATAAATAACAGTTTAAAATATACAGTGAAGTACATATACATATTATAGTATTTTAATTTTTTTTATAATTTATTTTCTTAATGAATTTTAGAGCTCTTTATTATCTAATAAAAAAAATCCAACCTGTTTTTTGAGTTTGATATGTTCTGCATATATGAGAGATTGGTTACCAGGGGCTAAATACCGGTGTGGGGCAGGAAGTGGTGGGACAGAATGAGGGGACTCTTAAACCTCCCTTTTAGGAAATATATAGTTTTGAAGTTACAAAAGTTTTATAAAATCATAACTTCACTTTTATGTGATATTTTCACGGAATGTCTCTAAATTGGCTAGAAAATAATAAAAAGATTGTTTCTGATGGAACACTGTGCTCAGAAAACTTGGTTCGCGAGTTCAACTCTCACTTGGAGAGTTTTTAGATTCTGTGCCCAAAGGGTAACCAACGCGACCCTATTACTAAGACTCCACTGTTCGTCCGTCTGTGTGTCACCAGGCTGCATCTCATGAACCGTGATAGACAGTTGTCACAGATTATATATTTCTGTTGCCGGCTGTATCTTCCTTTTGATATTGTTAACTTGAATTTTTTCACACATCAAAGGGATTGCAGACTTAGTATTTGATATTAATTTCCCTTTCATTTTGATACATCCACGCATTTCTGAGAAAAAGGGTCTTGATTGGGGGACAAACCAGTGATCCTTATAAGGGTTCCTTTTGAGGTACGGAACCCTAAAAATAAATTATATGGTTTCAGCTAAACCCCAACAACTCATTATTAAAATCAGCACGGGACAATGTACACGTTCTGTCCAGTCGATTCGAAATGTGTATACATAAACACCTTAATTACCTGACCAAAAGTCCCAAAAACTATTATGATACTGTATTTTATAAACAATGGACATTCACTTGGCCTTCATCTCACTTCATGATGATAAGTTACTTTAAGACCGTGGAATGAAATTGTATAAGGCGCCAACTTTACAAAAGATAGTATCGGCATCGCCGTGCCACCTAATTCGATACAGGATACAGATTATGGAATAATCTCCACAGGGAAATACGACGAGTGCGAGTGGTCTTGATCACCGAAAAGTCCACTGTGCTCTGGACGAACATAACGTTACGGACTAGTTGCGTCTAGCGACGGTACCGCAACGTTACGTTACCCTAAATCTTTTTATTTATTATAATTTATAAGAAATTATAGCAACACTAACCGTCAGTTGTCAAACGTCGTGTGTTGTCGATACGATGCATAAAATTGAAGAAAATTTATTTACAATATTATTATGAAAACGTGACCAATTTCACTATCTATAACTTCAAATGGAGACATTGAAAATTGCTGCTTACACCAAAGAGTAGTAGTAACAGTTTCTTTAACTATTTTCCTGTTAAAATAAAAATGTCGAAGAATGGCGAAGTATCATCAAATCAAGGTAAAACATTCAGAAATATCACATCGTTGCTTAGATAAAAAAATTGTTCTGCGCTAATGTTGCTTTTATAACATTTTACAGGGCCTAGCAGACCAACTATGCCGAAACCAGATTTGAATTTGTTTAGCACAGAAAGCAAACGTAAAGTGTTAGACTTGCCAACTAGCGGTCCGTCTGGCGATGGCGCGGCGTTCGTGCCTTTCCCAAACAACCCACCGCCACAGAGGCCTCGCATGCCGCCTCGAACGATAAGGGATGTGCTGCCAGAGAATACAAGGTAATGAAAACACGTTTGTTGAAGTTGTGTTTATTGGGGTTAATATTCATATTCCAAGTATTTTCCTATCACTAGCAGCTGTTTTATGTTGCATTTTATCGTTTGATTATAAGTCTGTCACACTTTATCTTGCTTATTTTAATGAATTTGTTTAAATAATATAAATTAAACTAAATTGTTTAAGGATCTATGAAAAGATTGTATTATAATATAAACCATATAATTAACGCGTTCAAAAGAACTACGGAACCGACTTCACTAAAAGTCTACAGCATTCATCGCCTAAAATGTTCACCCTTATAGGTAGAATTATCCAAGTAATTTTTGTTGATTTTCTCAAAACGCTAAAGCGATTACGATAAAATTTATATAGATCATTCCATCTTAAATTTGATCCACTAAAAAAAAGGAATAAATTGAATCATTATTGGCGGAATGATCACATAACATTTGAAAAATGATGATGATTTGAAAAATCAACATACAGTCATATTGAGAACAAAAATGAAAATAAGTTCAATATCATATATTATTGAAGTATTTGCATTTATGTGTACAATTTAGATATGCACTTTAAAAGTAAAGGAATATGTACAGATAACTTTAACTCATAGACTTGCAATGTATCATAGAAATTATGATTTATTTTATTAGCTATAACTTTTATTCAATTAGAGGAGAGATTTATTTATATAATTAGATTGGTTCTGATAGCAAAGTGGCTTGGTATCATTTGTATTTATCAGTTTCTATTTAAATTGACTGAATCACAATTATTCAGGTTGTACCATGCAAAAATATGCAATGTTGTGCAATTAATTTAAACAATTTAATTTAAACAATAACCAATTCTTGATGTTAAGAGTTTTGTCATCAAATAGTACTGTTGATTTATACTGCCTGAAACTGACTTGGGGCTAGTCAATGTGGAAAACCTTGAATGAGACCAATGTCCAGCAGTGGACGTTTCGTGTCTGATAATGATGTATAAATAGTATTTCTATATGGTTTCAATATCAATTCGGTCTTGGATGTAATTTATCTGATTTAAACTCTGTACAGTACACATGCCACATTGTATGTACTTGTTTATTACATAATGTTTTTGTTTTATTAAAAGCTATGATAGCTCTGCAGTTTACCTTACAGCTTATAAAAAGTATGTGTAGATTCAGGAATAATGTAAAAGTGATAAGAAAAAAAAATCATAAAAGAATATAAATCAATACTTATATTCTGAATCCGAATGTGAGTTTGTATATTTATATGTCTTTCCTTTAAAATGACCTGATTTTGTATAGGTAGAGTTAAAAGGTAGTAAAAGAATATAGACTTAATTTTATCCCGATCGATCATGTAGTTCCCATGAGATAATTTCTAAAGTGCATATGTACAAAGTCACAGTCAACAAAAAGTAGATTTATATAAAAATAATTTTAACAGAGACAGAAATCGAATCTACCCGTCCATGCAGTCGTCAGGGAAACTGCAATTGTCTGCAACAGAAGTGTATGACTTCACTGCAGATGACCTGCAGGACCTCGGAGAGATCGGCCGCGGGGCATTCGGAGCTGTCAACAAGATGATACACAGAAAGTAAGTTCATTGCCTCTTTCATTTATTAACATATGAAGTACAACAGCAAGCTTTAACTTTAGTGTTTAATAATATATGTAAATGAATTATTAAACTTAACCAAAACTTGCTCTGTTCACATAATAATACTCGTATGAAGAAAAAAAATGAAAAAATTATTTTCTAACTCATATGTCAAAATTTTATAACAAGATTTGTTTTAGGGTGTATGTTAACATAATTGTATATATAGTCTGTGATTCCGGTGTTTTATGAATATAGACTAATTAGAAGCAACAAGTATTCTTTGTGTAAAATGTCAGTTCCATGTTCCATCTATTTTAGTCTAATTCTAAAGTAAACTTCTGCTACAGCGTCATTAACAATCCATCCTGAAAATCTACACTCTTCAATTACAAGATCAAAAGCTCCGGGCCGATTCACATATCTTCACACCACAAAGCAACAGCACCAAGCCAAATTCGAGCCCAAGCGGGCGCCCTTAGAACAGTTAAACCCAAAATCTTTACCGGCTGAGCGCCTTTCGAAATCATTACAGCCTTTGATTACAGCTGTGTTAAATTCAGATGATTGTAACACACCAACAGCGATTTCGTAAAGAGAACACACTCAGTTTTAATTAAACACAAATTCAAAATCAGTGCACTGTCCATTATCTGATTATTATCCATCACACTAACCAAAATGTATAGTCCTCACTCAGTCAGCAGCAGTGACCTATGGATTTATGTTGCAGAACAAACCATGTGATGGCTGTGAAACGCATCCGCTCCACTGTTGACGAGAAAGAGCAGAAACAGCTCCTAATGGACCTGGAAGTTGTTATGAAGAGCAACGACTGTCCATACATTGTACAGTTCTATGGAGCTTTGTTTAAAGAAGTATGTTTATGTAATGTTTTTATTTTGGTATTGCTGCCACCATTTTGAAACGTCATGTACAAGACACAGTCACTTAGCAGTTGCATTGACCACATCCCTATAACATAGTCAAGTGTATTGGACCTCCACATAGCATGTCAGTAATATTTAATGTGGTTCATTACTTCTTCCTTACCTTAGCTATTACACAGTTGGAAGATAGTCAAGAGGAGGCAGGTTCAATTTCTATCGAGGTACTTATCTGGTACAGTTGGTGGTAGAACACTGATATGCTGTCTGTTTACACTATCTGACTTATATACTGTCTGGTGATATGTATTTCTATTGTTTTTATTTATTGCTGTCCTTTTGTTATACAGGGTGACTGTTGGATTTGCATGGAACTGATGGACACATCGCTAGACAAATTTTACAAATTCATTTGTGAGAGGATGCAGACTCGAATACCTGAAAACATTATAGCTAAAATAACACTCGCCACTGTGAAAGCTTTAAATTACTTGAAGGAGAAACTAAAAATAATTCACAGGTGCGTACACCATCCATACTTTCATACTAATATTATAAATGTGAAAGTCAGTTTATTTGTCCGTCACGTCGTAACAGAAAGCCAGAATGACTTGATTTTTAGTAAAGGAATTGTAAGTAGTAATAAAAGAGCCAGAATAGAACATAGGCAACTTTTTATCGCGATCGAGCAAGAACTTCCTATGGAATAATTTCTGAAGACCCTGCGGACGAAGTCACTGGCAAAACACTAGTATTTAAATAATTTTGCGATTCAATGATTATAAATGTTACCATATTTCACTGTTACTGCTCCGAATGAATGAACTGTTGTATTGATGTACACCAGCTTTCAAATAAAAAAGAATCATCCAAATCGGTTCACCCAGTCAAAAGTTCTGAGGTAACAAACATTTTTGAAATCGGTTGAAAAGTATTATGTTTTGTCGTCAAGTTTATGTTGTTGATGTTTGTGACCAGGGATGTAAAGCCGTCGAACATCTTGCTGGACAGAAGGGGTAACATAAAGCTGTGTGATTTCGGTATATCCGGTAAACTAGTGGACTCAATAGCGCGCACGCGGGATGCCGGATGTCGACCGTATATGGCGGTGAGTTACTCATTTTACATATTTGTATTTATTTACTACATTGTTTTTTTGTATGCTGATAGTTTATTACACAAATAACCTTCCAAATGAGATTAAGAAAATGTTATTTCAAAAGAGGCCATAGAGCGACAGTGGCGCCCTCATTTAACTGTGTCTGATAGACGTAATGTAATAAAAGCCTGAACAGCACCAGGAACACTTTGTGTGGCAAAACTAAGAATAACGCACACACCTGAGCGAAATTCCCTGCGGTTTGTGTTGTTCTTTCTTCAAGGTTAGGGTAAATAGGTCCGCGTTTAGCAACTCCACCCTTATCAACACTCAATACCCAGTTTGTGGTCAGAATACTATTTTTAATATTACAATTGTGAAAGTGTGGATGTTTGCAACTATTGCACGCATAAATAGCTGAAAGGATTTTGACCAACTTTGGCACCAGGTGGAATATGTTCTGGATTAATATGAATCTTTTTATCACGGTAAAACAGATTCCACACGAGCGAAGTCGTGAGTATAAGCTGATTTGTATATATAAAATGCAACCCTGACTAATCGGTATATCCCAATCCAAACCACATCATGTAGAAATTTGAATTGAATACAGAATTTGAAGAATTTCCGTAACGCGCGCGGACTGCCTTCTACCGTATGCCAATTGAAACATAATATGTAATAATGTGTTAAGCCTGAGCGGATCGACCCCGGCCGTGCTCGCGGCTACGACGTGCGTTCTGACGTGTGGTCGCTGGGCATCACGCTGATGGAGGTGGCGACGGGGGCCTTCCCCTACCCGCGCTGGGGGTCCGTGTTCGAGCAGCTGCAGCAGGTCGTGCAGGGAGATCCCCCGAGACTCACCAACAGCAACAACGCATTCTCAAACAACTTCGTCAACTTTGTTAATACTTGGTCAGTATCATGTGTATATCCCATCTCATCCCACGGGGTTGGCCATGCATGGTGATTACGCCAAATCCCCTAATGAAATGTCCGACGTGAGGCTACATGGTCGAGTCTCATGTCCAACAATGGACATATGCATGTGATTATATCTACAACTTGTCCTCATGCTGCAGGTCGCCAACTTGCTATAATTACGTAAGATGTTTTTCATTAGTACAGATGAGTGAGGGTCACCGATATAGCTCGACGAGTCAGTGAGCTGAAGTGTCAATGGGCAGGCCACATCGCTCGAAGAACGGATAACCAATGAGGAGAAAAAGTTCTCGAGTGGCGATCGCGTACCGGTAAAGGTGTAGCGGGCCGTCCCCCTACAAGATGGACCGATGACCATACATACAGTGTTCATACAAAATATATATATAGAACAAAGATATAACACATAGACCAATTAAGTCTCCCTAATACAAGTTCCTTGTTCATTGGAGTATTTAACTAGAAATGCTTTTCGAATTAGATCAATTTTGCAATGTTGTCCATTAAAGAAATCTGATAATAGTATATGTAATGTATGTTAACAGCCTCATAAAGGAAGAGACGCAGCGTCCAAAGTACAACAGGCTGCTGGAGCACCCGTTCATAAAGGGCATCGACCAGAGCCGTGCCGACGTCGCGGCGCACGTGTGCGAGGTGCTCGACGCGATGGAACGCAACGGCGTCAGTCCGTTCACGACCGACCAGCCCGCCCAGGCGTGGGTCGACTGAACTAACTATGTTACAACAAACACTATCTATACACTTGCAAACGTTAGTTATAGAATTGTTCCTTCACGGCATTTTTGAAGAAATGGAATACATCTTGACATAGATAATATGACATGAATTAAGTAAAGCCTCTCGCATACTACGTGCGACTATCAATAAATTGTTTGTAGTGAGAATATAGCGTCATCAATTTATAAAAAACATACAACATGTGGACATATCTCTCACATACAAATCCGAAGTCTGACTAGGGCAGCTGTGCAATAGAAATACACTTAACAATTATACAAAATTAAACCCTAGAAGGTTTGCTAAGCCCTGGGCAGCAGCTAGCACATACAAATCCGAAGTCTGACTAGAGCAGCTGTGCAATAGAAATACACTTAACAATTATACAAAATTAAACCCTAGAAGGTTTGCTAAGCCCTGGGCAGCAGCTAGTATATTGATGATGCTGATCCGCCCGCACCGCGTAGTGTGCGACAGGCCTAAACAGATGTTTCGATAAAGGACTTGTCAAAAGCAATAAACTGTCGTCCGTTCCTTGAGCTTCTGGCTTTCTTGACACGTGTTTTCGTTGCATTATCACCTTTGGTAACTCAATTTGAGTTGTAATTAATATTTAAAATAAGAATTTCTTTATGAAATGATGTAGTATAAAATATTAGGACAAGTAGGACAATTTTTCTGTATAGTCTTTACCTCGAAACTTTCTGTGAAGAAGATTTTTTAATGTATACCTCAGATGCAGTATCCCTGTAGCCAGTGGCCAGTGATGATTTTTATACATTATAAAGTTGTGGTTAGTATGTGATGAAAATAGTTATCTGTTAGTCACGGGCAAAAGTACGGGTTCATATTATTTCTACAGTTTTCACTATAGACCATTTAAAATATAATGAAGCTTGACTTTTGCAATAGTCAGGGTTTTAGTCAAGTTTTAGTAGATTATGGCAATGCTTGCTCACTGCGTAGGTTGGTAAATCATTGAATCCTACACACCCAATCGTAGTAAGTGACAGAAAGTTAGAAGTCTTGAGTTTTATGTGCTTGGTATCCATCAGTCTCCAGGCTATAATTACACTTCGTATCTGGTTCCCAAACAAAGCTTTTATTATTACATTTTTTAATATTTATTATGAAAAAAGAACAATTTAGTGAATTGATATAAAACCATAGTAAAGTCCATAGAAAGCATATATAGTTACTTTGATTCTTGTTAACAGCATCTCCATATAAAATGTGGAAGTTTTTGTAACTAACACAATTTATATGAGGTTGCTGAAAAGTGTTCAGTATTTAATTAATATTGAAGTTTCCACAAGGACAAAAAAATACTTTAAATTGTAAGATTATAAAATACATTAAACATTTGAATACCTTGTAAAGCGATACTTGTGAGATTTGTGATCTTCTGTCTATGCCCCCAACAATTTGAAAAAGACAGGAAAATGTATAAAAACTCCATTATTTTTGGATATAATTTTTAACATAGGCACAGTGGAAGCTTGGTATCCTGCGTTTGTTTCTTCAACCATACAAAGAATGGGCTATAGCAACAGTTATGATATGATTGTTGGTACAGACAGAGCGCTCGCCAATTGTCCGGGTGAAGCTATAGTGGTCGCAGAACCAACAGAATCAAGTCCAACCAAGAAAAAAATACTGTTGCTGACAGAGACAGTACAGTCTCTCTCGATTATCATAACTATCGTGATTAATTAAAAATATGTATCAGTTGTTTGTATGATATGGAGAAGAAAAAAATTACATCAAATAATCAAAAGTAGTGAAATAATATTATGTTCATTAATAATTATGGACTAGGTGTTCATACCAAGAAACATCCAAGGCTAGTCTGGAAATAGTAACTCATGGCTAATAGTAGAACATATTTGTAATAATAAATGAATATTACTTAACAATACTATAAATTGTAATTCTGATGCAGACTGTACATACAATTCGTTATTTATTTTGTTAAATATTGAAGTTTAAACTAGTATAATAAGCAGTTTTCATCACAATTCTTCTTATACTAATAAGCATAATATTTGGGAACCTGATTTTTCTCCTCTTTGGTATTGTAAATGACTACAAATTGTGGATGTGAAAAAGCTTTGTAGGTTTTACTTTGGTTTGACTGAAAGGTTTGTTAGGATAAACACAGACCTGTGTAAATGTTGGTCATTTTATAAATTTGTATATACAGACATACTTATCGATATACATATATATGAATAGCAATTTTTACACTGCAGCTATACATAATGAATTGGCAAGAATATTTCAAATTTTTATTAAAACACATCTGCAACATCACTGTATGTATTTAATCAAAAATTAAATCTATTTTATAAGATTTGGTTCACAATACTATTGTACTTTTAAGAAATAGAATAATACAAAACATAACAAACTGATTTTTATTTAAATATCTCTAAGATTTTGTGTTTTTCAGTTCTCATTAAAATCAGCTGGGTATTTATTTGACTATATTTTTTTATAATCATTCCTCTAGTAGTTAAAAAATAATGTTACTCTAAAACTTCACCAATTTTTCGAGAATTAATAACTTTACCAAATTTCAGAAAAAGTTTATATTTTGTTCCATCAGCAAGACGTGGTGTGAGAAACAATGCATCCAAAGGGCTTGGTTTCATATCCAGTAAAGGTATCCACTCATCTGTAGCGACAACCTTGTCTTTTCTTCTTCCCCAGAAGTCCAATGATGATATTTTGATTTGTTTATTGTCTTCACTTATATATAAATGACCAATAATATTATTAAATGGTAATGTTGCTAGTGATAATACAGCTATTCCAGTTACACCTGTGAAAATGAAAAATTGATAAAATGGATAACTCAAAATAAGCTCAGTACAATAAACGAGAGAAAATTACACATGCAATTTACCAATATATAACGCCGTCATAAAAGTATATTGTGGTAAAATATTTAAGGTTTCAAGTATTCCACAACTGGGCAAAGCTATAGAAGTGCCAAATAAATGATAAACTTTAAGTCTGTTTATTACAGCAAAATATTTTATCGTAGGGAATGAAAATACTGTTTCAAACTGACTCGAAGTTTTCGCATTTTCGTGTACTGATGAAAAAGTTCTAATAATTGGGTTATTAAATTTTAAATTCAATAAACTTATAAATCTCATCATGTTATTTTAGTCTTGTAATTAATTTAAGACTTATGTTATAATTTATGATATTCTTTGGTTACGATTAAAGATTCGCGAATTAGGCGCAAACAAAAATAACCTCTTGCTTGATTGAATCAGCTGATTATAGGTACATATATTAGTCTGTGCAGCTGATTGTCTGTCTCCACAGATTACTATATTCTGGCACTCACACCCACTAACAACTCACTAGGCACTCACAGTCTTACCACAAAAAATATTTTAACTCATCAGTTAAATACCAGTTTAGTTAGACAGTATAAAAAAGATAATCACTGCAAAGTCACACATACACTTCTTTTACACATATATTTAATGCCTTACATACTATATAGGGCTTTTCTGAAAACCAGCGCTATGGCTACTGCCATAGCAGATGCTGAGATTAGTTTCTGTTTCTGTTTTCTGTTTCATAGACAATTGTTTAATTTTGTTTACCACAAAACCATATCCAACGTTTGTTTACTTGGGCACGATTTATCTTGACGTATCTTTATTTTATGTTGACACCTCTAGAAAACGTTTCATTGAAAGCATTTTTTTAAATTTAACATAATTTTTATTTATCAAATTGATTTGATTCAGTAATTTCTACATTATAAAAATATACGAAATATATACTTTATGTAATATATAAACGCACGCTTGCTTTTGTAGCCGTACATTTGGTGGATTGACAATGCTAAACTTTTTTAAATAAACAATTTTATACATCCAATGGAACGTGATTTTCACTGACATGAGGTCAGTGTCAGGTGTCAGGTTAATTTTATTCTCTCAATCGAATCTGTGAATCGAATATTAAAATTGAGCTATAGTTTATGCTATCGTGAGGAATATCGTCCTTAATTATATCAACGATTATTCGTCTCGAGTCATGCGTGGTTTCGTGTGGACGTGACTACGTTTATTTTATTATAAATTGCGAAGTGTGGCGCTAGCCGCTGCGACGTCAGCGTCATGGGCGAGGAAAAACTCGTGGCGAACTCCTCGTGTTCCTGCAACAGAAGCTGGATGTGATGGACGAAGTCAGAGCGTTGCAGATATGTAAGTCAAGCTTCAGCGAGGCTGACATAGCTGCGGCGAGGAAGCTGCAGTACGCGGCTCTCAATAAGAGCGACCAGATGATGTCACACAGACGTGAAGGGACACCGAAGAGCCTGCAGGATATCATCACTGTGCTTAAAGAGACCGATCCTGACGACGTGCCTACGTTTGTAGCGAAGGAGTTGCACAAGCTGCCTCCCGTCACCGTGACCATGTCGACGTCACCAGCCTCCTCAGCCTCCAGTGAAACAGCTTGCTGCTGGACACAAAGAAGCTGAATCACCGCGACGTGATTTTGCTTCAGTGGTTTTCGTCGCTAACAAACGAACTGTTCAAGCCCAGCAGCCGGTGTTACCGAAGGCGCAGACGACCACGAGCCAGCAGCGGACGCGCGTCCGATTTGATGACACGGACGAGGATGTATTTCAGAAAGTCAAGACGAAAAAGGCGTACCGTAAACGAGTGACTCGGAACCGCTGCGGAACCGCACCCACAGGGCCCAACTACCTGCTGCGCGCTGAAGTTCCAACCACGGCCACGTATCTGTCACGCCTACATTTCATCACCACCATGCAGGACGTCACAGAATATATATAGCAGAGGTCCAACTAGACCGTGAGGATGGCGCAGCTGGAGTCACGCCACGGTACATCATTCAAGTCGTTCGTGGTTCGAGTCCCGACCTGCAAGCTGACCCGTCGCTTCAGAGGAAAGATAGCGACCAACACCACCAGAGCGGCACTAACGTGCCATAGTAAATAAGTGTGCAGAATATTTTTGTAGTGTGTAGTAGTTTAACTTAATGTATTTTATTGTATTGTATATATCCTTATGGGTCATTGTTACCTGAAATAAATGAATAATAATAATAATTTCCCCGAAAGTTTTACTAAATCTGTAGCGTTTTCGAAAGTTGCGCTCGTTGTAATGTTCAAATGTATTTATTCGCACTGTTAAAACGGTCACGATAGTTGTCCATTAATTCCACGTCTTCAAAATCATTAAAATCAACAAAGTCTACGAAATCTATTGCGAATTCCGGCAGAGAATGTTATGACAGGCTACAATTCAAATTAAAGTTTTATGTTAAGAGGCTATCTTGGTAAGACCACGTGGCCGCGTTCAAGGTTGCATTGTTTTGTAGCTGTCCCTCTCCGAGCCCTATCCTACCCGAGCTCGTACGGTGAGACAGCATACACTACGCGAAGTTATCAACCCGTTATTTGGATGTTTCGTAGTCCAGTGATCATTTGAAGGATACAGTATATTATGTAGCCATTTTTTCAATACAGTATATTAATAAAATTTCAGATGTCGGTGTTTTTTCCAAATTGTTCTAAATTAATTCATACTCTTGTAAATCAGGTTCAAAGTTGAGGGTTTTTATTACCGTAAAATACAATACTTTGACGCCCTGTAACTCTGGAAGTATATATTTAAACGAAAATCTGACTCACCACCGACACAGATATTTGTTTCTAGATTGTGCCTTGAAAATTTCATAGATTTTCATAGCTTAATACTCAAAATATGACTGGACTACGTTTGTATGGGCGCTTTGACAACCCTCTTTTAAGCAGTGTCTAAGCTGACATCGGCTAAACATGCATTTGTGGTAACATTTTTTCAAAACGTGTGTCTAAAGCTTGTTTATCTTTTTTGTGGTAAGACTGTAAGTGTCTGTTAGTTTGCTTGCGCCTTGTGTCTGTCATTACTATTCCTTTTTTGTAGTTTAGCCAAGGGCGAAGCCATAAGTGTATTTTTGAATAATACACCTATTAAAGAAAAGTATGCACATTTTTGTGAAATCCGTTACTCAAAAGCTGTTGCTGATATCTTGAACATTGTTGAATAAATGTAAAGTCTGAAGACCATTGGCTCTCCCGCTAAATGTACATGATAAAAAAAACATCTGTCATTGTGACATTCACTTGTGCGAAACGTCAAAAACACGTGGTTGGTGGTGTTTGTGCTACAGTCGGCATGAGACAATTATTTATTAAATTGCTTTTACACGAAAAACAGCTACATTTTGCCAACTGTATTTGAAGTTAAAATAACAAGTGTATCTGTGCTTCGACAATGACGTCCTCGTTAAAAGAAATGTAAGTATTTTAGTACAACAGTCGTCCGCCTAACCTTAGCTTTTACAATGTTTTATTTATGTAGTAGATTGAAGGCAACGCTAAGCTAAATTGTTGTTGTTTTTCAGTTTTGAGAAGTCCTCAGAATACTCTGCCTTCTACACGGGCGGCGACGTGCAATGGACCACTGATGGTTCACATTTCGTTTGCCTCTGTGATGACGCGATTAAATTTGTAGATGTTAATACCTTCTCAAATGTCCTCACTGTTGGTGAGCCAGAAGAAGGGGCCGAAATCGATCAGATATACACTTTTCAAATGTCTCATAGTAATGACGTTATTGTCACAGCACACAAAAGTGGATTGATAAAGTTATGGGACAAGGAAACAGGCAAACAGCAAAAAGTATGGCGATCCGGACACAAAGGTCCTGTAGCGCGCCTAGCATTTGATACTACAGATGCAAATATAGCATCTGGAGGTTCTGATGGCAATGTACGACTATGGGATCTTACACACAACACATGCACTAGCAGCCTGCGAGGAGCTTTAGGTGTTTACACTGTGTTGAAATATCACCCTGATCCTACCAAGGAGTTAATATTTGGAGCTGCAGATGATACAAAAATCCATTCATGGAACTCTAAAACTGGCAAAGAGGTGATGATATATTCAGGCCATTTCAGTAAAGTCACATCAATACAGTTTACACCTGATGGGATACAAATGGTAAGTTCTGGCCGTGACCGGGTTCTGATACTTTGGAATTTGAATGAGAGTAAAGCCCTTAGAACTGTGCCTGTGTATGAGAGCATTGAATCAACAGTACTGCTTCCATCCACATTTAAAATACCGAATTTCAAAAAGAAATTGGAAACGGAAGGAATTTATGTAGCTTGTGCTGGTGAGAAGGGAGTTGTGAAAGTGTGGAATGTGCAAATGAGTAGACTGATGTTTGAACAGACTAATAGTCTTGTGTCCCCCGCTTTGGAAGAGGGGGGCCTTGCCATCACACACTTGCTACTAAATGATGCTAGAAATTTACTTTCTGTAGTCACAGCGGACCACAACATTATCATTCATGATTTGGAAACATTTAACTCTGTTAAACAATTGATTGGCTTCACTGATGAAGTCCTAGAAATAATATTTTTAGGCAAAGAGGAATCACACATTGTTGTAGCTACAAACAGCAGAGATCTAAAATATTATGAACTTGATAATATGAATTGCCAAATTATAAAAGGTCACACTGACATAGTCCTGTCCTTAGCAAGTTTTCCTACAAAACCTGAGATGTTTGTATCTTCAGGCAAAGATAATTCAGTTAGAGTTTGGCTACAGGGATCAAATAATGACATTAAATGTATTGGAGTTGGTGCCAGGCATACAGCTTCTGTAGGTTCTGTGTTTGCATCTCAAACTTCCAATGATTTTTTCACTTCTGTGAGTCAAGACAACTGTTTGAAAGTTTGGACTGTTCCTAATGATTTAGAAACTCCTGAACAAAGGATTAAATCTAGCCACACTGAAATGGCTCATCAAATGGACATAAACTGTGTGACTGTGTCGCCAAATGACAAGATGATAGCCACTGGATCCCAAGACAAAACTGCAAAACTTTGGACAGAGGAACTTACTTTATTAGGTGTGTTGAAGGGCCACAGGAGAGGTGTATGGTGTGCAAGATTCTCTCCAGTTGATCAAGTAGTTATAACATCATCAGCTGACTCTACTATAAAGCTCTGGTCTGTAGCAGACTTGAGCTGCTTGAAAACTTTTGAAGGTCATGAGAGTTCAGTGCTAAAGATAGAATTTTTAAGCCGAGGTCAACAGATCATTTCTAGTGGGGCAGATGGCCTTGTTAAATTATGGAACATAAAGACTTCAGAATGCAAAATGTCATTAGATAATCATGAGGGCAAGGTTTGGTCGATGGCTTTAAATAAAGCTGAGTCTTTCATAATAACTGGAGGGTCAGATTCTAAACTAGTAAAACTAAAAGATATTACAGCTGAGCGCCGAGAGAAAATGGCAAAAGAAAAAGAAGAGATGATACTTCAGGAACAGGAATTAATGAATCTACTGCATGACAAGAAGTTAATTAAGGCTTTGAGATTAGCACTGAGGATGGGCAGACCTTTAAATGTGTTGAAAATTGTGAATGAAATTCTGAAATCTGGAAATGATAAGCTCTGTGAAACTCTGAAAGAAATTAATCATACACAAAAAGAAACTTTATTGAAATTTGCTGCAGAATGGAATACTAACAATAAGAATTGTCATGCAGCTCAAGTTGTATTTAACATACTGGCACCCGAAATATTATCTGGTAATTTGAAAGTGCCTGCTCTTGCTAGCTTCATAGAAGGAGCTCTACCATATACTGAGAGGCATTTTGAAAGATTAACAAATTTGTTACAAGATTTAAATTTTATTAATTACACAGTAAATTGTATGCAGCCCCATGGGGCTAAAGATGTTTAATAACCCTTGAACATAAAAATATATAAATAAAGTTTGAATCTAAGTGAAAATACAGCTATTTTTTTATACATAGACACAGACAAGTACACGAGCAACCATAAGCTTGTTTAACTGTATGATATTTATTTACCATATTAATACAAAGTATGTTGGAAGTGGGCCTCAGCAAAAAAAAACTATCTTGGTAGAGTGCTTTCCATCGTTATCATTGTGCTTGAGGCTGTATGCCTCTTGTCTTATCCTCTTACACCACTCCTTTCGGGTGTTCACCATTTGGCACCACTCCCCCCTCAGCCAGTTGGCCTACGTCTCGTGCGATGATGACGTCTACGCTTGACCAAATATGCTGGGCTCCGGAATTCATCACCAATTGAGCATAATTTTCTAAAATTAAGGATTCGTCTTGGATTTTTATTTTAACTATAAAAAATACGATGTTTTATAAAAAAACATGTGGAAATGATAAAATCCCTCACAAAGACACAACACACAAATAAACTTGCGGTATTTCTTGGCTTAAGACTGTTTCTTCCTTATCCCCATATAAAGTAATGCTGAAAAGGTTTTTACCAATGACTGTTGCTTTACATATTGACGCACTGTGCCACGTAATAATGCCTAATCAAATAGAACTTGAGAAATATTAAAATTGCGTATTCTGTGTGTAAAAGCTCAGTGTATCAGGGACTACCGGCGCCCGCGCATCCGCCGCTCGTAAAGATCGTCAGCTGGGGGCAGTAGTGGAAGATCCATCGAGCGACGCGCACGCTCTGCGCAAAGTGCTACCTACTACCGCGGGTGGTTCATATTCTACAATGGAACTAAGGACTTTCTTTAGTTATGCTATATTTATTGTTTACATCCACAATGTACGAGGACAGCAGAACCAATTGTAAGTGCCCGTATTTTCGTTTAGCTTCTTACCATATCCTAGTATTGTCTAAAATCAACGTTGATAAATATTGATTGATGACATTATTCATTACCATTAAACTGCAGTTTGCATCGCACATCAGTTTATATGATACGTTAAGCAATAACTGTTCTAATCAACATCTTTTTAAAGTGTAAATTATATATATATATTGCATGTATGTAAACCGAAATTATTTCTTAAAATTTCCTCAGAATAACTTTTTCAGGAATGTAAATACAGACTATTTATCACTTTTTTTAACTTTGAGTTCAGAAGCAATAATGAATTACTCGTAGGTAGATCGATAAATACCTATGAATATCAAAACCTATAAAATATAAATAAAACAAAAATTTTACAACTTCTAAACTATTGGCTATGAGCAGAAGCCGCTTACTAGTATTTAATATAATATTGATAAACCTCAAAGACTTGATTTAAGTTTGAGTCGACTCTTATTATGAGGCTTTGCTGTACACAGAATCAATTTATTTGTTTTTAACCTTACCGTAACCACAGGGTGCCAATGTGACCCTTTACTAAAACTGTCTGTTTATCCTTTGAACCTCAACAGGTCGACACTTGAAATTTTTCTAAGGTCGCTTTGAAACCAATTTAAAACTTTAAGGAGGGTACAAGTTATCCCGAACAACCTTTTCAACCGACCTCAAAAAAGGAGGTATGTTTTTTACCTCAGAACTTTCAACTGGGTGAACCGATTTTGATGATTCTTTTTTTATTTAAAAGCTGTTCCCGTGTGCTCCCGTGTGTGTCCCCTGTCTCCCCTGTGGTCCAGTTTAATGATATTAATGAGAAAACCCTATAAGTCTTACATTTGCTGTAGACTTTTAGGGCAGTTGAAGTGGGTTTCTTAGTTCTTTTTGAACGCGTTAATTATTTTGCCAGACCTTAACCATTATTAAAGAAACGCTTCGTGTGCAATTTAGACTCAGACTTGTCCGGTTTTTATCGCGAGAAAATGTTGCCGGCCGTTCTTTCGCTTCTCTCAGTGTTTCTAATGTACCTCAGGTATTAATGAAAAAATTGTATTGTATATAGATTTTTTTATGAGGATAATTATACATTTTATATAATTCATTCGCAAAACAACGCAAGTAACGCTACTGCGGCCTGGCAAACAACATGTTGCTTCTGGATGCTGTTCGAATGCTTCTGAGCTTGCACAGTAATCAATTACGAGTACAGTCTATTTTGTGTGTATCTAGTGTCGTGTGATCCCAAAATTTGCCGTGGTGAATCGTAAGAGGATCAGTCTACTACGGACTGCATTTGGCTCAAACTCCTTCGTAACGTTCCCCCAAGTACCTTTTTTAGATCTCACTTCAAAAATCCAAGGATAATTGCAGCTGTGGACGTTTCCCGTCTGATTATTAAAATTCCGATTTCTTATTTTTAAAGAATGCACAAAGGCAGCTATCCTATTTTAGGAGATTATGGTAACATAAATTTCGTATAAATCTTTAACGCCGGCACGCGGACACTTACCACTATGTTATAGCCAATCTCATTAGATCGAGGCTTTTTGGTGAGCATTCTTCTATCATACGGATTTTTGGTCTCTCTCAGGTAATATTAATGACAAGTGTAAGCACGAAATTTCATACATTCGCAGCTAGTAGGACTCCACTTGTCTACTAGAGGGTGCAGAACTAGTCCATATTCAAGAACCGGGTTTTTAGGTTTCGGTTCTGCACAAAACCGGGTGGTCCTTTTTGGTTCTTTAGGAGAGAAATATGATATACAACAATTTATTTATTGTGCATATTTAGCAGCTTTAATAATGGATGAAATCTAGAGTACCTATATCGCGAGATTTTGCATATTTTTTGATTGCATCAAGATGTTGATTTTACAAGAGTTGTTAGATGATGTCCTCGATACATACATTCGCATAAAAAGGGGCTCTAGTGTTTATACCTTTGCATTATCAAATGTAAAATGTTGTACAATCTTAATTAAATGTACAGTTAACACCTGCACTATAAATGGTGTCCTTATTTTCGTTTGATCCGCACAAGTGACAATTAATCGCGTTAATGTCTATGGACAATGGGTTGTAGAGACGAAGGGGACCTCGCTGATGCGCAAGACCATCTTATTATTATGTAGGCATCGTACGTTGCTCCCTTCCTTCCTACTGTGGTTCTCGTTTTACTTGGCATCGATATTTTTGAATCGCTTGCCAAATCAATCATCAATGCCAAATCGTTTACCTGGCAATGAGAGTTTTAGTGGCCTTTTCTTATCCTTAAACCCATAAAACTAATGTAATGTAATTTTGTTGCGTACTGCTTCTTCATTTGAGGGGTTGAATTTTTTGACATCACATATATAATATGCTCAACAATACCGAAGACTGCTGCTGATGAGATTTAACGAATTGTATGTTTGTATTTGTATCTATACTCATTATTTATTTATGTATTAACAATAACATTTTACATTAAAAAGAAACATCACAATGCTTCATAAATACTGGCGGAGTGATATAGGGGCGTTTTGCGGATATATATAATCTTTATAAAAGTTAAACGAAAAACAGTAACAAAAACAATAATGATAGAAATAATTAAATGACTTCTCAATAGTTTCTAAATATGTAAAAAATATGTAATATATGATGCTAAGAACATAGTCTTTCTGAGGCCTGTTTTCAGAGTATATTTAAATTGATTTGCTTATTACACATGTAACGAATTGAATATTACGAATATTGAATATTAGTACGATATAACGATTTATTGAACGACGAAACGATTATAGGAATATGAAACCTGTTACGTGTCATCAGGCGCTTGTAACTTTCGGTAGTATGCGAACATACTACACTACAGTACATCCTACAGTACATCCAAATAGAAACACAGATATTAATGTTAATGCATCTCTTCGTATAGGTAATTTATCTCTGCAAGTAACACGTAAGTACTATGAATAGTAACAAATTTACGTAAAAGAATTGTACCCGCTCTAGAACTCGGCTCTGATGTAACTACCGAGTCTAAATCACTCATTTATCAAAATTAAAGCGGACACTATTCTACAATACAGGTAATAAATGATTGATAGTTCAAACAATAGTTGCATAGCTAATCATCATGAATCTCTTTGAAAATTATATAACATAATGCAACGAATATAAAATAAAAATTATACAAAAGCCGACTGACAATGCAATATCGTCTTTTTGTCTTTCTAGATGAAGCAGAAATTAACATTGTTTATTGAGAGGAAACTTGTCTTCGGTTGATCGGAACAATACTGTCTGTAATATGGCCTTCGATCGCATGATACACTTTTTCCATCAGTTTATTATTATTATTGATAGGATAAATGTGCTTAGAGTTCCGTAATTAGATATCATCAGTTGTAAATATCTTTAATTACCTTAAATTATAACGTCGTTCGAGAAATGACTTTTCTATCGTTTATTATTTGCAAAACCTCCGCAGTCGCTATTCCGGAAATGTAAATACCAGGCGGCGACAATGGTTTTGCGAAAAAATCTCAATTTTACTAGGAGCGAGTATCAGCCCGTTAGTTTTTAAATACCATTATTTAGGGGAGGAATATGGACAATCCATATTTACTGGATGTAAATCAAGAATCAAAACGAAAATATTTGGCTTACTGAAAAATGTATATGTATCGTTGGTGTATCGCGAATATATGCATGCGATATATGTATTAATAATTTGTCAAAACAGAAAAGACTTTTCTTAATCAAACTTTTACGTGGAGAATATTATTTTTTGTTTTTAGTATCTTAAACGACTGCACCCGGATCAATCTATAGGAGTCGAATCTATCGATTTTCTCATTTGTCACATATACCTTTTTGAGACGAAGGTTTTATATATAATACTAACAAATTGATCTCTAATGTGAGAAAAGAAAGGAAAGCAAATATAATTGTAAAGATGGAAAACCACATAACTTCTTGAAATACATTCGGGACTACAAACATCGATTGCTTCCTACCTCGGGTCTCGCCATGACGGTGCAAAAAGTTTCTCTCAAATTGGTTTTAAAATATTCTTGGAAAAATCGTGAACAGCCGAGAATAGAAACTCTAATTAATCGAATAAAATAAGTTACATATTGTTTGTTTGGCTTGCTTGCAAATGGCCATCATATCACACCACCTGAGTGTAAATGAAGAAAATATCGTCTATATAAATTACTACTGACAGCTCTATGGCGTTTGCCTTAATATTGTATATATTTTATCTAGGTTAAGTGACATTCAAACACAATGTACATTGTTTATGAATATATTGATTGATTGATTGATTGATTCCTGAAACACAAAAATATCACGGTGCAAAATGGACCTAAGGAATGACTCAAGCCCTTAAGGGAACCCTTAAAGTAAAGTGCACATACCAAATCTGGTTGCCAAGGTGAAACTGTATTGTCATAGCGTCCAATTTTTGCGCCCAAATTAGTTTTGTGCCATGTTATATGGGTACTTGCTAATTTGACACTCGGAATTTACGAAATTTTGATCTATAAATATCAGAACATTACCAGCACAATATCTAGAATATTATGATTTGCTATTCTTTTCTAACGCCTATAAATTCACAGTTGAGCTTGTCCCTATAATTATTTATTTCAATTTTCTAACGATCTTTCGATCGAAAAACAGGCATAAATCGGACAGACCTCGAAATGTTTTCGTTTTTGTTTTAGACATGAAACTCAAAACTGACAATGAGCTTGAGAGAAGTTTTTTCGTCAACTGCATACTAACCTAACAGTAACAACAAGAAAAACATATAGCGTCAATAGCGCAATCCAACCTCGCCGCTCTCTTAGGCTTATCGTCATGTTCTACACATTAACCTGCAATTTTCCAACTGTGACTAGAGACGTTGTAGGTTGTAGACATCTCTGGGATTAATGTCGGCAGATAATATTTGAGCTCTGAGCCTTTGATTGTCGCATTAAATTCATCTACGTTATTAACTGATGTTTAGTGGGATTGTGGTGAATTAATTGTTTATTAACTGTTCCGAATTTCCATCTGAAAATAAACAGTTTTCAAATGACTTCAAAAAATGTTCTTAACTTTATGGAATACGGTGTGACTCCCATTTAAAATTTAAAACAATATGCTTCAAAGCGTAAAAGAACAATAATCCGTTCTCACGATATGGAAGTGATAAGTTCGTTTGTTTGCTCTTCTTTTATGTCGTAGCGAAGAGTCAGTATGACTATAATTTCTAAGGGGATAATCGGAAGGTCGGAATAGGATATAGGCTACTTTAATCCCAACGAAATAAATAGTACACGCAGGCGATGTCGCGGGCAGAAGCTAGTGAGTTTATAAAACTGAAACCACATGGCGCGTCATCGGCGGCGCGGCGGTACAAAAGTTTCAATGAGCCTAATATCTATCGCTCGTTGTTCTGATTATAAAATCAGACAAGGTAATGTAAGAAATAATTGATTGTCGATGTCTGAATAATAGACTTATTGTTATAATTTAACAAATATAAATATCTAACAACAGTATTCTAGTTACGGCTCGATAGCTTGTGATGGCTTGTGACGTGACCGATAGACGCGACTGCACCCAGCGCCAAATTCCTTCATATATTAGCATTTTTTAAAACTTTGTCTACATATATAGGTGCGTGAACTTTAGAAATAATCACACGAGACTACTTTAAAAATTGTCCCCTCTCCACGCTAGGATATGATATATACGTATATGCTTGCTAAAATTCATCGCGATTGGTTTTGACGTTGAGACGTCGAGACGCAACAAACTTAATAATAGTAGTGTCATATATTTCGTCTGGTTGACCACAGAAATTATCCCAAGGGAATCATGTAATGGAACGTGATTCAAATAGCCCACGTTTCTCCATGCCATAGGATCTTGTCTCGATCACGATTGGTGGCCCTGTAGAGGCGTAAAATACGAGTAACTCACTATGCAAAAAGTAAAGACATTAATGTAGCTATCTACTCAATATCTTAGAAACAACTCGCAAAAACATATAAATTTCTTATAGTCTTGTGTAAGCAATGAATTTATTCGAAGTAATTCGTAGGTAATTAAAGTCATACCAATATCGCTGTCACAGGCACATTATTATTATTTTAAATCATCGTCCAGCCGGTAAACAACAATGATCTGAATACGCTCTTCCAATGACCTTTGCCAGACATTTAACCAGACATCTAGTTAGTTAGACATCCAGTAAAGATCATAAATCGATGAATTCTATAAACTTCAGATTATCGAGCAAAGTATATTACACTCGCAAGCACTTCTAACTACTACAAAGTGGCATGTGTTACATGAATTCCTGTATGGTTACATGCTGCCAGTTACCAATTTTAAATTGGCATTGAAAATTCAGCAGGCCATTCAAGAAAAAGGAAATTTTTCATGTGTACTTTGGCGGTATCTTTCTACGATTACCAAATGCTCCGAAATGAATAGCTTTCTTAAATTTTTGTATAACAATTTTGTTGTCAAAAATAGCATAGATATTGAATTAAAGAAAAAGTATAACTGCCAAAAATAAATTAATTCGCGACTCAAACTAGTATAATGTTTCTTTAAGTTCAACAGTTTATCCATTCCAATCAAAAATAAGTTGCAATGAATGGCAGATGCACGCCCTCCGGAAGAATAAAACACGAACTTGACCCTGATTGCTTCTGAATTACGTCGTCGACCGGTCCTCGTTAATAAATTGTGTTGTCCTACACTTGGTTTACTACATTAAACAAGGCTAAGTGTCGTTATTAGCCTTGCAAGTTTACATAGATCTTACTTTCACATTAAACACATTGATTCACGTTTCGATTGACTTTTTGTCCGAGGCAATTACGTTTTAGCTAATTGGTGCGATAGACCGAGGAAGTTGTCGAACGACCTTTTGTTTTTCTTCTCGATAGTCAAGGCGCTGTGCTATACAGCTGGGCTCGGTTTCTTTTATTCCACGGTGAAAGATAATAGTGAATGTCACTCTGGAATTTTATTACGATTTATTTATAGATTACTTGAGGTAAATAGTAAAAGTTGTACGCGGCAGTGTTCTGCATTTTTACACGGAAAACGTTCTAGAAAAGATAGTAGTTAATCGAACAATACATGAACCTCGATCCTCCAAGGATCAACACGAAGATTGGTATTTAAAAACAGGTTTCCTACAATTACTAAACATCATGCTGAATAAGTGGATTGGCGATCGCAGAAAGATGCTATGATATCATAGGGAACACTGTAAACCGCTCTGTTTGTATGTTTACTTTGTCCTATTTTATGAATCCATAGTTCTAAAAACACGATACATTTAAAGAAATAGCTACATATATTCAGGCGTTATGAAGCGTCCGGAATTGTCTTCTAAATTTCCCATCCCAAATTCAAGCCGTACAATTTGTGTACATTGCTAGTTTTAAATTTTAATCTGTGTTTATAATTAAAACCGACTAAAATGTACACAGTAATGGACGTTCTATCCAGCCTATAGATCGCCTTACCCTCCAATTCTTAATTTTCAAACCTTTGACAGAGAAATAACAAATATGTAGAAAAAACTGGTGAATTAATTAAATTCTTTCCGCATGAGTTGTCAAGTTGAGCAGTAAACAATTGAAGCATTGGTCATCATTAACGACAGTAAGGTAAAGTGTAATGAATCTACTACAATGAACCTCGTGGTTTCCTCTTGTAGACGGTTATTACGCCATTATAAACTATTAAATCATACATAAGACGACTTTGTCAAGTGTCTCCCGGAGTATAGGATAAACTACATTACATGACTGTGTTTGTAATACTAATGCAGGTTACACCTCGAACTAACTTATACCGTGCAATTTAATTAAAGGACATTGTGTGTATATATTACCTATTACACGGGCAATTTTTTATTGCTATGTGTTTATATGTGTTAATTCTTCGAGTTCTGAAATCATCTAAAATGATGCCTTAATAGAAAACTTTTGGTAAAACTGGATGAGAATACAGTGAATAATTAACGAGTCCTAAAAGAACTAAAAACCGACTTCAATTGCCATAAATATAGACTAGACTAGGTTTTTTTCTAGTTGTAATATGTAGTTTTATATTATTATTATTTGTATCTTTTAATTGTTGTATTATTATTATTTTTGGGTTTTTTATGCCTTTTTAATAAAAACATTATTATATTATTATTATAAAAATGTAGAATGCACTTAGAGGTAGAAATATTTGGCTTTTGTTGATTTTCTCAAAAAGCACTTAATGAATTTCGATAAAATTTATATGGGACCACCTCTGAAGTATGCTGTACCAAAAAAAAGAACCATCAAAATCGGTTCACAATCGGAGCAATTATCGCGTAACATACATACAAAAAAACATACAGACGAATTGAGAACCTTCCTTCTACCTTCTTTTATGAAGTCGGTTCAAAATGCAAAATCAATGTTGCCATTTAAATTTGCTTTACATTTCGAATTATCTAGAAAATTTTCACAATTTTAGCTAAATTGTAGCTAAACACAAACATTTTCAAAATTCATCACCATCATCGTCGTCAGCTGCACGCCCACTGCTAACACCAGCCTCTCTCATGGATCGCCCACGTCGGACTTTAAATAGAGGTTTTCATAATCGCCATGCATAGCAGGTGGATCGGTGATCGCAGTATGATGTATTTGTACATAAGTTTTATGTGTTGCTGCCCATCTCCTGTTTATCCTATTAGTCGGTCTAGTCTATTTTATCACGGGATGACAGCTCTCGTCAGTAGCACAAGAAAATTTGATGCCATTCAAAAACAGAGATACCAAAAGTTTGTTACTTTTCATTGATAAAGAAACTACATATGTTTCATAATTTCGTATTTATAAATACTTGTAGTAATTAATATCAGTATTTCACCACTATAATTTTATCCTTTTATTCTTCTTACCTTTATCATTCCTATCTTCTATACCTTTATACTTTGATGCGGTGAAAAAGCTACCAATGTCATGCGTGAGTAATATAAATAATCGAAATCCGTAATACTGTACAATATGAAATATCCTCCTCATTGAGATAATTACAAATTATACGTAAATCGCAGAAGTACTAGAAAAATTGAGATTTTTTATTGATGAACGTGACGCAATGCACTTTACCGTCGGTAGGTATATTTAATTGAATTAATGAGTTTATTGATGAATGAGTACCAGTTAGTGGGTTTGGAAGAGCTCTGTCGGTCGGTACAGCTTCTAGTCAGTCGGTCACATGACTCGGCAGACTTCAAGATCAGCCTGCGTGAAGGTTCAAGGTAGCACGGCATCGCAATCGCGTGCGCGGATTACTATTGACTCGGTTCTTAGAATATCAAGTGCAACGTACTAAGCAATTGAAGTGGACTAAATAATTCAATTTGTTGTTCATTATCTGGAAATTTGTAATTGGGAATAGTTTGTAATTTTAATTTTGTTATTAGCTCTAAGTTTTCCTAAATAAATAAATAATAATTATTGGATTCAATGTTTACTTCAATTCGAGCATTTGATCAAACCCATTTTTCAATAGACAATGAATGTTCACTTGGCCTTCATATATCCTGATGGTGAAAGACGATAATCCTATATAATAGAAGCGTGCCCATCCAGAAGTCTCAAGTAAATTAGGCTTTTGGGTATGATTGTAATTAGAAGTAATTACTACTGAGTCAAGGTTATCTACCGTCGTTTACGCGTACCTCTTTGAAATTGTACTCTTTTAGGACACTTGCTACTGTATTTATTATTTTATATTATCCCTGCGGTATCGTCCGCGTGTATCCCGAGGGAATACATTTGTTTGTTATCAGCTACGTAATTGCTATTTGAACTAACTGTCTCTATGAAGGGATTTGTCTTAATCACGACGCTTGGCAGGTGGATTGGTTATCGCAATTAAGATGTAACATATAAGTGCTGTTGATCCTGTTATATTTTCTTATATCTTCTATATTCTTCGTATTTCCCCAGTCACCTTTCACGACGCCGGACATATTTAAACTCAAAAGTCTAAAATACTAATGTCTAGAAAAGAAATTTAAAACATATTGCTGAGCCTCTTCGCAAAATAATAATATGTTTGTTTACGACTCAAGTGACTGTATTGTTAAACTATTATTAGCATAGAATAGATAATAATTAAGTCATCACACAATTATGATCAGCACCACACAGTTTTGGCAGTGACTCCGTCTATGCGGACTTCAGAAATTATTGCACTGGAACTACTGGGTCGATCGGGATAAAAAGTAGTCTATGTCCTTTTCCAGCACTTCAACTATCCCTACTCAAAAAAGTCATCCTGGCTCTCCGTTGCGGTGTAAAGGCAGGACGAAACAAACAAACTACTCAACTCAACTTTTACAATATTAGTATGGAATAGCCTTTGCTTGTCATTTTTGTCGTACTCGTAGCAACTTCGCCGGAGGGAAAAACCTGTGTCACCTTCCGGCCCAACATAAATTATATATATTACTAGCTTCCGCCCGCGACTTTGTCCGCGTGTTTTTCAGGATGTATTCTACTTGTTCGATAGGCACAGGTGACGTATATGACAAATTATTATACAGCATAAGGTACAAAATAGTGTTTATTCTGTTACGTAGTCTAATAGTTTAAAGAAACAAAATAAATGTCAATATCTGACGTAGTACATTCAAATAGTCTTCACACCAATATTATAAACGCGAAAGTTTGTATATACGAATTTACATATTCTATGGTCGGTTGCTAGGCAACCCGTTTTTGTTATGCCTAAATTGCCCATGTAATCCCACTAATATTATAAGTATGATTTTGGACAATTTACACAATATGTCTTTATAAATTATAGCCTATATGTTATTCTGATGTATAAGCTATATTATTGTAAAGCTTCATTCAAATCCATTCAGTAGTTTTTCCATGAAAGCGTCACAAACATCCAAACATCTAAACATCCAAACTTTCACACTTATAATATTAGTAGGATATAAGGCCCCGTTGCTTTGTTATAGAAGGACATAATAATCAAAATCGAGTTAGTTATACCTTTTATAACTCAAGAACGACTGAACCGATTTTTATGATCCTTGATTTTTTTAAATTCACCTAAAATGTTCATTTTCTCATACATTTGCGACCTAAGAAAAGGTTAGAATGGCTTGGTTTTTCTTATAGGAATAGTTAAAAGTCCAAAAAGGACATAGGCCGATCGAATTAGTTGTTCCCATGGGATAAATCCTAAAGCCCACGCATAAAATACACTTATTAAAGAGTGTATTAATAGAGGTAGAGGTGCGGTTGTATTACGTGCGATTAATTTGAAAAAGAGACAGGGATGGAGCGTTTTACTTCCTCTACAATCATATATTATCCTCATCACCTTCGAATTCTATGCACTATTAAGAAAAGTAAATATGGTTTTACTTAGAACAATGCAATTATTGCCTTTTGCATGTTAAGATATTAAGTCACACCTAGAAGGTTGTATTTACAGATCACAATGGGTTGTTCTGTAAAGGTGTTGTGTTCTCCGTATTGAGATGCAGATGCGCGCCGGCGCTGCGCACGCGCTGCTGATATGGCGCTGGAGCGATCGTGATCTCACACAATACTCGTTATCGCTAAGGAGGGTTCCAGTTGGTTTTCCACAACTAATAAGAACTTCTTTAGCTCCATTATTATTTTTATTTTCCCATAATATTGTATCAACCAATATGCTGTCATCATCAGTCGGAATGTTTTGTTGGCCATATAAAACAGTTAAGGCGATCCACCTCCAGCAAAGTTTCATATTAAATTTCTGTTGTCAATCTTTTAAAATATAATAGCTGGATTTGTGTAGTAACTATCTAAAAATAGAACATCAGATTGTAATGTCAATGAGATACAATTTTCATTTTAAACACTATTTTTCAATTATTGTTCAAAGCGCCATCTATAAACAATTAGCTGCGTAACTGCTATTGTAGCTAACTATAAAGTTGTAAATATTTAATTCGCAACACTACAATTTTATATCCTATTTTTAGATAATTACTTATCAAAGCCTTATTCTATTTTAAAAGATTATGGCAAACAAAAAAGTGACATTAGCGACATTGAAAGAGGGAGGCTGTTTCGGGACAACGTTAAAACTGGAGTAAAAAAGATATTCTTAGGGTGTCGTGTCGTATTTCATTGAAATATTAAGTCTATTTGAATAGCAATTAACGTTGGAGAGCAAGTAATCATTACGTTTCGTTGGAGATGCCCATTATTGTACCTAGGATCAGAAGATTCACACTTCATTATTATATATTTTTTTATTATAAAATCTTACATTTTGGCAATTTGGCATTTTGAAAATTTGGCAGGAGCTAATGATTTACAATTTTACATGCGCGAATATGTATGTTTGTGAAGCTAATTAACTATTAAAATTGAAACTGTTTTGTGATTACTCTTTCTCAAACATTTGACGGTCCTAAAGCCAAGTATTTTAAACAACTTTATGTTAATAAAATATGATTTAAAAAATCAAGAACATGCGCCTTCCTCATAGTTCGCCACGACAAACTTCCATGAAGGGATTTGATTAATTTATGATTCGCAAGACATGCATAAATTTTAAAATTAATAAAAATCTAAATATTATCTAATGATCAAAGGACTTGCTATTGCTGACTTGATTGAGCAGACGCAAACGTCACGGTTCTATAGACACGGCATTCTATAGATAATGCCAGAGCTCGTTGTAGTCAGAAGGTTATATAATGTAATAAAGAACACCCACAAATTATTTTAAAGAAAAAAATTGCAAACCATTTTTGGATGGAAGGAGAGAGGGGTTTGCCCAGTATTTTTTTTTTATATAAATACGAGTAGTATGAATAACTTGAAATGTACCGGGCCAAACCTTCACTAGATCATGCTAGCTGGTCACGCGGATCCGCTGGTTGCAAACGGTTCGGGACCGTGCATTGTGGGATCAATAAGAGAAGGCCTATATTTAACTGTGGACATTTCCCGTCTGATTATGATTAATAAAGCACGTAGTATTAAACATTCCCGCGTCATGTCGTTAATCGGGTGGATTAATTTTACTTACTTCAGAAATGTTTTATAAAGCATTTATTATCAAAAGTACACATTATATTACATTATTTTTTACAGTTTTCGGCGAGTAACGCTCTGTTTCTTATATTATTTTATATAATAATTTATTTTTGTTAACTTTGGGAGATTCTCTCAGCCAAGGGAGCTCATTAAATATTCTTGGCATTATCTTTTAATTAGTCTTTGACCATAGTAGTTAACGGCTGTATGCTGAGGGAACTTCCCCTATCTAACGCTCCTAGTGTTGTGGCTACTAACAATAGGTGTCTTATGGTCGTCACTATAGTAGTGATCGATTGATATTTTATATTTAATTTTTAAATCTACCGGCAATGTTTTACCGAGTACAACTTTGTAACGAATATCTAGTAGCAAAAGGTAAAAACTGAAAACTTTGACAAGTTTCCAAATAGTTTATAGCGACGGCTTTAATGTAATTACTATGGTGATGAAACCAGCGAGATTCTAGGAAATACCAATCGTTCCTGCATTTTTATTAGTAAAGGGTTGATTATGAAGTCGGGGGCAACAATGACAAACACATCATAATATACCTTCAACACTAATATGTCACAATTCAGTTTAATATGTCCACAAGGACAAAACTTAGATGTAAGGTTAGCGCTACAATTTATGACGTTTATTTAATACTATTTTTCCCTGGCAATCATACTAATTTCTAAATCACGTCTATGATTTTAATGATTACGGTCCGTTAATACCTAGCGCACACAATAACTCAATCGTTGGCTCCCTGCGTGATGGTAATGATTAAATAAATCATCAAACGCATGTGTGATCCGTATTAACATACATTAACACTAATATTAACAATGCCACCGGTGCCGGTGGTGGTTTATGCATGTTGGTTACATAGTTTGTTTAAAAAACTTTGACACACAGTCGTGACCAACTGTCTGGGCGTATCTGGCATCGAATATTTTTGCCCGACTACGCCGAAGCCAAATGGAAAGTTATGATTTGTAGCCCAAGGCCCAAGACGCAAAAAGAGGGTTGTTATGTTTGACGACAATATCTGTATGTCTGTCTGTGGCATCGTAGCTCTCGAACGGATGGAGTCAGATTTTGAGCAAGTTTCCGTGCGGTGGTTCTTACGAGTATTTGGTAAAAATCTATTGATCAGCTCATGTTAGGCATTGTCGGCATAATATGTTTTTTCAAAATATATTCGTATGATTATTTGCGTAGTTTTTTTATAATTGTACTTGTAGCTTATGTAAATAAGCTATCTTTGAATGTAGATATGTTCACTCGAAATTATAGATGATTATACCGTGTTCGTTCATAATATAAATGTATTTTAACCCCTGACGCAAAAAGGGGCGCATTATATGTATACTATATGTATACCCGTACCAAATTAATTCTGTGCCGAATAAAGTCTTTTGAATTTGAATTTGAAATTACAGCGTTCTAGTAGTAAGGGTCTCGGCGCTAAGCCGCGGACGGACAGAGCGAAACTATAAGACAAAAACAGTCTATAACAGTTTTAATCTAAACTCCACAGCTCTCCGACGAGATACGAGCGTTTTTATGAACGTCCACTAAACCTAGACCATAAGATGTAATTCGCAATAGACAGATAGGAACTAATTGTGCGATAAAGCGATTTATTTCCTGCCCTTATTATGTCAAGGTCCGATGTAAATTAATAATCGTATTGTACTTGCAAGGCTCAAGAAAATATATTTGAAAATTGGAGCACCTGTACGAGTGTATGCGAAATTGAATATCGATTTGGATAATTTGATAATTCCGTCCCGTGACAGTTTCATTGTCCAAGCAATCATTCCTGAACCTTTATAAAACGCTTGAGAGTTTGGTCGCTCCTAGGATTGAAGGTGCTAAGGATCTTATAACGTTTTACTAGCCATAATTTTATTTGCTTTTACTGAAGCGGTATACGCGCTCCACAGTAAGCGGCTACGTTTAATATCCATACGCCTGTAAATGAAGACCGCGGTATCACTTATTTGGGTTCTTGGAAGCGGCATATTAGATGTATATATGTAGTCTCTCGTACATTCCGTAACTTTTGATATTTTCTCTGTATTCGATGACGGTATACGCCGCGGTAATGCCGCATAGTATCACGGATGAGCCCGCGTGTGCTGTACAATGTGTAATCATGTAATATTTACACAACACACTAATGAAGACAGATTGGTTTATGAAAGACAACATTAATTGTTGTGACGTGAGATTGGATCATAAAACAAAGGATAAATATCACTAGTAGAGATTTAAGCACGCTACGGCCTTGCAATGTTGTCGTCGCTCGATGGTATCTCCTCAGTACCTACTGCACTACTTAGGTTAAGGTTTAGATTCAGATTGATCTGGACAGACACGATTCTCAAGTTTGTTACGGCCGATGCGACTTTTATACTTATATAGTACTCGCAAACTAGGTTTGCCCCTCTGAAGTTAGCTACAAAAGGATGCTCAGTATCAATTATTAACGTATAAATGGGAGGCAACTGTACTGTGAAGTATTCTTACATCTCTATGCTGGTATGGTCAGCTTTTCAGTCGGACTAAATGTGACATGCAAATTTAAAGTAGATATTAATGAAACTGGCGTCGCAGACGAAAGCTAGTTTACCATATTCCTAATATGTAATACTGATAATTTAGTATGAAAAACAAACAGTTTTTTTACTATTCCTCCAAAGAAAGTGTTCGTAATTATTAGAGGAATATATTAAGTTGTAGACGTACCAAGTTCAGACAACATACAAATTAATTGAATAAAATTAGTAATTTAGAAAGTCGTTAAAAATTTAATTATGCAGACGTAATTATGTAATTCAAGCACAGGTTTAAATTAGAGTATACCTATATGTTGTTTTACGTAAATTTAAATAATAGTATGACCGCCATGTCACGAGAAGGATAATCATTTATCATAAAGATAACGACGGACGATGTTTGTTTTCCCAAACAAAGTAATTTATACTAATACTTGAGCAATTCCTGAAATAACAACTCATTAAAAATGCTACCGGTAATTAAGTGTGTATTGTTACGGAAGGTTACAGCTACGAATATTACCAGCGACACCGAAGCATCTCTATATGGACTAGGTTTAGTCAAAGTATGTAATTTTTTTTTAAAAGATGAGAACCTTTACATTCCTTTGTTTTACGTAATAGTACAATGTAAAATTGACTTAGGGCACAAAAAGACGAATTACTAAGTCGCGTGCATTTGTGTGATTTCTACTCCAATGTTTCCGTGGTATGACACAAGGCGAATGGAAGTAAATCCCAGGGCACAGAAACCAGAGAGTAGCGAATACGTATAATAATCGTAGTAGAATATGAATGTGAGTTCCAAACGCAGCAATCACGGAAAATAAAAATTTGAAAATAGAAAGCTCATTCGTTGCTCATAAGACGAAATTGGTATGTGCTTTTTTACATAACCTAAGTAACAGTAACAAGACATAATTAAAATTAAAAGTTGCCATAGACAATAGCTTGGCCACACAACTCTATAAACTATTCTGTTGCAATATCTCTACTTCCAGCTTCGCAGTGGCTAGCGATCAAAATCACATTTCCCCATAACATGTAATTAAGTTTTACGTAGAAAGACAATACAGAATGTAATAAAACGTAATTCAAAGCAAACCCTTATTACAAATCTCTTCCGGATTCTAGATAAGTTCATGCAGAAGGTTTAAATGCATGTGTAATAAATTCAGTAATTAGATGAGTGTTTGATATTAGATTTATTATTCATTACGCTGGATCACATGATAATAATACGTAATGTTTACACATCGTGGAACTTGCGGCGGTTCTTCCGTTCGAAAGCAATAAAAAACGGCGTACAATAAGTAATCTCGCAAAGCTGTGTGTTTACGCAGACATCTCTATAGCGTCATGTTCTTATTTATTTAATTATATATTTAACAAGTGTGTCATAGTGCGTGATACATTTAGGGATGTCTTTATGAGATAACACAATGGTCTGTAGTTTAGAATAGACCCACGTCTTCCCGTAGTTGTCATGGGAGGCAAGGTAGAATGGACGACATTGTAAAATTTAAATTGATCTTATTCGAAAACCATTTCGAGATTTAGCTCCAAGAAACTCAAATTCTTTTTGCATAATTTTGACTATATTGATTTTGTATACAAATGTATACATACATATAGTATATAAAAGGCGGAACAGTGGCACATTAAACATGGGAAAAATACCTAGAAACAAGTACATGCATATTTACCTATATATTACGTGAAATTAACCTTAAACTTGCCCCTCCCGCATTGAACAAAGTGTCATGATGCGAACATTAAAACATAAAAATATATCGGTAACAATATCCATCCGAATACCCACTTGTTACAATATATACAGGTACAATCCTTTCCTTCACATGTATATGAAGTATAATTTACATAATTACACAAATTATATAAATGACTAGTTTTTTGGAGTAATTACTGGAGTTTAAAGTAAATAGATGATCGATTAGCGCACACCATTATGGAAATTGACAGTTTCGCGACATTTGTTGTAATTCTAAGCTTTTCTCGGTAGTAATGGGCCTAGGTGTAGTTTCCTGTAGATAGGTTGGACAAAAGCTTTATGTACTCGCATGTACGTACCTACATATGTGCTTATTGTAATAAACCTAATAGGTACACGTAATAATAATAAACCATATGGGAAAAAAATACTGTACCCTGTTCTGGTAGAGTAGCTCGCATCACTGCTGAATAACTGGCGCAGTCTTAATTTTTTCAACTTTTTTGTCTTACAAACTTTTGTATACATAGACTTTAGTAATTATCCCACGGGAGCTCTTAATCGGGATAAGAAGTAGATTAATGCCCTTCATCACGATTGGTTGTCCCGTTAAGGCGCCAGGAGTCGTGTTAGTTACATCATTTATAACTCGAGAACGGGAGAACCAATTTTAAAAATTTTTGTGTTTTTGGATTTGTCTTCGTGGGGAATAGGATAATAAGTAAATATTAACATGTGAGATAATTAAATACATAAAATAAAAAAATTTATGACTCGTATTTTTGTAGAGTGGTAGTTGAAAGGCCTTAGGAAAGGAAAAAGGAAAAGACACAGGCTACATTTTATCCCGATTGAACGCGCAGTCCCCACGGATTACATTCTAAAGTCCACGCGGGCGAAGCTGCGGGCAGAAGCTAGTATATTATATTTTAATAACATATGTTACAATTAAAAGCTATTTTCGAATTATGAATAAATAACTATTTCGAGACGATAGTTCACTAAAGTATACAGTGGGTATAACTGGATTACGTTCTTTGTCCTAACTTGACCTGGTTAAAAAGGTGCAATGTGATAAAAAGCGACAAATAGATATAAGAATTATGTTAATGTTTGTTGTACTGCTGAATCATTAAGAGAAGCTAAAAATAGCGGCCTTGTGTGTGTATATATACTTAGTTAGGTAAACATGAGCGGAAAATCTGTGAAAATACTCATAATAATCTAAATGTTACCGATTTATACGACTACTGCAATTTTAGTGAGTTCTGTCTTATTAACCCCCCAAACAAAGAAAGGGGTGTTATAAGTTTGACGCCAATGTCTATGTGTCTGTTTGTCTGAGGCATCGTAACTCTCGACCGGATGGACCGATTTTGATGCGGCTTTTTGTTACGTGAATGCTTTCTTGCAGTAGTTCTTGGCTATATTTGGTAAAAATCGATTCAACAGTTTGAAGAATATCAGCTGATATTAGGTGTTTTCGGGATAGTGTAATATTTTTTTCGTATGATTATTGCGTATGGTTTTTTTAAATTTTAATATAACAGGGGGAGGGATGTTATATACATAATATAAAATCAATTGACAGGGTTTGTTCGATAAGAGTCACCCGTCAATCAATATTTTGCTAAAGATGTGTTAGTCATATGATTACCTATTAGGTGCCATTTTCCTTCTTTTTATTTTATAAACGTGTTTATAAACAGAGAGGTTATGTAAATTTTTCTGTGACTCAAATTTTTAGGTATTATTTCGCTTAGCCTTTTATCCTTAACTGTATAAACTGCGATAAGTAGATACGTTTAGTTTGTGTAAGAAGTATATTTAATGTAGTGTTGACGTAGGCGGTCGGCTTAGCGTTTAATCTGAGAGCAAATCTTGTTGGTGCCGCAGTGAATTGGTTCACAATGTTATCAGGCACGCCAAATATTAGCATTCTTGCCGTTAGCTCCTTCTATGTCCTTGTCCCCCCCATAAAACCGTATATTATCCGATGTATGGAGGTCTACCGGGAGTAAATGTTGAAATGAAATAAAATTCCCACATCCACATTCTCAGTCAGTCTCTCCCCACTTGCTTCCGTTTCACTGCGAGTACTACACACTCTCACTGGGGAACCAATCTTGATGAAAACCACGCATCACGTAGTCTATGTAAAAGAGGATGAAGATGTAGTCTACACACACACAGATGAAGCGACCTTATAATGCCCGTGGCTTTTCAGATTGATGCTGATTTGATTATGTTCAGGTTCACATATATCGTATCGATAAAAGTCGAGCACATTGTAAACCCTAATGCTTTAATTTGGCTTCAATAAATGATAAGACTGATATCAGTTGTTTTTAAAGTGACTTTCTTTTAAACAACTATCTGTAGAGTCGTGAAGAAGAAAAAAACCGAACGACACGAATGTGTGTCGTCATTCTTAGAAACCATGTGAAGTGTTTCCACCTTATTAGAAATCTGGTTTCGTACATACGCTATATTTTAATGGTATTATACTTTTTGCCCTTGCTTCACGTTACTTACATATCTGAACACCAGTTTATCTTGTCTTTTTTGCACAAAGATACTTAAAGGGTCAGATATGAACATTTTATCCCGGAACACATTTTTAGTCAAATAGTCCTAAACATATCACAACAAACATATAACAAATTATGGTAAAAGAAATATTTTGTATGAGGGGGCTCAGATCTATAACAAATTACCAAAAGACATAAAAGACTCCAAAAGCATTACAACTTTTAAAAAACTACTTAAATATCACATCACAAAAAGACAGCTTAACCTTAAGTAATTCTAAAAGCATATTTTATTTATCTTATTTATTAACTACTTTCATTTTTCGATACATATTTATAGTCTTATAGTATTATTATATTAACATCAAATAACATACACAAAACAACATTCAATCACATAAAACAATGCCATATCTAGTTGCGCTTGCTCTGTGTATTGCGCTCGTTCCAGCGAACGGCCGATACTGGTTCTTAGTTAAATAGTGACTGACCGTCACTCAAAATTAATTTTATTTTAGTTTAGTTTTACTTTACTTCTAAGATACCCTAGTTGAATAAGTATAATATGTATAATTTCTCATGTAAGTGAAAACAAATTTCTTTATGAGAAAATAAAGTTCTTTAACCACCACATATCCATGCAATGAGCTACGTGCATGTCAAAATCCAATAAATATTCGGACTCACTTTCACATTTATTATATTAGTCATATAGTATGATTTGGATTTCTTGTATCCTGAATGTGAGTATCGTTGTTTTAGAGCGAGTCCTGTCCCCGACTGCCCGGGTCTCACGAACGGGGACAAGTACACGCAGTCTGAGTTCCTGTCCCGCCTCGCGCACGAGTGCCGCTACGACCGCCTGCTGCTGCCAACGTACCAGACCGGGGGCGTCGTGTATGTGCACGCCAGCGCATACGTATACTTCATACAGCCTGCGGAGGCCCACGACTTGGTAAGGGAACATGATGCTTGTAGATGTAGACAGTAGAGACAACATCGTAGCCAGGGGACGACCTGCAGCCGAAGCCTCCTAAAGTTTTTTTTAAATTGTGTCCATTGCGCTCCTGACGACGGGGCTTAGACTTTAGCCCTTTGCTAACAATGGACTTTGTGATAAATTAATCCAGTAATTCATTACGATCTATGTTGTAGTAACAGTAACGTTTTTTTCTTCTTCAAAATATTTGCAAATAAATAAAATAAATGTTTACACAGAACGAAAAATCATGTTGCATTTTCTATAGGGATACGTCGTAAAAGGCGACAAAGCAAAAAATACTGTATAGGGTTAGTAGCGTCAAATTGTGTATTTCCTGCTACAATCTTACTGCGATCACCAATCCGCCTCCCGAGTACAATCACCAGATAGTGCACAAAATTAAATCAGCAAGAAAGCGGTCTCTGTCTGTCAAGTAAAGATGAAAAGATTCGGTTTTAGCAGACCATCGTGTTCAGGAGATCGTATAGGCATGCCGTAAGTGTACAGTACTATGAAGGAAGCCAATGCTTATTAGTGGACGTTTGATGTAACTGTTTGGTTGGGGAACTATCGATCGAATAGCTACGTAGAGACTGGCGGAAAATAATTAATGGTCAACGTAGAAAATCACAGTGATTCATGCTGTCCGGACTCATAAATATAAATATGTTGTCTACTAACCGAGCCGCGACTCCTGCCCACAACTGCCTTCCATACAATCTAACGTTCTTAGGTTCAGTTGGTACCTATTTTAGACTAAACCGGACGATGGTGATCATTTTGTTTGAACTAAACCTTGTTCAGCAATACTTTTTCGAACAGAAGATTTAATGATGATAAGTGTTTGAATTTTCATATGTATACTTAAGCTTACTTAATCTGAAGCTGTAGAGGGCATTGACATGAGGAAAGGTAAACAAATAAACTTAACCAAGCGAAATATGGTGACGCAATTCGACATTCTTTGAGCAGATCCAAAGAGATTAAAACTTTATGACGCACCGCTCCGTGGTCTTACCATGTTTATACTTTCAGAATTTCAAACTTCACTTCCTGCTGCAACTGCGGTGGACTGACCCTCGCCTGGCGTACGCCTTATTCTCTCCCGAACGGCAAAGAATCATAGGCGAAAGCGACCTTCGACAGAGGATATGGGTTCCTCACTTGTATATGTCGAATGAGCAGTCCTCAAGCTTAATGGGTACAGACAGCAAGGATGTCCTTATCTCGATAGCACCAGATGGAGAGGTTCTGTTCAGCCGTCGGATGCAAGCTGTTCTTTACTGCTGGATGAACTTGCAGAAGTTTCCTTTCGACGATCAGAAGTGTTCCATGAACCTTGAGAGCTGTAAGTTTTTAAAAATGTACTTACAGTTCAAACCTTCGTATAAATATTGCTGTTGATTGGTAGTTTATGTTGACGTAATCGCTGGCTCAACTGCCTAAATTCTTTAGCCTTCATTTCAAATAATGAGTGAGTAATCAATCAGTCTTTGGGAATTGGACTGACAACGCGATGATGTGTCTGGCTAGCTTTCTGAGGAACATTATATTGAATGTTTCTAAGGAAATATTTGTAGTGCTCATAATTTAAAGTGACCCTAGGGAATAACCCAACAATTCTCGCTCGTAATAGAAAAAATATTTTGTCCGTAACAAGAATTTACGACTGATTCTTCCTTATTCTTCCTAAGGTACTTATTAGTCACGCGTCACTACTATAATTTTCCGTCTGATCTCTTACAGGGAAATACAACGCTTCGAACTTAAGACTCATGTGGGAAAAAGAGGATCCAGTACGTTTGTCATCGGAGCTCCACCTCACCGAGTACTCACTGATGGACTACTGGACCAATGAGTCTGTCGTCAGAGGAGACATTGTAAATATGCGCCAGGGGGGAGGTAGATGTAATGTCATTTATGAGTGTTTGTTACGTTATTAGTTGTAAATTCCACTGCATCGAATAAATTCATGAAGTGCTATACTGTATACTGCTGGTAACACCGACTTTATAAACGTCAGAATACGGAGAGAAACACTTAAAATTTGCATTTTAAAACTATAATGTTGGTACTTCATGAATTTTGACACCACATAATATATCTAGACATAAATCCCCATAAGCAATTTTTTTAATATAATGGAAATTTGGAATATGTTCAAGTACAATGCCTCGCTTCCCTGATTTTGGTTCTGGGTGGGACAGGAAACGCTTGATTCAGGTCTACAGGATTAAACAAACATCACGTGTTATTACTCATTTACACTAGACATGTAGCCTAATGACGGAGAGGTGACGGCAAGGAACATTACAATATTGTTCCACAATCTCTTCCTCTAGTATTTCCTCATTTATGAATGAGTTGACGTCAGTATTACGAGCAATCGGAGAGTATGTTCAACGTGACGAATAAATTCAGTTTGAGACACGTTGAAACAACACGAAAGTACGAATTTCACTGATCCTGTAAAACCTGAAGACGAACCTGTAAAAATAATATGTAAATATATATATAATAATAAATAATAATAACATAGATACGCAAGTAATGATTATTATTATTAAATACTGAAGGTTAAAGATCAGTGCCGATTTTTATGCCAGCTTCGTTAATATACCCTGTAATGCCGCGATTTTGTTCGATTTTATTGATTAAAAATTCTGGTACCATAAGCTGGTACTAATATATTTTCCGTAGTATTTCTAAACTGTAAACTTGGTACGATAGGACCATACTAATAAGTAAAATATACTTTGGAATACATTAATAGCACATATTTTATAAGCGCAGATTTTAATGATGAGGATATTATTCCAGCGGGCAACTACAGCGCCCTGAAGTTCACGTTCAAGCTGGGCCGTGAAGTGGGCTACTACCTCATGGACTACTTCATCCCGTCCATGATGATAGTCGCCATGTCGTGGGTCACCTTCTGGCTGCAGGCCGATGCATCCGCTCCTAGGATCACCCTGGGTACGTGACATGTTTTAGTACTTTCTACACAAATTAATTTTGATCGTATTTTGCATGCCTGAACGAAGGAACGCTCAGCAAAACACTTATTTGAAGAATGAAGGATAACATGACCAGTGCCTTATTAACTTGAGCCTTCTGGCACAGTTATTTCTACACATAAATTACCTTTTGCCTCTAATTTTTAACTGGGAAGTCAAAGTCCCAGTTGTGTCCCATGGGTACAGACATAGCCAGGGGTAACAACTGGAAATAACTGTTCTGGAATAAGATTAAGTGACCAAATCAACGTTTTAGCTTAAAAATGTATGTTTGTATTGTATTCAATCTTATAAATAGTCTACCTACTGCATAAGTCCACTGCTGGACGTGGGCTTGCCTCACAGATCGCCACGTCCACCATCACTATTCTTTGGTATGAGGATTGTTAATTCCTGCAAGACTTAGTTGTCACATAGTTCGATGTTGCTGCTCATCCCCAGATTATTCCCTTAGTCACCCATTACGTCACCGGCAGTATGACCGGCGCAGGCCTAGGAACGTGTTCAGTCTAAATTAATAAATTACCAAGTATTACATTTATATGTTTGTCGCAGGTACCAGCACGATGTTGTCGTTCATAACGCTGGCGTCTACACAGTCGAAGACGTTGCCGAAGGTGTCGTACATCAAGGCCAGCGAGATATGGTTCCTCGCGTGCACTGGGTTCATCTTTTCCGCTCTCGTAGAGTTCGCATTCGTCAACACTATTTGGAGAAGGAAGTAAGTAATCCAATCATTAAATAGTTACGTAAGCGTCGTTGGCTTTAATTTTCTGAAGTACCTATCTAGAAGTAGAATCTTGTCATCAATCTTGCAAATACTGTCCACGAAATATTTATAAATTACCTCGACGCGCGAATCCGGGCGTCCGTAGTCCGTAACGGCCTCCGCGACGCATGGACTTACAAGCTTGATGTCCCGGGTGCGTTCCCCTGTGGGGGTGTCTATCGGTACTCGGTTTGGTGGGGTGGTAGATCACTTTTAACGTCCCTATGTCCGCCTAGCTAGCTAACACCATGTTACCTATGTCTGCCTGCAAACAGCAGTTCCAATAGCCCTATTGTGTTCCTGTGTGAAAGGTAGACAACCCAGCGCTTCAATAGCTTGAGGCTTCTAGATGAGCTGGCTTTCCACCCAACAGATAATATGAAGGCCAAGTGCAAAAAAAACATTACACATATTAAAATAAATATGTAGCAATTCGTTTTATTCAGATATTTTTTTTTAATTGCAAGAATTCGAATGTGCTGTCATTCCGTTTTAGTGCGCACTTTGTAAGTGTTAGATGAAAAATGTTTGTGGTTTTGTTGTTTGTTGTCGATGGCTTGAGGTTTGAAATTCACACCTACCTCTTGAAATTTCAGGAAAGTGGTGAATCTCAAGAAGGTAAACAGCAAGTACATACTGAAGAGCACGCTCACGCCGCGACTGGCGCGCAAGGAGATGCAGAAAGAACTCCAGGAGTCGTCTCCGCAGCTCAGCAAGTCCAGATCCTGCTCCTCGCTCAACCAAGACACCAGCTCCGACCCAGCTGGTCCTGGGTTCAACAACTACCTCACTGTACACGTACGTTTTACATTTGACTTTTTTAATACTCTACTACTAGTATTTTTAAGAAAACTGCTGCAAACGAAAATAATGGAAGTTTCTGAACTTCTTCATTAGATTACAAATGTTACTTGCACCCTAAGCCTAATGTTCATTATTTCTGAAACCAAAATTAGTCATCGTAATAAGATGTGTAGCTGATTGGCCCCAGAGGGAGAAAACTGCATTTATTGGCCCGTTTCAATTCGCGGAAGTGGTCCGGAACTAAAGTGTATAAGACGTATTAATAAAACTGATATGTTGTCGCGAAGTGTTCCATTATCTTTAAGACGTATTTGAATACTATAAAATTTAATTAAAACCTATCGTTATCAATTCTCAGAGCTTCCCATCGGCTCTGAACCTGCCGACGATCACGACACAGAGCTACGACGATCTGATGCCTGGCCAGGGTCGCCAGGAGCCCGGCCGCCCAGGCAGCGCGGGGTCAGACGAGCCCCCCAAGCACCACACCTGGACTACGATGACCCCTCAAGAAATCGCCACCTGGATCGACAAACGCTCACGAGTGCTATTCCCGCTTATGTTCGTCTTCTTCAACATCATTTACTGGACTTTTGTCTACTGTTTGTGATTTACTATAGGCGGACTGATGAAAACGCACATCTTCAAATCCTTTCTCAACCTGAGCTACACTCACCCTCAGTGAAACCGTCACAGTGGACTTGTGGCTTCAGGCTACGCATATGTTAATGTAGTCGCTGTGATTATGGTCAAGTCAGTTTTTATTTTATTAGTCATTTAAAAGACCGCGTGGTTGTGATTCTGTGGTTTATGAAACCGTAGAGGAAACAAACAATGTTTTCATGTTGTGTACTTAGTGGCCATATTTTTTACTTACTAGTAGATGATAGAGGGTGATTCATAAAATAAAAGTATTAAGAAATAATAAATCATCAAGCAGGCAATATTGCGTTGATTTTTATGACTCACCCATTATGTACGACGAAAATCGTGGATGTTCCTCGTATAAATATTAACTTAACCTTGCCTTACTTTTCTGTTCGATTAATTCGAAATAAAGTGATCAAGACGATCGTGAAAGTTCAATCTGAACTAAATGTTTTTTCCTCTTCTGTACTTTAAATGGGAGTTCTGATAAACTGTATACGTTTGCATTTTTTAGCACTTGGTTTAAAGCGGACTTTAGATACATTGCATGTATGTACGTACCTACATTGATTCATTAGACGCAATAACGAAAATTGAGATTAATTAGAGTAGTTACACTCGTAAGACAAACGACTATGATGTACTTCTACTAGTATACACAACTGTTGTTCGTATATTATGTACTAAAATTACTTTGCCATCGAATATGTTACTTTATTTTATGTACACAACGCATACAACTATTTTTGCCGCGCGAACGTACGGTTTGTCCATCTTATTCCTCCTGAAACATTTCTCCCAGTAGTAATTCATATCCATGTATTGATCCTATTTTTAACCGACTTCAAAAAAGGAGGAGGTTCTCAATTCGACGGGTATGCTTTTTTATGTTTTGTTACCTCAGAACTTTTGACTGGGTGAACCGATTTGGATGAACCTTTTTTTATTTGAAAGCTGGTGCTTCCCGTGTGGTCCCATTTCAATTTGATCCAGTTCTGACAATAGGCTCCATGAGAAAACGATATAAATCATTAGTAACTAAAAGTAGACCTTTAGGGCAATTGAAGTCGGTTTACAATTCTTCTTGAACGCATTTACTTGTTTAAAAACATTGTAGGAGCAATAGGTGGACATAAATTACCCCCCGGGGAAATGTTTCAGAAGCTGTAGATTTACAAACTATTAATTTACGGGTTAGAGTTCTACGAATAAAAGTATTTTAGACATAATTGTGAAATCAGTAAAATGAGCATATTTTCAGATTGGACAACATGTTAAGGAAGTTGATAAATGAACAAAAGGTACATATTTAAGTAAATATTATTCGTGGTAGCCTACGCAGCGTGAATAACGGATTCATGGTGCGCGACTTTCAACCACCAAACGATTTGATACCTGTGTCTTTTATTACCTACAATTGAATTGGAAGCGCGGCAAAAATAATTGTGCACTCTGTTTTATTTATATAACGATGTCCTAAGCGATATACTAGCTGATAAGTAATGTGTAAGTTATTGATTTTAATATCAGCACGTCATAACTGTTAAAGCAACTTTGCACCACGTCCAGGAATGGTGCTAAGCAAAGTAAGTTGCAAAGATATTTGTGATTCCATATGTAAGTAGATCGTAGATTAGTCAAATTGAGCTTATTCATGTACTTAGTAAGAATCCGTAAAAGTGGTATATATATAAACAGTTTACTATGAACTTCAAAGTCAATAAGTAGGTACTAGTATTTGTAACTTTGTAAAGTATATCTCGAATCAAAAAAATTGGGTTTCCAGTTACTACTACAGTGATAAAACCTACATACGCAATCTTTTAGTCATTTAATAAATTTAAGTTTATATCTTAAGGTAGTTGTTATAATAAATTAGTATTAGAAAAGAGTATTTGTAATCTCAATACAAAATTACATTTATCTATTTTTTTATTTCAATAAATATCATCATATATCAAGAATCAAGTGTGCTAATTATGCCAAATTCCTTGATGAACAAAATACTGGCGAAGGTACCATGATCGCCATTCATTGGACTTCTGACAAAGAAAAGAATACATTTGTTCCACATGCCTCCTTATGCTCCTGCCAACCTTACAGTTGTACTGTCAATCTGAAGGTCCCGGGTTCAATTTCCATCAGGCGTAACTCTCGATGCTCAGCTCATTTTTCTATGCCCCTTTTTCCTCCATGTTATCTAAGTGTGTCGCCAAACAGCAGTGTTCCATCCAAAAGCCTTAGTCTACTTACCATCAAGGCAAGTGCGAACCCAGTGTATAAAATGTACTATATATATGTATAAATTATGTACAGAGAGTTTAGGAAAAAGGGACAGTGAACTCGTGTTTTTGTTAACAATCTTGAGTCGCCTAAAATTCACGACTCCAACATTCGACTCAAAATCAGTTTTTGGTTTACAACTAGCAGTAATTCCGCCGGAAAGGTCAGTGACGTGGCTAAAGACGGCTGTTGGACGATTGGTTGGCGGTAGGTTAGCGGTGTATTGTTCAAAAATTGTGATGACTGGCGATGACATCTGCGGACTCAAGGAACCGTCTGATACATATATATGTAGCTCTTAGCTACTGCGGGATATGTACTTGTATCGTACGTAAATTATCGCAGCAGCACCGTGAGTCTGGAAGATTTACTTATCTAATCCGTTAAGGCAGATCGCGAATTAAGAGATAAACATAAGAAAAGCCTCCTTAAACGAATGAAGAGTGCGACGACAAACATTGCAACACATAATAAATACCTCTCGTTATCTAAATGAATGTAACTGTTACTTTGGAAAGTAAGTACTTATTATAGAATAATGCAAGATTTCGAGAAATTAAACAGAACAGAGGTTTTAAATTAGCGACTCAATTTTTAGCTTCATGGGCTGATACAACCTATCTATCAAAGTCAAATGATTCTATGAGATCTTAGATAAAATGAAATAAAAAACAGCACACAGAATTATTACAGAGCTGAGTCCAACATATTTTTGAGCACAGGTTTTTTGTAGATAGAAATGGACATTACCTGGTACCAGAGTAAATACTTGTGGAGACAAATCACATGAGTTCATAGTCCATACGGTTATGTCGTTATGTTACAGCAATGCGTTACAGAGTTCCCATGGCCACCTTCCGGCTCCATCATCAGATCAGCTTCATGTCATAATGATATTTAATTGTCTTCCGATTTACATATGCATACAAAATTTCAGCTGAATCGGAAACCGGGAAGTGGGTCCTTACAGACAGGCATCGGGACAGGTGAAAATAAATAAAAGCTACACGCTTTGATTCGCTTTGGTTCGATTCCCAGGTTGGAGTGTACCTGTCGCACATAATTAATATATGCCTGTCGGTACTTGGTTTTCTATATCCGCCTAGCTAGATCAACGTTACCTAAGTCTGCCGCCAAACAGCAGTGCTTAATAGCACTGTTGTCTATCGGTATAATAGGTGGGGTGAGCACGATTTGCTTTTCCACGAACCGCAACATTATTTACGAGGTATATTTCAAGATACCCACATGATTAGGGTTGTTCATTTTATGTAATATAAAACTGCATCGTTGATTGCAGTTTTTTTTTTATCAGAATGTTTCTAAATATTTAAAAAATAATTATTCCAATAACTCATCGTTTTATTCACAGACAATAAAAAATTTGATAGGACGAATCATATTTATTGAACACAAACACATAGAATGAGCACTAATAAATACAAAGTGCGGAAATACTTTTTTCCGACTAAATACTGTAAACTTCCTACTGGATAGACGGCCACAGTCTATTATTGATTGAAAGATTGAAAAATATATTGGTACAGGACTTGTCTGTCCCCACTTAGAGTAACTACATTGGCGGTACAGTTTAATGGAATAAAAATGGGACTTATATCGCATTAGGCATGTTTTATAACATCGTGTATAAACAATAACTTTAAGTGATTATGAACGAACTCCGTTCAGAAGGCCTGAAATGATCGTGAAATATAAAAAATCCATCATAAAACTGACATCATGGTTTTTAAGCTAGCTGGGGCTGTATTTAGATTTAATATCGCTTACTAAACATAAATCTATCACTTGAGTTTATCCTCTTGCCACCACAGCTGACCAAATTTGAAAATCTACATATAATTGTCATTACATTATGATTTTCGTAAATTAACACAGTACTTCTCTGATGACGTATCGTCTTGCAACGAACATATACTGAAGTCATATAATATTTGTTATAGCCAGTTGACTTGCAATGAACGTATGTTTATATTCAATAGAAAACTGCATAAAGCGAAAGAAGAGCTGACACGAATTACGTAAAGTTTACATTATAACATCACATTTACATTGCGTGTTAAAATATGTAATATCAGTTGAAGGTATATACGTGTATTTGAAAACTCTCAACTGCATACAGTTTGTTCATATTTTGAAATTTTTAATACAAAATCAAACAATAGAATCGCACTCGATTTATATAAGAACAGTTATTATGGAAGTCATAATCAACACATTTTTCATTTCGGAAGTAACACACAATCAAGATTTGTACGTGAAATCATCCATTTTATTACCTATCGTTTTATCACTAAAGACATACTCTCTACAACATACACAATGTTAAGTTTTCACTTTGGACGGACAAATACAATAGAAAACAACAAATATTACACTAAATTTCAATCCAACGATTTAGCGACAGAATTCGATATATGTAAAGTATGTACATTACAGAATACTAAGTAAAAAGTGACACAAAAATATATTAGGAAATCCACTGCATCAGCAACTAAAAGCATATCAATGCTAGGGCACGCAGCATTTTTTTTGTAATTCTTTACTAAGATGTTCATTCAAACAACGAATAAATATTTACTTGCGTAAAAAATTCAATATTTTTACGATCCTTATGATTTTAGTAAAAAGCTGATTACGCGTCTAGGGACCACGTATTTTTGTATTGTCTGGAGAAATAGACATACTCAAACTAGAAGCTAGACGTTAGTTTCTAGACCGTGTCCATAACATTTCATTGAATTTAGTAACGAATCCGTTAATATCCAAAATACGGTCAAACTTCGCAAGTACAAAACGCGCTCACGGAAGCATTAACGTAAGTGAACCGATTTCATTTTTAAATAAACACACGGTTTGGATTGAAATTGACTACAATGCATAAGTTAAGGTACTTTGACAATCTCAGAGAGAGAGAGAGAGACAGAACACGCACCTACTCCAACACGAGACGACACGATAGATAACTTACAAAGGAATATTGTATTCCTACAATAACGGCGACTGTCTTCATTGAAGACACATCCGTGACTAGCGCCTGAACACCACACGATGATTATACCTTGAGCGTGACAAGGGTAGTTCCTTCATCATCTCGCTCGCTGGCTGCTCACGGCGGCACCGCCCCGCCCCGGGGAGCCGCCATCACAAGGCTGTCATCGCTCGAATAGCGCTTCAATGTTGACGCACTGGCTTGACTGGAACACATTGTTCAAGAGTCACACTTTATCTTTATCGCTCGCAATGGTAAGTTTTATGGTCATAGAGCATGCAGTGTATGCTCTCCTATACTCACACTGCCTCGTGTATCTATGGATTGGTTTGCTAAACGTCAAAGTAGCTATGATTGACAGTGTCACGGGAGCCGTGGGCGAGTGTAGAAATTTAATAGTACCGAAAACGTGGGTATTACCGAGCCAGTGCAGTGATAGACCATGTCTGAGGGACAAACTCTTACAGAACAGATTTAAAACAGTTATCTTATTTGATTTTCGATGACCGAAAATATGTAGTTTCTTTTGTATAAGTGCTTGTTCTAATGTCTGATATTCCTGCGGTTCCAGGCTGCCTGCAAATTTTGATGATTATGGCAAATTTTCTGGGAAAACTATAAACTGAGTATACTCACTTGTACCTGGTTCGTGGCCGCGGGGTGGGGGCCAGCCTGGGCAGGTGCTGTTCTAGCGTGCCCCCCGAGCCGGAGCTGGAGCCGCGCCCCGAGCCACTCGAGCTCTCCGACCACGCGAGCTCGGAGAGGCTGGAGGAGATGGGGGGCAGGCGCTGCGTCCCGCTGTACACGTCCGTGCTCTCCGTGTACGTGGACGCGTGGATCTCCTGCTGGTACAGCTCGTACAGCTGGCCCAGTTCAGGGTTCACGACCAGACCAACCTCTGAAATTGGTAATGTCAAATCAAAGAGGGTACGTATGAGTATTTGTTGTTAATTTCTGAGGAACGGTAAACTATTTTTATTTATTTAAATAGTAGATTTTTGGACCAATGCTTGAGAGAAAAAAGGTATTTTCAATAATGGCTGCTCTTAATATATTTGAGAAAGTCATGTTACATTTAGAAATATGTCGTAAATTAGTATCTGAAAGTCCATAAGTCTTTACCGATAGATTAAATAAATGTGTGGATAAATGGCGATGACATTAAACCAAACCCGAAAAACGTTTACTGCTTCCCCAATGTAACCCAACAATCTCATGTCCCGAGTCACTAGTATTACCACTTAAGACTAGTCCGAAAAATTGCATAATAATACAATCTGCTACACCGAAAGTACTCCCATAACACAGAGTATTCTAGCTTGGAAATCAAATGTATCATTGCTCTGATGTTAACATAGTAATTTAATACATACAATTTGCAAGCAATCCGAAACAAAAACGAGACGAAACGAAGTTCGTGGTAGGTAGGTACCCAGATTCGGGCATCGAGGTTCGGATATCGGATTCGAACTCTATAAATGACTGGGATTCGTTAAGAAGATTCCGTTCTGAATTTTGTCAACACATCTTTGGCAGAATTTATTGTAATATAAATAATGTTCTAACATATTGAGTGAGTCACGCTAAAGCTACAGTGTACCTTCTAGCGCTCGTCTCTGTCTCGTGATGATCTCGTCCGAGAGTCTCCTCTGTGCGTCTCGTCGCTGCAGCGCGAGGTCCCGCCGCCGCAGCTCGTGCGCGCGCGCCGCACGCTCGCCCTGCAGCGCCAGCTTGTCCGCCTCCAGCTCGTGCACGCGGCACACCAGCGCTAGAACCTCCCGCTCGGGACCGCTGCAGATGCGAGCCGGCAGCTCCTGATCACACACATCATAATTGCTCCACTGTTGGACTCTGGTCAGCCTCCCTCATAGATCAACACATTGGATTTTCCATGAGGGGATTTGCTATAATCACCACGCTTGGCAGGCGGTCAAGATGTTGTTTTTACATAGGAAGATCCTCATCATCAGGCGGGAAACGTCCACTGCTGAACATAGGTCTCCTCCATGGTATGCCACAAAAGACTGGTCCCGAACCACTCGCATCCACTGACTCCGCGCGACCTTTATTAGGTCGTCGGACCATCTAGTAGGGGGACGGTCCGGTACACGTTTACCAGTACTTGGTCGCCACTCGAGAACTCTTACTCGCCATCGGCTATCCATTGTTCGAGGCATAGTTGGATGATGATGCCGACTTCCTGAATTGTTTTCTCTTAGTCGTCTTTTACGACACCTGCGGTATGATATGGATGGGGTGGTCCTATTTTAAAGCACCACACATCACACGTCTTACACACATTGCATCACATTAGACTGTATCTCGACTAGTTTTATTTGGTCCAATGTATACTATCGTCAGTCTCAGTCACCATCCAGTAGGACCGTCATCAAGTGTTGTTATACTCTGAATAAAATAGGATTGTCTAACACCAATAAAAGCCGGCAAATTACTTTACTCAATGGCTTTGGGGAAACGATTTTCAGTCCGCCAGCTCTTTGCCGTCGAAGAAGGTACAGACAGGAACGCCATTACTAACTCGTTGGCCCGCGTGATTGGTTGAACATCTTATACTAATACTACTTGTAACGTGCAAGAAATAAATTGATATCGACAGTCACCTCCCGCCACCCGCGCTGCGCCCCGATGCACCAACTCATCTCTACTACGCAGATATATAGATATGTTGCTATTTGCCGACTATAGTCTGACAGTGTGGAGGAAAGCGTGTGCAACTGCCACCCGTCCGGTCGCGCACTACTTTTATTTACGACTATATTTTAGTTTTGGTTCATTCTATCCAGCTCGGTCAAACCATATGTATATGTAGTGGTGTAGTGTATATACCTGTTCAAGCTGAGCGCCCCTCAGGCGCACCTGCTCCAGCTGTCGCTCGACGTGCTCCCGCTCTGCGCGCGCGCTCTCCTGCTCGCGCTCGACCGCCGCCAGCTCGGCCCACGCCTGCTCCACGGCCACCTCAGCCTCCGCCCGCTCCGTGCTGCTGCTGCTGCTGCCGGTCGACATGCCCGTTCCACCCCTAAACATCACATCGTAATGTAGCACCGGGGTCTACAATTGCATATCTATCTGTCAAATAAGGTCGCTCTAACAAATAAGACTTTTATATCAATCGATTTGGTTTTATTATTATTATTTGGTATTTGTCTCAAAATATTTTTTGATAATTCGACAGACGAAGTAAAAATATAAACAGCCGCATAGCACAACCCGCCGAAAGGTAACTCTAGTCACGCGGCGCGGTGCTAAAATGCTTCATATAAATCGGGTGAGTTTAGTGACGTCATACTGGCATTATTGGAGCGTTAAATGTATGACGCTTATATCAATGTTTTGTGATATCTCGTATAATAATGTTTTCACATGAGACTTTAAATTTTTGCAAAATCTAAATGAATAATTACGTATTTATTTTGATGTTATGTTATGGAATAAACAACAAACCAACCCCAATCTAATTTGGTGTCAGATACCCACCCAATCGAGGAAGTTGATGATTGCAATTGATAAAGATGTTCTCTCACCTGTAGCTCTGTTGCGTGCTGAGCCGCGAGCTAGACAAGCCGATAGGCTTATATAGTCGGTTGAAGCGAGCCTCCCAGTGAGAGATAGTAGCGTGCTGTCGCTCGGCGTCCAGCGCCAGCCCCAGCAAGTGGCTGTCCAACTCCATCAGACGTCTGCGCAGACGCATCTGCTGCTTGAAGGTCGAAACGATTGCTTCTCGGAGAGTCTTCAGGTGGGCGGCATTCTCTTTGGACTGTTCTTTGCTGAGTTCCTCTTCTATCTGTGTGTCTTCTTTTGGTCTGAGAGAAACATTTTATAGGTCACAATTTCATATTTTAAAAATGGGGGGGTTTCATATCTGTACGTGCGATTCCAAATCCATTCCGTGGGTGGGGTAAACAGTTTGGAACCAGACAAAAATACTATTTTGGAAAACTTTGTCTGGTCGAAGACCGACCTCACAAACCGTAGTGGCAAAGGTGTTGAGCCGCCATAGAGGCCTCTGACATGGTGATGGGTTTGCACTTGGCCTTTATCTCAGCTAATGGGAAGTGACGATAAGGCCGTTGAACAGTAAGCATACACACCCATAAGCCTCAAGCTAATGAGGCGCTGGCACTTCTACCTTCATACCTGAACCCAACAGTGCTATTAACACTGCTCTTTGACGGGCAGACTTAGATAACATGGTTATACGAGTGTGTGTCAGAAGAATTCTTAGAATACTTTTTTTTGTAAATATGAATTGAGATCCCGCACCTGGAACGATCATCTTTCATCTTGTGCTTCAACCGAGCGATCTCTTCGCGTAGCTCTCCGATCACGGTCCGATACTGCGACAGGTGCATCGGTGTTGATACCAGTTCTCTCTCAACCTGAGGACATACATTGAATAGGGGTAATTTAAAGACCTCCATACAGTAACAATACGAATATTACGAAGCTACCAGTCTATAACATTAATATTGTAAATAAATACATAAATAACGACTATATTTTCTTCTTTCTTCAAACAAGGAGGAGGTTCTCTATTCGACGGGGAAGTTTTTTTAAATGTTTGTTACCTCGGAACTTCCGACTGGATTTTGATATTCTTTTTTATTTGAAAGCTGGTGCTTTCCGTGTGTACCGTTTCAATTTAGCCTAGTTCTGACAATAGTATCCATGAGAAAATCATATAAGTCTTAAATTTGCTTCAGACTTTTAGGGCAATTGAAGTCGGCTACTAATTCTTTTTGAACGAGTTAACTTGTTCACCTTCATAGATCAACTAAAATTAAGAACTGAATGTTAAAATATTAATCACTCGGCAAATTACTCAGCACTGCGCCCACGTCACAGAATGTAGTACTACGTACAGAACGGACGTTCACCGCCCCCCACCGATCCGCGATACCTCACTTCCCCCTCAAGAAAATGACCGACTCAGGATCGACATGCGCGTGTATACAAACGTCATCCGTTCGTTGTATGGGACCGATATCACTACAATTATACGAAATGTCCGGGGTGTGCCGACTTTTTTTGTTTGTTGTCTAAGTTCACTAATGTGCAAGTGATATGTAAGTGACAAGTACGTGTACGTACCCTGTTAGTGATGGAGTTAGCCTTGTGCGCGTAGTGGAGGGTGGAGCGGGTGGTCTCGCGGTGCGCCCCGCCCGGCGCCACGTGCGCCACCATGGCGGTGCGGCACCGGCCGCCGAGCACCTCGCGCAGCAGCCGGGTCAACTTAGAGTCGCGGTAGTTGACGTACCTACGCAGCGACAATACAACTACAATAACTTGTCACGCGATGAGCACCATACAGGCAACCATGCTACAGGCCTGCCGCTCGATGGAGGCGGTTCATGAGTTGCTTGTGACCGTTGCCTGGCACTAAGAAATACATTGCACCGTTGTTGAGGTGACACAAGGTCTTTATTCATCTCCACGCCAGTTTAGCGGAGGCTTACCCAAACCAATATTTTTCTTTATTAAATTAAATGTGACTAACCCTATTCGGGCTTACTTTCATGGAGGGTTTTAAGTTCAAAGTCACTGACCGAGCTATGGAACGAGCTATGCTCGGAATTTCGTGATAGAATCCGGAATGAGGAAGTCCTTAGACGAAGTAAGGTCACCGACATAGCTCGACGAGTCAGTGAGTTGAAATGGCAATGGGCAGGCCACATGACTCGAAGAACGGGTTGTCGACCACGTACCGAGAAACATGTACCAGGCCGGCCTCTAACTAGATGGACCGACGATCTGGTAAAGATCGCGAAATTGCTGAATGCAAGTGGATCGGGACTGGTTAATGTGACACGCCACAGAGGAGGCCTATGTCCAGCAATAGACGTTTCTCAGCTGCTACTGCTAATGATGATGAGTCCTTTTGGAGTGAACCACAGTGTAAGGGCACGAAGTCTTGTATTTACCTAGCGCCGCCGGACAGCGCCATGATGCAGTTTCCAAGCGCCAGCAGAGATCGGTTAATGTGTGCGCCTTCGAGCCGCCGCGCGCGCAGCCCCGCCCGCTCCGAGCCCGCCAGGTCGATCAGGAACAGCCGGCCGCGCTGAGTGCCACCCTCCACCGACTTGCTCACGGTCACACTGCAAAAATACAGGTATAAGTTTTAAATTTGTAAAATTACGGTACACACCAAAAAAATTCATTGCGAAAAGTAGCTTCATAATAAAAACATCAATAAAGAAACACTCTGAAGTATATTCATAGGGGTCAGTCAGTGTTACCATAGCTTCCTTCGATTTTTCTACTCCTAGGCAAATCCATGTATCCTATTAAACATATAATTTAGCATTGTCATCCTTCATCCCATCTCTACCAATCTGTTCATCAGTTTATTCAACCAGTTGAACATGATGAACTTTTGTCCAACAATTGCATCTAGTAAAATGCGGATTTACATCAAACAAGACGTTGTAGACTAATTACTAGGTTGCTATTGGACACATCGCTCAAGACAGTATACCGGCAGTCCTTTGACATTACCTGAGCAGCGCGTGTCCTCTGGAGGAGTGCTGGTTTGCGTGCGTGGGCTCCGCGGTGCGTGCGCGGTCGCCGCGCGCCAGCAGCTCTGCCACGTGGGCCGCGCTGTTTGCGCGCACCTCGCTCAGGCCGGCCACCACGGGCGCGCCGCTGCCTCCCTCGTCACGCAACTCCAAGGAACCCACGCTGGGGTTCAGCAGGTCTCGGATGTTCTCATTGTATATCTCGATGTAGGACATCTTCACCTGGAATGTCGAACAATTTTTTAAATTCATTTTCCTTATTGCCAATCAGTCTGGCAAGGATTTAGTTTTCTAAACATACAGATATTAATTAAATTACATCCTGCAGTGCCTTATAAATTACACGAGACTTCTTACACCTGACGTCACCATACAAAACACGATGTACCTCACGTCAACAGGGATGTAACGTATTTAAAATTATAAAAGAAATATGCATAACTAAGCAAACAGAACGCGGCCATCAACTACAGGAGCCACGTAAATGGAAAACAAATATAACAAACTGCACGACACTAGTTAATTCCGTTAGCAAATAAGCGCCCACGTTACTTATCCATTCTGCCCACAAAAACAAACAGGCAATAAGTGAACACCGGTCTGAGGCTTTGAAATGTTAAATTCTTTTCAATAATAAATGGTAGTTCTCAAACGTTTCTTAGAATTGAACTCAATTACGGTCAACTATCCGCTTGAATAATTCACGGTAAAAGTTCTGTCAATTCGTCAGAAATTACCAAAGGTAATTACAGCTCAACCCACCGTGTCACATGAAAGCGTGGTTATGACCATGTCATTACATTCATGGTTGTACCTAATATATCACACATAGTAACGATGGTATAATGACACCACAAGCATTATAACCGTCTAGTCCTAATTGTATTTCGTTGTATCTGCCTCCCTCATAGATCGCCATGTTACACTTTCTATGAAGGGGTTTGCCGTAATCTCCACCAAAAGTATCAGGTATTAGTAACAGTTAGTAGCGATATATTGTTAGTCATAAGTGGAGACGTAATTGCTAAAAGTGTTATTATAGTACATATATAAGTGCACATATTATATTATATATTGTGTGTATATGTGAACTTATTGTTACTGTATGACTTTCTTGAAAGTTTCTTCTTTCTTCTTCCTTTGTCGTGCCGTGGGTTTGTTTGATCTTAATTTACGTCGTAATAGAGAGTCAGAATGATGATATTTGATAGGTCGAAAAAGGACATAAGCTATATATATCCCGAGGGATAATTTCCAGTCCACACGAGCGAAGTCGCGGGAAAATGACATAAACAATTGCAGTACAATGTTGTTAATATACAGTAAGCATGTAGATACTGATGCCCATCCCCCTAATTTCTTCACTTAGTCGCATTTTACTTTTAAAAAAAAAAGTTTTTAAAAGTCGAAATCTCGCGGCACGTGCGTGTAGTCGACTCAAAAAAATACTTTTTCGAAATGACTTTTTTCTGTATAGTGCATATCTTTGCTTTGTTCACCTTGAGCAAGCAGCATTCACCTGGTCTTCATCTCACTTGAAGATAAGGTCGGAAGATGGAAGCGTTGGTTTAGCAGCCTCAAGTTAAGGATCAAACCCGCGGATTACCAGTCCAATGTCGGAGGACGGAAGAGGTTAGAACTGTTGTATATATCACTGCAATATCTCTCAAACTGGTGGTAAGCAAGAAATAAAAGGGGTAAGAATAGAACATTTCTAAAGTTATATTTAATTTTCTAAAACATATTCCTGTCTATTATAACTTCATGGAGCTGTTATTGTGTTATTATTAATCACCACTGGACATGTAAGTTTTTTCGATGTTCGACTTCTGACACTCAAGATATTATTATTTACGGAGGATACTGTACTCAAATATTGGCGTTGGCGAAACAAACGAAAAACGAAAATGGCGTGTAAAAAGTATTTCCTTTTCCGCTTTGACCCTAGTAATTGAACTCCAACAATTTGAAAATAGCACATGAATCGATCAAAATAGCTCTGTAACACTGCCATTTAATACAGCTTATTAAGTAATATATTATGAATGTCGGGGTCGTGTAAGTATTGAGGAAGTAGAGCAATAGCCGGGCCCTCACCGCGGCCGGCGGCCGGCGATCTCATTGTCACATTACAAAGGAGGCGCTGTGACCACGTGACCTTGTCTAGGGCAAAGTCACAGAATAAATACACATACAGAAGATCCGTTTTACGCATGCATGACCACTCGTACCAAGCATCAAACACACTTAGCAAACGCGCAGAGGGTGATTTATAAAATCTCTATTCGTAACGAATTAATAATGGTGAAAATAAAATAAACTAGTGCATTTATAAAAAATAAATACAGATCGCGTTCAAGTTTTAAGTTGTTAAGTTTTCGGGAAAATGTTTACACAAGTAGTTCGAAATACCAAAACCGTTACAAACGCTTATGTGTATGAAAGCTCAACACAATGTACGAGTAACAAAACTGAATTTTCTTAGTCTGTGTTTAGGTAAAGTTAAAGAAAATTAATATAATACACTTGACCTGTGATTCATAGTCCGCTTAAGTTTGTATCAAGTTCAACACCCTGAAGAGTTCATTTAACGTATACCGCATCTACTTATTCATGTGTGAACATTATCAATACTTGAGTTCAGTGGAACAAACCGCTCACAAAATAATTGACGAATGCTCTACAAGAAAGTTGAAAAGGGAAAGAAGGAATATGGGTTTGTGACATTTTTATCGTTACCGCCAGTGTAAAGTCTTATTAAATTTAAATCCATACGAAAATTATAACGGCGATAGTTTAGATGTGTGTGACGTAATCAATCATAAACTGCGGAGATCAATGTTATTGTCGATAGTACCGATAGTCGTTATCATGAAACAAATACAGCCAATTCAATGAATAATCTAATACCAGTCCGAATACTCTATGAGCAAGAACAGAGTAGCCATCATTCAGTCTAATAAGTAGAAAAAAACCACGTTGAAGTGTTTGAAAATATTTTATTTCATTTTCATTTATTTATGCTTTCTTTATTTTGGTGTGTGTTTTATCTTGTTTTTTGTTCGTTTTGGCCTGTCACTAACACTAGTTCTATTGATTTCTTAGACCTCTTTACTTAAATCGTAATACTAGTTCTAGATTTGTGTTATAATTTATGGACTTCGTCTGAAATAAAAGTTATTTTATTATTATTATTATAAGCCTAAACTAACAAATTACCACCAATATCGTTTTCATTTAGGATATGTCATCCGAGTTATAGCTTGTGATTCAACAATGTTAGTTTTTCTAGTCGACGTCAGTGCTTCTAGTCTGAATATGCCATTGCGGCAAAGATAGAGTATATTTGTGGCGCATTACACCGCAATATCCAGTGTTATCAGATAAAGACGTCACACGCCCTGAAGCCCGCCCGCCCTATACCGTGGAGTGGTGCTTACCGCCCACGCTCCTTATCTGTGACGGGACCAAATAGATTACCTTCCGAGTCCAAAACTTTGTTATTGAATTTACGAATATAAGTACCTATTATATATGTATTATAGAGCTATAACATGAGATTATTATAACAAGCAATCACTTACATTACATTTTCGTTTAAGAAAAAAGAATATACAATGTTTTGGTGTCAAATTTTCATATTCCTCAGCTTTCAGAGTTTCAGCACACTACAATGACCGAAGTTTCATCTATTTAACTATAATAACTTCTGGTCAGAAGTAGCCAGCAGCCAATGTTATAGCCCTTTTGTAATAGGATATAAAACGTGTATCACTTCAACCAGTGGAATAAGTGGTTCCAACATATATTACACTCTAAAGTCAGTAGCTACTCTACAAAAGCACATAACAGAGTATTAAAAACTAAGGGAATATTTCGCCGATTCATATTACCATGATTCACGCCTACATGATTGTTGTTGCTATGACTCAAGTTCATTTGCCCCAAGTAGACTAATAAAGGGAAATAGCTTACTAATCTCTCCTAGCTTTCACAATTACTTTATAAAGTTAATTGTACACTTGTACCTGCCTTTAGAAATCCTACAAACGCCAAAGTAGAAATTTCTTGGGCATCGCGTTTGTGCTTAAACCAATTGCTTCTACTTAGGTAAAATCATCCGATAGCCTCCGTAACTGGTCTGCAAAGCCACATTCGAAGGCCTCGTTTAACTATTCATGTCGCAAGTTGCTACGGCTTTTGCTGATATGTGTTAGGCATATTACTTCTATATTTTCGTCAAGTGCAATTTCTGTGTACTATATTTCATTTCACTCGTACTTGTCTAATTACCGCCATATAATATTGTCTATCGTAGGCTTCTTAATAAAAATAATTATTACACCCATTTAGCAAAAGCTGCTCGGGACCATTATGGCGTGTCATGGGGACGTCTATGATTGGAAGTGGACATTTCCCTGCTGTTGGTTTGCTGCTTCTAGAGAAGTCATACTGAATCATTGAAGTTGGATTCTAGGCGATGCACTACGCTACTTATTATCATTTGCTTGATAACATCTACCAAAGGGTCTATAAAAATGAGTATTGTGTTCTTATTCAACTGGTGACCACACCACTAAGGTTGGCGTGTTAACATAAAGGTTAATAGAAAGCCTCGTCTCACGGCAATAACCGTGAATATTTAAACGGAGCGCTTTCTTATTTCAGCCAGTTGACGTCACCAAGTTTGTTTTTAGGTTAGCCCGTTCCTTGAACAAGGGCACGCTCGTTTTGAAATTTGATAAAATACATTAATAAACAATGCATAATGTTGACGACATCGCAATTTCTAGACGTCATGATCCTGATTTCTCAAAACCATGCTAGAAAGAGACATCATTTAGGTTCTTCTGTAATATTTACACAAATTTCTGTTTACTAAAATTGATTAAAACTTATATCTAATATAACTGAGGCTATTATCTGTGTTGGGTGAATACATAGACAAACAGACACCAGAGTAATCTTAAAAGGGTTCCGGTTGTTTATTGGACGAGCGTAACCCTAAAAATGCAAACACTTCAATGACTAACTACAATGTAAATTTTACTATAAACGAGTTTTTATACGTTTCAGATGTTAAAGACACAAATCCTTGGCCGTAGCTGACCGGAACCATCCTCATTTTAGACAGACTTTCATTATAGAGATTTTTTAAATAACATTTCTAATTATTGAAATTACTACGTCAACGATCGTGGGCGGGCGGTCGGGCCGTGACGAGAATTAAGCTTTATTCAAAACCTAGGTGTAACCTAGGTGTAAACCAAGGTGAGTCACTTGTCATTGAGTAGGAGTAAATAAACGTGCACTAGCGAAATGGCAACCCGCCAAGTATTCTGAGTAGTATGCGGTAATTCTTCATAGAAGTGCGACAATATTGTGTACAACCAATATTTGTTTAAAATCAATAGGAACTGCTCACGATCGCTATCAACCACGGCACGTGAGTCACACTTTGTATTTATGTACGTTAGGATTACTTTCAAATCTTCTGGTAACTACTAAAACACTTTATATACGAGTATGTACAGTTGAACTGTCTTTCAAAGCGTAATTTAGATTGTCCGGTAGATTTCTCCTTATTACGTAAAGCTATTTTGTAATAAATTATACATTAGTTTATTTGCTTATTATATCTACATCGAAATCACTATTAAGAAAGCTTTGTCTAGAACTTATAATTATAATGTCGATAACTGCCACTTCGACAACTAAGTTTCCGGTAACGAGAATAATTATAACCTGTACCAAACTTATAGTAATAATTATTTTAAAGATAAATATTATAATAGCATAGCAAATTTTTAGGCCTGATCTTGCATATTGATTTTACTGCACTGGAAAGGTCATCAAAAATATTTCTCATAATTTACTAAACCCTTGGAAAATTACGCATTTACTAGTCGTGATATCCGGACAGCCGCAACCACAATCAAAATTATATCCTCATCAATAAACCACAACTATTGTAAGTCATGGACGTGGAAATGTTTATCGTAAAAGGCATTCAGTATATTGCACCGCGATAGCTTAATGGGCGGCCAGTGCGCGTCGAGGGTGTCAATCACGCGAGCTGGCACCCGTCGGTAATGACCTTGGTGGGTGTCACGAGGGGGCGCAGAGCACTGCCAGGGCGCTGGTGGCGCCGCCCCCTACGCCCCGCGACCACAGACGTGTGAAGGGTAATTGACTGTGTCAATAGGGAACGTTCTAGGTTAGGCTATTGAGTAAGACTCACACCTATGTTGTATTAAAATCTTTGTTTCGTGTTTAGGAAATCAATATGCAATCTTTATTCAATATTTTATTATATGTACCTTCCGCTAATAAAATTGTATGAGTAATTTAGTTACTGAATGTCTTAGGTAAATATTAATAAATGTATCGTCGACTTATAATTTTTTGTTCACTGTAAAACATTTCAAATGTAAATTAGTTGGAACGTTATAATTCCTGTTATAATTGTATAAACACTTGTAATTTCGCCCCTTTGTTCTGTAGACATGTGAGGGTAGAAAGGCACTTCCGGTCGGCCAAGGTCTGCCATTACATTTACATAAGCCCGGCCATTTTTATTTTCATATCGTTCGCTAGATTTTTCCGACCATATTTCAGAAGTTAATAGGCAGTTTTAAAGAATTATTTACACAGCGGATATATAGGTAATTAAGTACAAGTTGTTTCAACTATAATTTCAAAAAAACTTCAAAAATTCCAAGTCTTGGTAGCGCGCGAAATAAGCATTTCATTCTGTGGGGGAAAATGAAATTTTTTAATGTTTTGTAACTATTTGTAAAATAGCACCGTGGTAAAATTAAGTCACGTGTAACTTCAAGAACGGGACACGATTTTGTTTTAATCAGGCTATAAATATTCCTATTATTATTGTTTTTATAATTATCAGCTGACGCTGTTTAAATCCAGGTATTTTCTCTTGGTCGCTATTAACTAGATCTAAGGAATCCAAATTGCTTCAAATATTTCGTTTATGTTAGTTCCAGGCCATCGTAGCGCACTTTTCGCTAATACATCAGACACTTAAATATTACTTCTTAATTTGAAAATAATAACGATATTTGCAAAACAAAGCGTCAAAATTAGCATTTACCAGCAGCGCGTGAGCTGTGAGTCCTTGCGAGATTGTTTAGTAAATTACGAACGTTTCAAACATTACTGACACATTTACTTGCGTGTTTATCTACTATAGTCCAATGTCAGAATACTGTCAAGTCTAGGTTTACACGAGTTTCTAGTTAGGTTACATTAAAATGTACAATTGCTCCATCTATATGTGGTTTAAATGAACGTTCCGAAGAAAAGAAATAGTAGTTAGGTATCTCGTTCTAAGCAATAAAAGCATGAAAAACGTGTTTCTGGATTATGTCTGGAGACAAACGAAACCATTTTGTATGTAGCAATAAGGAGTAAACATGTTACAATACTCTGCTATATGTGTAAATTAACAACAGCAAGTTCTCGCAATCCTGAACGGGCGTGAATTGTGCAACAGTTTTTGAGGCCTTTTCGACTTCGCTCGCTCTATCTCCGGGACATATCTAATCTATGTCTAAAATGCCTATGACTACGAGGAATCTTTATGTTCTGACAAGGTTTGCGGTATGGTCTATCGTTCTTACGTTTTCGTGTTTTTTTATCAGGGATATTTTCGATTTCAAAAAAGTATGCTTGCCTGTTAAATGTAAAAAAATCTCCTATTATCATTTTCTTAGAAACTGCTTCATGATAAGAAAGTCATCCATTCATTGTTAGTTGGAATTGATATCATACTATTTGCTGACACAGGCATTGCTTTTCTAATCCATTTTCAAGACACTATTGGCTCTATGTATAAAATGTAACTGAACTAGAAAAACAACTTACTATACATGTTCTCTTATTATACATAATAATCCACTAAGTTTACACAGTAATTGTACTAATGGCACAAACAGGGTTGAAAGTGTTACCGACTCATCAATCCAGCAATGTCTGTCTGTCTGCAGCGTTCTAGAAAATCTATTCGAAGATTACAGAAATGATGTGTGACCTTACAAGTTCAACTAAATAGGTCCTTGTCAATCAAAGGAGTAATGGCCGTCAGTGGCCGTCAACTACTAGGTACAACACTTAATTACATACAGGCACATACATATAGCTATTCCGAGATGTATATCAGACACCATGTAGACCGAGTAAAATATTATCTATTCCACTAACTTTGTACGTACTAATGTTTATTTTGTTGAAGGGCGGCAATCATTAAACTATAATTGGTTTTGAATCTACATCAAAACAGTTCAGACCCCACAATATTTAATACTATATGAATTAGTATTACGGAAAAGTTTCCCTAGGCCCTATAATCAAAAATTCGCTTTTTGTTTGATAATTTATACGGAATTAGTCCTTTTGGAGCTACGTTAAAACTTATCATATGTTTCATAAATCGGCCTTTATTTGTATATATAAGATAGCTACTGTATAAGTAAATTAATGTAATAAAGAGTATCGCGGCTTTCATAAACCCGCCGCCGTGACGCGATGGGCTCCGGACGACCTCGACGGAAGTGTCGATAGATAACTAATGATACCGAGCCCATGCCATTCTACTAAAACTCACACAATGGACGCCTTTTATTTGACGTGACACTGAAGAAAAATTACCTTACACAGAGTTGCAAAAACAAAACGTTTATTTTGCAAGTGTTGTGTATACAGGTTGAATGCGAAACCAAAATACGGTTTCTATTATTCGTGTGCGTTTAAAGTTAGAAATGAATAAAAATTATTAAAAGTAATCGAAACAAAGACAATTTCGATTAGTCACTAGGCTCTTTAATCGGAGCAATATTTGATTTCGAATCGTCGATATCTGGTTCCATCCGGGCCTAAAAGAAGATCAAACCACTACCTTGGCCTCCAGCTAATGAGGCTAAAACAATATGTTAAATATTCTAACACTTATAAACGCGGTACAATAAACTTAAATCGCTTAGTTCTGTCATTTCTATGTCCTCCTTGATGGAAGCGCTAAAAGTACGTAGCAATCATTCTCGTATCTGAGCAAGAAAGTTTATTCTTTTGACTTGTTTTTTTATGAAATTATATGATAGTAGTAAATGAAATAATATGATAATATTTTAGATTGCTATGTGCCGCGGGTCATAAACCTATGAGTACGTTTTGTCATGAAATAATAACGCTCTCGTGACAAATTGATATCATTTAATATGTACAATGAATGTGGCGTAGCGGAAGTATTGTGCCACTTGTAATTAGTTGGAGCACTCTTGAATTATTTATCGACGTCCTAGTACTTGTATAGTGGCATGGGCACGTGACTACACGTTGTACTTAAATAAGTAACAACAAACCAACAAAGAGTATTGAAAAAGTATAACTCGTTGATGTCTTTTGTACTATGCTTGTAGGGTCCAAATGTCGTAGCAATCCGCTACGATGCGTAGCAAGTTTTTGCGGAGCTTTATACCAGCTGTCTAAGTACCAATAATCAGTTTTCCGTGTTATACTCTAGAAAATTTGACATAAATAAAACCTGGAAATCTACAATTATATTATAAGTACATATTGTAATAACTTATCTCATTTCTAGGTTTTTGTGTGTAATATATATATATATATATATATATCTAAATCGTGTAAAACTAAGGTAGATACAATTTAGAAAATAGTAGCAATGAATATTTCATTTCCAATGCAATTTCAACTAACAATTATGTTCATATAACGTGTGACGGCACTAAAATGTTTTATGTGAATGTTGTGTTAAAATGCATGTATTATAAAGCTCTGTATAACTCAGCTATGTGACCGAATGAATATTATATTTTTCCCGTCCTTTATTCTTCTCGCTTTTCAGTTCTTTCTTATTTGCAATATTTTTGGTAAACTTGATTTTAGTATACAGTATGTAAATATTTCTAATATGAGTTCCGGATCAAAATAGCAATGGTTTTTGAAGTTTACGCAGACAAAGACGCGGGTAAACAACTTGTTTATAATTATAACTTCTCCAAGTACGAGTAAATGAACAAAAACGTACTCATGTATGAGTGCGTATGAGTGTCAATAAATGCGGTAATGATATTTATCATGCACGTACCCTGTGGTATGCAGGACATTGGATACTTTAATCCCGGTATAGGGGAACAACCCGTGGGATAGTTCCTGAATTCCTTCTAATTATTCGAAAGCAAAAGCTATAATTAGAAACAAATAACCAAAGTTACAGACAGCTTCATTAGTACTGTTCATATCAACACCCAAATTTGGTCGATCCCTCTGATGGCGAAGAGTTACACTAGTAAGAAATAATTTTTCAAAATTATACCCTAAACAGAAGAAAAACGATGAGCTACAGAACCTTGAAATATGAAACATCCACTTGAGAATTTAGAGAGCAGCAAGAGCCTTCCACGCGTCCAAAGCCGCGGGCGCTGGTGTATTAGTGATGTACACATTGATAGCATGTACTCGTCTGTATAAATAATACAAATCGTTACACGTGGTGGTCGTCATTACACCGACCGCCACATCATAGTACCGGGGACCTGCGAGTTGACTAATTGCTATTCAATCAATATAACAAGCGCTTGTACAAGCTGTGGCAATTGATGTCTACGCGTTACAGTATAATTTGTGAGAAAATAACTGACCATGCTTGACACGATCTTTCAGTCATTTTACCTTCGAAATATCTAGAATATTCTTCGTCTCATGCAGTTTGGTTTTGAGTTTAGAATATGATTAGTTGATTACACTCTATTGCCTCCACCACCCGCCTCCGTGGGCTTGGACTTACAATCCGGAGGTATTAGGTTCGATTCCCAACGGGGGTACCTACCGGTACTCGGTTTGATTGGTGGCGGGGCATTTTCTATATGCCCCTGGCTAAGTTTTCCGCCAAACAGCAGTATTAATAGCACTGTTATGTTCCGGTAGCAGAAGGTAGCAGAACCAGCGCCGAATTAGATTGAGGCTTATAGGTGAGCAGCGCACGCTTAACATCCAACAGTTTTATCGTCACTTACCATCAAGTAGGATGAAGACCAAGTGCAAACCCATCGTACATTTAAAATAAAATTGCATTCCGTACTTAGGTACATAACGGGATTTTACGAATGACAGTTAAGAAATATGAATATTCTCGTTCAGAATACGTATCTCAGCGTCTAAAGACAAAAGTCTTGGATCAGTGCGTGTTTCCAGTGATGACACACGGAACCGACACGTGGTCCTTTACTTTTGGCCGAATAAACAAGCTCACTCACTCAGCTAGCTATGAAATAAGCTCTGTCCGAAATTTCTCTACGTGAGAAAACTTGTAATGAGGAAATCCGTAGGCGAACTAAGGTCACCGACAAAGCTCGACGAGTCAGTGAGCTGAAGTCGCAATGGGCAGGCCACATCGCTCGAAGAACGGATAACCAATGGGGTTTAAAAGTTCCCGAATGGTGACCACATACCGGGCAAGGTGTACCAGGCCGTCCCCCTTCTGGGTGGACCGACATGGTAAGGGTCGTGGAAAGTCACTAGATGCAACGGCTTGTGACTCATCATTATGTAATACCATGTAGGAGGCCTATGTTCAGCAGTGGACGTGTGATGTCACCCTGTTGACGATTCAAACTACATAAAAATAAATAGTTAACTTGTATGTTTCGACGTCTGACCTCGTAAGCGTCGGGCTGCTCGCTCTCGTCGATGCATGAGAAGAGGTGGGTGAGGGCTCGCGTCATGAGCCCGGTCATGGTGTGCGTCTTGCCGGCGCCGGTGGCTCCGTACGCGAACACGGCGCCCGCGAACCCGAGCAGCGTGTCCCCCACGAACGGCGCGCACACCGCCTCGTACACCTCCTCCTGCACATTACAATTACAACATTAAATATTGAGATATTATACATTTGGTGTCTGGTGTCTTGGTGGTGGTGTTTTAAAACCCCTTAGTAAACATCAAAAGTAGTGTTACAGTACTCGAACACTATCTTTGCCCCTCTGAAGTTAGCTACAAAAGATTTCGGCGTATCAATTATGAACGTATAAATGGGAGGCAAGGCAAGTTAGCGGGTGGAAAGAAATGTCCTAGTGTTTTATGTCATCTATGGATAGTTATTATCGAAAATAATACACACATATACAGAGAGCCTAACTTCTGAGTGGCAAACATAGCGTACGAGTACTAAACAGAAGGTAGAAGGACGTTGGCCTGGTTATGTGCCATAGACATTAGACGGTTCTATCATCCTAGGTTACTTATTGAGTGTACACGGGTATGGCGTGAGAGGGTGTCTGCTTTCAACACATTATTTGTAGTTGATTAATTATCATAAATACTTATAGGTAAACATAAAGTGGTTTTAATACATTATTTTTACTTCTACTACTACTACTACTTATTATTATACTTCAGTATGTTTATAGTTTCGATTCTGTAACCAGTTTGAAACCTTTACAAAGCGTTTTCGATAGACGATAGATTTTTATTAAATTTACTGTATGAGGTTAATGTGGGCAGGGGGCTGCAAACATCGTCATTTCAACTTTTGTTGAGGATTTGATGGTCATAACTTCATAAGATAAGATAGTGTTGTTTTAGTCCAATACATAATACGAGTGTGAACATCTGACGCAATGTGAGGTGATAACTTCACAGAAATTATGCTAAAGAACAAAGTCGGTATACTCGTAGTAACAGTTGGTCTTAGCGCACAATGTTACAAGCACTGGGTACAACATAGATGCTTCTATTTTGCGTATAAATTTATCGACACTAGCTGAGATTGCAAAAAAACTCAAAAGATAAGTTTTCATAGTTGTTGCGTATAAATGTTTTTTTTAAATATGTAACATAGCTATTTCTATTAATATGGACGATCATGAAGATATATTGCGTACGTGTTGTACACTATAAAATTAAATATGAAAATCGTCACTGACATTTATCCTTAAATTGCTTTGAGGCGACGGTATTCAAAAACAAAGTAAATAGTGCAGGAATCTCAATGGACAATTTTCAGACCTGTTATTAAGTAGTAAGAATCAAAATTCCAAGTAAATCTAAAAATAAAACACATAAACAGGTAAAATAATTGCCTGACGATGGGCACAGAATAAGCAGAGTTATTGCACAACAGCGCTATTTTTCAGATGCACTGCAGCAGCAGCTGAACATGGCATACTCAAATAAAATAATCGGACAAGTGTGAATCAGATTAGCTTATGGAACTTTTCTAATAATTAATGTTTGATTTAGAAGATTTTTTTAAATCAAATAGTCATCACATTTGGGGACTTCCAGACCTTGTTCCTTGAATCTGGCTACAACAACAAAAAACCGTCGTCCACTTTTACGGAACATTATGCTTGTATTACTTATTTTAAGCCTTATTTATGGTAATACATAAGTAATTGAATAGCTCTTTTTAAACCAACATGCTCATGCAATGCATGTGAGTAGAGTTTTTCCATTACATTATGCTGGTACAATGCGGTCGTGTGGTGTAGTTAAATTTTTTATGTATCGGCTAAATACGAGTACGTGGCTATTACACGATCTACTTACGTTACAATATTTCGTATACAAGCTTAGATTTATGTAATGAATAACAATAAGTAAGAAAGTAGCTACTCGAACAATCGCTCTCAACCAAACAGTTAAGTAGTTGGTCATAAAAGACGGCCAAGTGCGAGTCGGTCTCGCACACGAAGGGTTCTGTACTATTCTCTATAAAAACGGCAAAAAATCACGTTTGTTGTATGGGGGCCCCCGTTAAATATATGTTTTATTGTAATTATTTATTTTTCAAGAAGATATATAGCTAAATATTATGTGAATATTTCAAGCGTCTACCTGTTTTAGTTATAAATATCGAGGAAAAACGAGCAAAAAAATCACGTTTGTTGTATAGGCGCCCCCTTAAATATTGATTTGATTCTGCTTTTTAGTTTTTGTTGTTACAGCGGCAATAGAAATACATCACCTGTGAAAATGTCAACTGTCTAACTATCACGGCTCATGAGATACAGCCTGGTGACAGACGGACAGACAGACGGGCGGACAGCGGAGTCTTAGTAATAGGGTCTCGTTTTTACCCTTTGGATACGGAACCCTAAAAAGTATTAATAAACTGTTAAATGTATAGGAGTGCCACATTTACCACAAATAGGAGCGCATACACAGCGAACTAACTATTGTTTTTCATATTTTCTAATATAAAAACCTCAATGATTCTGGATTGATGAATGATGAGCACTCTTCCCTTTACGGGGTTATCTTTACCTACAAGACAAAGGCTAAATTTAACCGCCTCCTTGGCCTTATGGCTACACGTGGCTACATGCACTAACAATACAGAAGTCCCGGGTTGGATTCACAGTGGTACTCTATTGGGGTTGGGTCGGTTGGTGGTGGACTGGTGGGGCATTTTCTATGTCCACCTGGCTAACTACCACCATGTTACTTAAGTCTGTCATACCACTTTATATTAGGGTGATGATTATGGCAAATCTCCACATGGAAAACTCTTTCTTATTATACTGATAATGAAGCAGAAAATTGTATTCAAATGTATTATAGCGGCCTCGATATATTACAAGATTACGTAACTGACGAAATATTACCATTTTCGGCCAACGTGAAGACACCATACATCCCGTATTGTATCGAACACTGGTTATTCATATGTTATTCCCTCCCCACACCTCTTACAACACCACATACAAACGTAATTTGATGCAATTTTTCATGTACAAGTCAATAATTTTTCTAGACAAGATTTAGAAAATGGTGTCAGTAGTTTGTTGTTCCAATTGAGAGGCCTTTTTTTTTTTTTTTTTTTTTCGAGGGGGAAATCTTTCAAAGATACCCGACTCCTTAGGAGAGAAGCCGGGTTATGTAGAATTTCCATCCACTAAAACCCCCTCGGTGGTCATCCTCGGCGCAAGTCGAGGAGCCCTGGGAACTCCAGCGGAACACACCAGTGCTCCTCTCGCGCTTTGCATTTAGCCCACCCCTTGACCAGTCGGCCACTACATCTCAGCAGCTCCAGGCTGCAGCGGGACGGGACCACGCCGTACTACCGCTGCCTTCCAGTGGTTGCCGGTTCACACCGATAGGGCGGCCAGAGCTCCTACTCTGACCTCCCGCAACCCTGGGTGCCCCTATCCAGGGGTATTGTTGTGACGCGGGAGGGCATTTGTGCCTCTCCGTTGTCGCCGTCTACGTGTTGGATCGGAACGCTCCCGGTCACGTTCTGCCTCCTCTTTTTGGACCATAACGCACTCACAAAACGTGACCGCGGCATCCCACGCCTCCCGGCTTTCCAACATCGCCGCAACTAGCACAGCTGGGGATAGGTCTCTTCCAGTAATTTGTATCAGGACTTGCCGCTCAGCATTCCATGCTGGGCATTGCTCGAGCGTGTGCTGAGCGGAGTCCTGATTGGCTCCGCAATGGTGACACCGTGCTGTCGTCTCCCTTCCAATTCTACTGAGGTACTCACCGAAGCAACCATGCCCGGTGAGCACCTGGGTCAAGCGGTAGGTAACGCGTCCATCCCGTTCTAGCCAGTCCTGAAAGCTTGGATTGGATTGGAAGATTTGCACAGCCACATTTTACACCGAAAGATCTCGACGAGTCAGTGAGCTGAAGTGGCAATGGGCAGGCCACGTCACTCAAGTAACCGATGGGGAGTATGAATTCTCGACTGGCGACCACCTGCCGAGAAACGTCTACCGGGCCGAACCGGTAAATGTGGCGTACCATGGAGGACGACTATGTCCAGCATTTGACGTTTCCTGGATGGTGATTTAACAAAAAATCTGACAATCCACAGACACATAAATCATCAAAATATATCTAGGTTGTGTTTACAACCTTCATTGCTAAATTAGATCAAACTACGTATGTTTGTGTAGAGCGCGATAGTGAAAAATTCATCATAGAATAAACAAAATATTGTTTAGATTAGATGATATTTATATATATAGATATAGATGTTTAGTGTATTCAAGATAGGTTGGCATTGCCCTTGATCGAATCTCCAAACGACCGACAACCGGCTCAGTCTACTTAAATATACATCGATTAGATAGTATAAGATAATGATAAATACGAACGACAAGTACCTCACCGTATATAGCATTCATAACACCTCGGCTTTTACACTTAACTCATTTTTCAAAGGAAATATTACCTACGCACGGATACAGGTTAAGCCATATAATTCCAGTATATGCTAAATTATTATCGTGCGGGAGTCCATTAAAAGCGAGGTCAGTATATACTGGAAATGTATAGCTTGATGTGTAGTCGTGTGTATCCGCACAGACAAAATAATACGTGACGTCATGTGACGTAGAAAATCTAGCCGTCCCAATGGACCGCAAAATAATACCACCGTAAAAGGAGACTTACGGAAAATTATAGTTTGCGGCAGCAATATCTATGAAATATTTAGTAATATTTTTACACATTTGGGAGTAAAAGTTACCGAGTGGCGATCACGTACATTCCGGGAAACGTGTATCGATCCTCTTCCTACTAGATTGACCAACGACCTAGTAAAGCTCAGGACCGGTCATTGTGGCAAGCCTATAGCCAGCAGAGAACGTTTCCCAGCTGATGCAGATAAACGTGTTTTCTTTTCGTTGTGTTTACTTATTAATTTTCAGTCTTAAAAGCGTTCTTCGCTCCTTCTCTCGATAAGTTCGTTGCTCTTTTGCAAATATATTTAAGCACCAGAATGCTTACCTGCGAGCTGTCTTCCCCGAAGACCCGGTCGTATATGTAATGTTTGTCGTTGGGACGGCGCGTGCGCAGCACGTCCCGCTTGCTGTCCGCCTCCTCCTCCAACACCAGCATCTGTCATAATTGTACATACATCGATAAACGACACAAATAGTCGAATAGGATATAATTGCATTGCAGGACTGTTATCCTAGTTTACTACTTTTATACAACAAAGGATAGAAGAGAAGATTCGCAATCACTTAACTAACCACTTAGCTTTAAGAGGCTATGTTGGTTAGACCACGTGGCCGCGTTCAAATTTGGATTGTTTTGTAGCTGACCCTATCCGAGCCCTATCCTACCCGAGCGCGTACGGTGAGACAGAATACACTACGCGAAGTAATCCACCCGTTATTTTTATGTTTCGTAGTCCAGGGAACATTTCAAGGATACAGTATATTATGTAACCATTTTTTTAATACAGTATACTAATGAAATTCAGATGTCGGTGGTTTTTCCAAATTGTTCTAAATTGATTCATACTCTTGTAAATCAGGTTCAAAGTTGGGGCTTTTTAGTACCGTAAAATACAATTCTTTGATGCCCTGTAACTCTGGAAGTATATATTTAAACGAAAATCTGACTCACCACCGACACAGATATTTGTTTCTAGATTGTGTCTTGAAAATTTCATAGATTTTCATAGCTTAATACTCAAAATATGACTGGACTACGTTTGTATGGGCGTTTTGACACCAGCATACCCTCTTAAGTTAAGTTTCTAGCTCTAATTCACTTGTCATCTATCTATCATTTTCCGCATGTAGCTACCATTTGTTTCAGTGTTTATCTGTCTCTATTATTACGTATTAAGAAATATAAATCAATTGATGCTCTTGAATTTTTAAATTCATTTCAAAACATTGAACATATTTATTTCGATCACTTTAATTTTAAGTTTGATACTCGTAGTTAAACTCATCATTTGCATGCATAATAACGTAACAATCAAAGCTACAAAATTGTCTATGCAATCTTACAGTAAAACGCTCCTGATAAACAGATATTAATCCTTACTAGATTTGGATCGTAACACTGGCCTTGCCCCTACAAAGATTACGATCCAAACAGTCGATAAACTTGAAATAGCTACAACTAGCTTACATTGTACCTAAGTATAGCAAGTTAATGTGGGGTCACCTTATCGCTAACCACGTGCACGATTCTTGGTCCGTCATCTGGACGCAGCGGTCGGACGCGCACCGCCACCTGGCGGTAACACAATCTAGGTTAATGTCATATGGGGGAAATAGCATAGGTTGTATACACTGACTGACAGTAGAGACACGACTAAAAAGTTTGGTTGTTGATTCTGACTGTGTCGCCACCACAAGAGCTGTGAGCACAATCACGCTTTATCATCATTGTTGCTGTTGGAGTACTATCGTCTTTTGTAGATAATCCTTAAAATGCATTGGTTTTAGTTTAGCGACGTTAGGATAAGATTTCACTTAGGTATTGATTGATGAAAACACAATGTCAAATTGATATAATAAATGCGAAAATGATTATGATTGTTACATGTTAAGGCAACACCCGTTCAGAATAACTGAGACGGAGGGTAGACAAATTCAATTTTACTGCATTTAAAAATATAAATAACTGTTATATATTATTCTTAAAATTTAGTTAGAGATAGCTGTTACCACATGACGGAGTTCGATACACGGTTTGAAAAACTTCGCTCGATATTAAAAAATCTTGAAAATCGCTAAACATCTGCGTTTTGGGAGTTGTTTAGGCGACTAAAACCCAGTTTTATTCACATAGCCTTTAATATATAATTTATGAAATCATACACGCGGTGTATTATTTATACTATAGATAAGGTGTCACTCTGTGAGAAGAAATAAATACACATTTTATTATTATTCCCTGTTATTCCTCATGAAGCATATTACAGAGTGTTGGGAATACTTTTCTCCAAGTATGTAATGTCCATGAACTAAACTCATATACATCTACGATGATTTCCGCGCAGACAAGTTTATAGCGGGCGGGATGGAACATATCGAACTGATGTCGTATAATTTTATCGTATATTACAATCGTTTAATTTAATTAATCTGGATGACTGTAATTTCGTGTTCAATATTGAAACACGAAATGATAATAGGTGACAGCCCCAAATTAAAGCTTATTTATCTACTGAAGTATGTGTAACGCAGTATCGCAGTTTACCAAAGCTCAGAATAATAACGCCGCCCGCCGGTGAAAGTATGGTATTCATGGAATCTTGTATTATTTTGGAATGTAGTTATCGCTGTAACTTTATCACTCAATTTAGGTAGAATTTAATTTAATTAATGCCAAGAAAAAAGTTACAGCTTTAGAAAGCACTCGGTCGGCTACATTCACGCGCTACTAAGTAATAAAATTCTGTTAGAGATTAATTAAGTGAAACCTTGATCTACTGACTTCTTTCAGTGCGAGTACTTCAGTAATACAAATAACTAGACCAAAGTGGTGAGCGCTGTGTTTTTCTAGCATTAGGTTACAAAAATATAATTTTAAACATTTAATAAATGTAGCTCTATCTGTCTTGAGTGTTTGTTGCATTTTCACACCTAAACGGCTCGTCTACAACAATCTTTATGAAATTTAGCATGCACGGTAACCTATGGTAAACCACAAAACGTACGACTACTTTTTATCCCAACAGAGAATTCCCATGTGATTATTTTTGAGGGTAAAGTAAGGCAAATAACTCGTAGAAAAATAAATTACAACAATATTATTATTTGAAATAGAAAAGTAGGACATATTTTTTATTATTTTTTTATTCTACTAATGGTTCGATCTAAGACGATCGCAACATTGAAGATATGACATTGGTGAATAAAACAACATTGGCCTTAAAATAATCCCAAAAATAATCATGGCACAAAATCTCACTTATCTAACTGTAGAGATAAGCAAACGATTTCGTGTTCATAAGCTGCTAGCTAGTGCGGGAAACCACAACAGATTACCATCAGCTTCTCCTCTGTGACTGTGCGCACCCTCCCGCCGTGCTTGTCCGGCGTAGTTAGATTGCTCTGGGTCATGGCATCACTTCATGCATCCAAACGACCTACCATACAACACCAGCACTCCTAATGCACCCCGAAACTTACTAAAAAGTTTCAGATACGAGTAATATTAGATTATTTAGACAGCAATCAATCACTTTAAAAATTCAGCTGCAATTTGAATATTAACGACGAGGGAAATGCTGTCGAGTCGGTGAGTGGGGACACGTGGGTCTCGGCGGACTCGCCTCACGTGCACTGAGTAACGGTCAAAATAGAACCTTCGCCTCGGGCGGTCGCTCGGCAACACCTAATCACCACAAATGAAACTTTCATGCGCCGTCACCAAACCACCAATAACCAACTTATTATTACCGTTTGTTCCTTACAGATACAGTTTAATTAAAGATTAAAGAACTTGGTACACATTTACCTTTCCACTTTTGTAACCTGAATTAAAATATCAAACAGAGTAAAGTGGTCAAGTGGGAAGCAAAATTCATATTTTACACTGAGTAGGTATGTAATTATAGACATTCAGGGTCATGTTCAAATGGTCGTGTGCAATTATGTAATTTACACAATTTAACGAGCATCGTTCTGTGGAACTGTTTGTTTAAATTAGGATTGACTTTCGTTTTATATGTTATCACCATATTACAGCTTTCTTTTTCCTTATCATACCAATCATGAATGTAAATAAATAAAACAATTGTTTAACAAGACAATAGAATACAATATATTTTGGAATGTATATTATACAGTACCAGGAGCAAATAATTTAACACCTCTATCAAACAGCTTAAACAGAAATCTTTGTGGCCTTAAGTCTAATGTATACATGTGCTCATCTTCAAACTTCTTATCTGGGTGTCTTATAGTCAAATGCCCAGAAACATCAGCACTCCACCCCGATGAAAGACTCTCTACTTCCACCACAGTCTGTGCCATATGAGACAATAAATTTGCTAGGACATAAGACACATCATCCTCATGTGCCACATGGCAGTGACATAACAGAAATGAATTATTTTGTTCCCTCACTATCTTTATTATCTCTCGACAAAAATAGTTCACATCTCTCAGACTGTATTGCAAGTCAAATAAATGAGATATGCCATCAAAGATAATATTTACTGAGTGGTATCGCTCTTTCATTAATGTTATCTTTTCTGTTACACTTAGCACCAGTTCTTGTACATCACTTCCTTTATTTTCCATTAGATTGTTAACAATTTCTTCACCTAAGTTATAGAACTGTATAATTCCTGAGTCAATATATCTTTGTAAATTGTAATTCATCTTGAGACCAACATTTTGATAGTGTTGCTTTGAGTTGTGTGTTGATATGACAAGGATAGCATTCTTGTTCTTGATGCAATGGCCCAATATACAGCTTGTGATGAATGAACTGTCACAGCCACTAATCTCCTTAGCAACAATCAGTTTGCTTGATGTCAATTCCTTATCTAATTGCAAGCTACTTATTACATCTGAAGACATGCTGAAACAAAAGATCATCATAAATTGACATTTTATGCATACAATTTTAAACTTTAAAATAAATTATTTTATGAAATGAATAACACAATATTTGCATTTACTCAATAAATCTTTTGCTTCAATGAAAATGAAAAACAAAATTACTCATAATGATCGTTGTTAATGATGAGGTCACACCTGTTAAAGTTCAGAGGTTGTAGCAGGAAGAGATCACATAATATTAAGAATAAACACTCAAAACCAAAGTCGGATCAAGTATTCAGTAGCATATTCCAGACATCTAACCCCATATATATTTCAAGTATTTGAGAAAATTAATAGAAATTCAGGCTAAAAGAATTCATAAAAATTTGAAAAATTAGATTTTGAAGCTATGCAGTTTAATTCATTCAGGCCATCTACCTTTATTTAACTAACGAAAAAACATTAAAGAAAAAGCATATTTCATAATTTATAATTAATTTATTTCATCTGGTACTACACCTTTAAACTGTACCATTGATAACCCCCTGTTAGATTTTAGGCCTAAGAAATCATTGACTTCTGTTTATCATATATGTATAGCATCACGTTTATAAACATTTTACATTATATAATATAGACCCGATAATGATAACGCTGCTGCAAGCAGTACCTAACACCACAGGCAGTAACCACAACTGGTTCCATGGAATCGGCCGCACCTATCCGCCTCTCCTGACCAACGTCAATGTAACTACACCGCAAACTGAAACGGTTATGTAATATTATGTACTCATGGTTTATTTACAGCCCGGAGTATTTGAGTAAAACTATGTATAACGTGCAAATGTAGAGGAATAACATAACAGTGCGAAATATTTTGTGACGCGGTTTTCATTTCATACTCGAGTCTAATATTGGAAAAAGCAATGTAAGTACTCACATTATTATATACCTAACTCAAGTAAGTAAAACACTGAAGCAGAAATTTCCAACACGAATGTTTTTGTAAAATAATTGGAAGTAAAAAGTTTGCCCTTGAGACATTTATTCCTATGAAGGTTACTTTTCTGATACGTTCAAACTCTCGAAATTGATCTGTGGTGTGTATTGATTACCATATGAGAGCAACGGTCTTTCTAAGAGATATAGTTCATTTTTGTAAGCAAAACACATTTGATGCACGGAATCTAATTATAACATTTTTAGAACACAATAACTATATTGAAGAATTATCTCAAGTAAGCAAAGTAGATTAACATTAACAAAGTCATATTTTTGAACGGTTTTCTGACATGTCAACTCCAGGTTGTAAATGAGTTGTAATTCTATTAGCGCAAACTTCTGAATATGACTGCAATATTTATTATTAAAATACTTATATATTATGAACATACATTGTATCATATATAAAAAGCACTCATTTTGAAATAATATTGACTGGACGTTGCTACTATTTAATTGAAAATTAAATTGTGAGAAAATTGTTGAGAAATTGTAATTTTAAAATGACATGACAGTGACAGATGGCAGCAGGCAGATAACCAAAAAAACGTTATGTGACGTGACCCTGCCCTGTGTGTGACTTGTGAGGTTGAATGAAATTTAATAGATTCATCTTCCGCTCTGTATAAATTTCCTTCCTTTGAAGGAAATTCAAATTCCGGAATTATGTACAAGTAACAATACATCAAAATATATAATGGATTTTTTCAGTTAACCCCAAGTTAACCCTATGAACGATAATCATTTAGATGAAATTATAATTTCTGTAATAATAAATTCTGAAATACTAATAAGTGAGTACTCTACTTTCTTTTGAATCTATACAAGTAAACTAAATTAAATGTATGTATGTGATTTAAAAATTAAAACAAATTTTATCATATTACCAGTTTTTTTTAAATTATTACTTTTAACACATTTTCAATCAATAATTTATATAGATACACCTGATAACTCTGGTCAGGACAGCTCCTATTGAACAAGTAGTCACTACGTTTACTAGCCCTGGGCGTCGTGCCTGAATTTTATCATGTAGTCAATTTATAATATTCCATGAAAGTGCTTTAAGACCAAATCAACATAGATAGTTTAATTTTAAAGCAGAAGACTTGTGTTCAATACAGTGTACTTTTGAAATGAAATGAAACTTTATTTATTTTGATGGTCCAAATCAATCTTTTTTCTGTGTTGGATTAGATTGGTTTCATTCTGTCTGAAATAATTTTTTAAATAGCTAGTCATATTCTAATTTGCTGTATTATATTCATGTCATTGATATATTTATTTAATTCCAGAATGTCTAACAAGAAATCAGTAAGAGTATCAGAATGGTACTTTGGAGGGCTTGCATCGGCTGGAGCAGCTTGCGTCACCCACCCTCTCGATCTGTTGAAAGTCCAGTTGCAGACACAGAAAGGAAAAAACATCTCTGTATTCCAGGTCACTAAGAATGTTTTAAAAAATCAAGGTAAGTTTATTTAGAAATCCATCATGGTAATAGCTGATATACTATTAAATATATATATAGGAAAACAAGATGAAAGCCTTTAAAATACTTTAAACCATTCATTGTTTTTTGTGGTTGTTCATTTATCAAGTGTTGTTTTATTTCACTCCAAGAACACAGCACTTTATAATTTTTCTATTAAATTATTACCAAGCAATAGCAAAACTGTAACTTTATTTAAATGTACAGTCACAGAATGTACGCCTTGCAAACGGAGGAACAGCTCCTTATGAGTCTCCAACAATGACTTTGTATTTGGATTTCACTCAACTAATGGTAAGTGATGATAAAGCTGCAAAATGGTAGTGATCTCACCCAGAAGTGTCAAGCTTATTAAAAGCTTATATAGCCAAATAATGAGTAATTTATATCCAGCAGCATCTTTAAATTTATCAAATGAGTCTAGACAAGTCATTTACTTTTTTCTTCTTCTTTACTCTCTTGTCTGCTTAGCCTCTCCACTCCACCTAGTTGCATCGTAAAACCACATGACAATGGTACTTATACTCTCGTTTTATAAAAACTTAAGGGTTTAGACTTTAAAAACCAGCCAAGTGTGAGTTGTATCACATATGAAGAGCTCTGTACTACCGTATAATATTTAACACTAGAGCCAACAAAAAAAACCCTGACAAATCTTATATCTTGTATGGAGGGCTGTTTAAATTTTCAATTTTTTATTGTTTGTGTCACAGTGTATGGTAATACACACTGAAAGTTCAAAGAGTCTAGTTTTGCCAATTTTTTGCAGGTGTAATGGGCCTTTATAATGGTATATCTGCATCCCTTCTCCGTCAGCTCACATATTCAACAGCTAGATTTGCTTTTTATGAGGTCGCCAAACAACGACTTACTCCAAAAGATGTAAGTTTTAAAGAGTGAAAGCTTCTAAGATAATATTTTTTATGTGTTATCATGTTTTTAGTATATATTTTGTAGATAACATGTCTAACCTCTCATATACATAATGTATAGATTATATACAAAACTCTCTTAACTATCACTGATAAGTTCAAACTATTAAACCTACAATTTGTTTAACTTATGACTAACCCTTTAAACAAGATTTGTCGAAAAATACAAATTAAAATCAATTGTCATGTACATTCATCCAACATTCTAAATAACCCGTATGTACACCATATATTGATAACAATATCAGGCTGATGTAATGAACTGCTATTCTGACTTTGTACTCTTATAATTAATAGCAGTATCATCATCTAACACATGACAACTGGAGATGAGTCTCTGTTTATCACCATGATGATGATGATACTTTCCAAGATATTAGCCATAATCAGCACTCTTGGCTGATAGAGTGGCAGTAAGAGGTTGATACAAAATCGATGATATTGTCTTTTTTTTAAAAGTTCTTAGTCACTTTTTACGACACCGCTGAGAGGTGACATGGATTGATCCTATTCTATATTCTAAAACAGAGACAATATGGCAATAATAAGACTGTAATTTGAATTACATAAGTAAACTCACTTGTTTGTCACCTGTTGACGCCTTAACATGACCACAAATCTTAATGATATTCCCGGTAATTTTTTCCGGTTTCGGATAATTTTTGATTTCGCTAGTGGAGATACTCATAGTTTGATGTGTTCCTTGTATGAGGCACTGGACTATGAACATGTTAAACTGTACCTTTAATGTAGAGTTAAGATTATAATATCTACTAAGCCTTTTATTTTTCAGACACAATTACAATCATAATATAAAGTTTAATTTTATGTTTTTTCTTGGAGGTAATTTTTTCATGTCCTTTGTTGTTAGAATTCATTTAAAATTGTCTCATGCCTATCATTACTTGCCATTTCAAAACAGTATATTCGTAGTACTAATGAGATATTTAGAAAGAAAGTAATATGTAGTTTTGAATATTAACTAGATGTTTATCTTCAGGGCTCGGCTATACCATTTTACACATCAGCTTTACTAGCAGGCATGGGAGGTCTTGCTGGTGGTTTTGTAGGCAATCCAGCCGATTTAGTCAATGTACGAATGCAAAACGACATAAAGTTACCCCCTGAACAAAGGAGAAAGTAAGTTACTAAATTAAATATACTAATCCAAACTATAGTTCATAACTTATCAAAATTCTGTGATAACTTGTTAGTATTCGTACTAGGGAGGGAGTGCGTGAGGGTAAATGATTTTCCAAAATTATTCGATTACCAGTGGCTATACTTAACATAAGCAAAGGCTCCAGTTCTCTCTCTCAAGAGCTTCCTCCGGACAGACGTTTAGGAGCGAATCCATGAATGATAAACAAAAATTATACATAACAATTTATCAAATTTCTTTTTAAAGACACTTTTTTCGGAATAGCTGCAAAAAATACGATCTTTTCACAATGAAATTAATAAATATAGCATCATTTTGTTTCAGCTACAAGAACGCAGTGCACGGGTTGTACCGTGTGGCGGCGACTGAGGGCGTTGTAAGGCTGTGGGCCGGCGCCTCCATGACATGCAGCCGGGCCGCACTCATGACAATCGGACAACTATCCTTCTACGACCTGATCAAGGGGTTGCTGCTAGATTCGCCTTATTTCGAGGACAATGTGGTCACCCATATCACCTCCAGTTTATTAGCCGTGAGTATTATTAATCCGGGTACTAAATTATTTATATTATATTCAGACCTTTTGTCAGCACAGAGGCGTTCCGCTCTGTTTTACCATGTGACAGACTAAATTAATATTAATTTAATGAATTTCAGGGTGCTATTGCTACAACGATGACTCAACCCGTCGACGTCCTGAAGACGAGAGCAATGAACGCAAAGCCGGGCGAAGTTAAGAGCATATTATCTCTGGTCACCAGCACAGCTAAAGAAGGTCCTTTAGCATTCTTCAAAGGGTACATTCCAGCGTTTGTGAGACTCGCACCACACACAATTCTAACTTTCGTGTTCCTAGAACAACTTAGAATTAATTTTGGTAAAGTTAAAGTTGTCTCTGAGTAGTGAAACTTAGTAGACTATGTTAGTGTTCGCAGAGTAGTCAGAGTTTCGTCCCCTGCTATTAATAAATTAATTCAGGGGTAAATTATTATAGTCTATATAAATGTTACCAAAAATATTTAGATTATGCATTTAGATGGACATTTAATGTTATTCAGATAAAAATAATCTGTCTATTTTATATCATTGACAACAACAGTAAACAATTCCATTCGCAACTAAGTATAAACTTTATAAATCGACATTATTTTCGTCACAACTTAAAATATATTTCGAATATAATTCGAATAAGTAAGTTTATTTTTGGATCTTTTTCTTGTTTTTACTAATTTATTTGATAATATTACGGAAAAGTTTATTTTATAGTTTATATAATGTTTTTATTTATTGCTTTTTAATTTTATTTATTAGCGGTCATTTACAGGTTTTACTTCAAAGATAAGATAGACTACAATATGTTATACGTACCTATATATAAACATAGCATTTAGTCTTCCTAATTCAAGTGACAAACGAGAAGTACCTTATAATAATAGTAGAGTATACTATGCTGTAACTATATAGATGAGCTTAATTTTCTTCCATCAATAAATTGATGTTTTCTTAGGGGAACTTTTAAAACACACATAAATTGTACCTCCCAAAAATATTTTTTTCGTGCCAAACTATGTTGAATATTTATATAAATTCATTTATATTTTTTAAATTATTTTAAGAAATTTATTTACAAGATATGTAGGTTTACATTCCTCTTTCAACTGGAACGTAGTTATCTAATATTATTAAAGTACAAATCAAAATAATATTTTATACATACTTATATTTTTTCTTTTTTTTTTCTTTAAGTATTTTCTAGATACGATATTATATATATATTGCCGATTACGATCTATTATTTAGCTACAGAAAATAAAACTAACAAAATACATAAAATAAATGGACCTCAAGGATACTAGGACATAGAAAACCATAGAAGAACCATACTGTTCATAGAAGGTATATATTATGTATTTAAATTTATTATAACATAAATTACACGTTCCGCGAATGTATGGAGCCAGGGAATGTACATACTGTACGCTTATAATTTTAAAAGGCCATTATCAAATAAAATTGATGTAGCTCCCATTTTTGTATATTTTGGTTTAATGTATTTGTACAAAAACTTATAAAACGCACGAAACTGGTAAGGGGGCGTCCATAAATTACGTGAGGTGTTTTTTTAAATTTTCTGTCCCTCCCTCCCCCCTTGGTGAGATGTCGTGAGGTTTTATTCAACCCCCTCCCCCGTCCCCCAATCTCACGTGAGATTTTTTCAGAATGTGGGTTTATTAATATTAACTTAGTGTAGTGTTACTTTATTGATAAAAAAACTTTGGTGAGACAGAAATGTCTTCACGGAAAAGAAGTGCTGTTTGGAACCACTTTTTAGAAGTGGATCCAAAAAAGCGAAATGTACATATTGTTCAAATATCCTTGTTATTACCGGTGGTAACGTCGGTAATTTGAATAGACATTTAAAAACTAAACATCACACATGTCTAGTTTTAATCAGAAAAAAAATTGCGTGATATTTGTCGAGACCCCCCCTCTCCCCAACGTGAGATTAGATGATATTTGACTCAACCCCCTCCCCCCCTTAATCATCTCACGTAATTTATGGACGCCCCCTAAGACTTGAACATTGTAAACAATATTGCGTCAATAAAATGACATTTGACGCTGACACTCAGTACAATTACAATAAATGAGAAAAGAATGATTTTGTACAATTACAATAAATGCAAAAATTGAATTCTATTATTTTTCTATACATATTTATATTATTACTTGATTTTTTTTAAAGTGTACAAGTGCACTGGTAAAAAGAAATTTAAAAGACGGATTTGTAATAGGCGGAATAAATATTACGAATTTATATAGTCATACTATTTGCTCGATATTGATAACGGTAACAGGTAGATACTTGAAGTATTCACAGAATATTTATTTATATATTTTTTAAATATTAACAAGAAATGTAAAAAATAAATCAATTGGGACTTGAGGCGATCATAATTCCATCAATGAGATCTTATTGTATGCATAGAAGTGACTAACTAGCATTTAAATTATTATTTTGTTAATCCCAGGTCTATATCTGTGTTCTTTTTTTTTCAACTGTGAATGGTACGTAATCGTACGTCAACTGGGAATGGTGTGATCGTAGGTAGTTAAATAAAAATTGTAGAAATTCGTTGTTCAAATCATGATTGTTTAAAATAAAAGATTGTTGTTTAAACTTGTTTTTATTTGGATATATTTAATAATCTGTAAAACCTTAAGACACCGACATGCTCTTGCAAGCATGACCAACATTTTTACCATTGACGCTAAAATATTAACAATAAAACTTGTAAACAATCAATAAAATATAAATGTAAAAATGGAATTACCACTTTAGTTTCCGTCATACTGCTAAATATATGGCTAATCTACACGAGAGGCCAGTACCTGGCGCTAGTTGGTCTACACTACAGGCTTCCATTAGCGCAAAATAATTTTAATTTAATGGTCACTCAACTGGTGCAAGGTACTCGGTGGTATGCGTGTTTAAGTACTAGTATAACATGAAATTCTGTAAAATCTAAAATAATTAAAAATTAAATTGGATGCTTGCAGACCAGATCTGTTTATATCAGGTGTTCTGTGGTTAAACAAAAATCACTTAATCATACTGTAATAAAATTAAAAGCGAAGGGGGCGGAAGAGAATAAAGGGTTAGTCTTGTTACCACTTAGAACCTCAACGATACATATAATTGTGTTGCATTTTGGTTTACAAATGGCCTAGCGCAGGGATGGCGAACCTTTACATGTCAACCTTACATTCTAAAGAAATGTTCAATGAGGCTATAGACGTGCCATCAAATAATTTTGACTTTGAGATTATTAGGAAAATAACCATAAATACTATCAACTCAAAACTCTTTATTTACTACAACCACACATTTTTTCATAGTGTTTAATGAATTTGGGGATCAGTGACGTGCCCCAAATATGGTGTCGCGTGCCATTGGTTCGCCATCCTTAGCCTAGGGGGTGTAGAAGAACATATACTCCTTTTTTATCGTGGCCCACTATTTAATTCCCGCGGAATAATGTCGCAGATAAAAGTGACTAGTAAGATAATAAATTTACCAGCGGGCTATTCCAAAGTTTGTGCAAACATCGTCAGTGAGGGGCGATGCGGCGCTGCTGAACTAAAGAAATGAAATACAACACTATGACTTGTAATTCCTAAAATAACCGTCTGAAAGGTTACATGGTAAGTTTTCCTAATTTAATTCATATAGTTGGTTATTAATATTATCCATACTAATGTAGTATGTTATATAAGTATTTGGGTGGGGTTATAGTATATTCTAATACTTATTTCTAACACGAGATCCTTTAACAACAGGTCACTTAGCTCTTTGAATGGGATTACAGGAACGTATCGATCCTCTTTCTAATAATAATAATAAATTGTGTATTCATATTTTAAGTTCTGGAAGAGATCTGTAATTCCTCAAATCTTGGCGGAATGTGAACTGTTAACCTGTGATGCTTGTGTACATGTTTTTGTTGCCATATGTATAACAGTCGCAATGTATTGTATATGATGGATGTCATTAACGTATTGTTTACATAAGCGTCAGTGGCGCAGTGGATAAGGCGCAGAAGTTCAATCTGAAGGTTCCGGGTTCAAAATCAGCCATGTACCTGTGAGTTGTTTTTCAATTCAAGTACATTATCCGTTTGCTTAACGGTGAAGGAAAACATCGTGAGGACACCCGCGCACTCCTGAGAAGAAATTCAAAGGTGTAAGTGAAGTCTACCAATCCGCACCGGGCCCGTACACTCTCTATAGGAGAGTAGGCCTGAGCCCCTGCAGTGGGGACGTATATAGACTGTTGATGATTCCTTTTTTTTCCACGGCCCATAGTAAAAAGGAGGTGCTGCTGGAGCTGAATTTGATTGATTTATCACAGAATAATGTTTTAAAAACCATCATTTATTACATTTTTATTCTGTGCCGAAGACTTAAAATATACTACGAATTTAATTCGAAATTGGAATTCAAAACAGTTTGTGTTTTCTTCAAATTGCAAAAAGACGCAGTTAAACTAGGTCTAAAAATTGTTTTCATCACTATGTGCAGTACGAGGCCGTAAATATTGCACATCGGCAATCATTGCATTTCCGAATACAACCGAATGCTAATTTCCATTCCCGTGTATTATTAGATTTATTGTTTATCAAAATTTGAATTCAGAACTAAGTACTTTATGTTTAGTGTGATTCCTGCGTGAACTATTTAGAGCTGTTAAACTATTTTCTTTATTAATTTTTACTTATTGTTATTGTTTAAACCCTTTTAGACTTTTTATACTCAGTGATTATGACTTATTGTAGATAATTTCGCGTGACTGGACATGCAAAGGTTTACCTTTTCCCCCTTATAGATGCCATCGTACAACTTTAAATTATTTAAAATAAGGCTTTAATTAACTCTATATATAATTTGAACCAAGATTGACAAACGAAATTTTTAGTCTTAAGTCAAACACAATGTATATTGTTCATGACTAAATAAACTGAAACTGAACGTCATATAAGTTGTGTGCGACATAGATAACGCTCTAAGAAATCGAACATAGCCGATTATCTCCTTCCAAAGGACAATGTGCAATATGTACGGCCCCATACTGTATTTAAAATTAAACTAATAATTAAAATTGTTTCCCTCTATCGGATTATAAACATGAAATTTCAATAAATGTGTTTGCGAGCCCTATTATAAACACATGGAAACTACTGCACCTAGTCATGGCTTTGGACGAATTAATCAATTCATTCTTAACATATCGCCCCAACTCTACTCCATATCCCTTACGCTCGACTCGACATCGATTAGTGTTGGTACGCGTGGGTTCGTTCAGTCGTGGTACATCGGTGGCGCTCGCAGCATGAGACACTGCCCGGCTGGCTCGATGAGGATCGTCGCCGGGTCCTGCATCCACGGCTCTCCGTCTACTTGCATTGCAGATGTACCCATTAATTCAATCTAGAAAAAGAAAACGTTATAATTCACGCTGCTGACCCCAGAACACTCTCTATTTGTTTTACGTATCTCCTCGTCTCTAAATTTCCCAAAAGCTTGTTGGGATATTCATGAATCGATCGATTATATACCTTAACTTTGGAGCCCTGAGTAAATCGATACGGCTCCGCGAGCCCGCACTGCAGCCGCGCTATGTGGAACGACGACGAGATCCCGACTATCTGTAACGATCATTCAATATATCCTATCAATGACGTGGATACGTTGTCAAGACTACATACAAGGTACGAGTATAAGCGTGGCGCCACACCTACCTGGTCTGTTCTGGTCTAACTAGATGTTCCATACAAAATGTACCTATCGAGACACACCAATCTACCCTACCGTCAAGCACGCTCAGTCAGCAAGCAACCTGCCACCGTCCCCGGTAAGAACGCGCTGGACGATCAGAAAGAGGCGTGAATTACATACAAACAACGTATATCGCGACACGGTAAACTGGTAAAAAGGTAAAATAGTACGTTTCTCGGCAAACGCTAGATTACGACTGAACGCATATTTAGAAAGCCGCTCGGTAAATGTGTCACGACCGTAAACTAGAATCCGTAGGTATGGCCCCACGCTAAGGGGGAGTGTCATCATCGTGGGACTATAGCTCCAACAGTAAACCCACCAACATTTCGAATGCCTCCCAGAGTGATTACACTGGGATACATTATGTTACAGGTCTTCGGAGAGAAAAAACTGCTACCAAAAGTGTAAACAGATATAATGGGGGAAGCCTATGTTCAATAGTGGACATGGATATCACTTGATGTGTCTGTAAATTACGAGTTAGTATAGGTGTTAATAGTAGCATACATAACTTCATACTTATTTACCTCAAGTTTTCCATCGTTGATACTTTGCTCGGGGACCTCGTCTTCAACTCCCATATCTTGTAACATAAGCAGACATTACATTTCGTCAAATTTTATCGTCGTATTTTTATTATAAACTAAATACATTGTGCTGGATATCTTATTATACGATTCATCACCAGCCGGGATAAGTCCACAGCTGAACATAACCCTCCCATAATATGCAACAAAACCCGGTCCCGAGCTGTTTGCATCCAGCGACTTTAACCAGGTCGTCGACCTTAGTAGGGGGACAGCCTGGTATACGTTTCCCGGTATATAGTCGCGACTCGAGAACTCTTAGTCCCGATCGAAGCGTGTTACCAGTGAGACACACACCACCTCTTTTTATATATTATTTTATCTACTCAGGGTGTGCTAATGAGGACTCACTCCACAGATCGACGCCTGCTCCCCACGAGGGTATGTTGAGTGCCACGAGAGCCTGCAGCGGGGGCAGGGTGAGCGCCTCTCCGTCGTCCACGTGCACTCGGAGACGCTGCTCTAGGCCTTCGCAGCCACCGTCGTCGAACGCGCGGTTGGCGCCCAGGAAAACGTACGTCATCTGCATACAAAGCAAAAGTTTTTAAAACAATCGATTTGTTAAATCTCAATTAAACGTGGCAAATCCCTCAGTACCTTCTAGACCAACGCGTCGTCGACCTCATCGTCACTTAGCATCAGGTGAGATTGTTGTGGCCAAGCGTTGATCTATCTTTTATAATAATAGAAAACAATAACGCTTCATCTCAACTACTTGAGAGAAAACAGTTGTTTTATTATTAGATAGATAGATATAACATTTATTCAACAGAAAACACAGATACAGAAAAAAACATAAACAGAAATATACACAAACACACACATAAACAATACATCATCATTGGTCACGCAAGTGCCGCATCCTGTGATCTGTGTTTCTGAAGAGAACTGGTCCTGACTCAGCATATGCTGCAGACAGAGCTGCAGCGCTAATCTTCCGTCAGAACCAATTATTATTAGTTGTTTACAGTAACGGCGATGAGTCTAGAATTAGGTTAATTAAAAGTGGCATTGTTCTTTCTAATAGTAATAACAGTAAACAGTTATACGACACTATTTCCCTTTGACGTATAACAATGGAATATGTTAATCCAAAACATATCCAATCTTTGTTGTAAACTTTAACTTTAATCCAAAGTCACAAAGTTTCACAATTAATTATCATATTATAGTACTAACATAGTTGAGGGTCCTGTTAGCGTATCTGAATAGGAACTGTGTGCGCGCGCGGTGGAAGTCCAGCGCGACCTGCGCGTCCACGCCCACGCTCGCGTAGTTATACGCGAACACGACGCGCGCCGGGCGGGCGCGGCGCAGGCGGCTGCGGCGGGGGTTTATTGTTATCTTCCACCTTACCAAAAAAACACGCTCTTGTTAATTCAATAATAATACAGACAAATAACAGCAAAAGGGATATGTTCCAGATGTGATGCTGAAGAGGAAATCTGAATCTGTGAAACGGTAATTATTTAGGGGGCCCCTTAGCGACATCGCGAACGTGCCGATCTCGCTAGGAAGCAGAGGCAAATAGGCCGCGGAAACCCTTGATTTTAAAGGATTATCCGATATCCTAAAGGGTATAGTGGGTAATCCAACATAAACCGCATCTTTGAAAATGTCGTTACAAGAAAGTGGGACTTATTCAGACAAAATGGTCACTCAAGATATACCTATAATACTTTTCTATACTCGCCTGGCTAGTATCACCTCATTGGTTACCTTACCTCTCGTCACACCATATGAAGGCCAAGTGCGAGATCTTGGTGTATTTTTTAAAAAGAAGTACGTATCCGATTGACAGATACAACAATTTTATGGTTGTGAAATTTTGCCAATTCAGTGTGGTGCGAGAGTTGATCCAATTGACAAATGAAATGAAAAATAATTACTCAATTTTTTATTTAACTTAAAACAAAATCTGACCACACAATATATATTTGTTCAATTTACGGTAGTATGGAGTCCGCTAGGTGTAATATTTTGTCATGTCAGATTCATACAAAACAAAGAAGCGATCGTAAGCATACTGTCTAGCCCATCAGTGGGACTAGGGCGCATCCATATGCTAATCATATGCACACATGTATGCCAAATAAGCGATTGATATGTAGTATAAGTGTAGATAGTAGCTAGTAAGTAGTCATGTATCTACATATATTTAATACTGATAGTGAAACGGTGATGAAGTATCAACGGGATTAAAGCACGTTAAGCAATAAAAATATTTGTAAATACCTAATTTACTTGAAAACATTACATTTGAAATTTTTGGGCGACGATTTCTTTTGTTATGTTTGATTAAAGCCTTTTAAAGGTTGCATTGGAAGGATCATCAAACGACTTCAAAAAAGGAGGAAGTTCTCAATTTGATGATTCTTTCCTTTTCAACCGATTTTGATGATTCTTTTCTATTTGAAAGCTGGTGCTTCCCGTGTGGTCTCATTCCAATTCCAGTTCTGACAGTGGCATCCAGAGAAAACCTCTTGTCTTAAATTTGCTTTAGATTTTTAGGGCAGTTGGAAGTCGGTTTCTAGTTCTTTTCAAGTTTCTAGTTTTTTGTGTGTGTTACGCGATAACTCCGCCAATAGTGAACCAATTTTTATAATTCTTTTGTTTGTTTGGTAGGGGTTACTTCAGAGGTGGTCCCATATGAATATTATCATTCCGTATTATTCAATTTTTTAAACGAATGTAACTAAGGCATTCAACGAATACGAATATTATTATTCGTTCCATCACTATACGTTTGTGTTACGCTATCAGTACCTGTCGAGCGTGGTTTCGTCCGCGTTCCTGACGGCGTGTATGATGGACTGTGCGTTGAGCGGCGTGAAGCAAGTCGGCCCCCAGCCCAGCACCCGCGACAAATCATTGCCCGTACCCATGGGCAGGATTCCTACTGCACTCTACACATAACAAAACACACATGACACGTGTGATCATTATGAAAAAACTCTAGGAGGAAGGCCCTAAATGACAGGAGAATTGTCTTAAAAATTTTTAATTATTTTATTTGCATTTTAAAGGACTTTAGGTAGTATAGATAGATATTATGTTTATTTTTCATACAGATCGAAAAATTTACGTTATTTATTCATAATTATAAGTCACCGCATATTTTAACGAGTCAAGTGAGCTGAAGTGGCAATGAGAAGGCAAAGTCGCTCGAAGAGCGGATCACCGGTGGGCTCGAGAATCCTCGAGTGGCGTCCACGTACCGGGAAACGATCGGGTCGTCTCCCTACTAGATGGACCGATGACCTAGTAAAGGTCGCGGGGAGTCGCTGGATGCAAGTGGCTCGGGACCGATCAATGTGGGATAGCATGGAGGACAGTGTTCAGCAGCGGACGACACCACCGAAATATGTGCAAAGAAGTTGAACCTAATTGACTAAATTGTATTATAAGCTTTAGTATTAAGATGTTGTTGTTATATAGGTAAATGCTTCTGCATATCTCCTGAATACGTTTTACCTTGTATAAGACCCGCGAGATGATATAGGGTGGTCTCATTCTAATGGCGAGACCGCATGGGTAATATGTAACAAACTCACCCGTGTATGTGTCACGGATTTGAGTGAGTTGAGTATCCACGCCACGGTGCCGTCGCCGCCGGCCGCGATCAAGCGACAACGCGGCGGAAGCCATCGCACCACGCTCTCCGGCGTCGTGGTGCTCAAGTCAACTACCTGAAAATCATACCAACATCTTATAAATACGAAAATAACCGCCTCCGCCTGCGTTCGATTCCCAAATGGGATACCTATCAGAAATCTCAGTCTATAACGCGATTGAAGGCCAGATGATCGAAAGCGTGGTCACCCAGAAGCCTTAACTTAATGTCTAGCTCTCTTACATTTTATACCGGAACATAACAGTTTTATTTATGCTGCTGTTAGATAACATGGTGTTAGCTAACCAGTTGGACATAGAAAATGCGCTACCGCCAGCCAAATTGATTACCGATCCACTGAAAATCGAACCCGGCAACTCCGGTCATGTTCACTGGACTTTGTATGTATGATAATGATATGATGACAAAGAATGGATGAATGAATGTAATGTTCACTAACTAACCTGTATTGGATTTAATAAGCCCTTGAACAACGAAAGAACCTCATCACACCTGTTGCTTCCGGATTTGCGATTAGCTGAAAAAATAAATGATTGCACATCAACAGTGTATTTATCATAAGAACTATTGTTTGCGGTTACGATATTTTTTTACAGATTGATCTTCGGAAAAAGTATACTTTGGATTTTACAGGGGTCTGAATCCTAACAAAGACCCCATACCTCGCTCATTAAGCGCGAACTTCGGGAAGTAATACGAATGATCATCAACGAAAATAATTTAATAGCAGTTTCATCTAAATATTAAATTGTATTTCACAATATTTTACAAATCTATTTTGATGTCAAAAACTATACCGCTACTTTTGTAAAGGCGTTCTGCAGCTAAGAGGTAAAGAATGGTTTTGAATTTGTTCTGAGAATAATTTAAGTATATAAAAACATTTTTATTACATAATAATTTAAGATTCGTCTTCCAGAACCAGAATTGAATAATAAAATATTAATTTATAATCTGCAGCATACGTCCACCGCTGGAGATGGCATGAGTCTCCCATGATGACAGTGGACATGATCCTTAAAAGACTTGTATGTTCGTCTTCTGAATATTCTTCCCTTATTAGCCACCCTTATTAATGACACCTAAGGGCTGATATGGCAGACAACCCCTTGAGAAAATATTAATTGCATACCAAAAATTATAATTGGTTCCCAGTCATCATCTGGTAGAGGTTTGATGTTCACAATAGCTCCCTTGTCTATTTGTACACATGAAGGTGGTATTATTATCTTTCTGTATTTCTGGAAGTCACACTGTTGAAAAAATAAATACAGTTAGTATGTAACTAACTTGAACAAGCACTGAAATATTGACATAATCTTTAAAAATAGAATAGCTGGCTTTGATAAGTGGTTACCTAAAAATACAAGGTAAAATTATAATGACGGGAAATGAATTTCACCAAAGAACAACCCAAAAGGAAAATACAATTAGGCGTTATGAAAATCCTTGAGGTTTTTTTTCCTTCTGAGGACATAACCCTAAAAATGACCCAAAAATATATTAGTATGTACTCAGTTTTCTACTACTTTAAAAAATTGTGGCAAAAGATTTTGTATAAACCACTAGCTTCTGCCCGCGGCTTCGCCCGCGTGGACTTTAGGTTATATCGAATCAAAAGCCTAAAAAATAAGTTTCAAGCTTCTAGCTCTAAAAATAACGATACCTCTATACGACTTTTCATCCCCCCTTTCATCCCCTTAAAACCCTTTTTTCGCATTAAAAAGTAGCCTATGTCTTTTCTCAGGGTCTATCAGGGTTCATCAAAATCGGTTGAGAGGTTTAAGCGGGAAAGCGTAACAGACAGACAGAGTTACTTTCGCGTTTAGTAGGGATATATCATGCAATTCACTAAGTTTAAATCACCTTAAGTAGTAAATTTCTAGCAAGCAAACAACACTGAAAATGGCACTGTTGTACTCAGACTTGCATACAAATAATATAAGTATTCGTAATTAAAAAGTACTTCACATTTTCTATTAAAATCACTGTATTTTTTTTCTAATAAGCCTTAACATGACATTATTGAGTAACATTGTAACATAAAGCACTTATTTATTATCTTTAGTATACTAAATACTATCCATAAATGTGAAAGTGAGTTTATGAGTAGATGGACAGCATGCTCGCCCAGAAGCCTCAATCTAATGAGTAGCTGACTCTGCTACCTTTCAGACTGGAACACAACAGTGCTCAGAACACTGCTGTTTGGTTTGGTTAACATGGTGTTACTTTTTACATATAAGGCTAATTTTTATCCTGATTGACCAAGTAGTTCCTGTGGTTATCCCATAAATAATGAATTTCATTTTTTCTTCTTAGAATCATAAATGTGTCCCATTTAGTGAAAAAGTGGGAAGTGTACCTCAGAGTTGTTTATTGGCTCTCGGCTGAGTTTGATCCTCTGACACCAACAGCAAAAGTATCTTTTAAATCCTTCATTGCCATGACATGAACTCTCCCTCTGTGCAGTGCCAACTGAAATCAGAATATAGTATTTTACTATAACTATTTTATTATGACAGCTTATTTTAATTTATCAATAAACACAATTTGAAATGACATAAGTAATTATAAAAAAATACTTAAAAGTTTAATTTTTGATAATTTGTACTTATTATAACATAGATTTATTTTTCATTGATGAAAACTTAAACAAAAACTTATACAAAGACTATATAACGAAAATTAAAATAAAGACTACATGTATATTATTTGAGATATAAAAAATAGTTTTGTGTTATGTAACTTCTAAAAACATTAACAAGAAATTGATATGAATTTCAATCAATATTTGGACTGTGCCATTTTTCAATTTTTCAATTTATCTTTATCTCCATCTTAGAATTATGCAATTTATATATTTTTCTAAAGTAGAAAAAGAATATTCACAAACCAACAACCCAATGATGATGAAAAGTCTTGTCACTAGGCCAGGTAATGGGTTTACATCTTAGTTTTTTGTTGACCACCCTCTGGCAGCTTCGGCAGGCACTCACAGCACAGCACTCACAGAATAGGCCAATTGTTGGCAGCATCAACTTGTTGCAGACTGAGCACTGTGACAAATATGGATAATTAAAAAACATTGTGATGAGAGAACTGGTAGCAACCTCCAACAAAGAATCAGCCTAGTAGATTACTATTAAGCCAAAAATATTTTATTTTCTCCACAAAATCAAACTGGCCGCTAACTTTTTCTCTATGTTGTTATAAACCTTTTTTTCCTTGTAGGTGTTGTATACAGCACTATGTACAACTCGGGAAAATGTGTGATTCCCCCTCATGTGTATTAAGGTCTCAAACTAATTCATTGGTAATCAGACACTTTCTCCCCTTGATGAACAATGTACTACTTTACATTCTTGACATAAGTGGTTAATACTTGAAACAGACTGGCTTGAATGAAATGTTTGTAATTTTCAATGAAACACTAATGCCACTAGTAAGAAAATTGGTTTAAAATAAATTGTTAGTAATGTGTCTTATTGTTTTGTGGTGATTATTACCAACCAAAACATTAAAATAAATGCTCACACAAACTAATACTATTGTGAAGCTTATATAAAAATCAGTTGAGAATATTACAATGATTTAAAATATTACTTACGTAAATGTTGTAAGGTATTGATTTATTGCATTCAATACTCCTCCAAGAGTGCGTGTGACCTATGAGCTTTGTATTTAGATAGCTGTTTTCGTAAAACAAGGAATGAATAATTCGGTAAATCAAATAACTTAAAAATAAACCTCCGATCAAGAAATAATAATTAAAAATAACATCATTTAAATTTTTTATAGATTCACTTTCCATGTTCTTATAAGGCAGTAATTAAACGCGATGAGAAGATACAGTACTCTCATTCCATAGTTATTGTAAATTTGTGGAAGTTGTTTGTCCAATTTCAATGTTTTGTTTAATTTAATTCTGTTGGTTGTGATTTCGAAAATTGACACGTGACCCATGTGACATGATTGACAGACACTGTCATGAACAGCTGTCTGCCACCTCTGCCACCCATTTTTCGGAGTAACATTTTTTCCAACCGGAATAGGCAATGGCAAAACACCATACAGCCATGTCTTTGCTAATGATATTCTCTCTTAGAATTTTAAGGTTATAAACCACAGACTAATATATGTACTTGTTATAAAAAAAGGCCGAAGCTATTTCTTCAGTTTTTTCAATAAAATGTATAATGTGTATATTTTATCACTTGTTTTGACGATTCTTGATAGACGAAAATTTCAAAGGTCAGCCTTGGTTTCAACAGAATTCGAAAGAATCCATATGCCGAATGTACTCGACATGGTAAACCCTTTCGATCCCGTCGAAACTCTCACAATTTTGCGTAATTGATACTATAACACCGTCCGTGACACTTTTTGCGCTATATAACACCATTATAATACAAAAACACTGATCAGTATTACTAAAATTGCAATGAACCACCATTTTTCAAGTTCGCGCCAAGAATCCCCTGCCACCCAAAGCTGTCACCATTGCTTTTTCATTATTCCTTTTCAAAATAGGCAATAGCCTTTAAACTTTGCAGGTACATATTTTGTTCGTGACAGTACCCCGACAAGTTCAAAAACTTTTAGGTTTGCACTAAAGCTACGCGCGCCTGCTGATAAGCTTTAACCTGACAATAATGTTATTTGGTTTGGATATAAAGCGTGCTAACCCAAAATCCTCGAGATAACACGAGGCGTACTGCTATTTGGTGGTAGACAGGTAATGTGGTGGAATACTGGCCAGGCGGATAAAAATAGATATAGGAAAAAAGAATTAAAAAAACAGCTTTATTTATTAATTTTTTATTACTAACGCAAGAGTCAGTTTCAACTTCGAAGAGCACAAATCAATAGGTGTTTTTTCTTCTTTATTAGGAGTATGTATATTCGCACCAGCCTGGACCAACATACTTGCTACTGTGTCTCTGTCCTCTTCACATGCTAAATGCCTGAAAAGCAATTTATCATTAAAACTTTAGCAGTTACTCTGAAATAAGTTACGGACATATCTAGACAAATTAAATCAATCTATACACAGTATAAAATACAAATACAGCTGTCCTAGACTCATAAAATAGGACTACTCTATTTCATGTCATAGGTATTGTAAAAAGTGACTATACCATGACTTCAGATGGACAGCAACATTTACTTATATATGGTGATAAGAGTAGAATCCCATAATGACCATTTGTTGTGGTGCACTCTGGAGGCAGACTCATGTCAAGCCACAGACTTTTGCAGTTGATGATTGTGATTTATTACGAGTATATACACTTACAATGGTGTTGAACCTGTAGAGTCACAAGCATCTACTATAATCTGTGGTTTGCTCAGAAGCAACTCCACAATAGCAATTCTACCCTGAGCAGAAGCTCTGTGCAATGGTGTTGCTCCCAATACATCCACATCATTGATATTTGCCCCATTTTCTATCAGAAATTTTGCAACCTGCAAAAAATGTATTATTTATTTATAAATATATTTGGCTCAATTTGACATATGATCCCTTAAAGCTAAGAGAGTTAACTAGTAAAATTGTGCAGAACGATATGAAATTGTAAACGACTTTGGATGTGTTTTGATAACATATATTCTTAGTTTCATCACTGTTATCTTGCTTAATGGCTCGGGCGGTAATAGTTGCCTGCTCTATGGTACATGTTGCCTTATTACTAAATATAGTTGTAATAAGACAGAAATAATGTAAAGATAAAAAAGTTTCAGAAAATATAATACCTCTTTATGTCCTTTAGAACAAGCATAATGCAATGGTGACTGTCCTCGATTAGTCTTCTTATTTACATCTGCTCCTTTTCCGATTAGCAACCGTACAACTTCATGCCGGCCTGCAGATGCTGCCAGTATCAAAGGTGTAGAATTTGTGTCATCAAGAGGATCAATTGGAGACCCAAGATCTAGTAAGTATTCAACAAGATTATGATTTCCGCCAAGAGCAGCCCAGTGGACTAATAGCCGGTTGTTCTGTAACGAAATGCACTCGAATTTCAGCATCTCGAACACATTTTGATTCATACTAACAATAATACAAAATTTATTGATTTCTACGCACCGAATCCAATTTATCCAGCAAAGATTTATCCAAATCGAGTTTCGCTTTAACTTGGTTAAAATCACCTTTGTAGGCTGTTTCATACACGGAACCGATAGACATTGTAATATTTTCAAGAGGATAAGAAATACGCAACAATTCGATTCTTAATAACACATTAATTATTGTAAGTCAAAATGATTTATTTTCCCCCTTCAAAAACTGCAGTCTCACAAAAACAGCATTCACAACAGCATCGCTCCTTGACACGGGTCGTTTTTGAACGAATGTAAAAAAAATGACAATGTCAGGCAGGGTTGGATTCAGACTTGATTCAGACCCTCTGAAAATTAATGTCTATGGAAATTAAAAATATACTACTTTTCGATTTCAATTTTGTTATTAATGTTTGGTAAATAACGAACTTTTCAGTAGAATATACAAAGAAAGTCCGCTTTGGAGATTGTCTTTGTCTCTCTGTAAAGAGTTTAGTCGCGAATATGGAGTGTAGCCCTAAAAATATTACACTAAAAAAACATTCCTATTCGTTATAAACTAACAACTGTCACTTCATTTTCGCCCATACTGCCCGTTGATTGGTTAAAAATTCTAAAATGACTGACATTAGTCAGCTGATTACGAATTTTCTTTTTGTGTATTAGATCCCGTCACTGTCGGCTCTTTTGCTGGCTAATTCGATTTTGCTATACAATACATACATAACTTTATAATATTGTAGGATACTAAGAAAAAAAAAAGCAAACGATTCACCCAACGAAAGTTGTCAATCGAGCTGAAAATAAAATTATGGTACTTTTGCGTAGTATACTGGCATTACGATACTACATACTACACGTCATGAAATTATGGTACAAATAGTATAATTATACTACGAAATCCAATCCCAATTGTCAAGTGAACCTTTTTTAAATTAAATATTTTTCAGAACGACAAAAATATGGTGGACAAGCAAGCAAGCTAACTATTGTTTTAACAGCATAGGGTATTCCCGTTAGTTGTATCTTTGTATCAAGCGTAGATTATAAATTTTGTTTCAGATAAAAGCTTTGTTTTCCAAAACCGTATGCATCCATCACCCATCCATTCCTATCCATATATTGGTCCACAGGCGTGCCACAGCCACAGATTTCAATATAATCTATGGATAAGATTTATTTTTGAGGTTGGCAATAAAAATATCTTCCATCATTAGACAGATCACTTGTAGTATTGTCAAATGTTGACATTTCTTACCTATTCAAATTTTAAGTGAAGTGATTGTTTGGCTATTCGTATTGGTTGTTACTGAATTAAAGATCATGAGAAGTGGCCGAGCATTTACGAAGAGAATTCATGCATTTTAAAACCGGTAAAACTGGAATTTAGTAAATTCGTGCGTGGTGTCGTCTCAAGCCGTAGTATACTAAAAACTGTGTCAAATGTTACAGGTCCAAAGTAGTGAAAGTAAACAACTGATTTGTTAGTAATTTAAATCGGATAAGTGACTAAATCAAAATCAATTATAGGTTGCGATTCATCAATAAATATTGACGATGTCGTTGACATACCACGACTGTTATGATGGGAGTAAAATATTTCTGTTCCTATCAAACAGAATTGGTCTTCCTATAGATTTAGTAAGTATATAACTACATATATAATAATAATAATATCACTTTTATCATCATCATACCTGCTAGTCCTAATCATTACAAAGAAATGTGAATTGAAACTTCTTGTCGGTTTCATTTAAATCTATTTTTAATTTCTGTTTACTTAAAAATATATGATATTATTGCTTACTTCATTAGCAAGTTCAATGCAGTAATGTAGAAGGATGGTTGGTATTGAGTAACCATTGGCTAACCGCTTAATATTGTTAGTTATGAATATTATGCTTTAACAAAAACAACAACAGCAATGTTCGCTAATTTCAAAATATTAAAGACTATGTTATATTTTTAGTGTTCAAACAATTAAAATGAATACTAAAAGTTTTCAAGATAAACTTTTGTTTTAGATTTCAATTTGATTATGTTTTGGAATGAATTGTTTCTTTTTGTTCTATAAATATTAAATTATATTAGTGTAATAAAGACAAGAAGCAAGGAATAAATCTGAAAACAGGATTCTGTATAATTCCATTGGATGTACATTTTTGTTATAGCATTGTTTGATGACCTTTTATTATGGTAATTATTCATATTATGTACGGAAACCTGGTGTGCAAGTCCAACTCCCACTTGACTGATTTTTTAAATTATGAATCAATTTATTTGTAATCTATATAATTTTTTTTCTTCTAAATATTAATATAAATAAATTCACATATATATTATTTATAAAGTGAATATATAACTAAATATTTCAAGTGTCTAACTGTTACTGATATCAATATCAAGCAAAAATGGGCAAAAAAATCACGTTAGTTGTATGGGAGACCCCTTAAGTTTTTATTGTATCCTATTTTTTAGTATTTTTTGTTATAGCGGCAACATAAATACATCATCTGTGAAAATTTCAACTGTCTAACTATCATGGTTCATGAGATACAGCCTGGTGACAGACAGACTGACAGTGGAGTCTTAGTAATAGGGTCCTGTTTGTTACCCTTTGGGTATGGAACCCTATTATTTCATGTGACTAGTTTTTATTTGTGCAATCTGAAGGAGGCCTACACCAAATTCGACGAGAATCGCTAAGAAGAAGTGAATTTTAATGAATGTTTACTTCGAATGACAAAGTAGCCTGGCCACATGAATAAACTTTTATTTGGAAATGCAGTCATCTGAAATCTATAACAGAAAGCCTCAAACAGGCTAAACAATAAAATTATATATTAAAATTTGCATGGGGAAATATCACTTCTACATTTTTTGCACACATACGCAAAGTTACGTTATTACATTGTTTTGTGTGTTGTGATTATGGGTCTTCAAAGATGACCAAGGCATTCTAAGAGGTAGGCAGCAGTATGTTTATAGGTAAAAATTTTGAAAAAATGGTAAATTTAAAAAATAATATTAAGAAAGACATTTGTTGTTCTTTTCAAAGGTCAGGTCAATATTTTAAATGCATTAATATATCACAGCTCTAAATTAGGTAGATGACTAAAAAAGTTATGATCTCATTCAAGAGACAGTGTGAAGATTAATATTTAAGCCTTGCCAAATATTTTTCAATACCACTTATAGTTTTTCCTAATATAAATCCAATAGACTGATTTCAGCCAAATTAGTACGACTTTTTTATGATTATGAAAGGTGATCTGAGAATTGTAGAGAAACTGTTGCATTTTTGAGACTGACTAAGAAATCATAAGGTCCCCGTTTAGATTTATTTAATGAGATCCCGCTCCATCAAAGTTTCATACTAAATTTACGTTGCCATAATCTTTTAAAATGGAAGGCTTTATGCAGTAATTATCTAAAAATAGGACATTGGATTGTAAACTTTTGACTAACATTTTTATAACTTTAATCAAAGTTACGAAGCTGATTATTTTATGCATAAAAATACAACTCATGAAGATTTAAAAAAAAATTCAACTGGCAATATCGAAATTCCTCAAAAAATCTGAAAAAATCATTACTCATCATCAAACCAATCGAAAACTATAAAAATGGGGGTAAACTATAAAAAAAACTAAAAAAACTATTTAAAAAAACCCACGGCATGCATAAATTTTTTGGTGACTTCAATTGATCGGCCGGCCACCCTGTATAGTTTTAAACTTTAAAGATATGTAATTCTATTAAGTATGTGTTATTAAGGTATCCAATAAACAAAGAAATATTATTTTAATATGTGAGTATTCCCTTTTAATGAAATGAAATGAAATTTCATTTCATCATTCATCAATCAAATCAATCATTTCATTTCCCTTTTAAGTATATTTTATACGGTCCCATACAAACAATAGAGTATACCATATAAAACGTGAACAATGAAAGTAGGTTGGTGTAAAATCGTAACAAGACTATGTGTTGTGATAAAACTTATTGCAGTTGAGAAATGCCATTTTATATTACAATAATATATACAATAAAATAAATCACAAGTACTAGGAAAACTACAACTATTTTCCTTCATGTGGAACTAATCGTTTTCGAACATGAAAGAGCGAGAAGGGTAATTAAATTGGCCTTTAAATTGATGACATACGAGTATCATATATTTTCGTCCAACAGAGTCATAGAACTACTGGGGCATGATGTTACGCCTCAGTAGCGTAGCCTTGTCTAATACTTGTCTAATACGGAAGAGTTAATTCAATTTTTTAGCTCCGCTGTCCGTCTTTCTGTAAGCGGGCTGTATCTCATTATCCCTAATAAGTAGACGGTTGAAGTTTTCACAGAATGTGTACATATCTGTTGCCGGTATAGTTACAAATAATAAAAATTAAAGGGGGCCTAGAACACGTGTTTTCAACCGATTTCAAAAAAGGAAGAGGTTCTCAATTCGACTGTATGTTTTTTGTATGTTGTTACCCGATAACTCCGCCATCTGTAAACCGATTTTGATTATTCTTTTTCTTGTTTGGTAGAGAATACTTCAGAGGTGTTCCCATATAATTTTTTCGAAATTGATTGACCGCTTTTTTATAAAATAAACAAGCCAACAACAACAACAATGTACTCAGATAATTCTATGTCTAAGGGTGAACATTTTTAAGGCAATTGAAGTCGGTTTTTAGTACTTTTTGAACGCGTTAATTATATGATTACAAATGCAGTTGAAAGCCATACATCGGGGTAGGGAATCTTACTGCAAAGTAAAGTTTGTTTTGCTTGAGCCAAGACACTTGCTCGATGTATAGTACGCTCACTAGGTGCGCCATCTAGTGATCGCAGAGCAAAGCTAAAGCAAAAATGGTTGGAATAAGCAAATTCGTTAGAGCATTGTTTGGTGAATATTACATTACCTATTGTCAGTGGCGTAGCTATGAAACCGAGGGCCCCTGGTCAAAATAAAATTGGGGCCCTATTAAACTACTAAATACGTTAAAGGTACAAAACTACTTCATCACATGCCATAATAAACGTTTACGTTACGTCTTTTTGAAGGAATCCACGTCAACCCACAAATTATATTTGAAATAATTGATTTTAATCATTTAACGATGGATACAGTTTTCTTCGATACATCAATGGAACCGTCTAAGCCTTAGACTAAGTCATCTGAATGGATGGATGATTTTTTTTTGTTCAACTAGGATATTACAAAACTTTTTCAACTCCATTTCGTATTAAATATTGTACGTTAGTATAGAACCCTTCTAAAAACCAAATGTTTTCTCGACGTTGTTGTTAAACAGAACTCATTTTAAGCCACACATTTAATGGTTTTCCTGTGTCGGTCGGTTCACTACCAATACGATGCGATTCCTCCCTCCATTTAACGATCCGCTTTGTGTCGTGTTGCGAATGTGATTGAAGGAGCTCGCATTTCACGTTCTCGCATACATGTCCACTCAAAGTATAAAAGGGTCTAAACTGTAGTTGACTTTGGTATAATGGAGAATGCTTCCGTCTGTTCCGCCTTAAGAAGGTACTGCACGAATTTATATAAAAAATCACTACTATAACGCCCTGAATTAGTTTAATACATTGAAATGAATTATTTAAGCTAGCCCGATCATTGAACAAGGGTATGCTGTTGTTGAAATTTGATACAAATACATAATTAATAAACAATTGTCAAAATTGCCGTTAATGACATCTAGAAAAATTTGATATTTATTGAGATGTCATAAAAGCTATGTATTGTTTATTAATTAATTATGTATTTGTATCGAATTTCGACAAGAGCGTGCCCCTGTTCAAGTATCGGGCTAACTCCTTTCAATTTATTTAACTAATTCAGCGCATATAAAAATGAGATTTAATTATTTTTCAATTCGTGCAGTACCTTCTTAAATGTGGTGACGCATTTTCAGACCATTTTATGCTTAGACGCTTAAGCCATCGTACTCGTATTCATGATGTCATTCGTATTTTTAGTGCGGAATATTTTTTAATATTTGTTGTCTAGCAAGTACATTAATATTAAATTAATAGATTTAGACCGCTAGCAATAATATAACTATTAAAACTGCATAAAATGTCGTGCAGTAGTTTTTCCGTGATGTGGGTACAATCATACAGAGTGAAGGGAAGACAAAAATGCTAAAGATATTTTGGGCTTCCATATCTGTTATAAAGACCTCCCTCATAGTATTTTTCTTTCATATCTTCTATGTACAAACATGGACCAGGTAACAATGCTTGTTATACCTAGGTCTAGATATATACATATGTATATATTTATTTTAGAGACGATAGAGAAAGGAGGCTGCCTAATTCGGAGATTGTAAACCGGATTCACGTTCTTTATCTATATCAAAAATATATTTGTGTATTTAAAATGTTTTTTAAATACGATATTGCTTTCAATGGGACTGGTCCAGATTTTCGACAAATTTGTGAACATTGGTCATAAAATAAGGTATAATGCATTTGTAATAAAAAATAAGGATAACGTACGTAACGAGAATTTCTTTTATATTTTCTGTTTGAATCCATTTTGAGAACTTCTCAGTTTGGACTAATCTCAAGTTTTCCCTTCGGCTCTGTTATCTATTTGTTGTTGTTGTTGATGATGATCGTGCGATCGTTTTACTTACGATACGCAATTATTATAGCATATCACAACTTAATGCGACTGCGGTCGAACGAACGCGACCGTCGGTACCCCGACCAACAAGTCGTTCGACTCATATCACCTTAATGTAAATTAATTAACTGTAAGGCTTAGTATCTATCTCTTCAGTTATTCATTAGATAGTACATATATCTAATTAGTAACACATACCACATTGTTAATTATTGTTTTCATATCTTTTTTTTTCTCCATTAGGTTAATTTTTCTATCGCACAATTAGCAGCACTATGCCTGGCCATATTGTTTCGGAAACCATTGAAAAAAGTTTCGCCCGAATTTCGACATTCTGTGTGCCTTGTTATAGGTTTGGTAATGGGATATTTCTGCTTTGGCAAGTAAGTTTCTAGAATAATCACCCTTTTCACCCCTATGATTTCTCTAGTATTGTATTACTTTAGTCATGCTAATGGATTCGAATCTAAAACGCATTCAGAGCTTTTGACTCATTTAACAGTATTTGCATCCTTTTTTTATCGTAAGAACGCGAAATCAGCGAGTTTAGGTCTACCTTTGCTGTGCGTTTTAGATTCGCGTCCAATATTGGTTTTTATATAAAAAAATACAGTTTTACAGGTATATTAATAATTCGGTGTTGAAAAGGCACTTGAAATAGCGTTTTCCACCTACGTTTTAGTCCTTCTTGGAACTTGGGCATACTTTTGATTGTCGTCGATTTATCAGTTTGATAATTGGAAGACATTTATTTCTGTCTGTTTAATTAAATCGTAAAATTACAGTAGTATTCTAGACTACTAGCATGCGTCTACGACCAACAATAGTAAAATATTGACATATGGGTTTAAGACCTTGTGACCAATTGTATAATGTGTTTATTATAGTATAGGTACATACATTGATCAGATGATCACACAACTCAACGTACAATAGGTACACTCGAGTACAAAAATATGTATCCACTTTTGAACCATGTCACATTCACCTTCAATTGACATTTCCTTCAGGATTGCATATGACATGGTTTTAAATTGGATAGGTACACAGTTTTGTACTCGAGTGTACATAACAAATATAAATAATGATTGTTGGCGTTTGTCTTTCTGTAGGTGACGTAGAAGGTGATTTGGGTATATCGGCATTTGGGAATAATCGGTCGATGGCAGGTTAGCTGCATACCTATGTATGGATATGTGTTTTGTTAACGTCAGGTACTTTTTTCTACTCTTGTTTGAGAAACTAGCTATGAGACGAAAACTATACGTCAAAGAGAAATCAGACGTTTTTTTATTGATCGTTATGGTCCGTGCATTTTATACGCGAGTTACATATAAAAATCAGATTTTCCTATCTTCCCTTTCCTATTACATACCAATAATTTTAATTTAAACATTCAAAATCAATACTGACATTCTCTATTAACTTGGAAACATTTTTTTACAATGGAATAATAACTAAAAACCGTTGACACTAGACAATTTAAAAACAATTTTGTGAACTAACAAACGAATCAATCATAAGTGAGATATACATTAATTCTTTCAATGTAGAATTAATTGTTTATGCCATTATGATATCACTCGAGTTTTATCACCCATACATAAGTATCATAAGTTCACGAGTACCTCATATGAATCATACGCATTATACTTACTATACATATATCAACATACGTATGTATGTAATGGATATATTTACGATCGGGGCCATCAGTGTCCATCGACCTGAAACTAAAATCTTTCAACTATCTAGATTCTAAACAGACGGCTTGTATTTTGAAATTTAATAAAAATTATATATGTATGAGCATTTATTTTTTATCATATTTTACGAATCATAATTTTTCGCCGTTTTTATACACCAGTCTACGCGAGAAAATTATACAGTGCAGGATTTACAATTTACCCGAAAATCCTGAAAAGATTTTTATGTAATTTTGCTTGTAGTAGACTGTAGAACAGAAAATCAGAGACGACATGGGGCATCTGTAATTGGTTATTTCAGCACAAAACGGACTCCCAGTAACTGAAATTTTAGGTAGATTTAACCTAGGAGCATATAATCACTACGATTAAACCCAAGTGATGTTACCTCTTTGACTAATCGATAGAAATATAATTCTAAATTCAAATAAAATTATTAACTTCTCCATGAGGCGAGCTAGCAAGGAGACTACCTGCAGCTGATACTGTCCGACGTCACTTAATCTGATGGCTCTTAGGACCATGTGATAGTACGAAGTACTTTGCACTAATTATCTTTGCATTTTAATATAGTGTACTGCGTTTACTGTTCGCGATAATGTCGAGCGATTATATTTACGAGGACAGATTATCTCTCCACAAGCGCTGTGTCATAAAACGTCAACATGTTTAGAACCCACGAGATAAAACGTTACCTTGAAAACAGCGTTAAATACCTGTTGACACACCCAAGAACAGACTAAACAATGAATAGTTTCAGTAAGAAATTGCTAGAAGTCTAGATAATAATGATTACCAGTTTCACAAATACGACGAGTGCAAATGAATACGTAACTCGTTGAGTTTTTGACAAAGAGAGCAATTTCCGAAACTGGTACTTCAGAAACGGTAGATATTTGTATACAATCTTTGAACCTACCACATATTGAACATATATCTATTTGGTGAAATTTAAAAATACAAGACCTACTTGTAATGTCTCCGACTTGATTCAGTGAGTACAAACAGACAGGCCATATCTCTGGATATAGTTTACTCACACAATATGCTCTTATGTTGCCTTAGATTCCCACTGATTAATGATATTATTTTGCAATTGTTTCTATAGCTACATTATTTAATTGATTATTATTTAATTACAAGGGACCTTGTAATTATTCAATCAAAGTTGCAGTAAGAGCTGAATTAACAGTTAGTGTGTTGGGATCCGTAGTCAAACCAAATGCTGTTATAATTTGGCTTCTGTGTAATACAATGTTGTACATAAAAATTAACGGGTAAATCCTATATTATTTGTGTAAAATTAGTAGATTGTTACACAAGGGATGAAAGTGATTAATTGTATGACGAGATATTTACGGAGCCCGAGCAAAGCAAGAGCGCCTATAGTTCAAGGGTGCATTTGATGCTTTCACCCGACTTAAACACTTTACTTTTCTTGTCATAATAATTACAACTTTATTTAGCGAAACCAATGCAAAGACGAATCTTTGACATCACTCACCGCTAAATGGACTTGTGCGTCAATGTAATGCATTTAGCAAAACAAAAGATATGTATTGATATCTTTGCCAACTAAATTAAGGAAAAATAATTGCTTGCAAACTGTAAATTGTTATATTTTGAAAAATGAAAAATATTTTATTCAATAAACTTAAAAATTTCAAAGTTATAAGTTGCACTGGGTCTTCCTGTTAAGCATATAAATGCCTGTGGTAGGAAGCCCCGCTCCTCCGCGTTACACATTATTTAAGTTTATTACACATTTTACAGTTAAATAAACAAATACAAATATATCTAAAAATTATAACAGTATTTTAGGTGTGTGTGTGTGGGTGAAAGTGTATGAGTGTGAAGGTGTAAGAGTGAGAGGGAATGTGTGTGTGTATGTATGTGTGAGTCGACATGTTGTTTTAAAATGTTGGAACATTGGGTTACTGCTACGTTACAAACTCCAGGATACGTTCTGTTTCTTTGTAGTCCAGGGTCTTTATCCAGGTTGTTATGGTTGCTTTCGAATCAAAGCATGACATGGGGTAAATATCCAGTATCTTATTAATTGCATTATAGATATGTGCAGACTGAGCCAATATTTGACGTTTCGCAAAAATAGTATTAGTACAAGGACGAGGCATATTTTATATCTTGTATTTACATTTCGTAACACGATCATAATATTAGCATGTCACGTTTTTATTTTAAGTTTTAAGTGTATATAATCGGACATATTTTGTACTTTATTCCCACTAGAAAAAGTTCGTAGAGTAGAAAGAACGAAATAATAAAATAATCGGATGAATGCAATATGTCGCAAGTTTTTAAAGTTACCTATGTCAACATACTATTCGTTGGTCACAAGCGTGTCATTGTGTAAAAAGTATGCTACTTTCTAAATTAGGGTTTCTAGCAGCTAATTTTAAGCCTTCAATGAACACGATTCTAGAACGCAGTCTCTACTGAACTGACGTATTATAATTATCTGTGATTGAACGAAACTTGAAAACGTTTAACGGGACGTCCCCCTACTAGACGGACCGACGACCGGGGAGTCGATGGATGCAAGCGGCTCGGTACTGGTCATTGTAGAATACCATGGAGGAGGCCTATGTCCAGATGTGGACGTTTCCCAGCTGATGATAATGATGAACGAAACTTGACAGTTCTAAAAGTAATCTAGTTGGGGTTTAGCAAGGATGCTTTTACATCTGTCAAATTAAGTTTAGCTTAATAGATGTATGTACTAGAATCAACACCAATGGGCATAATTCTCGCGCAAGCGTTGTTAAAAGATGCGTTGTTTTTTTTCATTTTTCAAATTAACGAAAGCGATGGCAGATAGTAAGTCTAGCCCGGTTGTATGATTTTAGGATTTGAACAATATATTTATGTTGGTATTGTCGGGAATCAAAATCTATGTTACGTACCTCCTGACATAGATTTTGAATTGTATAAATATTAACGCTGACTGAAATGCTGGATGTATGAATATTATTGTGTTATAATTTCACCTAACAAATCAAAGAAATATAAAAAATGTTACCTATTCGCATCACGATATTGACGTACATATATATGTAAAACACGACACTGTGTATTGCTAATTTTGACAGTCCTAAGCTAAACGTGAGATCTGACATCCCTTTCTTTACTCTGAAAATATGAAAGGACATACATACTCGTAATATAAGTTTTTATGTAAATCTGGCCAGATTGGTTTTTAATTTTATTTACATTTTCAGGCAAGCAATACATTTATCAGTACTTCCAATGTTGAACTACACACTCCTTAAGACTATGCCCCATCATCTTATGGGCAAGTGAGTATAAAGAGACGACATTTTGATTTTGCTTTGTTTATCTGTTGATATGCTGTGCATATCCAATATAATCTGACCTCTATTTGTACGGAAATCCTACACAATGCGAGGTCATATAATGTATAGCTTGATATGTAGTCATGTGTACGTATTTAATTGTTTATTATTCTGGCCACACAATGAATGGGAGGATAGAACCCAGAATTATTGATATGAGACATTAAAATAATTTTTAAAGTACTATTTTCCTACGTCATCGCCTAAAAAATAACAAGCGCGTATTTAGATTTTTGTCTTTTTCTTTATGTATGATGAGTTTTGTGCTTGGCCTTCGTCTCTCCTGATGGTAAGTGACGATAAGGCCATTGAACCCAGAAGCTTCAAGCTAATGAGGCGCTGGCTCTGATACCTTTCATACTGAAACACAACAGTGCTATTAAAAGTGCTGTTTGGCGGCAAACTTAGATAACATGGAGGTAGCTAGCCAGGCGGACATAGAAAATGCTCTACCACCAAGCAAACCGATTATCGATAGGTACCCTCATTGGGAATAGAAACTTGGACCTCCGGATTCGTGTCTTGAATATAATGAGTTGTATTTATGTTCCTCGGTTTGTTTCCAGCGTGGTACTGACAGCGTCCATGGTGTACCTCTCATGTCTGCATCTCCACAGGCAGATATACCACACTGCCGACTACACGCTGGACATTACAGGTAATGTTGTAATATCTAATATATAAAATTTCCATGTCATAATGTTAGTTACCGTACTCCTCCGAAACGGCTTTACCGATTCTTACCAAATTTTATATGCGTATTCAGTAGGTCTGAGAATCGGCTACTATCTATTTTTCATACCCCTAAGTGATAAGGGTTGTTCACCCTTAAATATATATTTTTCTTCAAATTTTTGGACTAATTTTTATTTTTTTATAATGTGGCATTAAAAATACATACAGCCCTAAATTTTTACTTTTTTGTCACCAACCCCTATTTTTTATAGCCATTTTAGTAATTTAATCATTTTTCATCCCGCTCGATAACTGATCAATTATAGTGTTTTTAACTGTACTTCGATTAAAATTTCCCTTAGCTTATGGCAAATCTAAAATTTATTTTATGAAAATAAACATTTAGAAACTAGAAATAATTTATAAGGCAAAACAACGTTTGCCAGGTCAGCTAGTTATATCTATACCTAGTACCTACCTACCTAGTACTTACCATCAGATGAAGAAAAAAACTTGTAAAAGTCATTTTATTTCGGACATTTGCTCTACATTCTTGTTAAAAGTACGAGTAATCAATATTTTTTCCGTACTTACATTTTTGTTCTTAACTCTACTATTTGAACATTTTTCTTCTATATTTGCTTATTTTTATACACATATAATTTTTATATTCACTACTATCATGCCCTGTCTAGGATTCCGAATCCGAAGGATCCAATCGGAACTCTGTATTATTGTTGAAGCAACTCCGTCGGTCCGTTTGTCTGTCAGAGATTTCTAGCTCCTGAACAAAAATAGATGAAGAATTGGCATTTACCCATATGATGTATTTAGTTCAATGGCGGTATTATTTAGTCCTTATGACGTTGTCTATCACTGGCTCGGCAATGCCCACGGCTCTCATGAACTGTCACTCATTGACACTCTGACACTGACGTTTTGCATACCAACCCATAGACACACGAGACAGTGTGTGTATGCTGTATCGCATACACTACAGGCGCAAAGTTGTATTATATTTGAAGGGGGCGCCCATACATGGAAAGCGGGTTAAAAATGGAAAATTAACTACCTGAGCTTGTGTTGGACATCGTTGAATTAAGTTTTTTTTAATACATAGATGCAGTAAAGTTTCTACGTAGCTCATATCGCTCACAATACAAGAATGAACTAACTATATAGTCCTCAAATAAGTTTTTTTGTAGAGGCAAAAGTGATCAATAGATCCTTAGAGGTCACAACTATGCACAAGGAAATTTCCGATATAGGTGAGTGGTAGAGGCAGATTGGCTTATTTAAGGGCGGTTTCAGAAAAAAAGGGCGCATTTAAGGCCAGGAGTGCGCAATTGTATGGTAGTATTTTATTGCATTTCAATAGAAAGTCCATGCGTCAATCGTTTGGTACTTTTACCTGGAAATTTTTGCGGCAGTTTGGAAAATTTATGATTTTATAGCGTCATGCGCTTAACCTTTTTCTTTAGCTTCAAATCACTGTGAACGCCTTCCGCGTTTGCCAAACTGTCGCTGGACCGACAGCATCCAGTCAATTTAATAAATAATAATAAATTCATCCGCGAACGCATTGCATTCATGGGTGTACCTAGCTCATTCAAGGCTCGTCGAAAATGTTAAGAACCGGGACTAATTTTATTATTGGGCTTCTAATTTTCTCCACATTTTTGCCAATACTTCATTGCGGTTGAAATGATAATGAAACGATGTACTAAACTCATACACTTGCGCACAAATGTGTGCTTGAAACCGCCTTAGTGTCGACTAGTTAGTTGTACATAGTTTGTTTTTTTCTTTTTTTGTTAGTCGTTGTTTCACTTATATTATTCGAAGCAATGATTGTACAATATGTACTCTCAATATTATAATTGATACTCGTTGGACTAGTAAGCATTTAATATTCTAAGATCAGTGGAGCGTCAATCACAAATCATTTCTTGTATTTTTCCATTATTTCTTTAGAAACATTACTTTGATTACCTTTGATTATTAGAATGGATTACAATACAATAGATTGTAATTATAATTTATAGTAATTGTATTCGATAACACAAATTGATAACAGAGATCGGATGTTAGTATATCTTATTCATTAACAGCTGCATAATTTCATCGTTAAACATGAGACAGGTCACAGATCACCTCGTCACATTTTCTGAAGGTGTTTTCCACCCTTGGCAGGCGGATTGGTGATCGCAGTAAAATGTTATTGATACATAGGTGTAATCTGATGGTCATCTTATGTTTAATCCCTTAGTCGCCTATTACGACACCCACGGGATGACGAGGCTTCTATCTTAGTTACCTTACTTCTTCATCAATTCATTTTTAAACTATAATTATTTTTATGTACAATGGGCTTACACATTTTTTAAATGATAACAAGGCCATATAAAAGAAGCTTAGTCATCCAGAAGCATCAAATTATTAAGCCACGAGATAGATAACATGGTGGTAGCTAGCTAGGCGGGAATCGACAAATGCCCTACCACCAATAAACTTATGTAGCGATATGTGTATGCGCTGGGAACCGAACATGGCACCTCGGTATTGTCAGTCCAAGTATGTAACTTATATCACAGCAACAGCCTATCTTTATAAGTCCCCACTGGAGGGGCTCAGGCCTACTCTCCCACAGAGAGTGTATGGGACATAGTCCACTACGCGGGCCCAGTGCGGATTGGTAGACTTCACCACACACCTTTGAATTTCTTCGGAAGAGTATGCAAGTTTCCTCACGATGTTTTCCTTCACCGAAAAGCGATTTTTATCATTCGTACATAAATTTCAAATAACAAATTGGAACTCGTTAGTACAAGCCAGGATCGAACCCAGACCTCGATTGTTTAAGGACTAACGCTCTACCAAACTGAGCTACCACGGGTAGTTTCCTTATAGTGGTCTATTTATGATATTTTTTACTATAGTTCACTGTATGTTTACACTTAGGCCCTCTGATGGTGATAACTCAGCGGGTGACGTCGCTGGCATATTCACTGCAGGACAGTATACTCTCGAGGAGTGTGGACAATAACGCTCCCGGCCCGAGCCTCCTCACGTCCAAGGTGGAGAAGATGCCTTCACCGCTAGAGTACTTCTCCTACTGTTTAGCATTCCAGACTCTGATGTGTGGACCGGTCGTGTTCTATCCGGACTATATCAATTTCATTGAAGGATCGCAGATGGACAGGGTAAGTTTTTATTTTATTTTCTGCATTTTCAGCGCACAAAGGCTATGTATATTTTTTAATAGCATTGCTATCTGAAACTGTTTTTGAGCTGATGGTAAGTGACGATAAGGCCGTTGGATTGTAAGCGTGCGCACCCAGAAGCGTCAACCTAATGAGCTGGTTGGCTATGCTAACTTTCATACCGGAACACAATAGTGCTATAACCACTATTGTTTGGCGGCAGACTCATGTAACATGGTGGTAGCTAGCCAGGCGGACATAGAAAATGCCTCACCACCAATCAAACAGTATCGATAGGTACCCCCACTGGGAATCTAATCTCCGGATTGTAAGTCCAAATGTGTGTAGCCATTATACTACGAAGGAAAGCTGTTGAAATGTATGCTAAACTTTTAGGTTACAAAAAGACACATCATGCTTATATTATGAAAATGTGATAGTAAGTTTCTTTAGTTTTTAACTTGTTACCTATTGCATCATAATCTTAACCAATCGTGATGAAATTTGTCCTGCACGCATGTAATGTATGCAGATTCAGTGGTTTTCGAGGTCTCTAAAGTCTGCCGCGCAGATTACGACAAATCCTGACGTGGAAAGTCCAACGTTTTGATCTATGAAAAAGAAGAAAGATAGATAAGAATGTTATCGCTCAATAACTATAGTAGTGAGACACAATGTAAACAAACAAAATTACAAAAGAGATATTGAAGAAAGGCTAAGGTCAGAACCAACAGTGGACACATTTTAACTTAACATCAGATTAAAATTGAACCCAAAGCGGTATATTACAAGTGACGTCAACGACGATCACATCATCTACAGCCTATATATGTCCCCAGTGCAGGGACTCAGGCCTACTCTCCTACTGAGAGCGTATGGGCCATAATCCACCACGCGGGCTCAGTGCGGATTGGTAGACTTCACACACACCTTTGAATTTCTTCTCAGGAGTGAGCCGGTTTCCTCACGATGTTTTTCCTTCACCGAAAAGCCCAATGGTAATGATTTTGACTTTCGTACATATATCCATGTAACAAATTGGAACTCGTTGGTACGAGCCAGGATCAAACCCAGACCTCGATTGTTCAAGGACTGACGTTCTACCCAACTGAGCTACCATGGCTCATTGACGTGATCAAATGATGATTGTAGTTTATAGCAAGGACAACACGATTATTTTGGTCATATGCATTATAATATGAATGAAATAATTTGATCAACAGAAACACACGCATGTAGGGGATCCCTCGCCACGAAACGCAGTCCTGTACAAGATGGCGGGATCAGTCGGGGCCGCTCTACTCTATCTCTCTCTAGCTAAGAAGTACCCGCTGACGACGTTGGAAGGTATGCATCACTTCATCTCATGCATCACTCACCGACAAACTCATTTGGCACTAACACTGATTACTGCGTTGATAAAACACGATGATGTCATTATTCTAGACTGTGCCGACGTATATATACAAACTCTTGGTATTTTGACTCTTTGTAACACACATAATTGACACATATGATAAGTTTCAAACTAATATTATAAGTCCGAAGTTGAGTCCGAAGTCCGTGAGTTTGTATATTTCTTTGTTTGTCCTTCCTTACCGTCGTAGAAGAGATCATGACTTCATTTTTTGTATAGGAATAGTTGAAACGTAGTAAAAGGACATGGGCTACTTTTTGAACTGCTTGATAGTGCCCGTGTGATATTTGGAACACGCGGACGAAATCGCGGGCAAAAGCTATGAATTTTTACAATAGGTTTCCCTCTCTGACAATCAACGTCCAGTTCAAATCTGCTTAGATTCGAAACATGAAATTTAAACAACGGAATTTCCACGCTTACTTACGTATATGTAGTGTTTTTATATGTTTAGTTTTACAGTTGTCGATCTGTTATTCTATGTCTTACTAATATAATATATGATAGAGGGAGTTTGTTTATTTTTATGTTACCACTTAACACCTCAGTGGCGTGATGAAACGTGACATTTACGTAGCATAAAGAATGGAGAAAGACAAGACTCAGGATAAAATTGTTGTCTATATCTATCTATTCCACCACTTCGCTGTTATGTGTTATGACGCTGCACCATTTTCTCACATGGCTTGGTAAATACTTTATTTTTAGGCAAATAAGTAATGCGAACTTTCCCGAAGTCATTGTATATGTTAAGTATTTACCGACGTACGCATATAATTTCAATAACACAATGTTAGCAGCATAACATTTAACATTTTAATTATTTCGAATGCGTAATTCACTGAATTGTGTGGCACTGTGTAAAATAAGTCACACATCATAGCCGATCCAACGATTGTTGTTATTTCGTCATCTTATATTCTGAAAGAGTCCCCTCTTTCTAAATTAGATTTTAAAAAAAGTAAAGTAATTTTAGTCCAAATGTGAGAAACCCATGTCCAACAGTGGATGTACACCACCAATAATAAATGAGAAAATACGTATTGTTTGTTTTACTCGTACCTCTTGACTCTCTTCTTGTTTAGAGTTCAGAACATCCAATGAATAAACGGAACCCTTATCATCTCACTCTGGTATCTGTCCGTCTGTCTGTCACAGCTGATTGTGTCAGGACTTGTACTAATGTTATCAACTTTAAATTGGGAATAGTTTAAGGGAAAAAGTTACCCATACGTGCCGTAATAGAATTTTTTTGAACTTCAGCTATCACTATACAAAAAATAGAGTCATTTTGACATTCAGTTACGACGTATAGCAAGAACAAACAAACAACTTAACCTTCGCATTTTTTATATTAGTAAGGATAACAACCAAAAAACAAAAAAAAATCCCATGTCTTAGGACTAGACGTGGAATCCGTTTTACTATAAAAATATACTACAAACATATTGCATCTACGTTAAAATCCGATAAGTTTTTAAAGCGTGAAAAAGACACAAACATCCAAACCAATTTTCACAATTTGTGAATATGAAATATTCACAAACGAACGTCCAGTTTTCGAAATTCGAAAATTTTCTACAAATAACAACGCGAAAAGATGTGCTAACTAAAAGTGCTGTGTGGTTCGACCTGTTTAAGGTGCTTGTTAATTGTTACTGAAGGTGAAAACGCGTTCGATATTCGGTAATTAGCATGCAGAATACGTACTGAACTGTGTTGAACAGTTTTGCTTTCGCGGTTTTAAAGTTAGACAAAAACGTTTCTTTTAAAATTGCTTCCTCGAAGTCATATAAACAGAACAGTGATTGGATTGGGCAGTGACTCTACATGGCACATTCAGAAATTGGCTGATTAAATTGCTCCGTGCAGGGCGCTTTTTATGCCAGGACGTTCTACTGATTAACATATTTGGGGTTCTGCCTTACTTTTCCGTAAACTCACTCCTATGCAAAACATTTCACAAAGCACTGGCCGCCATGCTAAGTCTACGTGTGACGTCATTCTTTTAGTATAGATCCTATACCAACCGAACGCTAATGTGTTTTTACTACCAAAATAACGACGCCCGTAAAACCAACGGAACTAAAGGGCGGATTAACCATTATTTTCCGAAACTCACAGATATCAAAATCAGAATGTATTTATAAAATACTGCTGTTTGTTTTTCAGAACTGACAGACCCAGCATCAGAAGTATCCAGGTCATGGTCGGCCCTGTACCTCCTCTGGTACGCGTACCTCTCGACACTGGTGGTACGATGCAAGTACTACCACGCGTGGCTTCTGTCGGAAGCCATCTGCAACAACTGTGGGATGGGCTTCAACGGATACGACGCCGACGGGACGCCCAAGTGGGACAAGATGAACAATATCGACGTATTTGGATTTGAGGTATTTGAAAAATCGTCATAAGCTGCATAAGTGCACTGTTAGACATGAGCCTCTCTCATAGGGTATGGGTAGTAGGCATTCTGCCGGTCTCCTTATTTTTGTCCTTAGTTTACATCTACTCCACAGGATCGTATGCGGTGATTCTGTTCTAAAACCAGGACCATATTACACGTATGCATCCTGTTATTTGCATCTGGCTGGCTGGAGAATGAACGAAAGAACTAGTCACTAGCGAAGCGTCTTGTCGATGGTTGTGGGGCGGCCATGTTTAACGCCACCTTTTGCCCGCGCGCGTTCTAAACGAATCGCTGACTATCTGCATCATCTGATGGTTTTCGACCTTAATAACTGCTGCAGTATAATAGTCTAATTTTGATAGACTCAATAACTTATATCTAACTTTGTTTGAATACTTCAATCGAATTCCAATGCGAAAAGGTTTAAGGAAATTTAAACGTTTTAACCTATTTTGTCTGTGCTTTTGTCTTTTGTACAGTTTGCACAAAACTTCCGCACTGCAGTAGCTAGTTGGAACAAGAACACAAACACGTGGTTACGTTACGTGGCGTACGAACGCGGGGGCGCGGCGTGGCGCACGGCGCGAGTGTACACTCTGTCGGCGGTGTGGCATGGCTTCCACCCGGGGTACTACCTCACGTTCCTAGCTGGAGGGATGTTCACTGTCGCCTCTAGGAAGGTATGTATCAACGAGGTGACTTATGTATCTATTACTAAGGTTAGTATTTGATGAAAACCTGTCCAGCCGGTTTGACGATCGACAATCATGTGCATTGTGCTGCTGTGTGCAGGTCCGTGGGGCGGTTCGTCCCCTGTTCCTCGACAGCGCGCCCAAGAAACTATTCTACGACGCGGTGTCGTTCGTGACGACGCGCGTCTGCATGACCTACACCACGGTGCCCTTCGTGCTGCTACACCTCGCGCCCAGCCTAGCTTTCTACGGGTCAGTTTATTTTAGATATTTTTAATATACAAGCTGTTAGGTACAGAGGGCAGGTTTTACTCTATAGGAATCAGAAATTTTTATTGTGTGGTCTACATTATCTTGAAATTGTTAGAAGAGCACTCTCGGGATATTTTTATAAATAGTTTGTGTGTAGTGGTATGGTTCCCGGTAAACAACTTGAAAATTGACTGCACAGTATACGATTTTCAGGTCGCTTTGGCGGAGCTCGGGAGGGGAATGTCATTTCGAACACGTTGAGGCACGTGATTGGCTAAACAGCCCCCCCTTGCGCCCCTCTATCACCCGGGATGCGCGAAGTCACCCCACTATGCCCATTATTGTTCAAGTTGTTTGCCGGGAACTAAACTACATGCGGTTCTCAGATGATTTTCATCCAAGGCTTCTTCTCGAGACAAACTTATCAGCTCTGTTTTGTTTAAACATAACATGGCAGCATCATTAAACTGGGGCTTGTGGAGCACATTTCCATCCTACATCTACGTACCGATTATTTGGGGTTTACACATCTTATCCTGTTTCCACAATATTGTTAATCTAATGTAAGGATACTTACGTCTTTAATATTGTCATCCTTGTTGGGACAGACAATAAGTGTACTATTATGATGGTTCATACTGTTTTTTCGTTACAGGAGATTCTACTACTCGCTCCACTTCATCGCTATAGGAGCAATGTTGATCCCTGAGAATCGTTCAAGAGCACCACGATCTGAACAGACACTCCATTCCAAGCAGAGCTTGCCGGCCGTGATCGAAGCAAACAGTGATTCTAATGGCAAACTAAAAGTCGCTTAAGACTATTCTCTTTATTATTTTGAGTTGCGAAAGTTTTATATGGGCAGAGAAAAGGTGTTGACATACAGAACCATTAGCTTCATAGCATATGGTAGCTTCATAGACGTAACGGAGGTTTTATATCATGAGACAATAATTAATATAACATTTTACTGTTTTTTTTATTGTTAAGTTTTTGTCTAACTGGAATGAAAGTCAAATGACAAGACCTAATCTAGACAAGACTAATCGTGATACATTAAGTCACAAATTAAACTGACTTTAAAAATACAATTTAAATTGAATATCTGTTTCAAACAAACACGTTAAAGTACCACCTCTGAAGTGTGCTCTACCAAACAAAAAAGTTTTATCAAAATCGGTTCACTATTTACGAAGTTTTCGGGTAACACACATAAAAAAACATAGGCGTCGAATTGAGAACCGCCTCCTTTTTTGAAGTCGGTTGAAAAAAGATTGGTGATATACTATGTAGTTTTGTCCGTATTCGTACGTGTATAAGTTCCAAATACTACACGCTAACTTCGTCTATGTCCTGAATATGGTTATGGCTTTTGTTTGTGAATGCCTTTTTATTTTTAAAAGTGAAATGTAGAAGTTTTTCACTTATTTACCACCAATTTTATTATTTTCAGATTTTATTTCCACGAACTAATTGCATTTATCGCTTTCCTAGTGTAGCTCACTAGAAAATAACCAAACATGTTGTCTTTATATTCAAAAAAGAAAAGGCTAATGTTTTTATTAAATTCATATTTTTACTAAACATTTTTTTTAAATATGACTTAGATACTATATCGTAGTGTAGGAAGCAGCTTTTAAGAAATCCCGAATACATAATGTACATTGCATGTGGTTTATTGCCGCACTTTTTTTTTAGACATGTATTAAATTTTGATACGAAATATTCCATTTTATTATTGGACTGAGAGCTGAAATTTGATTATTGACAAGGCTATGCTCGAAAGAGTCTTTCTACCATGTTTTATATTGCGGAGCCGAAACTCAAATAGAGCACGGAGGCTTGTTAGTTATAGTGTAAAATGTAGTCATTTACAACTACTCTTCATGTAAACCTTGAGCTTATGTGTCCATTTTAGGCTGCCACGGAACTAGCTATGGTTACGGCAGATTATCAACCATTCCGCCAGCAGGCTACTCCAATATTCCTCTGGCTCAATGACTGGTACTAAAAGGCGAGAGCGCTATTTGATGGTCTATTTTTATCGAGCAATTTGACATAAGAAAGACGGTGAAATAATCTTAGATATACAAAATAATTTTTGGAGTTGTTTAATTACACCATAATAATATTTTTACGATATTTAAAAATATTTTTATGCTATTTAGATATACCCCTTGAGTGGGTGTAAAATCAACCAACCAAGTAATTGCGAATTGGATTTCCCGACCAAACTAAATGCATTATTAACTATTAAAAAATAATTAAGCTGTGCATTTCACTGCAAAGAAGTAACAACAACAATGAACAATGGGATCATTCGCTCATTATTTAATGCAATAATTTTATTATAAAGAAGATTTGAAATATAATTGTTGAGAAGAAATGAATTACTAAGTAGTATTTATATGAATGCGATTTCATCGACAAGTTTCATACAAAATTTCTTTTACGATAATCTTTTAAAATAGGATAGCTGGATATTGGATTATGTCGTGAAATGAGTATGGTATAAACATTCAATTTCAAAGTGATTTTTTTGTACATTTATGCCATCTAGTCTGTTTTAAGATTATGGTAAAAGAATTTTTTTATGAAAGCATTCTTCATTCCATTGACGGGTGTGTTTAATTTAAATCTGTTTACTTCTTTTTTTGAAAACATTTTTAAATGTTATTAGTATAGCACTATGTATTAACTAATCTTAAAAATATCCACATCTAATTTGTAAGCACCCTGTTGCAGATTTTTGCTTTTCTACAATAAATAAATAAAAACTCATTATGTCATAGGAACTGTTTTCATCACTTTTACTGTAATTGTTTTACTAAAATATAATAGAAACTTGCTATTTTTTAAATGCTAATTGTGCATGCTAAAAAGTAATTTAAAGTTTACAGTGAAATAGACACACAGCTTATGCATGAAATGTGCGTAATTTACTTGTAATGATTGCCTTTTGAAATAAATTGACCATCAAATGTCTCTTTTTTAAGCCAGTATTACATACAACTAACAGTATTGTTTTGACTAGGTTGTTCATCCATGTGATTCTATTTTATTTGATACCAATGATAAATATTGTAGTTAGTTATATTTACCTGGAACATATGCTGCATTATATTATTTACTTCTGTATATATTTTTGTCACAAATAAGAGAAAGGACACGCAAATTGCTATTTATTTTATATTTAAGTTTTTTTATATAAATAAGCATCAAAACTTTAAAAAAATTATCAATAGGCATTACATTAAAAGTTGATACAGAATGTTAATACAATATTGTAATGATATTTCTTTATTATTATGTAATGAAAACTACTTCACTATTTAATACAAAAATATTATTAGTTTTTAGGATTCTGAAAATCTGATGAAAAAAAATATACAGTGGAACATAGAACCTCCTCCTTTTTTGTAGTCGGTTAATAACTGATTATCTCAGCAACTTTTACAGCTATCGCCTTGAAATTTGGAATATAATTGGGAAATCGTAACCCATACGTGCCGCAAGGGAAATAAGTAATTTTTATAAGGCCTTAATAGGGGTCACATTCCAATCACTACACCAAAACATTTTTAATGAATTTCTATATTATTACAAGAAACCCCTAGCGATGACCCCGCGCAATTGGCCGAATTTTTTCATTTCTTGGAAGTTTCGCCAGTTAAATAGTGAAATAAATAACTAAATTTAACTTAATTAAAAAAGTTATTCACCAGATTCAACTACATTTTACTTAAATTCTGCAAAAACTGCACTTTGGTAGTTCTATTTCATAAGACTACTTGAATTTTACACTAAAATATAACAGCAGTTTTTTAAATCTAAACATCTTATTAAAATAGAATTAATTTTCACCTAATCTCATTCTTTTTATTAAACATCGGCGCCGACGTAGTACCCTATTTAGTTATAAGTACCTTTTTTTATTAACGTACGAATATCTTTTCAGACCTATTCCTTTATTACATGTACAATTTTTACATTTTGTAAACATTTTTGTACCTGAGGGGTATGGCTTTACATTGGGTTGGCCGAAACCTATTGTAAAGGCTGTATAAAGTCATATTTCAGTGGTATAGGAGGTTGTCATTTGAAAGCTATTTTAGACTTAATTTTGTTTTACTCAAAAGTATCAGTTCAAAATGTCCGTCTACGTTTGCCTTGGGACTGATATTTATGTGCCTAGGCTAGCTAATGGAATACCTCAGTATGGAATTGTATTTTGTTAAAGTAATATTTACATGATATATTTTAAATGGTTAACAAATAAACATATTTCTATATTTTATATTGTGTTTTATTATTTTTACTCAATATTTTGATGTATAATACAATTGGGCAATACAAGGATAGTTTTGTTAAATAAAACAATAAGATTAGTAGAAATTTTTTGTATTGAGACATGTCCTCACTCAATGTGGAATTAACACGATTTAAACAGATTGTCATAAACATAATACAATGTAGCATCTCTGAAATTGGCCACATGCTCTTTTTAGCTGGGCAGCAACATCTCACTGCAATCACCAATAAGCCTGCCAAGCCCAGTGATTATTCAGAATCCCATCGTTATGTTAATTTCTTATGTCCTTTAATCTAGGTTATGTTTGATCTTAAAGGGTTATTGGAAAAGGTGTCAGTTATTAATTTAAAAAACGAGGAAAAAAGGGAAAAATGATGGGACTTGTATAATCGTATGACTTGAACGACAAATCCCCCATGTTATACCTAATGTTACTATAAAGTTAATATATATAATAGTTAATACAATTATTTAATGATTATTTACCACATTTCAGATCAAGAAATGCTTGTCTAATGTTACATAAGGCACATGGTACATCATTGGTTATTTTCAGTTTATTTTGCACTTCTTCAAATATTGTCAGCTTTGGTGAAGTCTCCAATACTGTAAAAAAAGAAGTTATGAATTATAAAATTATTTAAAGTGATTTAAAATGAAATATACCCTAACTTTGTTTTATCACAAAACAATGAAGATAGGCTTTGTGAAGTAATCATCTCCATTAGATGTGATTGTGGCCAAGCACTGTTCTATTTCCCCCTACAAGAACAATTTTTTATATTTTAGTAAATATCCAAACAGAGGCATTTCTATATAAAAATCCCATCAACAGCCATCTACTTGAGAATGGTTGTCTAAAATAAAATATTGCTTATTATATAAGCAAGTACTTGGACTGTCATAACTGACTATACAATTTATTAATTCAAAATCAAATGTCAATATTTTCAATCTAAACTAAACATTACATATTCTGCATTCTTCACCACCTTGAGCATAATCTTATATAATGAATGGGATTTATTAAATTCATTCTTTTTCACTCAATGTTTCCTCATAAAGATCTTGTATTTGGTCATATCAATGTCATCAGAACATTGGGTAGTCTTTAGTTATTTAGGTAAAATTTATTATTTACATTAAAATATACTTTTTTTGAAGAGCAATAATTTTAATATTGATACCCATAAAACCTAAATAAGAACTGTACTTATAATACACAACATACTTACATTCATATCTCTCAGTTTTTGAGTCTCTTGTTAAACGAACAGAGTAGCTGTCATTATCTTTTCTAGATTCAGTGAAGAATTGCACAAAGATAATTTGCTTATCATCTTTCTTTGCTTCTACAGTGTAGTATAGTTTTAAAAATTTCTTATAGTACTTTTTAGCCATAAGATAACTTTCGTGTCGATCTTTGATTCCTTGTGTTAGCAATTTTTGCTCTGTAAATAATACGAATTAAGTTAAACGATATAATTTACTGGTTAGACGCTCTAGAGGATACAATATGTAGAACCAGCTTATACGTACCTTGTTTGAGTAATTCATAATGAATATTTTGTTTAGTAAGCTCTTGGCATATCGCTTCGATCTCTACGCGGAGCTTTTTGTTCTCTTCCAGAAGACTCTTCAACTTGTTATCGTCGTTTTGTGGGTTCTCAGCATGGTTCAAGCTTTTAATAACTCCTAACTTCATGATATCATCGTATAAAGTTTTAATATGCACTTCAGACTTTACGGGAGTAATATCGATTTCATAATCCCAGTGTCCATCGCACGCAGTCATTTTTGATAGTAACAAGTTAAATACGTTCAACAAATAATATACGTTCTGTGTTGAAATAAATTTAAAAAATGCAACACAATCAAATCACAAATCACTCACTATAAATCAAATAACCAAACAACATAAACAATTTTGAACAAAACGGCCACTGACCTAGAGGTTCACACGGACTAAACCCACAGACTAAACCACTGAGCAAGTAGCTCTACTTGAAAACGGTAACAACTTGACACTTGAACTTAGCACTCACTTGGCACTCACATTCTTGCGTATATGGGGCCTTAAATTAAATGATATATTCTCGGTCCTTTTCTTTTGAACCATAAACTTTTTTGGTACGCTTTTTTTCCCACTAGTCAAAGACAAAACACCATACAGCCAAGACAATGTGTAGTATATGGCGCTGTTGATCATGAATTCATCCTACATATCTAAAAAAATTATAAATAGTAAAAGTAGCGGCTTAAAGTTGGTTTTAGAGCTCGCGCGCACTGCGGCAAAAATCCGTGATGTAAGGATGTGATCACAGTAGAGCGCGCACTGCGGTTGTTCAACCGCAAACAATCGCATGCGGATAAAAAAATCTGTTATTTGCCACAGGTTTGTTGCGGTGTGCCGCCGCACGCTTTGTTTCATCATAGGAATTTGTATCAAACTCGCAAACTGCGGCAGAAAAACCACAATCGCAACTCGCCGCACCGCAGTGCGCGCTAACACTTAGACACAATTGTGGTTTTTGTCATAGTTTCACACATTTCACATCACTAGCTACATACAAACTCTTTAATTTTTTACGTCATCTCATGGACGTACGTCAGGCAGGATCTTTGTGCGTTTTGACTTTTCTTGCTTTTTGAACACAAGTCCCTCTGTCAATGTCATCCACAAGCCAACTAAGCTATTCGTTCATTTTACTCACTCATTCATTCACTCAATATTTAGTCGTTCCGTTCGTTTCGTTTATATTATTTAGTCAGACACACAGAGAATATTATCTTTATGAAGATTTACTGCTAATGGATTTTTGTTAATATTCATGTAATTTTCAATAATTGTTATGTTACAATTAAGCTCTCTGTTTTTGAAATATTCTACTTACCTGACTATTGTTACGTATCAACAAAGGATAATATGATAGCACTGTAATTTTGGGTAAGTCCAGCTCAATGTGATTTTATAGATTTTCGTACCATACCACTGTCTTCACACTGAACTTGTGTAATTGAATACATAATTTGCTTGTTTCAGATTTTTCTCAAAACTTGAAAAGTGTATGCTAATAATTGCATTGTAACCATTATGTTTGATAGCATTTATGAAGAAATATTAAATAGATCAGCTTGGAGTGTTTGCGTATTTCGTACGGCTTTTATGTATTTGAAAAGGTCTGAACAGAACTTGTCCAATGGGGCATTGTCTAAGCTGTTTCAAAACACAAGCTAATGCTGATATCTCAACTCCTCATAGGAAAAAAAATGGTGAGTAAACCTGAGTTTCAACATGAATTGTTCTTAGAACACTGTTCTGTTTATTGATAAAATATACAGAGTTCTGGATGGGTGTATAAGGTCTATAGGTAGCAGCTTGGAATTGTAGTAGAATACAAGCTTCTATTCTCTTGCAAATACTAAAAGTGAGGAGTGAATTTGTTTATTCCCTATTGCACATGTCCTTTAATTCGTAGAATAATCCTATTTATTTTATTTTTAAGTGGTCTACTTATGTAATGGTGTATAATGGTAATGATTTCCCTTTACCATGTTTTTCAGAGCTGACAGAAATTGTGTCTACACAACAAGTACCTGCTGTAATAGTATCAGATTACCCACAAGAAGAGCCACTTCTTCTAAGCAATGAGAACAGTATAAACTGCTACAGGAACAGCAACAACCAGAATGCAAATACAATGAACTCATATGGAGAACTTTGCTCAGACGATGGGGTTATTTCACAGCGCACTCATCAAAGTGCAGAAAAAGCCCCCAAACCATTCTATCAGAAATTGCCATCAATACCACGTACAGTGTCATCATTAGGATCAAGTGAGCCTCGTGTTTCTGATGCTAAAATCAATCAGTTATTTGACCAATATAAGGACTCTTTAGAAGAAGCCATATTAGCCGAAGGTATAGAAAATCTTTGTAATGACTTACAGCTCAATCCTGATGACTTCAAAGTTCTAGTACTTGCTTGGAAACTAAATGCTAGTCAAATGTGCAGATTTACAAAAACAGAATTTGTACAGGGTTTAAAAAACATGAAAACGGATTCTATAAAAAGTATTCAACAGAAACTAAATGAAATAATGTCAGAGTTGGATAGAGATTCTGAACATTTCAGAGACTTGTATAGATTTACATTTAAATTTGGCTTAGATGTTAGCACTGGTCAAAGGATACTGCCATCTGATGTAGCTGTTGTACTGTGGCGACTAGTCTTTACTAACAACGAGCCTCCTATACTGGACCGATGGCTGAGATACCTGGAGAAGAACCCACATATCCGGGGCGTCCCCAAGGACACATGGTACATGTTCTTGAACTTTTGTGAATTTGTAGGTGATGATCTCAGCAGCTATGATGACACAGAGGCGTGGCCAAGCCTCTTTGATGACTTTGTTGAGTATGAGAATGATCAAATGAATCAGAATGTCACGAAGAATGACATCAAGTTAGAGGACTAAAATGCCAAATTTTAGCTATGTACTGTATAAGTACTTAATGATGTTGAGACTGATAAATTCATTATTGAATGTTCAAGGGAGATGCTGTTTTGTATCTCCCTGGAGGAGAATTGAGATAGTGATTGTATATTTAATGTATAATTATGTATGTAGTGATGATAGTAATAATAATCTGAGATTCAAACTATGAATAATTGTACATATTATCTATTTGATATGTGAAACCATACATATTTTAGGTGTCTTATTTAGACATTGATACAACATTCCAGTGATGGAATTAGCCAAAACTTGTAAATAATCTGCATCCTCAGTACTCACGTTTACTTTGGAACTGTCACTTTCCTGAATGCAACTTATAATTGCTTATCTTTACACAACTGAAAATTACCTGGTATGAAATAGAATGTAATCACATAATTGCTTTTTATTATTAGAAAGTTTTAAGAGGTTTTTGAAGAGGCACGCTTTTTGGCAGGATAGAAAGAGAGCATTATATAGATGACTCTATATTGCAATGCCCTGGTGGTGCTGTACAGTGCAGTGTGAGTTGGGGCCAAAATTACGGTGCTGTACAGTGCAGTGTGAGTTGGGGCCAAAATTACTCTAATAGTAAGGGAAAAGATAACAATGAGTGTACTCAAGTTTAGATGTGGCTGTGTCATACTTCTTAGTATCACACATTCACAGCCTCAAGTCCAAGGTATCCATCCCTTTGGATACAAAATTGCTAAAAATAGTGACAAATACAATAAATAGTGAACCGGACTGGAGAAGGAAATTTCGCCATTTGGGTATATGTAACATGTTACAAATAATCTCTTATGGCACACAAACTTGGTGATATGAACTTGTTTTAGCCACCCACAATATCGTTACTTAGAGATTGATTTTGATTGATTGATTTATCTTTTATACATTGATCTATCTTTTATATCAAATTCATCTTAGGGATATTCATTATTTAATACAGAAAAAAAATCACACTAGTATTAATAAAATTTTATTTTAAACAAAAATAATATATGTACGCCTGTGCTCGCTTGTGTTGTGTGGGCGCGCGCGGCGACGGCCGGGCCGGAGCGACGCAAGGCACTACGACAGGAGTCGGGCGGCGGGCCTACACTTCTTCCATCACCGCGGTCAGCACAGGGCACAGGGCGGCCCTCGCGAACCTGCTGCCCTGTGCCGTCCGCAATATAACATAGCACGAGGTAAGGAAGACGAGACCACGCGCGCCACTCATTTGTCCACTGATATACACAATATTGATAATATTATACAATCGCTCCTAGATGTAAATCTGATTACATTAAAAAAAGCTGAAAATTTATAAATCCATAATATACATTTATTATAACAATTCGGAGGTTGAGCCGAAGTTATAACTCGCTTGTTACGAACCACCTTTACATAATTTGCACAACATTCCATAAGTACTCTCATTGTGATCCTACGTTAATATTTTATAGTGAGTAAGAAATTAATATGGGCAAAATGTCATGTCAACCATTCACCACAAATGGTAAAAATATCTAATTTCTGGCCGCAGCCAGTCGACGCACAGGTAGCATCTTAATATACAAAGTATCATCACCTCACCACATCGCTTTGAATCTGATAAAAAGCCGCTTACAACCACATGCGCCCGGCCTCGGCCAATTCGGCCATGTCCTAAGAAGCAACAAATCATAATAATCTGATATTGCAGGCAATATAACAATTAAATAAAATAGCCATGGCCGAAATGCTTTGCTAATAATTCAATTGCAAACTAAAACGTAAGACGTATTGTACCGCAAATATATTATTTGCTATTAAAAATAAAAACTGGTGTATACAATACATACATGTGCAAAACATAGTTTATCAATATTAACCAGTCCACTTAGAGCTAGTAGCGACTAGTGATAAAATAAAAGACCAGAAATACATTAATATAGGCACTAGATGAGGGAGAAACAATTTTCTTTAGAAACTTGTTTACAGGTCCATCGAGTGCTTTATTGAATATAAAGTCGTCGATTGTACCAGCGCTGAGTAGACCGAGGTCCTTCATAATGCATGAGAGTCTCACCAACGTTCACAACACTGATGCCAAATAAATAGATAATGTAATTTACAAAACTAATGGCCAACACTACGAAACTCAGCGATTCAATTCAAGCTTAGACAAAAGTGTACACCTTACTTTTTATTATTTGTTGAATATTCAGCAAATTACTACAATTCCATACGACCCGACCGACCCGTAATAGCGAGATCATATAAGTAGATATGTGAACAATCGTGTCCTTGATAGTATTCAAGTTGTAATAAAATTAATGAGATAAATGCAACATTGAGACAAACACATTTACAATTTCACACATTTGAGCATAATACAGGCAAATATTTTTTTTCGTACGCCAAGGCAAGAGCCGAGGTGTGTACCGCCTCGTACGGAGTTATAGTAACTTGTTTAACAATAATTTATTTGTTCCTTTCACAATATTATCTAGCTGTTCTATGTAGAAACCAGAAATAAAGTCGCCTCGTCGTGATGTAGTTAATTAGATATCGAGCTCTCGCATAAAACATATACCAATAAAACAGGTTTAGATATTACATGCTTCCTCTGATGATATAGGGTTTTGGAAAGGCCTAACCTAACTACATTACAAGTCGTAGTGCCCAATTTACTCAACCACCTTTAGGACTTTGCCAATCGCGATAGTTTTATCTGAAACAAAAAAGATAAACACAATTTATCAATATATTCGAAAAGATAATGAACTTGTAAGTATGCAAATATTTTGCAATTTATGCGATTAGTTTTTGGTGAACGATAGCAGTCTTACAATGGAAACTGCGTAACATTACAAATACATTATTTCGTCACTACTTAACAACTAACAGAGACGTGCATTATAGTGCGCCAATTATAGCCTAAACCGCTATAAACTAAAATGCGGTGCAAAATAGTACAAAACCGGCCGCCAAATTCAAAAACAAACTTTACAGCTGTTAAATTCTATACCCGATGTACGGCTTTCAAATGGCAAAGTTAAGTTTGTAATCATAAAAACACGTTTCTAGTATGAGAGGGCCCTTTTATTTTTAATTTATTTTAATTTTTATTGGCGGTAAGAGAAATGGATTGAACGATGTACCGAATACGTAGTAAAATTTCTAACTAAATAAACAAATAAAGATGTGCTAGAAAAATGTTTCCAACCCCAGAAATACATTTTGTAAACCATTAGGAAAAAGTTTTGAAGTTATTTTTCTTTGGTACATATGGTATACAGTAAATGTGAATTACTAGTAAGTAACAGGTTTATAAATTGCGTTACTTACTTTCGTCTCGTAACGTGAATCTGCCCATTTGAGCAAATTTCTTGAACGGCTCTAAGCAGATAATCCCCGCACACTCTATCCTCATGATGGCGACTTGGTCTTGTTTCACAAAGCGCGGCCGCGTCTTTGATTTATCTCCAGTTTTCTTGTCAACCAAACATATAAGTGCCTGGAAATGATCAATGTTTTATACCGAATCCAAGCAGATCAAAATACTCAATGGTTGAGACATTATGGCAGCCTTAGACCCGAGGCTGCACACTTAAGGGACAGAATATCAATACTTTTCTTTTCATAATCTTAAATGGCCAATTTATGATATTGTAATTAATATACAGACTAGCCATGTGGTCCTGTAATTGGGAAAGATAATACAATTGAAGCAAATCGTCCTTGTGCGGTATATCAAACTTAAGTTACAAATAATAATATGTTTGTTTGTTTAATTATTTGTTTGTTGTCTCTTAGCAGCGTCAAAATCAATCGTGATGAAATTTGGCATGCACCCAGCTGAAGGGATTGAGGACCACTGTTGTAATCCTGGTCCGTTAATCCCGATATATAATTTCTGATGCCCACGCAGATGACGTCGCGGGCAGTCATATGATGTCAACTTTAGGTGACATTTTTAGTGTATCATTTTAAAGAAACACTTTTTATGTTTGTGGAACCTTTATAAATAACAAACACATATTGTTACCTTAACAGTAACTTCTTCAGCAGCGCAGTGTATGTGCATGACAGCTGAGTAACCTGCACAAATGATCGATTTGTGCTCCAAAATAACTACCTGAGCATCGAATACCTGCAAAAGATAGGTTAGCATTAAACGAAAATAGTTTAAACATTCATAACAATATAATATTAATATTTCCTAATACTAGGCTACATAATTTTTCAGTAAGAACCATATTAAATAGAAAAATATCGTACAGATAAGCGAAGCGAAACCGCAAATATTTAAATAGGTAAAAGTTACATGTATTGTAAATGTGAATATAAATTGACCTGTCTATCTTTAGCTAGTACTATATTAATTCTGTGCTTTAGCGTTAACTGTACGTCCATGCTCGCCTGGGTTCCGCCAGATTACATCAATCAAAGATAATTCATCATGACATGGAGGTGTTTGTGTGTGCACGCTTCCATCCAGCCTTGACCCGCCCGCCACCCGCCACCTACCTTAGCCGCGAGGTGCCAAGAAGGCCAACTCCCAATCTAGTGTGTGTTAAGACTACCCAGTTTTTTATGTTCAAAATAGTGTCTTACCCTTCCCGTGGTGATAGGTTCAGTGACGTCGCAAAGAACGAAGCCGGGTGAGACATCCTCTTCTTCAATTCCTTTGAGCTTCACTTTCACATTTTCGCCAGGACCGATGGACGTTACTTCGATATCATCCGACCATAGCTGGTCTACAGTCACTTGAACCTAGTTACAACAAGAATACAGTTAAAAACTATCAACCGACTACAACAAAAAACGTATAAGCCGTAATATTAAAATTTTACTTCGGGAGGTTTATACATACATAATGCACTCTCTAATTTTCGGAAGGTACTCATCCAGACCTTTCATTTGAGACCAAACACGTTATTTCAATCTTTAACTATTATTTTTCCATAACACTATTTTCCTCCGTACAACCCAAAAGCAGCCATTTTGAATTTTATATAGCTATCTATAGCAGTATTTACGCAGTCGCAACACCTCGCACAACGCGTCGTTCGAAGCAAAATTATGGTTTCCAGTTGCTGACACTTATCCCTGTTTGTCTGAAGAAGCCAGAAGTCAGCCTTCCCTTCATTACCTCATACGCTAATCGCTATTCTTGATCACAAGTCACAAAATATCAAGTGACATTGGTTCTTATTGGATAAATCGTTATCCTCGACCACATCGTGAACAACGTTTTGTCTAGTTTATTTGTACAAAAACAAAGAATACGCACAAAACAGGCAACACATAACTTTAAAACAAAGATGGCGTCAATGAAATGACATTTGACCTTTTCACTACGTACAAATAATAAGTAAAACGGATTCATATAATCAATCTTCTATGACTTACTATATTAACTTATTGTACGCACGGCTACAGATCAAGCTATACATTTCCAGTGTAAGCTTAACCGGCGTCGTGCGGGAGTACATTCAATGCGAGGTCAGAGTATACTGGAAATGTATACTTTGATGTGTAGCCGTGTGTACAAACTAAATATACTCAAAAATATTTATTCTATTATTTACTAGATATATTTAGATTATTCCTTGATTTTTTAGTGTGCAAATTCAAGACTGCTTTGAAAAATTTATCATTATGTGTTAAAGAAATCAATCTATCGTTCTTACCCTGTTAGGCATAAGGAATAAGGTGCTCCCTTTGCGCGTGGTCCCCGCCTCGACTTTTCCCATGAGCACCGTGCCCATGTCCTTATATTTATCAACGACGGGCATGATGAACGGCCCGTCCATCTTGCGGTTCAGGGAGGGCAGCTCATCTATCAGCTGGATGAAGGACGGACCCGAGTACCACGGGCATATCTCATCCGTTACCTGGACATAGGTGTTATATTACAATACAACTTTCACATCTACTTTTATCTATACAAGATGGAACTCTGCGAAAACAATCTATCTACTAATCAGCAGAACCACGATGCGTCCGTGTTACACTCTGCCAAGTGGCTGCACAGTTAGACTCACAATCTTAAGGTCTCGTGTTCGGTTCCCAGTGGTGGTAGGTCATTTTTTATATCCGCCTATCGTAACGTAAAAATATCCTAGTTGGAGCAATACGAAAAATATGGTTATTGATTAGCAGGAAAAGAAAAATATTAAAAGCTGAGGTTTTAGGTGCATTTAAATAAATGTTTCAGGTTTGTAATTATTATCAAAATAAATAAATAATAAAGTCCAACATTGTCATAAATTTAAAGAAAATTGTGCTTACTCTTTCCAATAAGTTTTGTCCGGTTTGTCCAGACACAGGGAGGAAGGACAGATCCTTGGCTGGGTTGAAGCCAAGTTTTTTGAGGTAAGGCATTATTTTATCTCGACATTCATTGTATCTGAAACATAGACAATATTTATATATTGCACTTTGAACTGAAACCAAACGGGAAACAAAATATTTTATAGAAAGGGTAATCAAAGTAGCATAATAGCAGTTTTTGTAGCACCGCATTTTATATATCTTAATAGCTTTGTAATGTAATAGAGTCAACGTTTGTTATTCTGCAAGGGGAGCATCCCTATAAAATAAGAATTTGTAATAGTGTGCTTTTGATTATGTCACTGAGAAAGGTAGCTGCAGCGAAGAAAAGACGACAGTAAACCTATAAATATAGCATTTTATATGAGATATATAAGCTAATTAATTTTTATCAAAGCCAAGTTAAGCAAGTAGTCTAGAATTTCACATTTAATACATTCTTTAAATGTTTTCAAATCTGGTTCGCCTGAATGTTTCAGTTCATGGCGGTGGGAGGGTAATATTTCGAAAAACTGTAAACTTTTTTCATATTCTATTTTTAATTTCACTATTTTTTAACAGCCCACATAAACATTAAATATCCAGTCAATTGTTATGATGAAATATGAGATCCACAAAACCGAATGTCCTATCTAGGGTAATTTATTTGTTATAATATGGACTGAAAGTTTGGTTAAATTAAAGGTGAGCTGAATGCAATCAGATTGGAATCTGTCGTTATGGCTTACACAGGGGAAAGCCTATGTTGATGTTTATGACTGATGATGATGGACATGCAGACACACCGATGCCTTCTCACAACTGAATCGATCGTAATGAAATTTGGGATGAAAGTAGCCCGTGGCACATAATTAATATTAATACGTACTGAACGGACGTTCACCGCCTCCCGCGCGCACGAACTACTCACACATACGCGTGTATACAAACGTCATCCGATCGATGTGTGCTGATGTCACGGCATTTGTTCCAAGTGGCCGACGTGTGCCTATGGCACGAAGGATAAAGACGACTATTTACAAAGATAAAGGATTCCCATTGGTCGATTTATTAAATTAACGCAGATGAAGTTGAGGACAAAAAGCTTGTAATATAATACGATTAGTACTAAGTACACAAAGGGCTTTACCTCTTTTCCTCCCAGTTGACGGTTGGGTCATCCATCTTGTTAACTAGTGCCACTAAATGCTTCACGCCCGCTGTCTTGGCTAACATGGCGTGTTCGCGCGTCTGCCCGCCGCGATCGAAGCCAGTTTCGAATTCTCCCTTGCGTGCTGAGATTACCTGAAACGTCATATGTAGGGTTTATTTAGGCAAAATTTAATTCTAACATCAACCTGCCAAACACGTTACTGTAAAGAAAGGCCACATTTGGTACAATAGGCGTGCGAGGTGGTCGCCGTTGTCGATGGATATAATTAATTTTAAACAAATGTTATAGGGTGTGTATATGCTTTGATTCCCTAAATCAAAGCTTCTGAAATATATACGCCTTTAATTGTTTCAAATTACTTTAAAACAAAATATAGAAAAATTATGTTCTTTGCCACAAAATATATAAATTTAGCAACAAAAAAAAAATTATTGTATCGTAAATGTTAATTTTTTATGTATGGTGGGTTCGCACTTGGCCTGTATCTCTGCTGATCGTAAGTGACGATAAGAACGTTAAATGGTAATTGTGCGCACCCAGAAACCTCATGATAACGAGGTGGTATCTGCCACCCTTTATACAGGAATACAACATTGCTATTTGGCGGCAGACTTAGACTACATTGGTGGTAGAAAATGTCGGACCAAAAACGAAACCGAGTACCGATAGGTACCCCATCTTAAGTTTAATTATATTTCATGTTACGTCACATTATGTGCAAATCATAGACTTTTAAAAGGGAAAGTTCAAAGAAAAATTATTCTTGATATTGGACATTCTTGATAGCTTTAAATATTTCGGTCATAACGCTTCGTTCTCAGTAGCTGGGGATAATCTAGTAACGCAAAATACTTACCAAAACGGCTAGGTCAGCCTGCGCGGCGCCCCCGATCATGTTGGGCACAAAACTCTTGTGTCCTGGGGCATCCAGTATTGTGAAATGCTTTCTGTCAGTCTCGAAATATGCTCTCCCTACCTCCACTGTTTTGCCTTTGTCACGTTCTAGAAAGATACAAATAGCTTTTAGTACAGAGAATACATATCAATTTAGAAATACTCTAGAGTCTATATAAGACCACAGAGCCAGCGCCTCATTTGCTTGAGGGTTCTCGGTGAGCACGCTTTCCATCTACAGTCCTCACTTACCGCCAGATGAGATGAACCCCAAGTGCAAAACCATTGTACATTGAAAATGACTAGCAAAGAAAGAATTCGTATTTATGTAAAGGTTCTGTATATGTTTTCATTTTATCATTCACTCATTTTCTTAGTCTATCTATCACAACAACAAAATGCTTTTATATTTTTAATAGTGTTACATGGTTTTGCATTTGGCCTTCATCTCACCTGATGGTAAGTGATGATAGGACCGTTGGACGGTAAGCGTATGCACACAGCTAATGAGGCACTGGATCTGCTACCCTTCATACCAGAACGGAACAGAGCTATTAACACTGCTGTTTGGCGGCAGACTTAGGTAACATGGTGCTAGCTAGCCAGGTGGACATAGAAAATGTCCTACCACCAAACAAATCGAGTACCACTGGGCATTGAACCTGGGCCCTTCGGATGGTTAGTCCAAGCGTGTTGTGAATAGGCCACGGAGGCGGTTGAAAAGGCAATTAGGGTCTTCAGTTGTGAATGATTCATGATATTACAATCATAATCAAGTGTATTGTGTTGTGTGTGTTTTCGTTAAATAAATATTTTTCTGGTTTTTTTTTCTGTTTTTCTGTGTAGTGAAAGTGTATACGGGGTGATTTTATTCTAAAGCTATGATTACACTGTTAAAGCTTTGGTTAGACAACTTTTAACACACAGATGAAATTTGTCCTAGATTTACATAAAAGATAATTTCTACTCGGTACAACATAATCTTCGCGGATGAAGCTACATGCTAAATTATACAAATTTTATGTATTACTTACCCTCTTGGTTAGTATCGAGCGCCCAGGACAAGTACCAGGATTCCCTTGACTTCTCGCGCGCCTCTCTCTCGTACTTGTCGAGTGTTCGCTTGTCCACCATCCCAGTCAGCGACATGATCTGGCCGCCGATGGTCGATTTACCAGCGTCTGGAAATTCACACAATAATATCAGTATCATATCATAAAAATTGTGTTATATCAGATCATAAGTACCTCCCTCATACACGCCAATGAAGAGATTTGTCATAATCAACACGCTCCCCAAGTACATTACACACACAGTACACAGTAATCGCAGTAAGATCTCCTAATATGTTCTCTAGTCTAAAATTAGAAGCTGAAGGATTTTAAAGACGGCTTATAATAAATCAAAAGTTCATCAATATGATTCTCATCAGAGAAACATATAATTTTCTATTGCACTACCTGCCAATTTATAGCAAGTTACAGTTAGGCACTCACACCCTTTACTGGATGATCTCGTAAGTGTTATGCTACACACACTTTAGATCTGTATAGGTTCATTAGTCTCTGCCAGCACTCACCAACATGTCCAATGAACACGACATTCACATGCTCCTTCTTGCTTCGTGTATCCTCCACGCGCACTGGCTTCTTCTTCGGTATCTTCTTTGTTACTTCTCCATCCTCCTATATGATGTCATTGAAAATACAATTTATTAGTCACATTGAATAAGTTAATTTTTTTTTAGAATGACTGATTAAATGGTGAATTTAAGCAGTTTCATATGAGAAAAAAAAAACCACAAAAAGCAAGCAAGTGACCAAAGTTTCACTGAGTGATTAAGTATTTAATATATTGTATTCATTATAAGTTTGGTAAATATTATACTTAAAATGATTACCAGAGAAAGGAACATAATTTTGTAAGTTGCCTATTCAGACAATGTTACAAAATATGAGCAGGGACCAAACAAAGATCTAATTAGAATTTAAGTTAAATAGATCCTTTGATTGTTTTAGACTCGAAAGAAATCCCTCATCGACAGAGTAGTTAGGTTAGGTAAATGGCAGTCTCACGCTCCACTGCTCTTTCGAAATTTTAGTAGTTTAGCTTAGTATTAATTTTTGTACGTATGGCGTCATCTCACCTGATGGTAAGTGACAATAAGGCCATTTTATTGTAAGCGTGCATACCCAGACAGAAGCCTCAATCTAATAAGGCTTATTATATCGTCCAAATGACTTTCAATACGTCAGGTAATTTTGTTTCATTACCAACATCTAATGCAGCTTAAACGAAGAGCTAAATATTGTGGATAGATAAGCCAATATTTAATAGGACATTAAAAATCGATGTATTAAATATTTGTTAGGTTAAATGAGATTGATAAAACTAACAGCAGTTCTGTATTAATTTTCACAACAGTCATTGAATAATTAAGTCACTATAATTAGCCATTCGAAAAAGAAAAAAAGAATCACGTCATCTTACATCACACTTTGTCAGTCTTAACTGAAACGAGTTATGTACTTATAATTTTAGCTTCTTTTATAATGAAGTTCGAGGTCATTTATCACTTGAAACTACTAAAGTATTACTAATTCTAATACTGACACATCAATACACAAAAGGATATTACTAACAAACACACACATGCAATAAAGGCTTTAATGTTCGTAGTTATACATATAGTATTGAGTATTACTTACTTTTAGTGCTACCATTTTATGTTACCACAACACACCTATGGTTAATTGATAAAAATCAAATACTATTTAACACTACTATATAAAATTATATTATTAACAGCACTTGTGCACACAAGTGGTTGTGATTCGAGAATGTATTCTCTCAAACTGAACTTGACAGATGAATTCATTGGTTTATAAGGATGGTGTGAGTTTAACATATGTTTAGGACCCATGTATGATACTTAAGTATCAACACCATGATTTTAAACCTTGCTTTACTTTCACTGATTTTTGCTACTGATTTTTTGAGATATATTATAAAGATAACATCAAGATTTAAAGTAAACAAGTCTGAAGTTTAGAAAAATGATAAGCCAATCAATCAACAAGATATCACAAAGGAAGTGTTGCCATGCAACTTCAACTGAGAAAATAAATATCATTATTATCATGCTCATATATCAATAGCAATTGAAATGCCTGTGGTTTATTTTTCATGAACCTAAACAGTAACCTATTGTCTACTGAGTTAATTTTAGGGTTCTGTACCTCAAAAGGAAAAAAATTGGCGAAGTGCGAGTCGGACTCGCGCACGAACGGTTCTATACAGAATATGAATAATTGAATATCTAACATACGGAAACCAATCAAAAGAGTGCACCTAGATTTTCGTTATCAATTTAGTATATGAGTAAGACACTAGATGGCATTAATTGTATGTTACATCGCACGTCTAAAATAAATCTCGTTTGTGAACGGGAGCCCCCTTAAATATTTATTTTATTCTGTTTTTTTAGTAATTGATGTTATAGCAGCAAAATTTCGCTAAAATGTCAACTCTCCATCACGGTTCATGAGATACAGCCTGGTGACAGACGGACAGAGAAGTCTCAATAATAGGGTCCCGTTTTTCGCTTTGGGTACAGAACCCTAAAAAGGAACCCTTATAGGATCACTTTGTTGTCTGTCTGTTACGACACTTTTTCTCAGAAACGTGTAGTGGTATCAAATTGAAATTAATATCAAATACTCAAGTCTACAATCTCTTTGATCTGTGAAAAAACTAAACTTCTTGGTCAATGCAATAAAAAGAGACAGCCGTTTATTCAACTTATTTTGATTTCCCTTGAAAGTGCACCAAAACCTAAAGGGTACTTCATATTGACCTAGATTCATGAAATTTGGCAAGAAACAAGGTAAGATATTGTTATAAACGTGCTAGTGTACAATCAGTAAGGCTAATTACTTTTATATTAATTTAAAATAATACTGTAGTTTAAATGACAAATTAATCATGCTGATTTCTTAATTGATGTAACAAGTGGTGTTAATCTATGCTGTTGCAAAACTTAATAGAAGTGTCATCAAAAATATTTGTAATATGTCATCAATGTGTATTGCATTCCATATCACTGTAGACACGGATTTTTAGTCTGTTTATTATTAAATGGCATGATGACACCACATGAATCATGCTAATTACAGTATCTAGAACCTGCTGTTCAGTTTCATCATCTTCAGCATCCTGGTTGTCTTCAGGTGTGAGGAGGGCATCATCAGCCTCAGCCTCCCAGCTATCTGCAGTAGGAGATACATCAGGTGGCACAGGTGCGGCTGCACCAGCCGGTGGGACAGGTGGAGGCTCTTCCACTCGGGGAGATGCAGATGCTGCTCCTCCATCTCCACTCTCTCCATCTCCGCAACCTGATATACAAACATACCACTATAAGTTGGACACAAAATAAATGAAAAGTTTGCCCATGAATAAAAACAGATACTGGCTGGACTGAACTTGGGAGTCAGAGTCATACAATGAAAGAGTGACCTTCATTACCCAGTTGGCTTCAGCAAATAGGAATTTTGTATCACTGAACCTGTGAAATAAGAAGTTATTTTATAAAACTTGTCCAGGGCAATTGCTTATTAGTAGTAGTGTAAGTACTTTGTCCAAACTTTAAAATTCAATTATAATTTTATTATTATTATACATGTGTTTTTCACACCACACATGCTGTTTTGATACAAACATAACTCATGTTGCAGTCTGTGTAAACTTGTATAAATTGAATTATGAATACCAATTTAACAATTCTTACAGTCAATTATATTTTTAACTTTTCTCTACTTTCTTATTTTCTAGTCATAAGAAAAAAATCTGAGAAAAACCAGGCCATCCTGGATCCGACTTTCGCAATGTAAATAAAAATCTTAAAGTTCCTTTCTGGGTGCTAGTCTGTCTAATTGGTGGAGTCGAAGAAACCCTAATCATGTCTACTTACATAGAACCAAAATACAAACTTATTGGGAAGTTGTATCAACTGTGACGCAAACAGCTGATGTCATCATGAGATGACATTAACTTGCAGGGATAGCTACCTGTTAAACACAAGCAGGAGAAAAACTATATAAAAAAAATTGAAAAATCATAAGGAGTTCAGAAACCATAAAAACACATGATGACACAACAAAGTTGTCGAAAAATGTTGATTTAGAAAGGGTATTGAAGAGAACAAAAAATACTGAAAACTTTCTCGGATATACAATAAAAGTTGGTTGCAATAAGACACTCATTAATTTGATCTCAAAGGTTATAATATAACTTTTAGTAACAAGTGTCAGCAGTTGTAGAAGGACAACAATGCAGCAGTACCAAAAACAGTCACTTTGACCATAACCTTTAATTAATAAAGTGTCTATATTGTAAAACAATTTAACAACAGGACAATAACTGTGAGAATTAAAGAAATCATCAGGTATGTCAGATTGGAAGCAAGTGAAAGTGTTCAGTAGGCCTTCACAAAAATATAATGAGGAAGGAAAATACACACCTTCAACCATATCTTCTTTCACTAAGTCAGGACTGGAAATATTTTACATTAAAAAATCCAAGAGAAAGTTCTCAAAATCCGAGTGGTATGTATAGCGAGTGCGCCGCGTGTCTCGACTTAACCCGTTAGAACTGGATTCGGAAAAAAAAATAAAGTCATCGAATGTAGGCTTCGATCACACGCGATTCACATCACATTCACAACTGACTTCGGCTTGGATGATTTCAATTCCCACATGCAACTGAACTTGGAAAGCTTAATTACCGGCGAAAAGTGTCAAATACGGTTCGATAAGACTCATTGCGGATAGATAATATGACAGACATCCGACTCACCATTTAGGACGGGACTTCCAGCAGAGTTCGTGGAACCACTCTCAGATTTTTGTGGCGAAGTCGGGGATTCTGTATTGTCGTCAGCCGTTGCAGGCTTACAAAAAGAAGGCACGAACTCCACGGCATTTACATTCAACGTGGAAAATTTTGTAGACATATCATTGGAATCTTTTGCACCTTGTTCACCTATGACATCGGCTTGACTCTCCCACGAGTCCGGAGCACCGTTATTGGACATTTTTTTTAAAACAGACAATGTAAATTTCCTAAATAAGTCTTCCTTTTGCAGTAAGTTATAATAATTCGCGTTCTTTCACCATAGATCCGCGTGTGTCTTTATCCTCCACCGGAAGTTCATGGCAAATTGCCAAAATGCAATTCAGCGCCTGAATGTACACTTTAGTTTTGAAACGGAATGTAAATAGTAAGGAATTATTTATTAAATATATAAATGAGCTAAAATATTTCTTTTTCTTAAAATATTCAAGTCAACACAAATTTAATTCAAATTTTTCCCTTTATTGGATAATAGCTTGATTTTACTAATTCCTGTAACCAGTGTTGCCAAAAATAAAACAGTAATTCTTCGACGCAAGTTGAGGTGTTTCTAAATTAATTATCGTTTTCTGCGAACGTATCATCACCCAAACTGTTTCTTATGTAAGTCCTTGTACGTATTTAATGTATTTTGAAATGCCTTTTAATCAGTACCAAAGATTTATGGTATAATAAAGGTACAAGTACATAAATGGCCCATAACATCTTGTGACGTAGTTAGCGCATGTGTTAAGTGATTAGTCTTGTAGCCAAGGACTGTCAAGTGCAAGTGTCAAGACTTCGCAGTAGCCAGTTGCACTTTCTGCTAGTTGCAAGCAAAGGGCTTTCAAAAATATAGGTTGCTTAGTGGTTGTACTGAAGGTTAACTAATGTATTAAATAATGAATTCGTTTTTTCCAATTTACGACGGAAAATATATATTTATCTCATTCTGTCTTATGTCAATTCAATGATGTTAGAAAGGCTAAAATATAGTTATTTAGATCCTGATTCATATAATCTGTCTATGCCATATTATATTTATGCTTTTGCACTTTTTGCAGAAGTAACTATGTGAAAATGACTGATCGAAATGACCGAACGAATGATACGATACGATTAAAAATTAAAAATCTAGGAGCATTTAATCACTACGTTTTAAGAGACGGGACTCCCATACTAGCCAATCGCATTCAGCGACATGGCACTTATACACCAACCGCGTGCCGACAACAACCCGACAGGATACGTCAAACAACTGAAGTACCAACCTGACGGACCAAGTAGAGCTGTTCCGTTTGATCTTTATCGATATCGATAAAATATACAGAATGGAAAATAGGGAACCCATGAATCAATATTTTTTTCAAACCACAAGGTTGAATTCACATTCATAAGCCTAATGCTGCACAGTAAAGATTTAGTGCACTAGACTTAAATGTATACCCACGATAAAATAAAAAAGTTTTTTATTTTTTATTCAATTAGATACAGAGCTAATTTGATGGTACATAAACGAATAACTTTAACTTTTCTGTCATAATAAAAAACTATTTAATAATGCTTTTTCCTTCAATTCACACCTCATCACTTTTTTTAACAACTTCGTGACGATATTGTTCATTTTGCAAAGTATTATGCCTTTTACCGAACACTGATTTGTCATTGATTACTTGCATCTACAAAACCTTCTTCTTGTAATGTCCTACGAATGTAGATAAGACGATTCTTCAAAGCTTCACTGTTTCCTCCTTGCAAATCATTTACTTTTTATTATCTTTCTTAATCGAGATGTAACTTCCAACTCTGTAAATACAATAAACATTTCAATTGAAGGACAGACGTATTTCTTTTATTATTAAAATTAAAACATTGTTAAATTTTTATTTTATTTTTTACATATAAAGTATGTGATGCAGACGAACAATATATATTGTAGCTTGTGTGACGTCATCTATACATCAACCGCTTGCTCGGCCAGCCGTCCGACAAACCAACATTAGTTAAGACACCACTAGTCTACGGTCAGTAGTTTCCGAGATATGACTGTTTTTAGTTTGACAGCTGTCATCAAAAATGAAGTTCTCGTCGAGACCTTTGACTTTGCTAAAGACACCGTTAGTCTGCGGTGAGTAGTTTCCGAGATATGACTATTTTTAGTTTGACAGCTGTCATCAAAAATGAAGTTCTCGTCGAGACCTTTGACTTTGCCAAAGACACCGCTAGTCTGCGGTGAGTAGTTTCCGAGATATGACTGTTTTTAGTTTGACAGCTGTCATCAAAAATGAAGTTCTCGTCGAGACCTTTGACTTTGCTAAAGACACCGCACCGCTAGTCTGCGGTGAGTAGTTTCCGAGATATGACTGTTTTTAGTTTGACAGCTGTCATCCGAAATGAAGATCTCGTCGAGACCTTTGACTTTGCTAAAGACACCGCACCGCTAGTCTGCGGTGAGTAGTTTCCGAGATATGACTGTTTTTAGTTTGACAGCTGTCTTCCCAGATTTCATATTTGAGAAAATTCTCCTTTTAACCAACTTCAAAAAGCGGAGGTAAACAATTATATGAGTATGTTTTTTTACCAACCAACTTCAAAAAGGAGCTATGTTTGTTACCTCAGAACTTTGAAAACCAAATGTCTTAAATGTATATTAAGTATTAGTTTATTTTATGAATGTTGTATACTTTTAGGACAGTTGAAGTCGGTTTCTTTTAAACGCGTTAATATATAAGCCATATGGGTGAAAACATTGCCCTCCTTCTGACGCAGTCGGGTAAAAATGAAGTCCACGCCGACGAAGTAAAAAAGGTAAAGATACTACTTCGGGAATAGCTCCAATAGGCATAATCATTCATATAGACATGATTTACTTTTATATTTTTGTGTTACAAGATCAATTGCCTTGAAAGTATCGATAGTTAAAACTCATCACTAGTCACACAATAAAATCGAAAATAACTTGATTGTTCGTAGACCGATTTACTCAGAAATGGTCCAAAACATCTAATTTAATGCTTACCGAACCTCACCCAAAGGATATTTTTGTATTATACATCATTTTGTAGAAATTTTTGCGACTAGCTCGATGTCCACTAATTTCACAAGTTATCAACTATTCTTCGGTGGCATTTTTATTAAACTTGTTTACTGAACAATATTAGATGCTTCTCACTTATTTAGGTAACAAAATAAGCATAAAATCAAATAGTAACTGTGAAAAAACTGCAAAATTAAACTGACATATAAATATTAACAACTAATATGGCAGACGGCTGACACAATATTGAAAAGAAAGAGGAAATACACAAATGAGTTCTATATCAGTATCCGGCATTTTGTACCACAGATATGTATCTTTTTCTGACATAATCAAAGAGTATCAAAAGGAAACACAGTAATCCATGTGAATCCCATAGAATAGGTTGTTTTCTTCGTACTTTCACCAGACTGTTAAAAATGGCGTATGGTGTGGGCTTGGATGTTTTCAGTTTTTTCTTGTGAATCTTTTTCGTAACTATACGATGTACACGTACAAACAGTACATGAAAGACTCAAGTTAATTTAATAGTTGACCTACAAGTTTTGTGTCTCGTGCAAGTGACTATAACCTTAGCTCATAAATGAAATATTTCTACGAACAGTTTTCACGATTGAAGCCATTTGAAACTGGAAGGAAAGCCGAAAGAAAACCAAGCCAACACGTGAACGTTTGTCATGTTGTTGAAGCGTAAATATATCTTCAATTACGGAGATGTCTGTACATTATAAGTTTAAAAGCGCATTGGATTATGACACGGTTACATTCGATGGACTTCACATATCCGTAGGAGACCTGAAAGCCGCTATATCCCAGCAGAAGCGTATTGGAAAAACTTCTGACTTTGATCTGCAAATAACTAACGCTCAGACGAAAGAAGGTTAGAACAATTATAGAATAGTTATATATGTGAAAATATAAAGACCAAAAGATATAACAACCTCACACAACTTTCCATACAAAAAACGGTTGGGTTGCACAAAAGGGGGGGCTAAGACCTAACCAAAATTGTTACAGTGCAAATCAATGTTTGTACTTCTATTTATAGCTGAATTTTTGATTTATTTATAGTGTACATTGATGACAACACTCTTATTCCAAAGAACACATCACTATTGGTTGCAAGAGTACCACTTTCACAGCAGCCCAAAAAGCAGTGGGAAGGTGCAAACAGCAGCCAGGCTGCCCAACACAAGGATGTCGCACCTAAGGGCTTCTCTGATCTGTCTCGCATGGAAGGTAGCGAACAGGATAAAATAAATGCTATGATTTCACAGTCCACTTTTGACTACGACCCTAGCAAGTAAGACTGACCTGGATTATTGTTATGTAGTTAATTTATAGAAATGTATTCATTATTATTATTACTACAGAGAGTTTAATGATAGTATTACCAGTGGCCAAGTATCCTTTCCTGAGTCCACATTTTTAATTACTGTAAAATCTGGTCTGTTTCTGTAATAGCCACATCTTAGGTTATTATATAATATTACTTAGAATTATTGACTAGTATAGATAATTTTTATTTATATGCACTGTTAGCTGATTAGTATTTGTGATGACATTATAGGTGATTTGCATTGTTATTAAAAGTTACCTTAAAAATTTCAGCTACCAAAAAATTAGAGGACAGAATCAAAGAGGTGTTGTTCCAACGAATTATGTTTGTTATAAGTGTCAAAAACGTGGCCATTGGATTAAGGATTGTCCCACAGCAAATGCGGTAAGTGTAAATCACAAATTCTAAGGACATTGTATGAGGAATCATTGCAAACAACTTTGGATTCTAATAACAAATGATCAAACTGCAAGTATTTACAATAAAGTAGAACGTTTATTATCTGAACTAATTGGGGGACATGGGTGTTCAGAAAATCAGTAGTTTCAGATAGTCAAACTACCTATATGTATATTGATTCAGCCATACATATTTACATACAGGTCAATGGAAGACAATACAGTGTAAACTCCATGTAACGTCACTCGATTTAACGACAAACTCCCTAAAGCGTCGAAACCACTCTGATTTGGTTGGTTTAACTTGTCGTCAACACAACACACTAGCATTACACCCACTCTCAATAATGACAAGAATTAAATAAGTTTTTTAAGTTGCCAAAATTAGTAATAACTGTGCAGCTGTGTTCGTTCTTTTGACCACTTTATTATCCTAGCCCATAATAAACTCGACTGTCAACATCATACATACCAAACTTTCTAAGAAATCCATTCTTTTGTTTACAAATTGGGATTGCTTGAATGTGTAGATTGTTGGTAGTAGGAGTCATGGATTATCTATACGTTATCATATTCTTAGTTGTTCACAAACTTTCAAACTGTAAACATGGCAAGTAAGAAAAAATTACTGTGTATTGACGAAAAAGTTGTACTGACACGCGCAATAGAGGCGGGAGAGAAGATAATTGGTGTTAGCAGAGGCTTTGGATTTAGTCGCTCCACCATGTCCACAATATGGAAAAATAAAGAAAAAATTCTACAAGCAAAGGAGGATATAATATCTTCCAAAAAATTAAAGAAATTTTTCTAATGCAGATTTTTCTTCTCCATTTAACGACAACTCTATACAATGTCTGCTGATGAATAAGCAGATAGTTTTTCTCCTTACTTACTTGACTTAAATCGTTTTAGTATTTTATTAATCAGCCTGTGCTTGCTTAAATTGAACTGTTTTTTCTTTTTGGGTCAGAAATAGGTTCTCCCTGGGATCTTTTTTGAGTAAATCACTTAAATACAGCATGATCCAAATTAGTGTTTGAGGAAAGTGTCATCGTTTTATGATTCGTGGGTCCATCAAAAGTATCAAGCTGGGATATAAATTTACTACTCGTCTTATGTTTTTTAATATCCATAATGGTAGGATTGCCAACTTGGTACTCATAGGATAACTTGGTTGCAGATTCACCTTTCAAATTTTCAACTTTCATAGAAAGGACAATAGGTTTAGACAACGTTTAGGCATTTTAAATCGAGAGTTTACTTTCACGCGGCAAAATTTAGAGAGGCGGGAGGTGCACGCGCGGGTAACGAGTATTTCGGATAATCGACGCTCCACTGTACTTTTACAATTATGTTTATGTATTTGTTATATTTTAAGATAAGGGAGCACACTAGTATTTTGGGGGACATTTTTTCATCATAAATTGAAAACTATAATAATAAATTGAGCTGAAATGCACAAATGAAGCCCTTTCATGTACATACCATACTTGACTTAGTAACAGCACTTTTACATTTTCAACAATTTCAGGGGGGTGAATCAGTAGAGATAAGGCGCAGTACAGGAATACCACGAAGCTTTATGGTGCCAGTGGATGGTCCCAAAGCACCAGGAGCCATGATGACCCCAAGTGGAACATTTGCTGTCCCAGCTGTTGATCAGTAAGTTTCTCCAATATTGTGCATGTGATGTTCATTGTATGCCATCATATTTTTTTCTGATTATTGTTAAAAACGCCACCATAGAGGCCTTTATTTCCGAATACTATTTTCAAAATTCATGGTTGAATAAATATTACAGTATTTTGTTTTGACGGCAGTTAAGTGAAAATTATAAACATAACTATTGGCTTTTTGGCGACGAAAAACATCGTGAGGTAACCTACAAACTCCTGAGAAGAAATTCAAAAGTCAACAAAGTTGCTCTAGGCCCTTGTGGTAGATTTTTAAGACCCGAGATGACTTTCGGGCAGCTTGATTAACTTCTAATTGCCTAATCCCAAAAAATATGGTCTAGTTTCCTCTCTGGGTTGTGGAGATGGCAAACTCTGCAAAATTCTGCCTGGGATGTCGAGGTCACCTTGACCGACATGATCTTTTATTTACACAGTGAGGCCTACTTGGCGTCGGAAAATGCCGGCGACGGGGACACTCCTGCTAACGCGCCGGCCGCCCCGGAAGCGACCATCCCTGACGAGCTGATCTGCAGCCTGTGTCGTGACCTGCTCACTGACGCCGTCATGATACCCTGTTGCGGGAATTCTTTTTGCGATGAGTGTACGTTACATTTGTTTTTTATCGTCATTGTCAGATGAAAGAGTCCACTGCTGTATATAAAAAAAAGAAATGACACAAATCTGTTTTGATGTCCATTATTATATATAACCATCAACGCTAGACGAGGCAATTTTCAACAACCCTTTATTTAGGAAGGATTTTTTTAAATATATTTGCTTGGAAAGTCTATTTACGAATCTTATAAACTTTTCAGGCTGCAGATCACTAACTAAATAAATAAAGACCCCTTTTACATTTTCGTAAAATTTTCTGGTACTGTCTAGTGTTTGACGGTTCAATTTTCGGTAATGGTTAATTTCTTTAATATAATCAACCAATGATTATGATTGATTCATGTTAGTGCCATTTTTGATGACATAACACTGTTTCAATTTTTGTCTTATATATTTTACACTAAACACTATAAAAGCTTGGTTTACAACACGATCTGTGGGAGAAACTATTTTGAACGATGTTGCGTATTTTGATGAATGCGGCGGCACAAAACATGGCACCATACAAACCGGAGCGGGCGTTTTACTTTACTATTTAATGTCTAAAGGCTTCTAGGAAGAAGTTTCATATCATAAGAACACAAATATTGACGTACAAGTTGAACAACAAATAAATAACACTAAGAATTTTTTATTAATTCCTGCAAATATAAAAAAATATATCTTATTATTTATAATATAATATTAGCAGGATTACGCTCATCCGATGCAAGAATGGAACCCTTTAGGTGAATGGAATTTGTGACAGCTGATGATGGAACAGTTATGGGAATTCTGTTAATCCACAGGTGACACAACTGAAATAATGGAGAAAATATTTATTATTTAAAAATCAGCATTGTATAAAAATATTAGGTCAAGTATAAACAAGTACAAAATCCTGTATCTCCGAAGTGAAGACTGACAAACAAACTTAGTTACTTTTTTAAACCTGAATGACGTGACGTCATATAATTTCACCAGGGCGTGTTATATATTATAAATGAAAATGCATTATGTTTTGTTAATCAGGCATCCGAGGAGCGTTGCTGGAATCTGAAGATCATGAATGTCCGGATTGCCGCGAAAAAGAAATTGCGCCTACGACTTTGATTCCTAACAGGTAACCTTGTTTGTAACCTGTTATATAGAGATCAAAACATTCGATATAACTTTAAGATAGAAGGGTAAAAGTCACTTCAACAAAAAGCAAAGTGAAATTGAGATATGATCCCGAGAAAGTCACATTTAATGGCTAAAGTTAAATATTTATGTCAGTGATAAAGATAGCTTTATAATATCATAGCCTGAAGTTAGTGCTTTATTACCGTTCTGTCATAGGGCTTTATCGTTAATTTTCGTCAGGTGAAATGAAGGTCAAGTGCAAACCAAATCGTTGTTTCAGGTTTCTGAGGAATTCAGTGTCATCGTTCCGCAATCAAACAGGATACAGCCGGCGCATGCCTCATCGGCCTTTTGTAGCACCGGCGCCTGCTCCTGCGCCGGTTCAGGTTCATCCCCCATTAGGTAAGTTTCATTAAAATAAAATAAATAATTTAAACTTGAAATTTTTAGCTTTTTAAACAACACTTGCAATAGATATTCATTCGCTTGTCACCATATCTGCAGGTTACTGGACACATTTGTTCAAATCATTTTTTTTATAGTATGTAAATATCATGATGCTTGATCCTATTCATCGTTTGAGAGGGTTTAGAATGAATTACAACTTTTTGAAGAAGCCTAATGTAAATTGTTGTAGAGGCTCCAGCTGTGCAAGGTCCTCCCCCGAACGGTCCGAGCCAATCCAGAGGTCCGCGCGCTGGTAAGCTTCATGTCTTGAACACTAGTTTGTCGTACTCACAGTTTTCGTTTTCCGCATACTAAAACATAGGTGAGAGGCTTTTCAGGTGCATGATGTTTTTATTGGTTTTCTTTTTTCACTTTTCCTAATGCAATCGAAAAATAAAATACAAGCATTCCGCAAATACTAAATCTTGACGTTTACTATATACAAATACATTGTTTATGTAATTATATAACATCATTATTGACTTTTAATTAGAAAACGTGTTCCCGCGTAACATCCACTCGACTCACAAATCAGATGAATGCTCACCGCTAATCCGCTGTAATATGTATGAAAACAGTGAAATGCAACATTACTCTTCACATTCGGCACGTCTGGTAATATAGAACACAGCACTTCTATTTTCTGTTACGTGGTGCTAACATTATAGTAGATAGCGTTACTATACAAAACAAAGTGAGTATACATACAAGGTTGCAAACTTGTGAAACTTGTGTTAGATTCGTGCATATCGGGCGGTCTAGGCGGTCACGGGGAGGAGTCTGACGGCTCGGCGGACGAGGACAACATCACGGTGACCGTGCCGCCGGCGCACGCGCACCAACAACTGCACGCCGCCGCCCCGCAACACCCCCGACAGATGCACCGACATCCGCGCTACGGTACCCGCTAAACATTACATCGCATGCGCACTGCTTTGCATGCCCTATTGTTTTGTTGTTCATCCTCCGTGACTTTGTTATCTGTATGCTTTCGAATGTTAATTTCGGTGATCACTGCGACAACACGTCAGATATGTCTGTAAAGGTCCAGAAATAATATTTTGTTTCACCTAATAATCTAGCCTTAAGGTTCTATACGATGATCGATTGAAGTTGGATGTCAGTGTTATTTTTTATTGCTGTTATTTATTTATGTGGTACAAGTATGTAGTAGCCACTGCGATCTTACATGTTCCTTACTTCTTACCTCGACGTCACTCTTATGATGACTGTTGAGTTGAGTCATAGCAGTCGGTATTGTTTGCGATTACTTGTTACCAGCAACGGCCGCTACATTGTTTCAACGGTCATGAGGATTGGTTCGAGTGTAGTTTTCAATTACACTTGATATTGTCAGTCACCAGTTCACGATTGGCTTTGTTATCTCGACCCCGTTATGTCTTAACCACAATAGTTTGAATGGGTAGGAAGATTTGTTCCTGATTTGTACTGGAATAAATATAGTTAAAAAAAACTAAAAAACACGCTTTTATAGAATATCGAACTAAAAAGTTTAAAATAATTTTTAAAATAAAATAAGCTTAAAACAATAATGAACGAACAATAAATACTAGTATTATTGTGAAAAAAGTGTTGGGCGCTCGATATACGAAAAATGTGGCACAAAGCGCCCACGCTTTTTTCACAATAATACTAGTATTTATTGTTCGTTCATTATTATTTTAAGCTTATTTTAAAAATTATTTTAAACTTTTTAGTTTGATATTCTATAAAAGCGTGTTTTTTAGTTGTTTTTTTAACTATATTTTTTTTTCACTTTTTAGTTTAATATGCTATCAAAGCGTGTTCTTTAGTTTTGTTTCCAATTTGTTATTTACTATGGATTATCAACTATTTGATGGTACATAGTTTCTTTACCGACCGGTTTTATTCCGGAAAGTGAGCCATAAAAAATCAGCTACTAGGGCCGAGAAGGCAGCAGGCACGCGTGTTAAAAACGAAGACACTCGATATAATTTCTATGGACGGTGACGGGTCTTGTTCGTTGGCCGGCTATCGACGATCGTGAGCAATTTCGCTTTCCGTCCAGATAACGAGGATCTCCCTCCAGTCGAACACTCAGAACTATGTCTGTCCTATTTGCACCAATTATTAATTATGAGTGGTTGACAAGGAAGGCAGCAGGCGCTCGAAGGAGAATTACAAACTCACAAACCCACAAACTCACAAGCCCACAAACATGCAGGTGAAGCTAATAAAAGCGTGTTAAAAATGGTCACGGCTTGTCCCTCACTCTTTAGTTCTCCATAGTCATCACAAACCAATACGTATGCATTCATGTATATTACAGATGTTGGTGTCACAATATGGCATTTTAAAGCACACACTTCATCAAGCTTATGCAGCATTTTTGGATGAAGAAACTATCTAAACCTGTAGGGTAGATTCGTGAAATTTAGCAAAAAGCAAAGTGTTACAGCACAAATATAGGAATTACAAACTATTCCAGCGCCTCTTGGTTTAAGCTTAGCGCGAACAATTTTGTTTCCCTGAAACCGCGTGTACTGCTCAGAACCAAAATACACATTTACGATTTTTTATTTTAGTTTTATTACAAATTTCCATAGAACGTCTCATGATATCGAGCGGAAATTCGTTAAACTCGGGACGATGGTACGCCCTCTACTTTTGGTCCACGCGTTTGTACTTTTCTCGTATTACAATGCCAGGATTTGATTACTTTCAAATTTCAATGAGTCTTAGTACAAATGTTTTAGTTTTGAGTTTAAAAGCTAAAACATGCTTGTGTAATATTTCGTTTTGTTTATTTACTCTTTAGAGATTTGGAGAGAGCTTCTACAAACAAAAACTAGGTACGAGTTTTGATTCGGAGTTATTTAACGAAGATCGCAACCAGTGGAAACAACGTTTAAGGGTTTTGTCTTTATCAAATCGCATACAAGGAATTATCATGAAATTATAATTGCACTACGCTTGCTAGAGTCAAAAAGCCGCTGAGATATACACTAATTTGTTCAACTTTATCACATATACTTACAGATATTTATCTTATTGTTCTAGGTGGTGGACCACCTGGCTTGAAACCTCCCGGCGTTGATCCTCCAATTAATGTAAATATTATGTTTATTACTTCAATACATAATTATCACCATCAACTGAAACTGTATTTCTATATACATAGTTTAAAAGACATGTTTTCCATAAATATATGTGTAAAAATGACACTGCTTAGCTGCGTAGTAACGATTCAATGCGAAACCCCCAGGATACGATTATTGTAAACATACTACACTGGTTGTTCCACTTAGTTCACATTCCACCATTTCGCATAAAGCGTTCCGCTTCATTTATTATGAGTACAGATAAGGAGTGGAATTCCCTGCCGACTTCAGGCGCTGAAACCTGTATGTCTTAAGGGCCAGAGTGAATAGGCTATTCTATCCATCCTAGACCACATCGTTGCGTAACAGGTTAGATGTGGTCACACGGTAGCTGTAGCGGTAGCTGTAGTATGAAAAAGTCCACGTCCACTGTAAGTCTACAAAGGTATAGGCAGGCGTCAACACCCTCGCACGGGAAGACATGGGTCTATTTTAAAGTCGATTAATGTTTGACCAGATGCCCAGAGGTGACGAACAGAGAGCCAGCACACCGACTATTGACGAAAGAAGAGATCCTATGTCAGCTCAGGCAAGTTCAAACATCTAATTTTTTCCTATGATTATCGTTTTGAATTCCCAGGTGTTGTGTATAAATACCTAATACACAAGGTCATGCTCACATTACATCTCTTTAATTTAGGATTTAGCTGTAAAATGCTTGAGTTTTATAAGGCTCAGAAGTCATAGTTTCCTAAAATGATTAATACTCTTATCGTATTATTTAAAAAAAATGGTCTTGCATTCAGATGATGTTGCTAAAATTGACGGCACTGATGTTTTTGTAACTGTAATTTATTGGGACCCACATTGTCTTTCGATTTGTTACAAACTTAGGCAAGAGGTAATGGCTACACGATTTTTAATGGTTAGTAATGGTTTTCAGGTTGTCTATAACCGCGGACCACCGCATCCCTTCGTGCCTGGGCACCCGCCGCCTCAACGTTTTAACAAGTAAGACATTTAAACAACTTTACATAACTTAGCACCTAACGATATAAAACTCAGTTTACTTTATATTTATATACGAGAGGCGTTCAATATATTCTTGGTATCGGGGCGATTTAATAGCTATATGAATTTTTATTATTATTTAGCTAACTAAAAACACTATCTGAGAATATCAATTCAAAATTTTGTTTAATTATCATCATTGCTTCTGTAATAACCTTTTATACGATCGAAGTGATTGGCGCGATTGAATATTGACGAAAATGGAGCACCGCGCTGTGGTTTAGAGCATTCTACTTGTACAATACTTGTAACTGTATTATATATAATATAATTATATCGTTGTTGTAAAACTAGGAAGAGCATGGCCTCCTAACACAATCGTCAGTACTTTAGATGTCCTGACAGTTTTGTATAAATTGAAGTCTGTTTATTTAAACTTTTATTATTATTATTATTATGTTGAAAATGCATTGAGTGTTTTCGACCAGATTGTTACTGTAGATGAAATGTAGGGCTATCACTGACCCAGAAAACAAGAAAGTGGTGGCGTAAAAAAAGTGCAGAGCACCCCCCAAAATGCAAAGTAATAAGTGAATTTTATGGCCACACTGTTTTGGAATTTTACTGATCGAGTATATATAAAAGATCTGAGTATAACAGCTGCATGTTCAAAGTATGCAAATAATGTAATATGTCAAAGAAAACAGTAGAGAAAAATTGACCACGGGCTAATTGCTTCTCTACGAGAACACGGCGCGAGTTGCCATACCATGGCGGCAGTGCAAGATTTTGGTTTCAAAAAAATAAATAATCCACCCTATAGCTCCCAGTGTGTACCACCTGTTCTCCAACTTTGAAAAAGATCTTCATGGAAATCATTTACCGATGACGAAGAACTTAAGGGTAGGTGGGAGGGCATTTTCTATGTCCTTATGTATGTATGTATGACCTAAGTCTGCCGCCAAATACCAGTGTGTTCACAGTTGTGTTCCAGTATGTTAGGCAGCACAGCCAGCGCCTCATAAGCTTGAGGTTTCTAGATGCGCACGCTTACCATCCAACGGCTTTATCTTCCCCATCAGGTGAGATGAAGGCCAAGTGCCAAACCCATTACATCTTATATTTTAAAATTCAAAGTCGGCAATTAATTCAAATTTTACAATGATTATTTAAAAGATGTAGGACTAAAAAGAAAAATATTATTTCAGATTTTTCTCCATTTTCCTTAATGCCTCTACCCAAAATATATTGAACGCCCCTCATATTAACACTATTATACTTTATTAACCGACTTCTAAAAAGGAGGTTATCAATTCAACCTGTATGTATGTAATATTTCCAGAACTGCCCAGCTTTCGTATATGTTAGTCAATATCAGCTTCTAAACAAGTGTGACAAATTTTAAAAGTCTGACAAAACATAAACTTGCAAGGTGCAAGGTTTTTCTGATGAGAAGTATATTTTATGGGTATTTTTTGGCTAGTAAAAGTGTACGTGAAATACTAATTTATATTGTTATATGTTATTGATTTGAAGGTATTTTCCTATTGTAGCAATTTGGTTTTTCAAGTGTAAATAAGAGTAACAGGCTTTAAGTAGGTGGTGTTACTGAAGAAAAATTAATAATAGTTATCATATTCTGTCGCACGTGACTCCGACACCCGCGTCTGTTCGGCGCGCGTCGTGCGCGTACGCAGGCGTGCCGGTACTCTCCCATGTTCTGTGCTCTCACAGCGCTCAACACGCTCACCGACAAGTGTCCTCACGTAGACGTGTTTGTGGATGAATGGAAGGGTTTTGAGAGAATTTGTCTATCATTCTGTGAGATTGCCTTCTGTACTGTTTAGTATAAATATTAACGACTTGGTTTAGACTGTAATGTTAATATTGTAATAATAAATAAATAAATAAATTACTTGTGAACCTGTTACAATGACACAGTGCATTGATTGGTGACCACTTTGAATAAAAAGGACAATGATTGCATTAGGATAACCATCGTATGGTCGACTACAACGGCCAGTGGTCGTAGTTAGCCTGCAACCATACTTTGTTAAACTGTATGTGTAAAACTAGGTATTGTACGTTTGTTTGTATCTATGTAGTCCACCTTTCGGAAGACCACCGCCCGGCGGGCCGCGGCCGCCTTTGAGGGAGCGTTTCCTTCCAGAGCCGTATCAGCCACCACCGCCCGGAATCAAGGATTCACCATCCAATGGGTAATGTATTATTGTTTTTGTATGCTTCATTACTTTCAAATATATGAATATGCGTCAGTTACTCTGTAGAATGTCTTAAGTATTTTCACAATGTTGAAGAATTGGGTTGTTTACTGTACTTTTGCACATTGTTCGTTTTTCTTGTGTCGTACCGTCTAAGTCTCCAGTGTTAAAGTTGATGGAGGGTGATTGTCGTAGGCATGACGAGGATCCGCTCGAGGCGTTCAATCGGATGATTCGCGAGAAGGAGATGCGCGCTAGGAGGCGTGAGGAGGAGCGCAGGCGTGCGTCTGGATCGAGGTCGCGCTCGCCACGCTCGCCGCGTTCGCCACGCTCGCCGCGCTCGCCACGCTCGGCGCGCTCGCCTCGCAGCCAGAGATCGCGCTCGCCGCGCAGCCAAAGGTCGCCTCGCTCGCCCAGATCGCCGCGAATGCGCCCGCGTAGCCGCGCCTCGAGCCGGCCGCGGTACTCTAGGTTCGTCACTACTCCCTTTTCCATCCTTATAGTTTGCTAGTAGCAGACTTCCTTCGCTCGCTTAAACTTAAACATGCTTTCGCCTTAATGCTGAATTGTTGTCTGTGCTTTAGGCGGTCACATATACATAACCCTGTAGAAACTAATATATTGCAGAATATTAGTCATCCACATTCTTTTGTTTCCCTAGCCCTATGAACGTTGATCCCAATATTTTTGCTAGTCTTGTCTGTTTTATGCAGATTTTCAATTTTAAAAGGCATATTTGCAAGTTACGTCTCGCTTGTGATATCGTTTTTTATTAGCATTGCATTTGCTTGGCTGTAATATATACCTTTGATTTTAATTAGGTTATAGGCGTATAAGTTGCATGTGCATGTTTCAAAGTGTTTTAACATTGCATAAAATATACATACTGTCCTAACAATATATTAAAACCGGCAACCCATTTAGACATTTATGAAAAAAAGGTAGTTTAACTCTAGACAATTTGCATGATTTTTTAATCCGAAAAAAATTCCTTTTTACATAATATGTCTCGCTTGATAACCCACCGAAAAGGGAGTTGGAGCGAACACTAATAGCTCTAAACACTACCAATGATGTCCCTGACGAGCTATAGGCTCAGACACGATCGAGATAATGATTGAGCTGGATACAGTTTTTGGACAAGCTGTGGTATAATATGATTATCAAAAACTTAAAGAGACGAAAAGTCTCCAATCGTACAACATTACTACGGGAGGACGATAAATACTGTCATGTTCTAAGTACTTTGTTCTTTAAACCTGTTTTGCAAGTGGCTCTTAACTTGTGATTTCGGATTATTGTTGGGGTTGTTGTTTTGTAGTTAAAACAATGCCGTATTGTATCCACGGAGCAGAACAACCAGTGGAGGGTGCATGCGGGGGCAGTTACCAACCGTATGCCGATTTTTGGCATAAGCGAGGAACTTTGTACTCAAAGTCAAATTATGCATTATTATTAAAAACAAATTATGAAATTTAATGGCGTGGAATGTGTACTACAACTTTAAGTTACACAAAAGGTGGAATAATATTTCACAGGTATAAAATTTAATAAAACAAAATGTTCTAATTTTAAACTCGACACGCGCGTTGACGTCTTTTCATGTTGTCCCTTTCTGAAACACTGACATGAACATTAGTGTTGTAGCCGCTTACCTCGCCTTCCATCGTAAACTAACCCTAAAACATATGTTATAAATTAAGTAGTAATTTAAACGCATAATATCCGTTGACCATGTTTTGTTTTACCTTTCAGATCTCGGTCTATGTCGCGCGGTCGGCTGCGTCGCTCTCCGTGGTCGCCGCGGCGTCGGCGCACTAGGGAGAGATCGTTGTCTCTCACCCGGTTAGTGTATGTTAGCGACACTTATATAAATTACTAGTATTATTACCAGCGGCTTGCTCTCAGCGGAATTCAGAATTTATTCCACGTGGACCACTTAGTAGACTAGGATAAAAAGTTGACTTTTGAATTAGAAGATTTAGATTAGTAGATTAAGAATTTGCATGCCAAAATTATTCGCTATTGGTAATGCAGTTGAGGTGCTAAGTGGTAACAAACAAACTCTGTTTCATATTAATTATATTAGTATGATATCGACCATTGGTTCATAGTTTACGGTGCGCCCACCACGCCCTCAGTTAAATTACAATCTTTATTACCTACTCCGTGGTCCCACCTTCATGACATGTTGGCCTCGAGAATCGACTCTCCCCGATCTTACCATGTCATTGGTACATCTAGTGGTGGAATTTGGGCTGATGCACTTTTTTCTTTGCGAGAAACTAAGGATGGATTGGATCATTCGAACATTTGAGTGCTAGTTGTACTCGAAGAATATAGCGCCATCAGTTAGAACATATAACAATTGCGTCAAGACCGAACTAGCGACACATGCGTGACAATTCACAAACGTAATCTTCGTGTGATTGGGTGTCACTTTGGTGCTGCAGGTCTAACGCATAAGTGAGTCTGTTCTTGAGGTATGGGAGCGGTACAGGAGGGTGTGATTACGGAACGTCAAACGACGCATAATTTCAGTCGGGCGTGGTTTGGCGTTCCGTAAACACACCCTCCGCCGCTCCCATACTTCAGAAACAGACTCAGTTATGCGTTAGACCTGTAATTAAACGTTTAGGACTATTGAGTAGATGTCAATGTGATTTAGGACCCGGCCAATACTCAGTAAATAATTATGATATTAATACCATCATAAACAGCTAAACTCTCCAATAGTGAAAACCATAAATAAGTCCTGTAGTATCATTTTCCTAACAACCAGAAAACGCTGCCAAACATCAATGTTATTAGCATTGTTGTGTTCTGGTATGACTATGGTATGGTAGCAGAGCCAACGCCTTATCAGATTGAGGCTTCTGGGTGACTTCAAATCAGATGAGATTAAGGCCAAGTAAGTGCAAACGCCTTCATAAAATTATATACAAAATTTCAAAAGTAGTGTTACTAAAAGACCCGTGTTCCACGTCTTTCGTCATTGTCAGGTGGTCAAAACAGGTGAACCACGGATTGGGACGGCCAGATGGGGTGTGAAGTAAACTTATGCAACTAGCTTATTATATTGTAATGCTGACCGGAGAACACAATACCTAAGTTTATATAGTCGTAGGCAACACCTAGCTATGTATTTATTTATTTTAATATTTTAAGATCTTACTGTGATTACAAATTCACCTGCCCTACCCACCGTGATAATTACGAGGGTAGAGTGATAAGTCTGGTAAAAATCGACTTATGAACAAAGTTATCGCAAATTGCATAAAACCTTTTTCTTGAAAACTCTTTAAAAGACTAAATTATTATTTTCAGCCAGTTCTGTCGATTTTTTTTTGACGACCATAAAAGAAAAACAAGAGAATGCATTTTCGCAAACATGGAGAAAAGTGAATTTCGTGTGTTGATTAAACATTATTTTTTGCGTAAAAAAACATTACGGAAACAAAACAAAGACTTGACAAATATTATTGGGACTCCGCTCCGTCGATTAAAATGATTCACTAGTGGTTTACTGATTTTCGTTGCGGTCGTACAAGCACAAGTGATGCTGAACGTCAAGGACGCCCAGTTGAGGTCACGACTCCAGAGATGATCACCAAAATCCACGACATAGTATTGAATGACCGAAGAGTAAAAGTGAGTGAGATAGTTGACATCGTAGGCATCTCAGACGAACGTGTGCGCAATATCTTACACCAACATTTATATATGAAGAAGCTCTCCGCGCGATGGGTGCCGCGTTTGCTCACGGTGGATCAAAAACGCATGCGTGTGACCACTTCGGAGGCAGGTTTGGCTTTGTTTCAAAAGGATAGTAGAGAATTTATGCGTCGTTTTATAACAGTAGACGAAACGTGGATCCACCACTACACACCAGAAACCAAACAACAATCGAAACAGTGGATAGCTTCTGGCGAACCTGCATCGAAGAAGGCCAAAGCAGTTTTATCGGCCAATAAAGTGATGGCCACAGTTTTTTGGGATGCACGTGGCATAATGCACATTGACTACCTAGAGAAGGGTAAAACGATTACTGGCCAATATTATGCCAATTTATTGGACGATTTCAACAAAGTTTTACAAGAAAAACGGCCTCATCTAACTAAGAAGAAAATCATTTTTCACCAAGACAATGCACGAGTGCACACCTGCGCAGTTGCCATGGCCAAATTCCATGAGATACGCTACGAGTTGCTTTCTCACCTACCATATTCGCCAGGTTTAGCCCCCTGCGACTATTTTCTGTTTCCGAATTTGAAAAAATGGCTGTGTGGGAAAAGATTTAGCTCCAATGAAGATATCATGCACGAAACCAATGCCTATTTTGAAGGGTTACCAAAGTCTCATTATATTGAAGGGATCGAAAAGCTGGAGAAACGTTGGATGAAGTGTATTGAGCTAGGGGGAGACTATGTCGAAAAATAAATAATAACTTTTACAATTTTTTATTCCTTGTTTACTTTTTACCAGACTTATCACTCTGCCCTCGTATGACAAATTCCCTAATGGAAAGTTTATACGACGTGATGATCTATGAATGAGACACATGTCCAACTCTGGACTTTGTGATGATGGTTATTATTGTGAACAGTTCACCATCACCACGTCGCCGCCACCGCTCCCCGCCCCGCTACCGTTCCCCGCTGCGCTCCCCGCTACGTACGCCGCTACGTACGCCGCCGCGCTCGCCGCTCCGGTCTCCGCCTCCGCCCCATCGAGGCATACCGAGGTCGCCGCCTCAACGACCCATGTCGCCGCCTCAAAGACCCATGTCGCCGCATCGGTGAGATACTATTTACTTAATATATTTGTTAGCCTGCGCGGCTAATTTAATATCTACTGTGTACCAAATTTATGTATCATTTGAGTGGTTTCTCAATTAAGCCAAGAAAGAAACGTTATGAATTCAAGGAGAAACATGATTTATTTCATGCGTTCAAACAGGTAGCTAATATTTACAAACATTGGAATTTGCAAGAATGAGGAAAGTGTGACGAAAATTTGCACATAATAGAACAATATTAAACAATGTTCTCTGTTAAGTTGTAGCTTGTGGAATACAAAGAGAACATTTATTATATTTATATAGAGAATATTTTTTCAATAGTAGCATATACTAAGTGAGGTCCATTTTGCACTGTTCACCAAGAGTGGTTAAGGTACACGATTATGAAAATCTTACAGAACATTCTCTGTTAAGTTGTAGCTTTTGAAAAGACAATGCGTAAAAAATGCTTTTGTTTAAAAAAATCTGCTGAATAAGTACGAAGGTAATTACAACAAGTAACAAACACTTGTCTCAATTATTTGGCATTTAAAAAGAAAACGGAAGTCATGGTTTTAGCAATTATATACGATTATGATGTTTGTATTGATTTGATGTTTGTCGTCAGGTTTGCTGGAGTGTACGACGAACTCTTGTCGCCGCCCCGACGTAGCGTTGAGCCACCTTACGGAGCCAGGTACGATTGTAAAAGTATAAATACCAGTCGTATGACAAAAACGATATGCGTAAACGAATTGCCGAGCGGATTGAACCTGTGGTCGCGATACAAGTGCCTTATCACCAACTATTGCGGACTTATATCCTTGTCGTAGATTTAGTGTTGTTTTGATTGATTTATATCCGGGAAATATTTACTTCGGTAAGTATACGAGTGCGCCGATTTTGCTGCGTCGTGATGTTGCTACTATCTGATCGAGATCTCTGCAAAGCTGGGCTGAAGCTGTATCTATACGCGCCGTCGTATACCTTAAGTTTAGTTTATATTTTAGTATTAAGAAAGTATAGTTTAACTAAGTCGTCTGTACTCTAAAAGTGAAATGGATCATTCCAAACCTTTGTTCAATTAAGATAACCAAATTTGATAACCAGTTATATAGCTAGAATAAATTCCAAATGTAGCTAGAAAAAAACAAATAAATAGTTACGTGGGTGGAATAAGAATAGAATTGTATTGTATTCCACATCCAGGGGAACAATATTATAAGTTTTGGGCGAATTATATTGCAGTATACAAAAAATGATAATAAATAGGAAATTAATAGATTTAAAGTTTTGGCCCAAATAAGATAACTGTTATGAAAAAAATATTATAATACGTAAGTTTCCTTAGTGTGATCTCCTTTGATATTATTTTTGTACCTGATTTGTTATATCTATCGTGTTAATTTATATAGGTATCGTTTTAATAGCTTGTTACGTGTATCCACCCTAACAAACGCGTGTTTTTCTGAAGATGTAATTAGCACTGTACGCGACCGGTCGACATGGTAATTTATAGTCATACGAGGGGCATACCGAAAAGATCGGTAATCGAGTACTTTCGATTTAATTAGATTAAAAACTCTTTTTGATGAATAAACACTGGTTAGTTGAAAATCGAATACAATTGACAGAATTAAAAAAAAATTTTTTTTTAAAGAACAATATCAGTTTGAAATTGATAGGTCGATAAAAAAATGGAGCTTACAAGAGAAAGTTTCCATGCCATAATTTTTTACAACTTTCGACGAGGATTATCTCAGGGACAATGTCTCGCTGAGCTTATATCTATATTCAAGAGTGAAGCGCCTAGCCAGACGACAATATATCGCTGGTATTCTGAATTCCGGCGTGGACGTGCTTCTCTTGGCACCGTACCTTCCACAGGCCGGCCAAAAACAGCGGTTACACCAGAAAATGTCGCTGTTGTGCGCCGAATGATACAGGATGACCGACATATTACATATGAGCAGATTCGGGCTACTTTAGGGATAGGTATGACTGCGATACAAACTGTTTTACATGGTGAACTGGGAGTGAGAAAGCTAGTTTCCCGCTGGGTGTCCCATAATTTGTCCGAAGAGCAAAAGGCGGCTCGTGTCAATTGGTGCCGGTCTACTCTGCAACGCTTCAACGGAGGAAAGTCAAAAGCAGTTTATAACATTGTCTCTGGTGATGAATCATGGATCTATTCATATGAGCCAGAAAGAAAGCATCAGTCGGCTGTCTGGGTCTTCGCAGGTGAGATCAAGCCAACAAAAGTTGTCCGCTCTCGCAGCGTATCGAAGAAAATGGTCGCTTCGTTTGTCGCGAAAACAGGACATGTAGTCACAGTTCCCTTAGAGGAACGGAGAACGGTTACCGCTGATTGGTATACAACGGTTTGTTTGCCACAGATGATATCCGAACTCCGTAGAGGTAACCCGAAACGACGCATAATCCTCCATCACGATAATGCGAGCTCTCACACCGCTCAGAAAACAAGCGAGTTTTTGAAGCAGGAAAACGTTGAATTAATGGATCATCCTCCATACAGCCCTGATCTGAGTCCCAATGATTACTTTACATTCCCTAGAATCAAAGATTTATTGCGTGGTCAGCGGTTTCAAGGTCCAGAAGAAGCAGTGGAAGCATACAAATCGACGATTTTGAGCATGTCAACTTCGGACTGGAATTGCTGCTATAATAATTGGTTCGAACGAATGCAAAAGTGCATTAACTGCAACGGAGAATACTTCGAAAAGCAATAATAATAAATTTAGTTATTTCCTGTATGTATTGTTTTATATTCCCGATCATTTCGGTATGCCCCTCGTATGGCGTACCAAGTAGTTTATATCGATATATTTTTCCACGCCAAAAATAATAGTAGATATATTAATTAAATAAGGTGTATTATAAGTAACATGAAAATGAATTAAATCGCCTCATATTATTTGACAGTTTGGGTTACGTGCTCCAAAAATGATGTGACTCGCATTTTATATTTTCCCGGTGGAAAACTATTGCAAGTGTCCATTATCAGACGAATTTATTCAAGATTCCGAATGAAGAACAGTTAAGAATGGAATTAGTGTCAGACGTTTTTTGAATATATTCTAAAACTTTTCTTTTTGATATATGTATTTAAAACGATAAAGTTTAATTTTATTTAAAATTATTTTTGTTTTAGTTATTTATTTAAAACAACAATTTTCAATACATTTGCTATTAATTTGGTCCTTATTACATGGAAACTTGAATCGTAATGTTGTATTTTACAAACGAGGTCCTTTTTTGCATCCTTTTTAGAATTTTTTGTTAGACCCATAGCACATATTTTCTAAAAGCTTTTATTTAACTTGCAATGTTTGAAACAAACATTTTCACATTTCACATCAATTTTCACATCATTCATTTTCACATCAAATAGTTTTTATGCTGAACATGAAATGAATAATAACTACTAAATAAAAATACCCAGTTACTATAAAATTATTGTTATTTTATGAAAAGGTATTGAAAAAATAAAAGCTTTTAAAAAGTTGTATGATGCTTGTACTCAGTAAGCTGGATATTTAGTCATCGGTTTATTATAAGGACTCGTCTGCGCCTCGTGCCTATAAACACCTCGACTATAATGGCCAGCTTACCGTACTTGCTTCATAATGTACTATAGTTATGTTAAATGATATATTAATAAAAACTGTATTCGTGTTTATACTATTGAATGGTACTTAGCGACTCATCAATCAAATGATCAACATTTAATTTTGTTTCCGAGTAAACATCCTAGGGTGGTTTTATGGGGGATAAACGGAATAAGGGCTTTTAGTAACCTGTTAACGAAATGTGTTATTATTTATTAATGAGACTTTTGTCTTAGACAACTAAGTCCATAATTACATTATTATTATTACATACATATATATTAATATTGTATGTATATATAATATTTTTGTAACGCATTTATGTTGTGTATGATTTATAAAACACTAGCTTCCGCCCGCGACTTTGTCCGCGTGTACTTCAGGATGTATTCTACTTGTTCGATAGGCACAGGTGACATATGACAAATTATTACACAGCATAATGTACAAAATAGTTTTTATTCTGTTACGTAGTCTAATAGTTTAAAGAAACAAAATAAATATTCAATAACTGACGTAGTACATTCAAATAGTCTTCACACTAATATTATAAACGCGAAAGTTTGTATATACGAATTACATATTCTATGGTCAGTTGCTAGGCAACGCGTTTTTGTTATGCCAAAATTGCCCATGTAATCCCACTAATATTATAAGTGTGATTTTGGACAATTTACACAATATGTGTTTAGAAATTATAGCCTATATGTTATTCTGATGTATAAGCTATATTATTGGATAGTTTCATTCAAATCCATTCAGTAGTTTTTCCGTGAAAGCGTCACAAACATCCAAACATCTAAACATCCAAATATCCAAACTTTCACACTTATAATATTAGTAGGATTTTGATGATTGAGCGCGTCACCGCATCGGTCATTGTACGATCGATAAGTATGATTGTGAACAAACAACGAAACAAAATTTTATTGCCCCGCTGATTTCAGCTTCATCATTTCAGATTCAAGAATCATTTGCTTAGCAACACAAATTGTACTATCCAGATAAAACTTCCATTCTTCAACAACTCAATTCAACTTCCAATTTTGACAAGTTGTTTGACTTTTTATTCTATTCAAGTAGTCCTAATTAAGAGGAGGTACGAGTAACTTTTGTCTGTGTTTTCTTATCTTTTATGAAAGCTACACGTATGAAATTTGTGCCACGAAAACTAAAGAGTTATCAAGTAAACTTTAGAATGGAAACATGATTGGTGTAAATTTTTTCGATAACTTTAATGATTTAAATCACATCTTCTAAAACACTTTTTTCTTTACGTCACCGTACTGTAAAGAGATTCACGTTTACATTTTATATTAACGGGATCCCTCTTCGAATGCTTCTATACTAAATTTATGTTGCCACAATCATTTAAAATAGAATAGTTGACATTGATAAGTAATTACCTAAAAATTTGAGATAAAATACACGGATAATTACTGCATAAAGCCAGCTATTCTATTTAAAAAGATTATGGCAACAGAAATTTAGTATGAAACTTTGATGGAGCGGGATCCCGGTAATTTATATAGGTAGACGATTGAAATATTCACTTTAAAAATAAATAGTTAAATTAAAATAAAACAACTATTTAAGGGGCTCCCATACAAGAAATATGATTTTTTACCGTTTTTATAGATAATGGTACGGAACCTTTCGTGCGCGAGCCCGACTCGCACTGGCCCGGTTTTTCAATAAATTAACTATTTTTGTTTTGTCAAATTAATTGAAATTACCATTCAAAAAAATATTTTTTCTAAGCCTTGTAGTCTAAATACTCTTTGATAGTTTAAAAGCATTTTTCTAAAAGCTAGAAGCCCGACTAACAAAACAAATTTCTTGTACATAATATCTATTTGTACATGTACGGCAAGGACAGAATATTTAGTCTGGATTACACCTTTCCTACTTCCGCAGTGACAATGGATGAAGTGCTATCACTGTCTTGCATATTTGACGTACGTTTAGATATTTCGTCGTCGTCGTACCTCGTCTTAATCTCTTCTCACCTCCCAAATAATGCAAATTACAATTAATATCGTAATCAGTACGTATTTTTTATTACGCACCATTTTCTGACGTATTTTATGAGAACCGTATAGCTCTATGATTGACGGTCGAATACGTGGTGAATTCTTTCTAAAGATCATATACATAAGCGGGAAATAATACTATTCTAGTTATTTTTATGTGTAAAATAAAACAAGTTGTATAGTGTAACGGCGTAATCGTAAACATCACAACATGAATTTCAACATTTTATTGCTTTAAATGTACAATAAAAATGGTTAGATTACTTATCTACGTCTCTACCTCTAGGTAGATACACGGATGTTAGAAAAATAATAAATACGAGATTGGGAAATTCAGCGGTAATTATGATTTTGTACCATCAAATAAAATATTTTTCATATATAGATTCTAAATCCAGCTTTCAAGCGTTTGTTTTGATTTTATAAACCCGAGACTACCCTAAACCCTAAACTAAGATTTATTTGCAGACTTATTGTGAATGTACATTGAACATCTCAAAACATCGCGGCAACGTTTTTTACGATGTATATTAATTGCAAAAATATAGTTTAAAAAAACTAAAAAACACGCTTTTAAAGAATATCGAACTAAAAAGTTTAAAATAATTTTTAAAATAAAATAAGCTTAAAACAATAATGAACGAACAATAAATACTAGTATTATTGTGAAAAAAGCGTTGGGCGCTCGATATACGAAAAATTATTTATTGTAGTAAAAGTATTTATTGTTCGTTCATTATTGTTTTAAGCTTATTTTATTTTAAAAATTGTTTTAAACTTTTTAGTTCGATATTCTTTAAAGGCGTGTTTTTTAGTTTTTTTAAAACTATATTTATTTTTCACTTTTTAGTTTAATATGCTATCAAAGCGTGTTCTTTAGTTTTGTTTCCAATTTTTTATTTACTATGGATTATCAACTATTTGATGGTAGTTTCTTTACCGACCGGTTTTATTCCGGAAAGTGAGCCATAAAAAATCAGCTACTAGGGCCGAGAAGGCAGCAGGCGCGCGTGTTAAAAACGAAGACACTCGATATAATTTCTATGGACGGTGACGGGTCTTGTTCGTTGGCCGGCTATCGACGATCGTGAGCAATTTCGCTTTCCGTCCAGATAACGAGGATCTCCCTCCAGTCGAACACTCAGAACTATGTCTGTCCTATTTGCACCAATTATTAATTATGGAATGGAAGGAGAATTACAAACTCACAAGCCCACAAACATACAGGTGAAGCTAATATAAGCGTGTTAATAAAAAAGGATCACAGATTCTGAAGTACGATGTTTTGTCTGATACTTTACACTGTGTCACATTTTTATTTCAATTGCAGTACAGTTTCATTTGCATATTTTCTTGTTTGATGAAATTTTCGTATAAAAGTTTAATTCATGAGTGTAAAAAACTTATCTCTGTCCTCGATTTTTATCAATAAAGTTGCTTATTAAGTACATATCTGTAATACTATCTTAAATTTGTTTATCTACTGTGTTTTCGGAAAGGCTGATTAAGTACTTTTATTGATTGTTAATATCTGGCTATCTATACTAATATTATAAATGCGAAAGTGAGTTTGTTTGTTTTTACTTCCTTTAAGTCGTAACGGAGAGTCAGAATGACTAATTTTTTTGTATATGGATTGTATAAGGGTACATAACTTTGAAATCCACGCGAACGAACCCGCGAGCAAAAGCTTGTACGAGTATAATTTAGAATGCAAGGACGTAATCGTTATCACAATGATCTACGTGAATACTTTAGCATAAGCTTTTCATACATTATTTAAAACTTAAGAGTGCTACTACAAGCAGACTACACATACTCGTATGTCACGCTTATATATACACTCGAGTACAAACATATGTATCCACTTTTGTACCATGTCACATTCACTCTTGATTGTTCCTGTGCAGTGTGTTGAAGGAAATGTCAATCAAAAGTGATATGACATATGGTATAAAAGTGGGTACATATTTTTGCTGTGTGCACACATGTGTGTTAGATCCTTTCCCCTCCAACAAAAAGCACATAATATCGTATATTCCTTTGCTTTACTTGTGTTGCTATATCCAAACAAAAACTACTTGGAGTAGTGTCAGTGGTCAGGATAATTAATTTTGTAAAGTATTTATTTGTTCAAATCTTAACACTGCTGACGTAGAAGAACTATTCAACATAATGAATGTTGCGAAATGCATACAGAAACTGAAGAAATTTAGTTAAAAGAACTGTTGAAAGCTATCCATAATAATATTATAAAAATAAGTAACATTGGCGGTTGAGACGCAGTTGAATTGATATGTTTAGTTTATTGGTTGTTAAAAACATGTCGCCACAAACTTTCTATTGAAAGGTCTTTAAAGTATATTATATTCTTGAACTTCCTTGCAAAAGTGATATTGTGTGTTTTTGTATGCTTAAAATGTAACAAGCTTATGTTTATTGTTTCATTTAGTCAGCTTTTACATTTTAGTAATATTAGAATAGAAAATGGGTATGGAAGACAAGATTTTATAAAAAGAAAAATAGTATTTAGATGGCGTGGCTTCTGGTGAGTGTGGTAATAAATATCGGTGTCAATACTGTGTACTCGTAATTAGATACATTTAATGAATCGTTTTTGTTTTGTTGTGATTGTTGATGTACTGTAGAAAGTTAATCATTCATCTATCAGCATAGTTATGCCGCGCAAGTAGAGCAGAGTTACGCGATAATACGTTTTTATTAAAAATAAAATTTTAATTCAATCTCTTCATACTGACGGGATTTTATTATTGCATTGTCTTCGGATCTACTTAGGAGTACCTAACAAACGAGCCCAAACACGACGGGTTTATCATGTGTTGTTCAGGAGTTACTACGTCCACCTCCAGGCGTTACCATCAGACCAGATCGATGGTACAGTAACATTGCATTGTCACCAAACTTACATTAGTAGCCACAAACGGGTACCAGCAAGTGGTAGAAGTCCCAGTTGCAAGATTTCTACTTAACATAATAACAGGTAAAGATTAATAAAAACTTGTGAAAAGAGGGTGCAGTTTTTTTAAGGCTTGCAGCGTAAATCGTAAATCCTGCGCTCCTTATTGTATCGGTGCAAGAGTCGCTATTTTTATGTTTCTGCGAAGCGATTCTTCTGTAGTACGTTATGTGCTCAGTGAGGATACAAATAAAAAGTATTATATAATTCACAATAATAATACCAAATAACATTTTTGTTAGATAAGATCCTTAGGCGGTCTCGAAAGTCACACTCCTTACATGCCTGATTGATTGTAAAGGGTTTTCAATGTGAACAAAAGTGTGCAAGCCAAAACGTTTTGTCTCAGTTGATAAATTGCTTTTATACTTCGAGCCTTAGCCTATGAGTTTATAATTAGCCTATGAGTTTGCCCGAATCTGTGAGTTATTTAAGTAATAGTTGTATATAATAAATCCGTTCAGTTAAATCGTGGACGCACTTCAAATCAAATCTCATCTTCCGGTGTATCACATCAACATCACACCTCTCCAACCAACTCTATAACATCCAATGATAACATCTTGAAAGTGTGTAAGCATGACTATATGATATTATATACGAGGACCATCAAGGGGAGCTACTATGAAACTTGTCAATAACCTGTTGTCATGGTTGCTTGTGTCAGACATTAATTCCAACAAAATTCCGCAACATGGCGGCACCTCATTACCGGCCAGACTTTACTATATTATATACTTGCTTTTATGTAATGACTGCTTTATTCGAAGGAATTTGAATGTACACCCATGCTAGGTACCAATGTTCGACTTGGTTAACTACGGGCCGACAATTATAAGTGGAGGTGCCAAGAAAGTGAACTGTTTTGTATAGGCAGCTATGGAGGTATAAGGCAACTAGGAGGTGCCGCCATTTTCTTTCAACTTCTAAGTCGCTAGTAATAAAGACTCACGGAGTGTACTCTGCGATGAACGTCTCTTAATCAACAATTCTTATAAATCATCAAATCATAACTTAAAAGGAATTACACGTGTAGGTAATTAGCGCGCAGTAAGTTCAATACCCGAAAACAAAACTAAAGATTTTTGCTGATGAAACTGATGGTGTGGACATTATTTTATTTCTCCTGTAATATTATTTACATTATCTTCAATCATATTTTTCACAGGTAAGGAGAAGTATTTCTCAGACAAAGTATTTAAAAATTGTAAATATCTTATGGACAAACAATATTTTGTGAAAATCCTGAAATATTTTTAGTAAGAAAAGCGGTATGTATACTTACTAACAATTATTTGTGAAGTAATGTGAAAACGGAGTACTTAGATAATAATTGAATACTTCTGAATGATGAGCTCTGGCGATAGATATAATAAATTATATCTATTGAAGTATTTAGAGACAGATAAACTTTATCGTTTGATACTGTATAATTAATGCAGAAATGCATTATTAATCTGCCATGAAATTGTTATCATTACATTATGTATTAGTTATGTATTACATTGTGTTCGCGATTTATAAATTACTGAAAATGTAAATGAACCAGAGAATTCAGGTATATCTTAGATCAAGCAAGCATAGATAAGAATTATATTAGCGATGCATAATGTTAACATATGTTACATGGATGGTTCTTGAAAAAGATTTAATGTTTATAAATTAGATCTAGTATGATTTGCCTGGTTTCACGGAACATTGTATGTCTTGTGTTATTGTAATAACGGACCCAATAAAACATGGAAATAGATCTGCGGGCGTAGTATGAGATGCCTTAGCGAGGAGCCCAGCAACAGCTTACATGGGGCATACGAATGTTTCTGGAATCTGATAAATAAGACCAGATATTTTACTTATGATGCATTTATTGTTTTTCAAAGTATATGCTCTCACAATTGTTACATTTGTGCATTCGGTGAAACCATTCTAAAAAGCAGTTCGACCAGTTTTCTTTAGGAATAATTCAATAGTTTCCTGAAACGCATTCACCACCGAGTCAGGGCTCGTAAAACGTAAGACTCTTGAGTTTATCTTTAATTTTCTGGAGTAAACAGAAGTATCAGTGTGGTGGATGTTTCATTAGTTCTTCATTTGAAACCTTCAAATACGCTAATGTTACCTTAACGATTCGTATGGTATGTTACCTTAGCGTCCGTGGTGAAGAACGCTTCTCGCGAACGTTTTCTAAGACTAGGCAAGCAAGTGTTCAACAAGCAATTCGTAGTTACTGTTTTATTTTATGTTATGTCCTGATTTGCGGAAAAAAGAACCAACTGTTTTTTTGCCAATGCTTCGACTTTTCTTAATTTTCATTGGAAAATCTTCAAAAGGTTTTGCCGATTATCATTTGCTTTCCGTATACTCGTATATATGTAAGTAGTATATTGAGATTTCGTCATCGTAAAATTTATTATTGAACGACGCGTTTAATATGTCTAACCAGACGGTCGACCGCGCGGTTCCGGTCTTAAGTGTTGTGTCCAGGTGATATTTCCATGGTTTATAAAAATTCCGAATTATAGCTGTGGATGTACAAAACTATATATATTTGTATCACTAATTTGTTTAAAGTTTACATGAACTGTGCATTGCCATATGTCGAGTCGATAAAAGCGCATTTCGAAACTGTGTAATTTTCGACTTTTTACATAGACATGCTTTTGTAATAATTTTATTTTGCTTTAAAATGTATTGATGTTGTATATAGATTTTTTTAAATTTATTTTACCACTATCTGTGACATCGTTGATTATGCTTATATCTGTGATAAATAAAATATTTGCATATTACTCTGCTGTTTTAATATAGATTTAAGGTATTTGATTGCTTGATAATATGTGCATATTAATATATATCGCTGACGTTTACATACAGGTATTACGTAATCCAAATCCCGAAGTGTACTTATTCATATTAGACTCAAACAGTTCAGCCTGGGTTAAACTAGTTTCTCCTATCCGCCATAGGACGGACCATAAACAATGAACTGGTTTGGCTTAGGAAAAACTAGTTTGTCCTAAAATCGGCTTTGGCCGGTAACATATATGTATATATAATCCGAATCTCGGAAACGGCTTCAACGATTCTTATGTCATCTAACTTTATTTTTGTTAAAAAAAATCTTTTTCTAACATTTTTCAAATTTGGGTCAGTTTAATTTTTCTCTCAATGTAGGTAATAATAAAAACACTGCCAACTTGCATAATTGTCCTGGTAGTCGTTTAGGAGATCAATTACAATGCAAGAGCGCCCGCTAGTGACAGCTTACAGAAACTTTCGATTAAGATTTAATTATTTTTAAAACAAGATATTCATATTATTTTCCGAAAGGTTTCTTTACAAATTTTTACAATTTTATAAGCGTCACTAGACGTTTGCTGCTGCATGCGGTCCGCAGCAGCTGGACAGCAGATGTACAGCTGGTCGTATACTCATTTGCGATTCTCTAATGAAACCGAACCGTTTTTGAAAATTTTGATTGCTGATGATGAAAAGTGGTAATGGGTCGAGGATATATATATATATATAGGAATAACTACTCAACTATTACTAAAATCGGAAACGTGAACATTTTTTGCCTGTCCGCTTCACGTGGAATGCCCCCTCTGTCTGTCTGTGTGCATTATAGAATTTCGAAAATGTAGATGTTAAGTGACTATGTGTACCAGTACCGACCCAACGTCTCTTCATTTAGCTCCTTGCAGTTGCCACCCGAGTCGGTGCCACCCCGAAATTAGCATTTATACGTCATTCCAATATTTAAAGCCTTTATATGAATGAAAATAAGTATTGATAATTGCTTGCTAATCTGCGGATAATACCCTAAGTAACTTGGATTTTAGCAGCTTATTCAATCGATTCTAGCACTTTAGTGGTCATATACTCGATTTCATCTTAAAAATCGTCGTTTTGATATTCGATTTGTATATCATTATGCAGTCTAGCAGGAGTCTACTCAACTCTGATGTGGTGTATTTAAAAATTAAATTAGTTAGCAACATCTTTTGAGTGTGTTACGGAGGGTTATATAGCACAAATACGTTGGTTTTAGGGTTCCGTACCTCGAAAGGAAAAAGGAACCCTTATAGGATCACTTTGTTGTCTGTCTGTCAATACCTCTTTTCTCAGGAATGCGTTGAGATATCAAGTTGAAATTAATATCGAATACTGAAGTCTGCCGTCCCTTGAATCTGTGAAAGAAATCAAGCTTATAGGTCAACGCAATAAAAAGATATAGCTGTATTTTAGACCATTTCCATACACAATGCAAGGGAAACAAAATCTTGAGGGTACTTCCCGTTGCCCTAGAATCCTGTAATATGGCAAGAAGTAAGGTCTTACAGAACAACCATAGGAATAAATCTGAGGAATAATAGAATATAACACGGGAAAATAGCTTTTATGTTTACAAACCTAACTTAGCAGTTGAAAGCCGTACATCGGGTATGTAATGTAACCGCAAAGTAAAGTTGGTTCTTCAATTGGACTTACATTTTCGGTATAACATGATTTTAAGTATGTTATTTAATTATATTCTGTACGGACTCGCACTTGATCGGTTTTACACAAACGTCATCCGTTTGATGTGTGCCGTGAATTGTTTTAAGGTGGTTGCGTGCCCGGCCGTGCCAGACTAATGACAAAGTATTCTAAGCATCATCATGTATTATTCACAGCAAAAGAATGAAATCACTAATATATCAGATAAGTAGTATCAGGGTTTCCCTAACTGCGTCAGCGACGCTCCGGCGTTGCGTCCCTACTCTGGGGTGGTCGCGTACTAGTACGCTCAGGAGCTCTATTTTTGGTTCGGTCGTGTAACATCGCATCGATCGATGTTTAGTTCATATAAAATAATAATAAATTAATAAAGTAATGTCTGCTAGAGCTACCTACACACAAAGAAATTTCGTCTTTTAGAAAGGCGTCGAAAAAGAATTACAACGTGTAAAAAGTCGCAGCACCTGGTATAAATATGTGTTTTGTTTTCAGCTTCGTTTCTTGACATGTATATTATATATTACACAATGTATATTATTTATTCTTATTTACTAGTTACAGAAATTCCCGACATGGACCAGAGAAGGACAGAAAATTCATCAAATACCAGTCATTTGGTAACAAGGAGTGTCACAATATGTTGTTTCTGGTGTTGTTATTTATAGTATCCCTACGCTGAAATTTATGAGTGTATAATACACAATTAAAAATCTGTTTTCTACCTGAAAGATTCCCCCATCAGTACATTATCTTTTCCACATAGTTCAAGTACTAATCATTAAAATTTCAGCGTACACAACAGATAATTAAGGTTTACGCAATAGTTTTTGGATTAATTGTACTTCTAGGTTCAATTCGTGAGGCAATCTGTTTGATGAGAAAAAATACTGAGAATTGATGATAATTATTACAAGTTGATAAAAGTTTTATGAATCCGTTTTATATCTTTTCAGGTATGGACCACGGAACAATGTTCCACCACCAAACTATCCACCAATAGGTGGGAAACCTTTCCCTCTTATGAATAATTTACCGAGTCAGCTAGAACCACCACCACCTGGCTATCGAGGCCGCTATGAGGGCCCTCCTTTCGAAGATATTCCACCAGGGGTTGAACCTCCCGTGCCTGGATTTGAACCTTCTCCGTTTGAAAAACCATCGTTTGGTCCGCCTGGACCAATTGATCGTGATCGTTTACCACCTCCAAATTACAGAGATCCCTTTAGACCACCATTTACTGAAGGACCTGGGCCTGGCTACAGAGATATGGCAATGCCTCCTGTTCAGAACGAGATTCCTGTACATGTAGGCGAGCCTCCACGTTACCGGGACAATTATCGACCAGGACATCCTTTTCGCGAACAGGGATCGATACCTTATAGAGAAGGGCAGCCTTTCCGCGATGGTGGACCACAACCACCATTTCGAGACGGTTCAGCGTCAGGTCGTGATTTCCGCGGTGGGCCCCCACAAACATTCCGCGATAACTCCTATCGTGGTCATTATCGAGATGGTGGCTTTAGAGATAATGTGCCACATAATTTACGTGAAGGCGTTCCGCCATTTAGACCACCTAGCGCCGATCCTAGAGAAGCGGTATTGCCAAACTTCCAAGATCCTGGCTTCCGTGAAGGGTTTAGAGATGAAAGAGATGCTCGACCAGGATATCGACAATCTAATCCTCGCACTCGAGGAGGCTCTAGGCGTAACCCGCCGCCTGATCTTGACAGACACAGGGAAAGGGATGTACGTGACCGAGAACGCTACGAAAATCGAGAGGCCTCTGATAGAGTAGAGCGACCCCGAGATGAAAAAAGACCTTATGACAAATCTCGTGAAGTGAGGGAAGAGGGTAGACCTCGAGAAGATGGCCGAGTGAGAGAAGACGGTCGAGTGAGAGAAGACGGTCGAGTGAGAGAAGACGGTCGAGTGAGAGAAGACGGTCGAGTGAGAGAAGACGGTCGAGTGAGAGAAGATGGTCGAGCGCGAGAAGAAGGTCGTGCGCGTGATTATGACAGAGGGCGAGAATATGAAAAAGATCGGGAGCGTGATTATGATCGAACTACGCCTGATAAAAAGTTGCGTAGTTCTCCTAAGCGCAGTAGAGAAACACGGGAAAAGAAACGCAGTGAATCAAGAGGACGATCTCGTGATCGTGACAGGGAAGGCAGACGAGATAGGAAAGATGAGAGGTCCCGTGAAAAATCATCAGCTGAAAGAAGTAAAGAGCACAAAGAAAAAGATAAGAAGGACAAAATAAAGGACAGGAAAAAGAAGAAGAAAGAAAAAGAAAAGGATACCGAAAAGAAAAAGAAAAAAGACAAAAAAGACAAGAAGGATAAAGACTCTAAA